>CM065589.1:440755188-441371824 GCA_033119425.1 Bufotes viridis
ACTTTTTAAATTACAATTTATTTAAAATTAGATTTGCTTAATTAAAAAACAAAACAAAACATAAATTCACCAGAAATATGTGTGCCGTTGTGCTTTGCTCCTGTGAGGAACACAAACCGTATCACCTAGATACTGCCTAAATTTTACACCAAAATAAATGTTTTCCAATTTTTATGAATGTGCCCCATGGTGCACAAAAAACAATAATTGTCAATGAAGATGTCCTTTTACAAAAGCAAGCACAATAAAACATTTCTGATTCAGGTTCTCTGAAAGGTATTGTTGATTTTTCATCCTGCCGCTTTTTCTTGAAAACAAAAAAAACTGAAAAAAGTGTGTACTTTCCAGGCTCCATCACCTGATACCTACAGGGGCAAATACAGAGAAGACCATCCTGATCCTGGGGCAGCATATGCTGAAGAAGTAAATGACATAATTAATGAGGCTCATCAAAATAATCGACAGGTAAATCCGATACTGGTTAAACTCCAAGTCCATGTGCTTTATTTCACATTCTTAACAAAATCCATCCAAAAAGTATAGCAGTAAATCCAAAATGACTGAAAATATCAGTCCCAGAGGAAGAAGGTCTGGCTAACGCATTTCAGACCTGTGTGGTCTTTAATCATAGTCTCACATAGATGCTGGCTGTGTACTATATGTATGTAGACATCTATGACCATTTTTAAATATATTAGTGACCCCTATAGAATGAAGTAGTCATTTAGAGGGTAGCAGTGTGACTTATGTGAGATGCAGTTCTATAGCTATCCTATTACTGGCTTGCTTGACATTTCATGTACGCCTCATTACCAGTATGACAGGTCTAGCCTGCTGACCTAAAGGGATAAAAATACATTATAACAATGCAATGACCTGCAGGGGATGCTTACAGTTGGTGTAGGCATCTCTATATATGACGCCTTTATTTATTGTCTCACTTTTAGGCAGACATGACAAATTAGTATGCTGTTTAACTTGTTTGAATTTTAGGCTTCTTGATATTCCTGCCCCCAGTTCAGGGTGTTACCAGTGTGAAAATATTTAACCAGCACTGCAGTTTTGGAACTGGAGTAATTATTCTTTGCTGAGTTTACATTTTCCATGTGTGTTGAGGAAATGTTCCTACAGATCTGCTAAAGTCCGCAAGGATATCCTGTGATCTGGTTTAGGCCCTTCTTCTGCCAAAGGCATGTATTAATCAACTGTTCCTTAGAGCATTCATGCAGGCAGCAATGTGTAGTCCATTATGTTTTACATCTATTATTTCATTAACGTCTACTGTACTTTTAAAAAACTTTTAAAACTCATTGTAAAATATCAAAGTTTCCGAGTGCTGAGACCCTCGCCTATTGCTAAAATGAGGAGACATTGCTCACAGAGAGTGCTGTGTTTCCTCACTGCTAGAGACAGGCTCTACAGAAAGTCTATAAGCCCGTCTTAGGTCTGTCTCCTGCAGCTCTCCTCGTTTTAGCGATTGGCTAGGGTCTCAGCAACTGAATCCCTAGAGATCAAAATCTTTGACTATGACATATCAAAAGTTTTTTTTTTAAAGTACTGTTACTCCTTAGTTAAAAAAGATACCAAAATCTGCATAATGAAACCACATTGCAAGGACCATATGTACGTCACAGGCGTTTTGTTCATTCTGTAACTATTCAAAATAGGAAGCATTTCAGATTACTATAGAATTAGCTGATGGAACTAACAATTTAGTAGAGGGTAAAAACATCTTCAGCTACAAAATAAATTGCAACATGAGAGACATAGTGATGGGTTTAGATGGAGAAAACAGGATTACTTATTTACTGTTTAATTCTTTAGATCTTACAAAAGGCCATTGTCATAGGGAAAGAAAGACTTGCATTCATTTGCGAGACAAAAGGATGGTTATGAAACACAAGCATTGAAAGTCCAGAATATTCGTTGCGTACTCATACTAATCTGTGAGACTGACATAATGCTGTAAATACTTCTACACTAGGGAATTTATGGATCAAGCTTACAAAACCTTTTACTAATGGTCAGTTTTTCTTTTCCTTTTTTTTCCTTTTTACATATTGTAGGTGTTGGTGACGTTACCCAGTTGCTGATCAAGCTGTGCTAAAGACTTATATCTCTCCTTTGGAATTCTCCATGATGTTGCGTGCGCGTGCTTGTTGTAGTGCGCTCTTCAGCTGTATAGTGTATATATCTATTTGTTCACAGAGTTGTGTTTTCAGATTATGAATGATGATACTTTACATGACAATATGTTGTAGAGTACAACAAAAAAATGATACAGTCTGGTCTATGACAAAAATATACTAAAGTAGGGGCAAATGAAAAGAACAGGGTAATTTACAAGTATCCAAGTATAACAGCAGTAGTGAGCCTCATCATTTACTGGGTTTGTGGATTGGTTCCCGTTGTCTCATGGAGTGGCCTCCAACGACTATAGACTTATGAGTGTAGTAACTTAATTAGACTGCTATAAATATATATAAATCATATCTACTCACCTTTTATTCTCGAGGTACTCACGCCATGTCGTGTTATTTTTGGCAGTTACAAATTTATCTTTCGTGTTTTTTACAGTTGGAGACTTAATACTGACTTATCTAAAAATAATATTGCAATTTTTAATCTTTTATTCTGAATAACCTTGATTTTCCCTTCCCAGAAGTAGAAAAAGATCAGTTGTTGGTCATTAACTATTACACAGACTACAATTGTAGTCAGGAGTGGACTAAGCTAACAGTTCATACTGTCAGTCTTCTTGGCTGATGTCAAGTGGCCTTGAAGACATTACCGAATAATGACAGTCTAGCCCATTTCTACCAAGCTTCTTACCACTGTGATTTCCCAGTGGGTTTTGGATATTATATTTGCAGATCTTAGGCTAACTATTTTGCACTCATGAAAAGTTATACACCCAGGATTGAAGAGATTCCAGAGAGTCTACTAGAACATTGCCCCGATCTTTTCTTTTCTTACATAGATTGCTGCATTCATTGCTGAATCCATGCAAAGCTGTGGAGGCCAAGTTATCCCACCGCCTGGCTATTTCAAGAAAGTGGCAGAGTATGTACCCAGTTTAAGAGGGACTTTTTGGGGGGTAAAAACTAATTTATAAAAGGGTCACGTCTAAAATGTAAAGTTTGTTTAATTAAAGAGACAACTACAAAAAGTGCACTATTTTGTTTAATAAAATGATGGACACCAGAGCAAAAACCCGACTGACCCTATTACACTATGGTCTGCGGGTTTCTGTCATGTGACACATCTAACACTGCTATTATTTTTGTGCTTCCGCTCCTATGATAGAGCAGAGCAACACAAATTAATGGTGAAGATGTGAATATAGTCTTAAAGATTAGATACAATTATTTAAATCAGGTTTTTTATCAGACACATACTTTTTAATGTTGGTTATTTTTTTAATATAGTTTTCTATTTGATTATTCATATAAAAAAATCCCCAAGTTGTCCCAATAAGCAATGTTAATTGACTGCATTATCGTTAGCTGTTGAAATTCAGTGCTGTTACAGTACTTCACTTATCAACCTTGCACTCCTAAATTTTAATGATCGTTCTTGAGTAAACTGATCTGTCTGCATATTTCAGTGTAAAGAGATGCAGACATAACATTTCTAGGTACGGCAGTAAGATAAATGCTCAGTAGCATAAAATTTTGCTACAAATAAAATTAGCATTGATAGGATGAAATCAATTATTACTACAGGCTTTGCTGACTGCCAGAAACGTGTGCACCAAATGCCCCCTGCATACATACTCTGAAAGTGATTGTGTTACTCTGCTGTATCCATGATTGATTGCTGTATTTCTTTCTTTCCAGGTACGTACATAAGGCTGGAGGAGTATTCATAGCCGATGAAGTGCAGGTTGGATTTGGACGAGTTGGAAAATATTTTTGGAGTTTCCAGCTCCAGGGTGAAGATTTTGTACCAGACATTGTCACGATGGGAAAGCCTATTGGCAATGGACATCCACTGTCTTGTGTTGTGACAACCAGGAAAATTGCAGAAGCCTTTGGAGCGACAGGCCTGGAATACTTTAACACGGTAAATTTGTGTAAAATATTAAGCCATTTGAAAGCTCTGCATGCAATTGAGAGGTCCTTCTACAGATTATTGATTAATTACTACAGTTTTGCATAGAATAGGAAAAGTATGGGGAGATACTATGATACTTAATATAATAAGAATAATGCTAATGGTTAAACAATAAACAAAAAAACAATAAAGCACATTTTCCACCCCATCAGGTCTCATAAGCAGGGTCAGAATGCTCACTAAAGGCCAACTTGCCTGGACTTAGGTGGGCTTAGATGTATTTTGATCAAAATGTCATTGACCAAGTGTCTTACATTTTATCAAGAGTGAGCGCTTAGTCCATATGTTATGCTTTCATCTATTATTATAGTGCATTATTTTCTGTGATTTTGTAAATGTAGCCATATACATCCGCGCATTAAATACCATATCATGCAGGATGGTTTATATATAGTTTTTTCCATGATTTGTTTGATTTGTCTTGAAGGAGTGGCACCTTCATGTGTGAATACGCTCCTCTACTGGAAGTGATATCCAAGTGCACTTTTGCCCCACCTATCTAATAGGTGACCTTGATTAAGGTGGTACATATAGGTGTGTGTGTCTCTCCCCCCACCGGTTGCTGATGCACATGGAGGTAACAAGGGGCAGCACACCATATGTGCAGGGACTGTGCTCCTGAAAAATGCGCCACAGCATGAATAGGTTAGCATAGGAACCCGCCTGAACTGAGACCACCTTGTCGTCTGGTAGGTGGGCTTAGATGTATTTTGATCAAAATGTATTGACCAAGTGTCTCAGATTTTATCAAGAGTGAGGGCTTAGTCCATATGTTGAGCTTGCATCTATTATTATAGTGCATTATTTTCTGCGACTTGCCTGGACTCCTTTGTCCATTTAAACTGACTAATCAGAATCATACCAGAGACAGAGAAAGAGAAGATTAGATCCGCCCCCATTTACCACTTATTTGCAATGCTACATCTATACTTATCAAGCCCTGAAGGAATGCCATAGCCATGTTACTCCACCTTCATTTACAGACAGTAGTGCATTCTTACCTGGGCATTGCATATCTTGCCAGATGGAGTCTTGGTATCTTGCGCACATGTGGGTGTTTGCTTTGGGTGGAGTATTTGTTTTGAAGATGAGGGTGTACCATACTCAACATCTCATGTTGTCCCATTTGCTAGGAGGGTCTCTTGATAGATATAAGGACACATAGGTGCACAAGTGTTTATTATCACAAGTAACAATTGGATTATAAAGTTCTACATGTACGCAAAGACACCAACTGGCCCAAACTGTTGACTGATAAATAATGGTATTGGAACGATATGGTCCTCATTTCAATATGTTACAGTATGGTTGTATATGTCTATATTACGCAAGGGTAAGAAGGTAGCATTACAAATGAGATGCTGGTTTAGGAAATTGATTGTAAAAACATTTGTTTGGGTATTTTAAACCCAGCCATACAGATAAGATAATGGTCAGCCAAATGAGCTATTGACAGCTCTCTCTCCCAACTCCCCCATACACATGCATATTTGGCCAAGCATGCATGTGCCCTGATTGGGGAGAGGGGAGAAGGGCTGTGCCACAAACTTCTGGCAGTGGCTTATCTTACTGGGTACAAAAGGATCAGACATTTTAAATTCGACTGCCCAATGCTTATTTTCCCACATCTGCCATATTGGGAAAAGTTAGGAGACTCCATACGCATTAGATTCTTTGCCGGTCCTCTGAAATCGGCAGGTTCAGCAAAGCCAGTGTACATGTCTAGCTTTGGTAAAAGCTGAGTGCTCAAACCTGCTGGTCATATTCATGTTGTTCTATGTTATTCTTGCAGTTTGGGGGAAACCCAGTGTCTTGTGCTATTGGCTTGGCCGTGCTTGACATTATTGAAAAAGAAGATTTGCAAGGAAATGCTACCAGAGTGGGAAACTATCTTGTAGAGCTGCTGCAGGAGCAGAAGGAAAAACACCAGATAATAGGCGATATCAGGTAACAGCTCTCTGTGAAAGCAAACAGACAGGATGGGAAATAGATCCCCAAGTCACCTTGCTTCAAGGCAACCAGCTGTCCCACTGTTGGGCCATATTTCACTTCTTTCTTTCCATAATGACTGACAGCACAAGTATAGCAACCGCTCTTCTCCTCCTACAGTATATACAAACTCAGTTACTCACAGGTGGAATGGACAGTATGAATGTTAGCATCTGGCTGCCTTATAATAGTATGGCCACGCCGTAAGGTTTCTTGATGCAATTTTGGAAGCCAAAATCAGGAGTGGATCATAAAAGGAGACAGTATAAAGAACAGATATGACTTCTTTTTTGAATTCACTCCTGGTTTGGGCTTCCAAAACCACATCAGGAAACCTGACCGCATGGCCGTACCCTAAGGCTGAATGCACACGATCAGGATTCATGTGCGGAGAATCCGCACTGAAATCCGTCGGTGTTCGCAGGCAAATCCGTGCGGTAAATCCGCATCAATAGGTGCGGATTTGCATGCGGATTTGCATGCGGATTTGCATGCGGATTTTCCGCATGCGGATCCGCATCAAAATCCGCACTGTGTGCGTGCACCATCCGGATTTTATCCTCCACATTGAAGTGAATTGAGAAAATCCGCAAGATATCCGGACAGGAAAAAAAAAAAGAATTGACATGCTGCGGATTTTAAAATCCGCACCGCAGGTCAAAATCCGCGCTGAAAAAATCCGCATCGTGTGCATTGAGAATTTCAAATTCTCATACAATACAATGTACAAGATGTACGGTGCGGATTTTCCGCACGCAAATCCGCGTGGAAAATCCGCACGCAATCCTGATCGTGTGCATTCAGCCTAATTCTCCTATTTGTTCAAATGTACTCATGGTTTTGGCTTTAAAAACTGCATCAAAAGACCTGAAGGCCTAAAGGTGATATCAAACAACGCAGTTGGGATGCAATTAGGAAGCAGTTGCTGCATCAAAAACATGCATTCACAAAGCAAAGAATGTAGTCATCTCATCTACAATTAATTTAATTATTTATATGATTTATTCTATTTAGAACCCCAGTGTTTAATTAGGCTGCTAAAGCGGCTAAACTCTATACGGAAACGACCACACGGTCATGATGTGGTCATGCTGTGGTTAGTAACCACAGCATCTAATTTTCCAATAGAAGTCAATGTGGAAATAGGCTTCTGAGACAGACCTGGCACTTTCAAAGTTGGGATGACTGCACCTGTTGTGCGTGCAGTTGACCGCACATAAAACACGTCGAGCCGATTGCGCCTTCTGGCTGCACTGGCTATACAGTTGATCAGCCACTTGTGGTATAGACAAGTGGTCTGTTCTTCCATCTTTAACACAGGTATCACTATTTAAAGTTAAAGGGGTTGGAACTGGATCTGGCATACTTTGTTTATGACCGAACAAACTGAGGACCAAAAAGATGAGATAATGTTGCATTCCCACCAGATGTGTAAGAAGGTACCGGTAACTTTCTTGCACCTCCAGCATAGGGGGCTGACGTCTGGATACATCATATGTATTATTTCTGGAGTATAGTACCAACGTCTGAGCATTTTATAATAATTTTCCTGCAAACGGACACATGAAGAGATCTGTTGAGTGAATGCGAGACACTTGCTGAGAGAAAGTTGTGGGGAAAATTCTTTTAAGTCGTTTTCCCATTTGACTATGAACGAGAGTTCTGCTGGTTTGGATTGGTGAAGTATTGCAGTATAAAGAAATGATATTTTGCCTATAGGTTCTTTTTTCTGTAGGGCTTTGTTTTCAAATGGAGTAGGATTAGTAATTGCATAAGAGGCGAAAACTGATTGCTCCAATACTGGCCTCAGCTCGTATAGCTATAGCCTTCAACTGGCGTTCAGAGATGCCCCCTGATGTGAATAAATGGCATAACTCTTGTGATGAAATATACAGAATGGGTACACAGACACACCCCTACGTTTCGGAAAATCTGGGAACCCTGGGCACTATACAGAGGATTTGACCAAAAGACGGCTCTGTAACTCTTTCCAAAGCTACCTCAGTAGGCCTATGATCACTACAATGCACAAACCAGGCTTTGCCATATCCTAATCTTCTATCAGACTTTCTGCCCTGCACCCTCCCCGTTTATCCCCCCCCCCCCCTTTCTCTCCCCTTTGAATGTTCTTTTTGGTTCCATTAAGGAATTGTCACTGATTACATTCTCTTGCTATGTTTCAGCCTATGTCATGGATTGTTACATCATCTGATATATCCGCATTGATATGCTACTCTTCTTGATTAGCTATTATGTAACCTTTTACTCTGCCTTCAATAATAAAAATATGTTTTGAAGTAAAGTTAAAGGGGTTTTCACATCACATACAATAGGGGCATATCGCTAGAATAGGCCCCCATTGTCTGATAGGGGTGGGTCCTACCTCTGGGACCTACAACGAGAACGGAGCGGGAAAATGAATGGAGGGCGCACTGCACATGCGCAGCCACCCTCTATTCATTTCTATGGGGTCGCCGAAAATAGCCGAGCGCTGGCTCGGCTATTTTCGTCTGCCCCATAGAAATGAACAGAGCAGGGGTTGCGTGTGTGGGGTACGCTCCCATTAACTTGTATGGGAGCAGCAGGGTGGTGGACAGACCCCGGGAAACCTGGGGTCCTCCAGCCACTACTCTCCCTGCTCCGTTCTCCTTGTAAGGCGGGTCCCAGAGGTGGGACCCGCACCTATCAGACAATGGGGGCATATGCTAGCAATATGCCCCCATTGTATGTGATGGGAATACCACTTTAATCAGAACTCTACACTGTGTTGCACCACCCTAACTATGTTTAATAGAGAAAAGACAGCTCATAATAGTGACTTATACCCAAGATAAAATATTCTGTTAACAAAGGTGCTTAAGAGGCTTCATTGAATGGAATGAAATGGAAAAACGCCTTATAAATATAAGATACACTGGAAGAGAGCTGTACACATTGTTTATTTTATCTAGCACAGATATTTTCTCTTATATTTCCACATGAGAAAATGAAAATGATCCCCATGTTGCTGCTTTAAATTCTTGTAACTACCTTCGCTAGCCTACATTACAGTGTATGTGCAGTGCATACTGTCTCTATGTACTCTATGTAAAAATGAAGGAAAATGACTTCACAATATCATTCTCAATTTTTCAGAGGTGCTGGACTGTTTGTTGGTGTAGATCTAGTTAAAGACAGACAACTGAGGACTCCGGCTACAGCAGAGGCCCAGCACGTCATATATAAGTAAGCGATTGCATAACACTGAGATAACTGCTTACTGTCAGAAAGGGATTCCAATAAGCCAATAACACCTTCCGTCTCAATTACGAGCCATGTTCGATGGCTTTGTAGAACATTTTAAAATCTTGTAACCAAGAGGTAAATGTGTTTAAGAAGTTCCGCTCCTCATAATAAAACATTATAGTAATGCCCCCGAATGCCGTAAAAATAAAAAAAAGTACATGCTCACCTATTTATCTTGCACCGTTCTTTACGGAGAAGTACAGACGGTGCAGAGAACAGTATGTAGAAAGAGGTGAGTATGTACCGTACTCTTTATTTCATTGAGGGGAAATTCCTATAATTTTTTATTATTTCAGACAAACTCTTTAAAAGGTTTCTCTGGAAATAATCAGCATCAGTAATTTAGCAAGTGCCAGCAGTCAGCCTCTCCGGCCTCCCTTGTCTCCCGCAGTATTTATATCCATATTTACATGGCTACAAGCAGCAGATCACTGCTGAAGCCAATCATTGCCTGCAGCAGAGCATGTGACCATGCCTGTGCTGTACCGGATGTCAACATTGTGAGAGCCAGAACATGGACATAGTAGAGGCAAGATGGAGGACCGGAGCAGCGGGGAGCAGATAAGTATGGTTTCTGTTTAGAGAGGCCAGCGGCAAAAATGCAGTAAAATAAAAAAGAATACTGTACTTACTCACCTCATTCTTCCCTAAAACTTGGGAGCACTGCTTTTGTAACGCCCCTGTGCACTGCATACTCCGCCCCCCTTTGCTTGACAGGGCTACACATTAACATGCTGAGGGCAGAGCTGTGGCCTAGAGCTGTGTCATAGCATGTACATATCATATACACCACTTACTATAGCCTTACCATATTGAGAAAAGTGGATTTCTATGTTTAGATGAGACAACTGCTTTAACTAATGTTGCTATAGTGTCAGTTTAGAAAGTTGAATATTTATTTATGAACTTGTGTGATGTGCACAATCCATACTGGAAGGGTCCCTTGACAATAGGTGGATCACAGCAATCCAGCGATCAGCTATATTCTGTGGGGAAAACTGGCAATAAGTGTTCAATCTCCCTTAAGCGCCACCACAGGGGAAATTAGTTATTACACAGTGCCCGTTCAAATCAATGGGGCGCCTAAGTAATACAGGACCTGATAGAAATACGCTTTACTGCCCTCCACACCGGTCAAGAGATTAATTTAAATTCCTAATAGGGTATATGAAAATGGGTTTTCTTAACTAGACATCCATTTAACTCTATAACCATTACTCACAGAGAATGTTAAATGTGTTACCTTGAAATTATTATAATTCATAATATTGATTGCTACCCCTTTTTTGCATTTTTTTGTATGATTTTGCATTGATGACATAAAAAGCAAAAAAATAAAAGTTATTGTACATTTTAGGTTAAAAGAAAAACAAATTCTCCTGAGTGCAGATGGACCGCATAGAAATGTTCTTAAATTTAAGCCTCCCATGTGCTTTTCAAAGGAGGATGCTAAGATGGTGGTGGACGCCATAGATGAGCTACTTACTGGTAAGCATATGACATATTAAGTTACGTCGAGCCAAAATGATATCTAAGGAGACAATTTCCTGTAACAGTCCTCTTACAAATAATGGGGGGATGTTTTAATAATGGTGTATTTTGTGCCAGAATACTTTGCCTACATCATACATACAGTGACAAAAGAAGGCGCAAAGTACTACTAGACCAAAAAATGGTGGAAAAGTTGTGTCTAGTGCAGTATATCAAGATATCAAAAATGAAGCACCGCATTTGCTCACATATCCACACAATAGCCCAAATTTACTGTCTGTCTAAAAAGTGGCACAAAAAGGTGCAATTTAGCACATCTAAGGTTTTCACACTTTTTTCCGGTATGCTCAACAAGAGGTGTGGCTTAGTAAAAGGGCTACGGCCTTGTGGGAAATGAATGTACCATTTTGCACCACAATTTTGGCATAAAAATCTGTCTGTCAAAGTAAGCCAACCAATAGCTGGTATAAAATCTGAGAAAAATGTCTATCCATGCACCAGATTTATCATCTAGTCTGACCCTCTCTGATTAATCTGGTGGAGGTCTAGAAAGCCTGCCTAAGCTTACTCTATTTGTAGGATTAGTAAATCTGGACAAATGTCTTCTACTATACAGTATTTTATAAAAGGTTCAATTTAATTTTTTTTTGCCTTGGGTAATATCAGTGCTTTTTAATACTCCGCATATAAATAGTATGTGCAAACTAAAT
The DNA here is from genome assembly GCA_033119425.1 of Bufotes viridis. Taxonomy (NCBI): domain Eukaryota; kingdom Metazoa; phylum Chordata; class Amphibia; order Anura; family Bufonidae; genus Bufotes; species Bufotes viridis. Next base: position 440,766,780 of record CM065589.1, read on the forward strand.
GATAGTGCAGGCAGAGAGCAGCTTGGTAGGAAACTACCTTGTAATAAAACAGTTACTGTAAATGCTATGTACACAGTGAATACTTTGTGTATTTTACAAAGACAAATGACAGATAGACAAAAATATAGGTCAAGAATAAAGAAGATAAACATATTATCCATGTGATACAGCAAGGCAAGCAATATATATGTACAGTGTTTAGATGGTTAAAGCTCCCTACTTCATACATGTATGAAGAGTAAGATTTCTTCATATCTCTACGCTTTTTATATGCTTGTCAGTACAGATAAAGTATATTGCCTTGAAAACAAGTGATATTGTACGAGCAGTAATCAGCTATTAGCAAGGTTAAACAGATTGCCTTGGCATTTTCTGTGTTAGAGGTTTTCAATAATTCTTCAGTAGATTGCTTATAATTAAAAATACATATGACCACTCAGCCAAAAAGCAATCACATATACCGTATTTTTCACCCTATACGGCGCACTTGCCCATAAGACACACCTAGGTTTAAGTGGAAGAAAATAAGAAAAAAATATTTTTCATCTGACCTCAGATCAGACCTACAATCAGACCCCCAATGTTAATCAGACCTCACTTCAGACCCCTATTGTTAATTAGACCTCAGCCTAGGTTCCCAATCAGACCTCAGATCAGACACCAATGTTAATCAGATCCCCAATTAGACTCTAGATCAGACCTCCAATGTTAATAAGACCCCAGCTAAGACCCCCAATCAGACCTCAGATCCGACCCCCCAATGTTAATTTAGACTCCAGCTCAGACCCCCTATCAGACCTCAGATCCGACCCCCAATGTTAAGTAGACCCCATAGCAGACCCCCAATCAGACATCAGATCAAACCCCTAATGTTAATTAGACAGCAACTCAAACACCCAATCAGACCTCAGATCAGATCCCTAATTAGATCTCAGATCAGACCTTAGATCAGACAAAAAAAATAAATCAACTCACCTCTCTTGTTCCGGTCTTGCTCCTCAGATCGAGCATTCTTCTTGCTGCGCTGTGCTTTGACCCAAAGTCGCACAGCATGAGGTCACAGAGCGTGCCTATGTCCACATGCTGTGTGCACGTCACAGCACTGTGTGCAGCGCTGGCAGAAGAATACCATGGAGCACTGAGTACTGCCAGCTCAAGGAGTGCTGCATTCACCACTCCCCAGTCCTACTGTACTAATGAGCACTTCCATAATGGAAGCACTGACTAGTATTTGCCCTATAAGATGCAGTTGTGGGGGGAAAAGTGAGTCTTAGGGTCCATTCACATGTCCGCAATTCTGTTACGCATTTTGCGGAACGGAATTGCGGACCCATTAATTTCAATGGTGACAGACGATGTCCTGCCCGGGTCCGCAATTGCGGATCGGCACTTCCGGGTCCGCAATCGCGTTCCTGAAAAAAATAGAACATGTCCTATTCTTTTCCGCAATTGCGGACAAGGAAAGGCATTTTCTATATAGTGCCGGTGATGTGCGGTCTGCAAAGTGCGGATCTGCAAAACATGGACCCTTATAGGGGAAAAAACGTGGTTAGTTTTGTAGAATACATTACTTGAATGTATCGTGTTTTTAATAAGATCTCTCAAAAATTCCAAAACCATTACGTACTTTTTAATTCTGTATAGCAACCTATTATTCAATTTTGTTTTCCTGCTATTGTTCCTTCAAGCCTACAAATGTTAGTTGGATAAAAATAGTCCTAAATACAAACATAATCCACAACTGCCTAATGGTAATAGACACTTTTAGTATTTAAAGTTCAAGACAAAGAAATATTTCCATTGAAAGGAAAACAATCCAACATGGAACACCTGATCATATTGATAAAATATATAACACTGGGACAAACCATTTATCCTAGTTTGTTTGAAGACACTTGGCTGGTGAAGACTGTCTTGAGGTTTTGTCTGTCTATGTGAAGGGACTTTTACACAGTTAAACCACCAGCAAAATCACACCTTGGCATATGAGGCCTGGTTCTCTTGCACTTCAGGCACCAAACCATTGTATACTGATACTTACCAGCATCAGGATATAGTCTGCAGTGGTGTCTGAAGCTGAATAGAATTAGGATACGAAAAGAGGTAAGTATAAGATGACATCTGATCTGGAGTCTGAATTTCATTTCTCTGGTCTAAAGTATGGGTCTGGTCTGGGGCCTGATTACCTTAAAGGGGTTGTCCCCTGATTAATGGAAAGAAAATAACTCAGATTTCATATAGTCTCTTTCTATCAAACCTAGAACCAGCCCTGTACCACACATGGACCCAGATCTCCCCCAATTTATTGCTAGATTTATTTCAAACTGGCAACTCAGGGGGCATATTCTGGTGTCAGATGAAGATTTAGTATGTGCAACCACCTTAGTGAAATGGACAGAGAGATGAGGAAAGTAACGAACAGCGGTAACGCTATTCAGACAGATTTTATGAATAACCATAGCTACTAGTAGTTTTTACTACTTTAGTAGTACTACATTTTTTAACCATATGCAATTAAAAAAGTATTCAGATCAAGGTGGTGGTTTAAAAAATGTAGAATATGTTTCATGGGACAACCTCTTTAAGAGTCTGGTTTAGGATCGGATTCATTCAAGAGTCTAATTTGGTTTAACTGGTTTAATTTAGACATCTGGTTGGGCTTTGGATTTATTTTGGTGTATGGTCTGAGGTCTGAATTTATTCAGGGCCTGTTGTGTAAGTATGTGTGCAGCATGTGTCCACAGTGTGCGTGTGTCCACTGTTTGAGTTGTGTGCCACAGGATATGTCCACTGTGTGAGCATATGTGTATGCGCGGCATGTCTCCAGTGTGTGAATTGTATCTTTAAATAAAACATAAAAAAAACTTTGGAGGTATTATATCAGAAATGTTTGTTGATGTTAGCACAGTATATAAGTACTTTGTAGGTTACTATATGGAAAATGCTTTTATTTATTCAGTAGAATACAACTGTTTAGTTGTACAATAGAGCAGCACTCTTAGATGTACCATATATGGGTTTGCTATTCTGTTTGCCACACTTTATGTGACGGTACTGTGCTGACTTTTTGTGAACTTCCATGTGAACTTTTGAACTTTATTATCCAAATAACTTCTACATAACCACGTCTGCAAACCTCAAACACGTCTGCAAACAAAATCCTGCGTATGCTCCTGTCTACATGTCATGTGTTTTTCCAATGGGCTGAAGATCAAACAGAATTCTAGGAAGCCTATCACTGGGAAACACAGCTTTATTCAACAGTTTACCAGAGCCTCCAATTACAACATCTAAAAGTTACATATAAGTAACTAAATAGAAAGTTCAAGGAAAGTTCCTGTCTTGTAGAATTTGCATCAAGCTCTAATAATAATAAACCACTGTTGCAACAGATAATACTTCATAGCTCACCATAATTATATGACCTTGTGTACTATTTTAAACATTGACAAAAGCATTGGTTTACTTGTTTGTCTTCAGCTTTCGAGGAAGCAAGTGGAACAAAGCTAGTCGTTGCGAATGGACAGTCAAGAAACAAAAGAAAAGTAAGTTGCTTACCACACTTATGCTATGAGACATAGATGTCTAAATATATATTATGTTATTTGTTAACTATATATTTATCAACCATTACCATATTTCCATAAACATGTCATTTTATTAGGGGATACCATTTTTGGTGGGACTCATGGACGGTCTCATGCTTATGATTCTTGCCTATTGAGTGGAACAGTGGGAAAGAAGGATAGGAGAGACTGTAGTTTAACCTTTCTAACCATTGTTTCGCTAGATATAAGCAGTGTCAGAGGTCTATAGACAGTCTTATGGTCAGCGTCATAAAATCCATTCAAGATGTTTTCCAAGACTAAGACAGAGATCATACTTACCTGGCCCCCGTGGCTGGGTTCAGTGTCGAACCCTCCCAGGCCAACTCTTCCTCTCTCTACTGTGCTGAGATGAACATCAGCTGCAGCAGCGGCCTACTTCCCTTGTGTCACAGCTGTCAATCCATTACAGGAATTGTGCCACCAACAACTGCCTTATAATGGCACCCCCTGGTGTTTAGTCTGTATAGCAATGTCCATGTCCACTTACTAAGGTGGTCGTACATGCTCAGTTCCATCCTTCAACTGCCATCAGCCATATCTTCTGTTACAAGCTATGACAGTTTTAGGAGAGAGAGCTGCAGCAGAAAATGCTGACCCCCTGGGAAAGGATATGCCTCCTGAGAAAAAAAACATACCCAGAGGTACCAGATCGAAAATAAACTAGCAAGGCGACTAAAGCAATAAATTGGGATATCTCTGGATCCATGTGAGGTACAGGGCTGTTTCTAGCTTTGTTAGAAAGAAATTGTCATGTACTATATGAGGTACCGTATTTTTTGCTTTATAAGACGCACCCGATGATAAGACGCACCCCAGGTTTAAGAGGAGGAAAATAAGAAAACATTTTTTTTCATCAGACTGCATATCAGATCCTCAGATCAGACCCCCATAAATATCAGGACATCAGATCAGACCCCCATAAATATCAGGACATCAGATCAGGCCCCCATAAATATCAGGACATCAGATCAGGCCCCCATAAATATCAGGACATCAGATCAGGCCCCCATAAATATCGGTACATCAGATCAGACCCCAATATCAGGACATCACATCTGACCTCCTTATCAGGACATCACATCAGCCCTCCATGTCAGAACCCCATCAGACCTCAGATCATCCCAGAATGTCAGACCCCCATCAGACCTCAGATGAGCCCACATTGTCAGACCCCCATCAGACCTTATATCAGTCCACATTGTCAGACCCCCAACAGACCTCAGATCAGATTAAAATAAAAACCTCCTCTTACCTATCTTGCACCGCGACTCCTCTTCACCTCCAACAGAAGTTGCGCTCCCCTGTCTTCCCGGCCTGTCACCTGACTGTGTGCAGCATCAGGTCATAGTGCCCGCACTACATCCTGACGGTGTACGCAGTCAGGGCAGTGAAGCGCCAGCCCCAGCAAGACCAGTTGAGGGTGAGTACTGCAAACGCTTGCGCTAGATACGCCTGTAAGATTGTCAGCAAGCTGCAACAGCCAGCCAGCAGTTTTGCTGAAATCTTGCAAGCAGAGACCAGCCCTCTTCTCCCTGTCTTCACGATCGGCTGGAGATCAACTGAGCGCACCAGAATGAAATCACAAAACCGGACGTTCAGTGAAAATGGTTGGGGCTTGGTACGAATTGACTATAATGGAGTCCATAACCTGTATACTACTGAAGGATACGCGAAAGGGGACCAGAGAAGCTCCAAGGCAACAATAGCAACACAGATAGGTGGGTTTTCTACATTTGCCTTTCCTTTGTGTCACACACTTTTGGGGGGGAAAAGTGCGTCTTATAAAGCAAAAAATACGGTAATATATGATGATGATGATGATTAGCTCATTTTAGTGATGTCACCTTCTGAAATATCATCTACATAAAGTATTTGTCTTTACAGGACAACAGCCACGAATACCAGAGCACTAGCAATTCACATGGCAATGACTGCAGAACCCAAGAACATGGATTTTACTCAGAAAACCATGTCGTAAGCAACAAAAGAATAAGAACATAAACTAGATGCAAGATTCCCTATTCATTTTCAACTCTTCCAAACTTGCAAGAAAATGCCACTACACTGTTGGATAATGGTGGAGAGGCTGGCTTTACTGCAAACTGCATTGTATGTAGCCTAGAATTTCAATATATCATATTGAAATGAAAACTATATCCATGTTTTAATGGCTTAAACATAAAACACAATTTAGCATTATGGAAGCTCAGTGCCATCACCTGAACTCTACATATATTGCCTAGTTTCAGCATGTCACCTGGTTTCGCAAATTATTGTGCTGACTTCTTGATTTAGATAGCATGTTATTTTTATAGCTATTTTACCTTCTGAAGTCTAACCAATAAATAATGCAACTGTGTAATTTAAAAAAAACTTTCACTTAGCAGAAAACAACTTACCGTACTGTACAGTTCATGACATGGTGTGGAGAATTACTGCTGATACCTGTAATTTAACATGCATGTTCATGAGATTTTACTATATTGTAACATCAAGCTTACACTATTATCAATAAATTGCTTCAGGTATCAGGTTTTTGGGTTGTTGTAAAAGATGTATATTATTTAACATGAATTTAAATAATCTAGAGATCCCCAACTTTCAGATGTGGCTTCTATAATGTCACTAATATAAAATAAGACCTGTACCTGCCAACACCTGAAGAGACACATGCAGGAGGTCTGGGAAGCTCCAGAACCACAGATTGGGGAACACTGATACTTATCTATCTATCTATCTATCTATCTATCCCTATTTATTTATCTATCTATCTATGCATCATGTAACAAAGACAAGGTGGCCAATGGGCATTCTACGTGTTCCTAAGCTTTATTAAGGTTTTAAGAAAGTAACATAGTAACATAGTATATAAGACTGAAAAAAGACATTTGTCCATCCAGTTCAGCCTGTTTCCTACAAGTTGATCCAGAGGAAGAGGAAGTGTGGGAACACATGAAATGGCTGCCTTGTTCTTACCCCATGTGGTTTATTTGAATAAATAAAGTGTACCACTGAATGGAGAGTGTCTGGATTTCTTTCTGTCTCCTGGATACTTTATGGTGGACAAAGTTTAATTTCATCTGCTAGGCATCACCGGAGCATTAAAGAAGAACTCCGCAAAAAAAATAATATATATCCGCTGACCTGCTAAAAAAGTACATGATGTAATCTGTAGTGAATGTCATTTTCTTATTAGTGTCTGTATTTGTGAGCTATACCTCCTTAATGCTTCTCACCTGTATCATGTGACCAGCAATCAGACCCATCAACTGACACAGCATCTTATGTGTAGACAGGAAGGCAGATTCTCTATCTATTCCTATGGGAACCTCAATGTCAGTCTTATAGGAATGAATAGAGAAGTAACTGATTTCCTGTCCTGTGTCAGTTTGAGATCAGAAAGTTGGTCACATGACACAGCTGAGGATCAGAAGAGAGGTTATAACTCACAAATACAGTCACTGATGAGAAGATCACATTCACTACATATTATATCATGCACCTTTCTAACAGGTCAGAGAATAAAAAATTTGCGGGAGTTCTACTTTAATGCAGTGAGTTCTATTCAGTCAGTGTGGGACTTTCAGTCTACACTGTGCAAACAGCAGTGCCAGTGTAAAGATTGTGTCTGTGGTCTGCAATATTAGTTCCATCGTTGTGATGGTAAGAATATCACTACAAGGAGAGGTGGAACCTGAAATCACAATGTTAACATAGCCTTCAAATGGCATCAGCCAAACACCTTCAATAGCTGTCAGCCGAACGCTCACGTATCCAACAATTATTTCTCCTGACTGCCCCATACACATACACGCTCGGCTGGCCTGGGTGTGCGTGTTTTCAATGGGGTGAGAGGAGAAAGCTGCTTCAAGACATCTCTGGCGGTGAAGAACAAAAGGATTGGGTATTGAAGGTTAACACACCCAATTATTCTCTCCCCAAACAACATCTAATGGGGGAGAATCAGGAGTCTCCCATACACACTAGATTATTGTCTGCCAAAACTAGCAGGTTTAACTGACAGTACAGGGGCTATTGCAAATGTACAAGAGTACTGAGATATCCCCAAATACAGACTTGACAACACTGGCAATTCAAAGCCTTGTACATTTCAGGATTATTGCTGTCTGAGCATATCACTTCAAAGGCGTAGCTAGGCTTTCCTGCACCTGGGGCAAAGATTCAGTAGGGCGCCCCTCCGTGCATACCTCCTAACTTTAGAAGGGATAATATTAGCAAATGTTTTTATACTAAGCCAAACCTCTAACTCTGCCCAGTGCCCAGTGCGGCAACTTCATTGTATAAGAACAGATATCAACATCATGGTCAATTGGGCGCATTACCATTAGGCGCATGCACATCGGTGAGCTCGTTGGCATATCATCTGGTATATCTAAAACTGGGACCCACTTGGCCCTGTACACAGGAACATTCAGCTGATTTATAGCGCCTTTGAAAAGCTGGTGGACTGGGCGCTCCTATGAATTGAGTCACTGACATTTGGAATGATATTTATGAATTGAGTTATTTTATACATCTAATTGTTTGCCATCAAACGCAAAGAGTTTCATCCCAGGTGTGGAAGTTACACATTGGCCAATATTTGATATCCATGGTGGTTCTTTATTTGTATTTTTATGACATTTGATATTGTTATTTTAATTTTTTAAGGGATACTGAATAAACAGTTTTTGGGTGTTCTTAAATGAGTGTACCCCTTAGTCACTAGATATTCTCTTGCAATTTTCATAGGCCTTGGGGTGGGCCTAAAAGGTGAGCACCTTTCCATATTACGGATAGAAGGTAGAGCCGCTGATATATACAGTGCCTAACTATATTCACCCAATCCTACCCAGTCCCCTTAGGGCTTTGGGTGAAAAGCTTAAAATGTAACCTTATAGATATTTTTATACCTGTTTTAGGAGTAAGGGCATGATGGGAGCCTGGAATCTGGTCATTTACACATTTACTGTCTTTTACCACTGAAAACAGGCGTAAAAGTGGAGTAAACATACCAGCCAGTGGTCTAAATAGTTTTAACTCCAGGTGCACGGACCTCTAATTCCACCGGCAGTGCAGAAGGGGAACAAAGATCGGCATAAAAAGCTGGTCTTTGTAAATGACCTCAATATGTACGCCTGATAAAATCTATCATAAGGTACACGGCCGTATCAATGGACCTTGCGATAAATGAAGGAACGAACTACCACATCCAAGGTGTGTGATATCTGCTGGAACAGAAACAAAATCACTGTGGTGAGTAAAAAACAAACACATAAACTGGGGATGGTAACTGTCCCTGTTACATCCTCAGCAGAGGGCGCTGTGCTGGCCCTGTAAGGCCTACCCACCCCAGTGGTATAACAAGGAAAGCTTTCCCCTTAGTGCCACCACACAGTAGTTATGTCCACATTATGCTCCCTCACAGTAAGTATGTCCACATTGTGCCCCCTCATAGTACTAATGCCCACATAGTGCCTTGGCACAGTAGTAATGTCCATATTGTGCCCCTTCACAGTAGAAGTGTCCACATTGTGGCCTGTCACAATAATAATTCCAATATTGGCACCCCTCACAGTGGTTATGTCCATAGTTTGCCCCTTTCACTGGAGTTAGCCCACATTGTGCCCCCTCACAGTAGTAATGATCACATTGTGCCCCCTCACAGTAGGTATGTTCCCATTGTGCCCCATCACAGTAGTAATGATCGCACTGTGCCCCCTCACAGTAGGTATGTTCCTATTGTGCCACCTCACAGTAGTAATGATTGCATTGTGCCCCCTCACAGTAGGTATGTTCCTATTGTGCCCCCTCACAGTAGTAATGATCGCATTGTGCCCCCTCACAGTAGCTATGTTTACATTTTGCCCTTTTCACTGTAGTCAGCCCAAACAGTAGTAATACCCTCGTTGTGGCCCCTCATCTTGTGGCCCTTTCCATAATAAAGTAAAAGCAAAAAACACCTGCTGAGCTGTGTAGGAGAATTCCCGGGCCTGCATGCGCCTCCTACACAACACGGCATCATGATGTGAAGCAGACAGCGGACTGCTTTCTTCTTCACCATCGCAAATCAACTGCCTCAGTGCCCCTAAACCGCCTGCTTGTCCTTCCTCAATGCGCCTTCATTTATTGCAGCATAAACCCTCCTAGAAAGACTGGAAATAGTACTTCTAGGGAATAATGTTGTCTGATGGAGTATGGTGCTTATCTATGCAGTCACGGTCTTCATTCCCCTGCTCAAATGTTTTACCACTGTATCGGGATGTGGTCCCCAAATACCGCTATGTGCATTAGCCTAAAATTTTTGAGTGCAGTAGGAGTGGGACTATGACAAATTCTTCAGAAAAAGGTTGCCACATATTTTAAAATTCTGGTAGTTTAGTATGACAAGTATGCAAACAATCTGAAATATATTTGCAAAAAAAGATAAGCCAAAGTAATTGGGAATAAAGCAAATTTGTTTTGTTATAAGGTTACAGAGTAACATATGTTGCATTATGCCACTTCTTTGACTTCCAAGTACTTCTTCGTGTCTTGCCTCATGACATCCTGAGCTGTCCTGAAATGAACTTCTCGTCAGCAGGGATGGTTGTTTATGCAGTTTCCCTTTGTGTGGTTAGGAACAGCTCTTGGATCCTCTTCTTAAGAACACTGGCAGCCATTCAAAGTATGATTCATTTGAAGTTGGTATTGAGCCATAAAAGCAACCTTAAGCCATGAAGGATTGTAGAATAAATACACTAACGAGATATTATAAAGTCCTGCGCTCCCAATATCTTTTTAATTGTATAGAGCGATCAATTTGAAAACAATTATATTTAAAGATTTAAGAAAATGACAGAGGAAGGCTATATACAAGAACTCCAATATTTGCCCTACTGTCAGTCCTGGCCTGACATAAGGTAACTCATACACATCAGATGATGTTAGGATTGCACTTATTGAATTTTAACACCTGATCCCCTTGCTCTGCCGGGAGATAAGTTGCTACCAGAGGTGCTTGATGACAGCTTTCTACTCTCTCCCCACCGAATACACATACAGGCGACCCAAGCCCATGTGTATGGGGGAGTCAGACAGCTACTGAAGGTATATGCGCACCTATAGTTCACTCAGTATAGTTGTATAGGTTTTATTAACATTTAAACGTTGTCTGTCATCACTTTAGTTAGTGACATACGCACTGGCCCACATTTACTAATGCTGTGCAAAAGTAAGTGTCTACACTGTCTCAAACCGTGCCAGATTTATCACAGTGGTGGATGATAAATACCTATAGACTGTTTATTCTAACTTTATACCTACTATTAGTTGGCTTACTATATGTCAGTAGTTTGCACCAAAATTTGGGCGCATTAAAGCCATGCCTCTTTCCTCGCCAAACCATGCCCTTTTAGCTAAGCCACATCCTCTTGTCAGATGGCTTGTAAAGTGGGTAGAAATACAGTATGTCTGGAACAGGCTAATAAAAGTGGCAAAAATCATGTTTTTATATTGCTTGGGTATATTGTCAGGTTGTATTGGGTGTAATTAAACGCACACTAAACATCTAAACGCATAAAAAAATTAAATACATGTATAAAACTGCCCCTCTTAGGGTACTTTCACAGTAGAGGCATAGCTATCCGGCAGGCTGTTTCGGTGGGTGAACAGCCTGCCAGATCTGCCATGCCGCAAGTACCCGTGTGCTGCTGTGCCGCCGCTCCGTCTACATTGACTATAATGGGGTGGGGGGCGGAGCTGCGGCGCAGCACGGCAGAGATCGCCGAACTAAAAAGTCGGACCTGCAGTACTTTTAATCCGGCGATCTCCGGCCGTGCACTGCCGTACTGCGTCGTAGCTCTGCCCCCCGCCCCATTATAGTCAATGGGAACGGAGCGGCAGCACACGGGTACTTGTGGCATGGCGGATCCGGCAGGCTGTTCACCAGCCGAAATTTAGACGAGTATATAATCGTTACAATTCAAATGCTAGCGATTCATGGTGGACGATAATCGTGTAATGTATGTAGCGACTAAATTATTTAACTAAAAATGCTTGTTCAATGGTTGTGAAATCGTTGATGCGAACAAGTAAACTATCTTTTGTCGTTAATGAACTGTGGTAATGTAAATGTGCATCTTTGCTGATAGGTACGATGAATAGTCTGAACACAGTCAACGAATAGTGCAAGATAAGAAAATGGCAGTAGCAGGAGTAACGATGAGGATATTATTCTGTCCTTTACAATAGTTTCACATTTTCGGCACAGCATTCCAGGAGGCTGTTTTAGTAGTTCTCCAAATCCGGCAATGCAGAATGTTACCGGAATAGCAGCCGGCCCCATTGACTATGATGGGATCTGGTGGACATCCAGCCACTACCCAGCAAATATGCTGGGATTCAGCCAGAAAAAAAAGCTGCATGCAATGGTCTTTGTCCGGCCGATTGCCAGCATACTATACCGCAAATCTGAAAGAAGCTTTAGACCCAAGAGCTGGCCATCCACTAGTGATTTTTGTTGTCCATATGACAGATGTATATGTCAGGCAGCCTTTTTATTACACATAGGACACTCTTATTGTAGAGTGCAGTCATTGGCAATATTTGGAAAGTCATGTGTACCAAACAACCAAGGCATTTGTCATTTTACTCTATGGCCTTCTTGCTTAGTATTACATCTTTCACATTTTTAATGTTCTAAAACTGTGTAGTGTAAGGCAAGCTTCAATCTGTCTATAGCCGTTAGCTGAAAACCATCAGACGGGTGACTAGTTGGTTACCAGTCAGTAATTATGCTAAATAAGATTACAACATTTACAACTACTTTTGGGGGCTATTCTACAACACCTGATTGTTTGTATATGCTCAAAATTCTAATAAAAAAATCTATCAAAGCAGATCAGTATTTCACTAGATTACCTAGGTGTTGGATGAAAGACTGCGGCCAACTAAATGGCTTAAAATTCCTCAAATGTAGAATAGTATGTTTCAGCCAATTTCTACTTAATTTCATGGTCAGCTTATATGTCTGCTGACTGCTTTTAATGATGGACGGTGATAGTAGCAGGTGAGAGCCCATAAGAAGTTTTTGAGAAGCATTAGAGTGGGGTTCACACTAGGGAGGAACGATTTGTACAAATTGATTCATCTCATCAACACAAGCCTATCTCCAAGTAGCGCACCTGCAATGCTACACTTCTGGGTAGTGGCGCGTGAACAGTCGCTGCTCCAGAAGCAGAGCCTTTGCACTTGAACCGCTACTCAGAGCGGCGTCGCAGGCACAGGATTAAAAGATGTCCGACCTTGTCAATTAAGCGGCCAGGGAAAGCTCCTTCACCTGAAGGGAAAGCCGGTGACAGATGAAGACCTCTTGTTGATAAAACAAATTGATTCATATGAATCGATTCGCTCATCTGTAGTTCACAAATAGGCATCCTTGTGGCTTTACAAGGTTTTTGGTACTTTTTTTGGTGGCACATTTTGCATTGTTTTTAGACAAAAAATGCCATCTATAGCTCCTAGATGGGACAAACCCAGGCACAAATATAATACTCAAATATATATCCAAAAATACATCTTTATTGAAATAAAACAAATAAATAGATGCATAAATTGGCAAAGACAAACACAACCACATGGAGAGTGCACAAAACACGTCGGGCCATCCAGTTATAGCATTGCAAGTAGTGGAAAAGGTGGGATGGGGAAACAAGTATAAATAAATACAAAATCAAACCATGTGGCTCCCCCACCGAGATAAAAAAACATAATTCACATCATATACACAATACAGACTCAGCTAGTGGCACTTCCTAGAGACCCCAATACGTGTTTCGCATCAGCTTCCTCAGGGGAAAAATGCCATCTCCAGATGCTGCATGTATGTCTATGGGAAATATTAAATGCAGGACAAAGATGGCATTTTTTTTTCAATGTTGTGCATTTTTTGGGTAAATGGTGTTTTTTGCAAATTGCAGCATACACAAAGTCCAGCTGCTTCAAAAAACACATGTGCCATGTGTGTTGGCATTTTCTAAGGGTGTTCGTTTATACCAATGCTTTTTACCCATTTTTCTCTAAAAACGAATTAAAAGCATGCAAAAAAAAAAAAAAAAAATTAAAAAACTGGGCTAAAACACCTCAAAAAACGCTCCTAAAAACACTGATTAAGGGCCCATTCAGACGGCTGTAGTGCTTTGCAGATCCACAAAACACGGCTACCAGCTGCAATTTGCGGACCGCCCATGGCCGCAACCATAATAGAGAATGCCTATTCTTGTCCCTAATCTGCGGACAAGAATAGGACATGTTCTATCTTTTCCGTGGAGCCGTGGAACCGAACCACGAATGTGGACAGCACACGGTGTACACGGTGTACTGTCCGCATCTTTTGCGGCCCCATTGAAATGAATGGGTCTGCGGACTCATTCATACGGCCGTCTGAATGAGCCCTATGTCAGGCATTTTTTCTTTAGGCCTATTTGGGAGGTTTATCAAAACTGGTGTAAAGGAAAATTGCCCATAGCAACCAATCAGACTCTTCCTGAAACAGTTATTCACAGTATCAATCCTCACACCGATGCTCCCTAGGACCAAGTAGTGACAGGAGCGCTTACCCTTTCTTCTCCGTGCCAGAAGCAAGCCCTGAATATCCGTACACAGGGAACATTCAAAGATGCCGGGTCGGGTGAGCAGTTCCATACTCTTTTCGCATTCAAAAGACTGTGACGTCAGTGTCAAATGGTATTTATACTATTTTCTGCATGTGGCTGAATTTTCAATTTAAAGAGGGCCTTTCATGGATTTTTTTTTTTGTTTAATTAAGTACATTCTAAGTAAAAATCACACATATTTGATAAAGACACAAAAACACCACTAGGGTCAAAAATAACACAATTGGACCAATGCAGATGCAATGCAAGTACCATAAGTAACAAGCCCACAATGGAGGGATACAGATATATAGACCCAGTAGGCACCGCAAGCACCAGCCCCAACATATGTTTCGCGTTGCTTCCTCAGCGGGAGGGGGACAGAGTTCACATTTACATGTATTTGGCCAGGTTTAAAAACCACATCCAAATCAAAAACTCGTCAAAAACCACATTGGAATAAAACGCTGCAAAAAAACCCACACAGAATCCTAAAGCAGAAGGTACTCTTTTTTTTTTTTTGAACATAGCCTAAGAGTCTTGGTAAGACAATAGTTCACTATACTTTTGAATCGATTCACAAAACCACATTGAACTACGGTATATGTTTTTCCAAACTCCTCTTACATTAATAAACTTTTATATGGTTACTGTATGGTTCTTGTTTCCACAGGGTGCTCCAGGAGTGTGACCCCCTGGTATCTTTTCTCCTTTCAGAGGCTAAGATGGGCAGAGCTAGTTACCTGACTCACGTTGTCAGAAAAAAAACGTTGTCAAAGACTTGAGCTCCTCCTCTCTATCCTCCTTCTTTCACTGGTGGGTCATGGTAAAAAACACGCATCAAAAACGCATGCTCCAGTTACTATGTGCCATGATAGGTCCCACACATCTATTCAATTCCCATACCTTGGAGCAGGTAGCAGGTCACCAGTACTGCTAATCCCATGGCCTGCTGCTGTTTGTTTTCCAGTCATTGGCCTCAGCAGTGACATGGGATATACTGCATAGGTCAGTGACTGGCTGCATGCTGACCTGTGTGCACAGAACATCTCCGCTGCAGCCAGGAAAATGATGTCGGCGGCAGGGAGGACTGAAGTGCAATACTGAAAGCCACAGGGGAGAAAAGGGGTAAGTATGGCTTCTTTTGTTATTTTAGTACATGTAACCCCTTTCTGATCTCTGCCATACATATACAGTGGAAGTCGTGACTTTAAAGATAGCTGTAGGGTTTCTCCTGTTTTACACAGCAGAGACCTAGACACAATGACTGTGATTCACAATAACACCGACCATGTATATTTAACCCCTCAGATGCCGTGGTCAACCGTGGCCACGGCGTCTGAGTGGTGAAATTCCCAAAGAAATCTCCCACACTGCAATTGAGGGAACCGTTCACTTGCTATAGCAGCCTTAGGCCCTATAGATCCGAGGCTTGCCACATCGATGTTTCCACAGGCAGAGCTCCATAGGAACACAGTGAATCCCATAAACTACAATGTTAAATCACTGAAGTCTATGGGAGAAGCTGTCGGAAGATTGCATGTTAAAGTTCCCTAAAGGGACTTAATATGTGTAAATAGTTCAAAATTGTTTTAAAATAACTAAAAATGTAAATTACCCCCTTCTTCCCCTATTCAAAATAAAGACAAATAATCAAATAAATCGATCATCAGCATCGCCAAGTCTAAAAACTCCCGAACTATTAAAATATAAAGATAGTTATTCTGTACAGTGAATGGCATAGCGGAAAAAAAATCTAATTGGCTGATTCATCCTCAATTCACCTCCGCAAAAACTTGAATACAAATGTGGTCATTTATCAAACTAGTGTAAAGTAGAACTGGCTTAGTTGCCCATAGCAACCAATCAGAGTCCACCTTTAATTTTCCAAAGGAGCTTTCTAAAATGAAAGGTGGAATCTGATTGGTTGCCTTGGACAACCAAGCCCAGTTCTACTTTACACCAGTTTGATAAATAGGCCCAAAAGTGTTCAAAAAGCCCTGTAGATGTAGATTTAAAGAAGTTATGGGGGTCAGAATATGTCAATATAAAGAGAAAACTTTTTTTTTTAAGAATTAAGTTTTACGTTTTTTTAAGAATTAAAACAAAAAAAGAAAAACTATATAAATGTGGTGTCACTGTAATCGTACTGACCCAGAGAATGAAGGTAACAGGTCAGTTTTACCACATAGGGAACACCGTAAAAAAGAAACACATAAAAATGAGATTGAATTGCATTTATTTTCCAATTCCATCACATTTGGATTTTTTTTTTTTTAGCTTTCCATTACATCATATGAAATATTATATGGTTCTATTAAAAAGTACAACTTGTCCTGCTAAAATAAGCCCTCGTATAACTATGTAAACGGAAAAATAAAAAGTTATGGCTATGGGAACACAGGCAGTAAGAAAAACAAAAATTAAAAAACAAAATTGCATGGTCATGAAGGGGTTACTATGAGGTCCAAAACCTGCTTGAAGGTGACATTGGAGTTCTGGTACCTGCACACGTAGCGGAATACGTGTGTTTTTTCCATGTGGAAAAACCACAGTGTGGTACAGTATCAGCAAAGTGTATGAAATTAGACAAATTTCATGTACACTTTGCAGATGGGTCCCATGTGGAGATTAAGAAATCTACAGCATGTTAAATATGTTTGAGGATTTAGCTGCATCAAATCCGCACCAAAAACCACTTTCAGAAATTGCAGTTTTTGGTGCTGTTTGGGTGCAGAAACGAACAGAATCAACAGGGAAATTTGTGTGGATCTTCTGCACATTGACCTGCACCGGTGTGCAGGTTTCCTTTATGTGCTTTGTATTGTTTACTAGCTGGAACCTTGGCCTCCTACGCTGAAGTTGTCACAAGTCTTTGACACTATCAGACACTTGGTCTTTGCCCACTGGTAAATACCTGAAAACAAAAACTGGCCATATCCAGTCCTGAGAGTACAAGTTGCTTCCGTCATTCACTTGTGACATAGGAACAATGTTTGTGAAATGTTCCACAGGTCAGCAGATAATATTCAGAGCGCGGAAGAAAAAAATATCTGGTGTCGATGACCACTCAGTTATTATAAATCTGAAGTACAAAACTATGGTTTGTCTTTTAGCATAAAGTAAAAAAAAATATTCAAATACCTCATTCACACAAGTGTATTGCAGTTTTGTTTCGTATGAAGCCATAATCAGGGTCCCCTTCTAGTGCCAATGCGAGGGACGGATTGGCGATAGACCTTACAGGGAAATTTCCCGGTGAGCCGTTGCCCAGGGGGCTGCCTGAGCCCTCCTCAAGGCCGGCCAGTGGAAGTTTTTGGGGATGTAATTTGTGCTTTTGGCAGTATTTTATGATGGACTGTGGTATTTGGCTCTGTTGGGTGGTATAATATACCACAATATGGTATTGCTGGCCCTGCCTTCCATCAATTTGGACCCAACCACAAAAGGGGGCCACTTTTAGTATTTTTCCAGTGCCACTTTAAGTTCTCAGTCCACCCCTGGCCCAGTGCTTCCTACTGTGCCTCCATATGGCTCCCGATTTTATACAAAGGGTATTCTTCTGTCGAATTCCAAATACACGTCACAAGGATGGCATCTATGGTAAAATAGCTCCATAGATATTTCACAGGAGGGTCCACATAGAATACAAAACCTCTGCTATTAGGATGAAACTACTAAATTGAGCTATACTGAAAGAGCATGGAATTTCTAGAAAGAGTACATAGTCGCTTTCTCTATTAATATCTTATGATAAACTGTCACCAGATATGATCGAGATGACCTAGCTCATTCCACATTCCAAAGAGCACATGGCAGCTGCCTGCTGTGTGGTCCTGAGTAAGCAGAATGTAACTTGCAGACAGGCAGGATGTTTATTTGGGACAATGTCCTACAGACAGCACAGCTGTTTTAGTCAGGCTGATTCTCTGCATATTTGCTGGGTTGCGGTCAGATCTCCGCCAGTCACCATTATAGTTAATGTGGTCGGCGGGGATTCAGGCAGCGTCTAGGAATGCCAGACCCAGAGGGCTCCGGCAGGCTGTTCCCTACCAGCTCTCCGAACGCTAGTGTGAAACTAGCCTCAGATCAGTGGAGTTCTGAATCCCGGCAGCCCCACCGATCAGCTCTTCAAAGAGGCTGCGGCGCTCCTTCAGTGATTAGGCCTCATCCTACGTCAGTGATGATACTATACATTGGTCATGTGGCCCTAGGCACCGCTTAGTTCCATTCAAGTGAATGGGGCAAAGCTACAATACCAAGCACAGCCACCATAAAATCTATATATATAAATATACAAAAATATATAAAATGTTTGGTCAGCTATGAAGGGACTGCAGTGCTCACCGAAGCTCTGGTGAGCGCAGCGGCCTCTTTAAACATGATCGGTGGGGGTGCTGGTGGTTGGGCCCTCCAACAATCTAATATTGATCACTTATGTTGGGGTTAGGCCATCAATATCAAAATCCTGTATATTCCCTTGCAACCTGGAAAAAAAACTGAAAATGTAGTAATGACATTTGACATTTATGTGAGCTAAAAGTTCTTGTTGCGTTCATATACACAGAATGTTTGACTACATTTCAGTTTGTGCAGTTGAACCCCTGGAGACCACTCAAGTACGGCGTTGGCTGGCCGTAAACATCATTTGGCTAACAAGTCATTTTTCTTCTGACTGTAACACACAGATGCTATAACATCTAACTGCAGGAGATGGCAACAGATCCTTGCTCAGGATGGCCAGAGAAGGGGATTCAGTCTGGACAGGAAGCGGGCATGGAAGACTGCTCCAGTGTGTGCATGTGTGTGCAGAGAGTGAGTGTGTAGTACAGTCAGAGCCCAGGTACCAGAGGAGCAAGAGTGGAGAGCCAAAGCCACAAGAGGAGTAGTTGTAGCCTCATGGCTCCAGAGCAGGGTATCCGCAGCCGAATACTGGAGCAGCTAGTGGCAAGTTGAGCTCAGCTGCTGGAGAACACAGGCATGTCACACCCCCAGGATAGACATCTTGAGAAAAGGGCATCTAGTTTATGCAGGGCCCAAACACTATATTGTTCTTAAGTTGTTCTCAGCTCAATCAAAAGTGATAGCAGAGATCATTCATGCATTACCATGACAGCTGTGGTGAGCCATTGCTGTTTACCACATCCTCTTCAGTAAAGAAACCCAGTTGGTCTGTTTGCCGGCCTTCTCTTGCACCTCAGCTTGGCCAAGTTTACATGTGTTCTCAGTGGGGAAAGGGCAATAAGCTCCTGCCAGACACCATCTCCGAGTGAGAACAAAGGATTAGAATGTTGAAAGAGCCACTACAGGTTCTAAGCGTGGATATGTAGTTAGAAGGTCAACCCATAGAATCGGTTCCTCTGGTACCCCCAAGAAACTTCTAAACCAACACTTTTTGCATTACAATGGATGAAATCTGCAGCTACTGTAAACTAGAGGAAACGTGCCACAGATGCTGAGGATTTTTATGTATAGCATGTGCTGAAATTCTTCATGATTTTTTCCAAAGATGCGACTATTTGTGTGTTTTGTGAAATTCATTCAAATACATAGAATTCACGTCAAAAATTTGTGATAACTATGGCATGTGTAAAAGCGGCACTTTTGAATTTTGTCTTTCAGAAAAGATATGGCTGTGGTGTGGCTTACCAGTCATAGCCATACTACATATTTACGATTCCCAATGTATTTATTTGCAAACAGTTTGAACAGAAAGTAGGATCTTTATTATCAGGTCAAGTCAAACAAATATGGGAGCGTCGCCTTCAAGCCCAAGTTCCAGAGATCTTTTTTAGCTTGCTGTACTATTCATACTATCACACTTGTCTAATTATTCATGTCAGATGATAAAGGACACAGTAAAATACTCATTGAACTCGATCACCTGCACAAAAGCCTGCTGCCAATCGCTGCCTATACTCCTATAATATCAGGAAGATTCCAAAAAAAGGAAGACCTCTTGGAAGAGTAGTGCAACAGAAGCATTTGTATCTGTGCAGTTGCATGTGTGCGCTTATGATACTACGAAGACAAGAGGGAAAGGTGCTAGTCCCTGCTGCCATCACTGAACCACAAATGGCATCATGGGAGGTGTTATCAGTGATTGATAGCATTCTCTGTGTAAGTGTGTACACAGAAATAGCTGTCAGTCACTGATAGTTGCACACAGGGGAGGTTTTATCAGTGATTGATAGCATTCTCTGTGTAAGGCTCCATTCACACGACCGTATGTTGTCCGCAAAAAAAACGGATCCGTGTCCACAAAAAAACGGATCCGTGTCCGTTTTTTTGCTGATCCATAGACTTCAATAGTGCCATGTCCTGATTTTCACTGACAAGTATAGGACATGTTTCATTTTTCTTTGCTGAGCTGTGCAATGGAAGAGAAGTGAATGGGACAGCATCTAATCCGCAAAAAAACGAATCCGTTTTTTTGCGGACAACATACGGTCGTGTGAATGGAGCCTAAGTCTGTATACATAGCTGTCAGTCACTAATAGTTGTACACAGGGAGGTGTTATCAGTGATTGATAGCATTCTCTGTGTAAGTGTGTATACACAGATAGCTGTCAGTCACTGATAGCTGTACACAGGGGAGGTGTTATCAGGGATTGATAGCATTCTCTGTGTAAGTCTGTATACAGAGATAGCTGTCAGTCACTGATAGTTGTACACAGGGGAGGTGTTATTAGTGATTGATAGCATTCTCTGTGTAAGTCTGTATACACAGATAGCTGTCAGTAACTGATAGCTGTACACAGGGGAGGTGTTATCAGAGATTGATAGCATTCTCTGTGTAAGTGTGTATACAGAGATAGCTGTCAGTCACTGATAGCTGTACACAGGGGAGGTGTTATCAGTGATTGAAAGCATTCTCTGTGTAAGTCTGTATACATAGATAGCTGTCAGTCACTGATAGTTGTACAAAGGGGAGGTGTTATCAGGGATTGATAGCATTCTCTGTGTAAGTCTGTATACAGAGATAGCTGTCAGTCACTGATAGTTGTACACAGGGAGGTGTTATCAGTGATTAATAGCATTCTCTGTGTAAGTGTGTATACACAGATAGATGTCAGTCACTGATAGCTGTACACAGGGAAGGTATTATCAGTGAATGATAGCATTCTCTGTGTAAGTCAGTATACATTGATAGCTGTCACTTTTAGTTGTACACAGGGAGGTGTTATTATTGATTGATAGCATTCTCTGTGTAAGGCCTCATGCACACGACCATTGTTTGTTTCCGCGTCCGTTCCGGTTTTTTTCACGGATAGGATGCCTTCTCGTTCATTTCAATGAGTCCGTCAAAAAATGCGGATGGTCAACTGTTTTTGTTCCGCATCCGTGGTCCATGTTTACATTCCATAAAAAAAAAAAAAAGATAATTTCCTTTTTTTTTTACGTTTGCGAACAAGGATAGGCATTATTACAATGGATTTGCCCAAAAAACGGATCTGCCAAAAAAAACGGTTCGTCATCTGTTTTTTTTGACGGACGCAAAATTTGCGGACGGAGCGGATGCGGAAACAAACAACGGTTGTGTACATGAGGCCTAAGTGTGTATACGTAGATAGCTGTCAGTCACTGATAGCTGTACACAGGGGAGGTGTTATCAGTGATTGATAGCATTCTCTGTGTAAGTGTGTAAATAGAGATAGCGGTCAGTCACTGATAGTTGTATACATGGGAGGTGTTTTCAGTGATTGATAGCAATCTCTGTGTAAGTGTGTATACAGAGATAGCGGTCAGTCACTGATAGTTGTATACATGGGAGGTGTTATCAGTGATTGATAGCATTCTCTGTGTAAGTGTGTATACACAGATAGCTGTCAGTCACTGATAGCTGTACACAGGGGAGGTGTTATCAGGGATTGATAGCATTCTCTGTGTAAGTCTGTATACAAAGATAGCGGTCAGTCACAGATAGGTGTACACAGGGGAGGTGTTATCAGTGATTGATAGAATTCTCTGTGGAAGTATGTATAGTGAGATAGTTATCAGTCACTGATAGTTGTACATGTGGGAGGCATTATCAGTAAGTTATAGCATTCTCTGTGTAAGTGTGTATACAGAGATAGCTGTCAGTCACTGATAGTTGTATACATGGGAAGTGTTATCAGTGATTGATAGCATTCTCTGTGTAAGTGTGTATACAGAGATAGCGGTCAGTCACGGATAGGTGTACACAGGGGAGGTGTTATCAGTGATTGATAGAATTCTCTGTGGAAGTATGTATAGTGAGATAGTTATCAGTCACTGATAGTTGTACATGTGGGAGGTATTATCAGTAAGTTATAGCATTTTCTGTGTAAGTGTGTATACAGAGATAGCTGTCAGTCACTGATAGTTGTACACGTGGGAGGTATTTTCAGTAAGTTATAGCATTTTCTGTGTAAGTGTGTATACAGAGATAACTATCAGTCACTGATAGCTGTATACAGGGGAGGTGTTATCAGTGATTGAGAGAATTTACTGTGTAAGTGTGTATAGATAGATAGCTGTCAGTCGCTGATAGTTGTACACTGGGAAGGTATTATTGGTGATTGATAGCATTCTCTGTGTAAGTGTATATACAGAGATGGCTGTCAGCCACTGATAGCTGTACACAGAGGAGCTGTTATCAGTGATTGATAACATTCACTGTATAATTGTGTATACAGAGATAACAATCAGTCACTGATAGCTGTATCATTCAGAGGCAGGTTTTATCAGAGATTGATAACATTCTCTGTGTAAGTGTGTTTTCAGAGATATCTGTCAGTCACTGATAGTTGTACACAGGAAAGGCGTTATCAGTGACAGATAGCATTCTCTGTGAAAGTGTATATACAGAGATAGCTGCCAGTTACTGATAGTTGTACACAGGAGAGGCGTTATTAGTGATTGATACCATTCTCTGTGTAAGTGTGTCTAAGAGATAGCTATCAGTCATTAACAGTTATACATGGGGGAGCTGTTATCAGTGATTGATAGCATTCTCTGTGTAAGTGTGTATACAGAGATAGCTGTTAGTCACTGATAGCTGTACACAGGGGAGGTGTTATCAGTGATTGATAGCTTTCTGTGTGTAAGTGTGTACACAGAGATAGCTTTAAGTCACTGATAATTGTACACAGGAGAGGTGTTATCAGTGATTAATAGCATTCTCTGTGTAAGTGTGTATACAGAGATAGCTGTCAGTCACTGATAGTTGTACACAGGGGAGGTGTTATCAGTGCATGGATAGCATCCACTGTGACAGTGTGTATACAGAGATAAGTGTTAGTCTCCTATATCTGTTCATAGGGAAGGTCTTAAGTTCATAAAGAGAAGAGATATAAATCTATAAATTATAAGTTTCATTCAATCTTTTCCCATAAAACTATATATCGATCTGTTCAGCCCCTCCTGCTCTATAACGCGCTGCCTGCAGATTGCATTGCATTTCATGGTGACAGTTTCCCTTTAAGCCAAATGCTTAAACTGATGGAAAAAAAATTCGTCCATGGGAAAATCAGCAATAGTGGCTGGCAGACTACTCAGGGCATTTGAGGTTGTCTTGGCCTAGTTACTGAATCATTTACTCCAATCTGACAAGGAAGTTGACAATCTGACAATAAAACTGCAATTATCAGCATGAAATAAAAAGGTTAGTTTGCATCACATAGACCTTAGGGTGCCCATACAGGGTGTGGCTCAGGCATGGGATCCATGTGTGGATTACTGCTTTTTGCCGGGCTGCACCTGTACTTGCAACAGTTTAACATGGCAGGTACAGAACAGGCTGACAATTATTAGTGATCCGAATGCGGATCACACAGCTGGGCTGCACTGAGTATATGCACACTTTGCACAGGAGTGGTCACGCTCTGCACTTATACAAGATACTCACTGTTCGAAAAGTATTTTAACTTTGTCAAATATATTGGAGCAGATTTAGTAATGCTATCTGAAAGTAAGACAATGTAAACTTAGAAAAGCAGGCTACGGGGTCATTCAGACGATCGTAGTGTTTTACGATACGCAAATTGTGGATTTGCAAAACATGGACACGGCCGTGTGCGTTCCACATTTTGTGGACCGTACATGGCCGGCACTACGATAGAAATGCCTATTCTTGTCCGTGATTGTGGACAAGAATAGGACTTGCTCTAGCGGAATGGAACTACTGATACAGACAGCACACGATGTGCTGTCCACATCTTGTGCGGCCCCATTGATAGGAATGGGTCCATACCCTTTCCGCAAAATTGCAGAACGGATGCCGACCCATTCATTCTGGATTGTCCATTCATACGGTTGTCAGATTTATCACAGTGGCTCAGGCTGGTTGATAAATTTGCTCTTTGGCTAGATTCTGAACATTTGTCTAACTCTATACTAACTATTCGTTGGCTTAGTTTGAAACAGAATTTTACGCCAGAATTGTAGCACAGTTTTGGTGTCAAATGTCACATATTAGGCCACTTCCATTTCTAATGAAGATACACCCCTTTTTGATAAACCACACCCCTTATTTGGCTACGTGCCCATCATTTTTCCAACCCCAGATGCCTCAAATTGTGCCACATTTTTGCCGCAATTTACTCCAGAATCTAGGTGTAATGACATTAATGTGGCCCAATGTCACATCTAATCCATGCTCTCTTTTCTGTAAAGCCACTCCCCTTGCTGATAAGCCACACCCCCTTATCCATCACGCTATCTCTCTATATTCCAACCAGAATTTTATTAATGAGTTGCCAGTAGTTTGCTTCGGTTACGACTAGTACCTTGGAACCGAAGTGGTTTTCCACATTAAAAATCTATTACCGAAGTTATTCAACAAATTCACAAGCAACTTCGTGAATAACTAACTTCGGCTCATCGGAGCCCATACATTCTAATACTGTACAGAAGTATTAATCCAAAGTTTTGAAAAAAGCGACTTTGCTGGCTTTGCTCATTTCTAGTTTTAACACTTGTGTAAAACTAACTTTACCCTCAGTTGATATCACGACCTACTAAATAGACTATGTTCAATGCATTTTGCAGTGTCAGTGCTCTGGGAAAACTTCTGATGCATGCATCAAATTGACCCAAAGGCTCTCATTCACCCAACGGAGGCTGAAAGAGTGTCTTGGTATACAGGCTGATATATGTGAGGATATCTTTTTCTTTGCTGTATGGAATAGTGAAGCAGACTGTGTTATTCCTGACACAAGCAACCAGTACATAAATATATTCCACGTGTTATACATTCTTTCCTAATAGGAGCCTATGGGTGACAGATGATACTTTATGCCTCTACACTTTCGTGCCTATACAGTAGCAACTGTCAGAGGTATAAATTGGAAAATTCTGCCAACGGACACTGCAAAGTGCAATGTGAAAGAAGCCTAATAAGCCATTGTTCTTATACCATATCCAAATAAGTCTGCTATACACTGCTCAACCAATGTACCAGATAATATTGTTGCACATTGGTAAATAATACCATCATACCATGCCCAATACCACCGTCAATCACTGTATTGCTGGAATAATATCGCACCCAACTAGCATAACCACACTGAAACCACTTATATATACTGTATACATGCACAGCACAGAGACAAATGCACAGTTAGGGCTTGTTCACATCACCGTTATGTATTCCGTCATTGTTTTCCGTTATAACATGGTTATAACGGAAAATAACGGAATCCATAAGACGGAAGTCAAAACGGAATCCTTTAAGAGGCACTTCATTTTGATCCATCATAATAGAAGTCTATGGGCAATTATAACGGATCTGTCTGGTTTCTGTTATGCAAGACGGAAAACAAAGTCCTGTCGACAGAACTTTTTTTCCGTTCTGCCTAATGGAAACCAGACGGATCCGTTATGATTGCCCATAGACTGCTATTATGATGGATCAAAACGAAGTGCCTCTTAAAGGCTTCCGTTTTGACTTCCGTCTTATGGATTCCGTTATTTTCCGTTATAGCCATGGTATAAAGGAAAATGACGGAATCCATAACGGTGATGTGAACAAGTCCTTACTGACTTTCAGTACATGCTGGCATGCTGAGGCTGGATGATGGCCTGAAGCCAAGATAGTGGGTGACCTGCTCTTAGATAAAGCTGCTGGACAAAAAGGCCTCTTGCACACGAACGTTTTTTTTTTTTCTGTTTACATTCCGTATACGGTCCGTATACAAAACCATTCATTTTAATGGGTCTGCAAAAAAAAAACGGAATGTACTCTGTATGCATTCCGTTTCCATATTTCCGTTCGGTTCAAAGATAGAACATGTCGTATTATTGCCCGCAAATCACGTTCCATGGCTCCATTCAAGTCAATAGGGCTGTAAAAAAAAACGGAACGGATACAGAATGCATCCATATGTCTTCCGTATCCATTAGTTTTTTTTGCGGAACCATCTATTAAAAATTTTCTGACCAGACCAATTTTTCAATGTAATCACTGTATACTGTATATGCCATGCTTCCGTTTCCGTTTGCGATCACATACGGAAAACATACGGAAACACTACTGAACCAAAAAACTGAACAACGGATCCATGAAAAACGGAGTGCAAAATACTGAAAAAGCCATACGGTCGTGTGCAAGAGGCCTAAGGGAGGGAGGGAGTGATCTTCTGCTAGGCCCGAGAAGGTTGGCATGCTCTATTGTGGTTGAACTTTACAACCCTTAACTCTTTGTTAACTCACTGTGCTGCTGACACAGTGACTGAAATGGCTGCAGGAAACAACATTGAAGTGGATGTTGATCCATTCTACTGTAGCCTGCATACATAAGGCTCCATCAGCAGATTTGTACCTATGAAACTGGTTGACCTGTTGCATGAGCACTTGACAGCGGAATGTACCTGTGTTGGTCCAATGTTCATTTGTGCTGAGAAAAATTATGTTTTAATATTTGCAAATGAGCATCTAGAGCAATGGGCGTTGCCGTTACACCTAGAGGCTCTGCTCGCTCTACACATTGATTGACAGGACAATGTGATCACACCTGGCACTGTCAATCAAAATGCAGAGGGTGCGCCAGTTGCAGAGAGAGCTTAGCCTCTAGGAGCAACGGGGGTGTTGCCATTACTCCTAGAGACTCCACGCCCCTGTTGCTCCTAGACCTCATTTCCATATATTAAAACATAATTTTTCTCAGCAATGTGGACAACATTCATCAGGGGCGTGATTTCTTTTTATCCTTTCTAGGGGGACGGTTGTTTGTGCCCGTTGGTGGAGTGCTATACCCTGCATTACAGGACTTCTCTCCATGTGGATTTGAGGACTTTCGGAGGAAGCAGCGCGGTTCTTTATTTGACTTTTATGAACTTGAAAGTGTTTCACCCACAACACCCATAGAACCAGCAGCAGCGCAAGTATCACATTGTGACCGTGTGTGTCTGATTCTTTTTTGTTATATTTAATCAGACCTCAGCTGACAGCCCCAATAAGACCCCCAATGTTAATTAGACCTCAGCTGACAGCCCCAATAAGACCCCAATGTTAATAACACCCCAATAAGACCTTGGATCAGACCCCCAATCAGACCTCAGCTCAGACCCCAACTTAAATGACCCCCACTCAGACCTTGCTAATGTTGGCTGGTGCAGATGATGCAGAGAGTAATCAGACATACATGGATAGCTGTAGTTTACCAGGATTCATTTGTATTGAATAATCTTACAGAGGAGAGCATGGTGCTCACATTAGTACAGCAGATATAGAGGATAAAAAACAATAGAGAACAGGAACTGCTTTAACAGATAGTCAACATACAGAACACTATGATAGAGTACTGGTATACAGCGACATCTAGTGGTCAAACTCAATACTACAATCATTTATACAGATGAATGAACCAAGCAATGTATAACATAGCATGAAACAATGTTCAGTCTCCAACACCCCTTCTCATTGTGAAGTGCTTAATTAGACAAACCGATTCTTCTTGTTAGATCCATATGTCTCTTTGCAGGCAAAGGCTTAGTAAGGATGTCTGCTAACATTTCCTCAGTGGGACAATATTGTAGATCCATCTGTCCTTGCTCTTGCAGGTCTCTTAAGAAGTGATATCTCACATCTATGTGTTTGGTTCTCGGGTTTACCCGCTCTGTCTGTGCGAGTGCTATACATCCTTGATTGTCCTCATAGATTGGCGTGGACTCTGTCTGGTTCTGATCCAGATCTTCCAGCAATTGTCTCAACCAGATTACCTCTTGCCCTGCTTGTGATGCTGCCACGTATTCTGCTTCGGTGGAGGACAGTGTTACTGTGGACTGTTTTCTGGTGGTCCAGCTGATGAGCCCGTCTTTGAATAGAAACAGGTGTCCACTGGTGGATTTCCGATCACTGGGGTCACCTGCCCAGTCTGCATCCACATATCCAGTCAGACCACTTTTCCCTGTTGATGAAAGTTTCAGTTTAAAGTCTATTGTTCCCTTTAAATAGCGTATGATCCTTTTTGCTGCGTTCCAGTCCATCTGGGTAGGCTGGGATACCTTTCTGCATAAGAATCCCACTGCTGTGGCTATGTCAGGCCTTGCAACTGTAGCGATGTATAGTAACTTCCCCATTGCCCTTCTGAATTGTGAGTCATTTTGCAAGGGGTTAATTGAGTTGTTTAATTCCTTGAGATAATTTGTCTCCATAGGTGTGTTGGCTGGTTTGGCGTCACTGAGCCCAAATGTTTCAATTACTTCCTGTATTTTGTGACTCTGGTTAATAAGAAAACTACCATCTTCTTCTCTTTCTATTTGCATGCCTAGGAAGTGTTTGACATCACCTAGATCTTTTGTTTCAAAGTCCATGTTTAAGACCTCCAGCAGTCTGGAACAATCCCCTTCTTGCTCATAACATACTAACAGATCATCTACATAAATGAGTACAAAGATCCACCTACCATTTAGCTTCTTGGTGTACAGGCAGGGATCGGCCTTGCTCCTCTGAAAGGATTCTCTCAATAGCACCTCATTAATCTTCATGTTCCATGCTCTGGCTGCTTGCTTGAGCCCGTAGATTCCCTTCTTAAGTTTACACACCTGTTCGGGCTTTTGTGGGTCTACAAACCCCTCTGGTTGCTCCATGTAAATATCTTCTGTTAAGTCACTGTGTAGGAAAGCGGTTTTTACATCAAAGTGCTTTACTAGCATTTGTTTTGTGGTTGCAACTGTGAGTAGAGCTCTGATTGTGGTGTGTTTGACGACCGGAGCAAATGTCTCATCGTAGTCTTCTCCATATTTTTGGGAGTATCCTTTGGCTACGAGTCTCGCCTTATATCTCTCAACTGTACCATCAGTGTTGTACTTGATCTTGAAAGTCCATTTACAACCAATTGCCCTCTTTGTGGCCGGCAGTTGCGTTAGCACCCAGGCTTGTGTGTCCTGTAGTGAGGTGATTTCTTCCTCAGCTGCTTTTATCCATCTCTTAGCTTCCCTCTCCGGGAGTTGTGTTATGTCTTTCCAACAAGTGGGTTCTCTTACGCAGGATGTTTCTACCTTGTACGAGAGTCTGTTAGGGGTTTACCTTTGTTTTCCCTCATTGAGCGTCTTGGTTCAGGGTCATTAGCTGGTTCAGTTTGTTCCTGTCTCTTCTGTGACACTGTGTTGCTCTCAGGGGTTTGTTCCATAGGAAAGAAAACCTGCTCAGCGTTATTTGGTTCTTCTGCTCTTGGCATGGCTGGCACCATTACTTCATTTCTCAGGTCCTCAATAAATGTTACGCTGCTACTGATTGTCACTTTATCAGTCTTTGGGTCTAGGATTCTGTATCCTTTGGTGTTGTCGGCATAACCAACAAAGACACCTTCAATTGCTCGATTTTGGAGCTTGCTGCGCTTGTCTCCCGGAATGTAAACAAAAGCTTTGCTTCCAAATACCTTGAGGTGTCCTATGCTCGGTTTTCGACTGTGCCATAGCTCGTATGGGGTTTTGATTGTTGCCTTGGAGTGTAATCTGTTTTGTAAGTAGGTGGCCGTTTGTGCCGCTTCTCCCCAATATTTTTCAGGGAGTCCAGAATCAGTCAACATGCATCTGATCATTTCCGTCAGGGATCTGTTTTTCCTCTCTGCTACCCCGTTCTGCTCTGGAGTATATGGGACAGTCTTTTGATGTTCTATTCCTAGTTCCCTGAGTGTATTCTCTACTTGAAGCCCGGTGTACTCGCCACCATTATCACTTCTGAGTACTAATGGTTTTCTGTGAAATTTATTGCTTACTTTGGCAATATAGTCTTTCAGCTTGTCAAATACTTCTGACTTATGTTTCATTAGGTATGTCACTGTGAACCTTGAGTAGTCGTCTATAAAAGTTAATATGTATTTATTTCCTCCTGGGGTGGTAGTTCTCATGGGCCCGCATACATCTGTGTGTATTAGGTCGATCGGTCTTGTTGCTCTGCTTTCACTTGCCTTTGGTGGGGTTACTCTGGTGGCTTTTGCCTTGATGCAGCATTCACACCTTAGCGTGTTTGGGCAGCCTGTTAACTCGAACCCTTTCACTAAATCCCGTCTGGCCAACTCCTGTATGCTGTCAGGATGCCTGTGGCCCAGACGTCTGTGCCATAAATGAATACAGTTCTTGTGTTTATGTGTGCAGAGCTTTGTTTCTTGCTCAACAACATCAAGTTCATAAAGGTGCTTACCGGCTCTAGCTGTTGTTATTACTCTTTCCCCATCTTGGATGGTGCATTGGTCACCTTTGAACGTTGTGGTTAGTCCTTTGCTTGCCAGTCGCCTGACTGATATAAGGCCCCCATTTAGTCCGGGAACATACAATACATCCATCATTGGTACTTTTAACACTTGCCCATCCTCATTTTTACAAGTGACTATTCCATACCCTGTTCCTTCTGCAGTTGTACAACTCCCATCTGCAAGATATATGGTTTCTTTCTTTTCTGGATTGAGTTCTATGAAGAATTCTTTATCATTGGTCATGTGACTTGTTGCTCCGGAATCTATATACCATTTGTGGTTGGTGACGGCATCTGTCACTTTAAAGTTCCGTGCCATGCTGCTTGTGCGTTGCTTTTCATCATGGTTATAAGTGCCTGATTGGGATCTTTCCCCTCTGCTCATTCCTCCATAATGGACAGTCGCGCTTGAGATGCCCAGCTCTGTTACATCGGAAACATAGTTTGGCCTTCCAGTTTGGCATCTTGGTGTCTGTCGCTTTAAGTGCTGCTCCTGCATCGCTCTCTTGCCTGTGAGAAGTTTGCTCCTTTCTGCGTTTGTATTCGTCTGAAAGTCGAGATTTGACTAACTGTAATGTGAGTTCTGTTTCAGATCTTGTCTCTAATGCATTGATCAGAGGGTTGTATGACTCTGGCAGGCTGCATAAAAGTATTGCTGTCACATGGTTATCTTTGATCTCCTCTCCGAGGTCCCTGAGTTGCGCAACAATCTCTAGCACGCCTCTTATATGTTCTTGCATATCCCCTTCTGGAGCCAGCTTAGACTGATACAGCTTCCTTAGTAAATACAATTTGCTGTTTAAGCTAGAGCTCTCATGTAATCTGCGGAGCGCATTCCACATACCTTTGGCAGTATCTTCCCCTTTTATGTGAATGAGCTGGTCATCTTCTACCAGTAGGGCTATTGTGGCTCTTGCCTGCCTGTTTTTCTTATCCCATTCCTGGTTGTCTACATCCGGCCTGTCTGTGGTGAGGACATCCCAGGTGTCATCTTTGCTCAGCAACATCTCCATCTTGAACTTCCACATCTGGTAGTTGTCACTATTTAGCTTAGTGATCCCCAGTTTAAGATCCGCGTTGCTAGCCATGATTAATGTACCTCACCTGGATACCTCAGGGCAGATTTCTTCCGCAGCTTGAGCGAAAAAAACTGTGCAAATGAAGACTAGGCCTCTGTGCTGACCGTCTGATGATTCACGTTGTCTGGGCCCATAACCTTTGTTGTCTGGTGCAGATGATGCAGAGAGTAATCAGACATACATGGATAGCTGTAGTTTACCAGGATTCATTTGTATTGAATAATCTTACAGAGGAGAGCATGGTGCTCACATTAGTACAGCAGATATAGAGGATAAAAAACAATAGAGAACAGGAACTGCTTTAACAGATAGTCAACATACAGAACACTATGATAGAGTACTGGTATACAGCGACATCTAGTGGTCAAACTCAATACTACAATCATTTATACAGATGAATGAACCAAGCAATGTATAACATAGCATGAAACAATGTTCAGTCTCCAACAGCTAAGAGCCCCAGTGCCTTATATCAGCCCCCAGTGCCGCATATCAGTCCCCAGTGCCCCTTTTTCAGCCCCCCAGCAGCCTTTCAGCCCCCAGTGCCGCATATCAGCCTCAGTGTCTCCATCAGCCCCAAATAAAATAAAAAAACACTTACCTTTCCTACTCCGGATGCCACCGCTCCTCACTGCCTGCACTCGGTAATCCTCTTGTACAGTCTGCTGTGTGGGCGCACACTAGGTTGATCACATTTCCTAACTGCCATTCAGGGACACTTACTTTCACAAGTGCATTTCGTCAAACTTATACTTGAGACTGGCAAAAACATATCTGCCTGTGCATTTTTCAGTATTTCTTAGTGCCATAGTGGCCCCATAATGTGCCAGTATAAAATACCCCTATATAGTGCCCCCAGTAAATGCCCCCATAGGGCTCCTCTCCCCCTCCCTCCTAGTGCCCCCCATAATGTACCAGTATAAAATGCCCCATATATAGTGTCCCAGTAGATGCCCTCAGTGGCCCCCATAATTTGTAAGTATAAAATACCCCTTCTCAGTGTCCCGTAGATGACCCCATAGTACTCCTCTCCCACCTTCCCCATAGTACCTACCATAATTTGTCCCAGTATAAAATGCCCCTATACAGAGCCCCCATATAAAATAACCGTTCTTTGTGGCCTCAGTAGATGCCCCTATAGTGCGCACCAATAAATTATTAATAAATAATTAATACATTATTGGGGGACATCTATGGGGACACTTATTACTGGCACATTGGGGACACTTATTACTGGCACATTATTGGCAATAATGTGCCAGTAATAAGTGTCCCCAATGTGCCAGTAATAAGTGCCCCTATAGATGTCCCCAATAATGTGCCAGCAGCCAGAGCCCCCTATTATGTGCCAGTAGCCAAAGCCCCCTATCATGTGCCAGTAGCCTGAGCACCCCCATCATGTGCCAGTGGCCATAGGGCCCCCAGTATCATGTGCCAGTAGCCTGAGCCCCCCATCAACATGTGCCAGTAGCCATAGGCCCCCCTTATAGGTGCCAGACTGCCAGTAGCCATAGCCTATGGCCCCCCTATAATGTGCCAGTAGCCATAGGGCCCCCCACTATCATGTCCAAGTAACCATATTAGCACCCCCCCCCCCCATCATCATGTGCTAGGCCCAGTGGCCACCAGTACAGTATTGACAAAAAAAACAAAAAAACACTTATACTTACCTCCTTGGCAGCGAATTGCGATGTGAGTGATGCAGGCTGTGTCCCCCGCTGTATGGCTCAGAGCTCGAGTCAGGCCCTGTGTCTGCAGCCTATCAGAGGAAGGGGAAGGGACACACCTCTCCCTCCCCTGCCCTGCTGCACAAGTGCACAGCCATCTGTATCGCTGGAGATGAGCGCTTCCACATCTCCGGCCCCTTGCCTCTATGGAAGAGCCGGAATGAGGGTGACCGGGACCCGGGACAGACTCTCCAAATGCGGGACTGTCTCGGGTGATCCGAGACACGTGGTCACCCTAGCGCGCACAGTGTGAGGTCAAAGCGCGGCCTCACACTGTGCGCAGCATTCACAGTGGAGCGCCGAGGACCAGGAATAGGTGAGTATAGCGCTTTCAGTGCTTCCCGACCCTCCTGTACTAATCAGAGTTTCCATAATGGGGGAATTTGGGGGGAAAAAATGTGTCTTATGGGGCGAAAAATACATACTTACAAACGACACGGCAGACGGCAGTGCAGCACGGAGGTGACAGAACCTCGAGTCGGCTTGATTAGGGTGTGCCCAGGCACACCCAGCACACCCCGTGCGCACGCCTATGCCTATAGCTATGCCACTTTTTTATTATCATTATTATTTTGTCTTTATTATTATGTATTTTACTTCGCACTTTGTGCCTCTATAAGACCATACAAGATCTTTGAGGGGTATTTAACATTACATTTTATTTTATTTTTTCATTTTATTGTTCACTTCTCTTATAAATGGGGCTGACATATTAATTCCAGTTACAGTTTAACCTCACTGCACAGCTGATCCTGGTCTGCTAAGACCCAGCAGCTCCTGCAGTTACCTGATCACGTGATTGCTAGGACTGGAGCAGAAAGTGGCATTGCCGTTTTCTGATCGGCACACACACTGTTAGTTGAGTGCTGTTGTGTGCACAGAGATGGGATGGTGAAGGCAGGGATGGTAAAAAAAAACAAAAAAACTCTGCCTTCTCTGTGGGAACATCCTTGCAGAGATAAAACCAAATCACCAAGATATGTACAGTCAGCTGTTCTGAAAAAAGTTGAAGCTGGCCATACACTAGTGATTGCTGTCATCCATAATGACTGGTTTTGATCTCTTGTTGCTCCTCCATCCTTTTTATGTGACACAAATGACTGTCCTATCTAAACACTGGATACAAGACACATCTTTGAAAACCCCGATATGACGTGGCTTGTGCAAAGCAACAGATTGGTACAACAACAAGCTAACAGACCAGCCATAGTGTGTATCTGCAGCGCAAATTATATGCGGAAAATCCGCAGCATAGTACAATACTGGCTAAGCAGATGCTAAATATCTCAATCACACACCACAGAAACGGCAGCAACACACTGACCTTTACCTATAAGTCATTTAGTTCCATATGATAGACGCACAGGGCCGGTGCAAGGATTTTTGGCCCCCCCCCATGTGACATCACACTGCCCCACCCATATGATCTGCCATATTAAAGGGGTTCTGCAGTTTATTTAAACTGATCGCCAATCAGTAGCGCCTCAGCCTTCTCGCAGTGACGTCACAATTCATATCATTGGCCTGGGCGGGGCTAAGCTTCATTCAAGTGAACAGAGCTTAACCCAGGCCAGTGATACTAGCCTTGACGTCACTGCACCTGCGGTAAACAGCGAGAAGGCCGAGGCACTACTGCCAGCGCCGCTGCCTTATCAAAGTGCTAATCGGCGGGGGTCCTGGGTGTCGGACCCCCTCCGATCAGATGCTGATGATCTATCCAGAGGATAGATCATCAGTTTAAATAAACTGCATAACCCCTTTAACTAACGCCAGTTCTCTCTCCCCCTCTTGTCATTCTGTTCCTTCCCATGTCATTCTCTCCCCCCCCCTTGTCATTCTCTTTGTCCTTCTTGTCATTCTCTCTCCCTTCATAGTCATTCTCTCCCCCTCTTGTCATTCTCTCTCCCTTTCTTGTCATTCCCCCCCCCCCCACATGTCGTTCTCTCCCCCTCTTGTCATTCTCTCCCCCCTCTTGTCATTCTTCACCCCCCCCATGTCATTCTCTTTCCCATTCCCCCCTACCTCTAGTGTAGCGTGGCTGAGCTCTGTATGGTCCACGGGTACAAGAGCTTTAGTTTCCTGTACCCGGGCGGACTGACAGGAAGTGCACACTGTGTGCGCACTTCATGTCAGTCCTGCCAGGTCCAGGAGACAGATGCTCCCTGTACCGGCGGACCATACAGGGCTCGGCCACGCTACAATGAGGGAGTGACAGGAGGGAACGCTGAGCGCTTCCCTCCTGTCAGCCGCTCTCTTCATGCTGCGCCCGGGCGGTGCGCCATCTCGGGCGCGCCAGCCCGGGCAGTGCTGCAGCCGCCTGAGGCTCTATATAGAGCGTTCGGGCGGCTGCAGCATGAGGCGGGGCCGGCGCTCCTAGCAGTGCCCCTTCCCAAGGGGCGCTCTACGCGGCTGCCTAGTCCGCTTATAGGACGCGCCGGCCCTGTAGACACACCACCTATTTTCGGCCTGGGACAGCCCAAATTTGCCTGTACTATCTTTTAAAATTAGGGACAATACCTCTAAATTCTGTACTGTTGGAAACTATGCAGATACCCTGAGCAAAATGCCACTTATGACCCAGTTGGATTGCTGAAACAGTATAGAGCAGCTGCAACATGAGCCAAGCTCTGGAGTCTACACAATACACTGCATGCACTTGAAGTCCTCATGTTCATAAGCACCCCTCCTTACTCCCCTGTTCAAGTAATACATATCATACAGCCAGTGTCGGACTGGGGTGTCTAGGGCCCACCAGCAAAATTTATTTTCGGGGCCCACCGTATGGATACATTCAAATATTACATGCTCGCACAGCAGCAAGCTGCTACCAGATAATTGAATATGGGGGTCCCTGCAGCAACCTTGAGAAGGTAGGTCCTGGGGAAAGGAAGATACTCGCTAGCTTTCTTCTATACCTAGAAGTCATCTGATCGTATCTCTAATAATAAATTGGGGAGTTTCTTTAATAATCTATCAAGTTTTTTATATGAACATAGGCTGGTTGAGGTGCTGTACATTAACTATATGTATGTAGTGTAGTAAGTCTACTGTGTTATATGCTACTTGTGCAGAGGTAGGAGACTAGGGCCCACCTTGATCAGGGGCCTACCGGGGGATTCACCTGTACCCCTGCGGGCCAGTCCGAGCCTGCATACAGCTACAAATCAGCCTACGGTTTGAGCAACCATTGGTAAGTGGTTATTGTATTAGAAGGACATCTAGTGGTCAAATCTAAACATTGCTTGTAAATGTTCTATTGGGTGCACATTAAAAGATCACTTTCAAATATGCGGCCAAAATGAATGTTAGGAAAGAATGTCTATAATATCAGAAGTATATTTGTATCACTGTTTTTTTCGTTTCTGAATTACCACCTTATAGTAATCTATCACCCTAGCCACAAACCCATGGCCAGTACTGTACTGTATTTTATAAATACATGTATATATATATTTGCTATATAGGACACAAGGTAATACCCACACTGCAGATCATTTCCAGGATTCTGTCACATTCTAGCGCTATCAATCCAAAGGAAGGGGCGCATGATTTGAAGGAGAGGGCCGTCAGTATGAAGCTTAAATTGCATAAGCCTGCCTCCTGGTGCTCCAATAGTGCCTATAGATTAAAAGATGGGTATCGTTTTAATCAGCGTCAGTAACCCTACCATGCGGTATGCCTGTTTGTATACAGTTGATCCAGAGCCACAAAAAAATTAAGTTAGACATATTAGGTATCACTGTGTCCATAACGACCTGCTCTATAAAAAATATCACATGATATACACCATCAGGTGAACATTGTAAGAATAATATATAAAAACTAGGCAGAACAGCCATTTTTGGTCTCATGGCCTCCCAAAAAAAACATAATACCAAGTGATCAAAAAATCTTAAGATCCACAAAATAGTACTAATGAAAATGTCAACTCATCCCACAAAAAAACGAGCCCTCTCACTAGACCATGAAAAATAAAAAAGATGATTTTTTTTTCAAAAATGCTTTTATTGAGTAAAACTAAAAAGAAAACTATAAAATTGGTATCCCTGTAATCATACCGACCAGCACAATAAAGTTGTTTTATGCCTTTTCTTTATCCTGCTTTCCAAAAAATATATATATATAATGAAAAAGTCTTCTGTACCTGCAAAAAATGAGGCCCTCGCACAGCTCCATCAAGAGAAAAAAAAAGGTATAGTTCTCAGAAAATGTCTGTACTCGTACCCCAGAGTCAGTTCAAAAGCAACATGGCGTCTGTAAACCAATCCATAAAAATTTGCACTGCAAAAGCCAAAAGGTGGTCTTTCCCTTCTAAAGCATGCAGGGTATCCATACAGCAGTTTACATAGACAAATTTATGGCATTTCTGTACCAAGTAGAACCCGCTTAACAATTTAAGGGACGTGGTGTGTCTCAGGTGGCACAAACAGTATATTGGGGAATGAAATGTCATATTTTCATTTTGCATGGTCCGATGGGCATTCATTTCTGCTAAATACATGTGGTGCCTAAATTCTCACTCCATCCCTTGATAAATAACTTGAGGTGTGAGTTTCCAAAATGAGGTCATTTATTGGTGACTTTGTACACATAGCTCAGGGTCTCTGCAACTATGATTTAGTACCCAAAAACCATACCAGCAAAACCCACACTCCGGAAGCCAAATGGCGCTCCTTCCCTTCTGAGCCCTACCATGCGCCATATTTATGGCATTTGTGTACCCAGTAGAACCTGCCTATCAATTTAAAAAGTGTGGTGTGAGTCTCAGATGGCACCAGCTTTTCACAACACATTGTGCTGTGAAAGGGCAACTGTTGAAAAGAAATGCAGTTTTCATTTTGCACAGTCCACTGCACATTAATTTCTGCAAAATATCTGTGGTGTCAAAGCCCTTAATACCTTGAGGGAGAGAGTTTCCAACATGGTGTCACATTTCAGGAGTTTCATTTATTTCACCCAACATCACCACATTGGGCCTCAAAACACACAAGATGCTCTTTTATATTTTTGAGCCCTGTCAAACATTCAGACAAAAGGTTAGGGCCATATGTATGGTGTTTCTAAAACCAGTCAACACAGCATAATAATAACAGGGCTGACTTTTTACACTGGCACAGGATGGACACAATATATTTGGCACTGAAATGACCTCTGTGGAAAATTTTCACTTTGCACCATCTGCAGTGCATTCATTTTTGCAAAACAACCTTGGGATCAAAATGTTCTCTCCACCCCTTAATACCTACAGAGTATAGCTTCCAAAATAGGGTCACTTTCTTAGGGGATCCATTTATGATTTCACCCCACAGCCTCTAGATTTGACATACAAACTCCAGATATTGTCCTTGGTCAGATTCAAACCCAGGATCCAAGCGATGCAAGGAACCAGTGCAAACCACTTATACCCACAGATGGGCTGTTACTCTACTCAGGAGAAAATCTGTAACCAATTGTGGGGAGCTTTTTCTCCTGTTACCCCTTGTGAAAGTGAAAAATTGGGGCTATAGCAACATTTATTGGAAGAAATATTCTCTTTCACACATTTGTGTTTTTAAACTCTATTAAACGTTTGTGCGGTCAAAGCACTCACTACACCCCAGGATACATTTTTGGAGAGCTAAAGTGTCCAAAATGGGGTCCTTTTTTGCAGCTTCCACTGTATGGGTACCTCAGGGAGGTCAAATACCACATGGCGCCCAAAAAACATTCCAGCAACATCTGCCCTCCAAAAACAGTATGGTGCTCCTTCCCTTCTTAGCTCTGCCGTGTGCAGCAATTTGCGACCGCATATGGGGTGTTTCTGTAAATTTCAGAACAAAGTAATCAATATTGAGGTGTAAATTTTGTTAATTCTGCAAAAAAAAAAGAAAAGACATTTTTCAATGTTACCTCCATTTTGCTTTAATTCCTGTGGAACACCTAAAGGGTTAAAGTAAAGTAGATATTTTGAGGGGAGTAGATTCTAAAATTAGGTCATTCGTTGGTGTTTTATATAATGTGTGCTCCTCAAAGTCACTTTAGAACTGAATTTGCCTATAACCCCTTGAGTCCCGGGGGATTTTCCTTTTTTGCATTTTAATTTTTCCTGCCTTCCCGGAGCCATAACTTTTATATTTTCCCGTTCACATAACTGTATGAGCACTTTTGTTTTGTGGGACAAGTTATGCGTTCTAATAGCACCATTTAATATTGCATACAATGTAGTGGGAAGCAGTGAAAACATTACAAATGGGGTGAAACTGGGAAAAAATGCATTTTCATATAGTTTTACGGGTTTTGTTTTTACAGTGTTCACTATGCGTAAAACTAACCAGTCTTCTTCATTCTCTGGGTCAGTACGATTAAAACGATAGCACATTTATATAATTTTTCTTATGTTTTAGTACTGAAAAAAAGAAAAATTTCTCTGCCCTCATCTCTGTCTACCTCCCTACCCGTGCTCTACGTTCTGCAAACGACATACGACTTGCATACTCCATAATCCGAACCTCTCACTTCCGGCTCCAAGACTTCTCTTGAGCTGCACCACTTCTCTGGAATGGCCCACCCCAAGAAATTAGGTTAATTCACAATATACACAGTTTCAGGCGCTCCCTAAAAACACATCTTTTTAGGGTGGCGTATCTCATTCCCTGATCTAACTCCTCTCCATACATGGCCCATTTATCACTCTCTGAACCTGATCCTCCACCAAACTCTCCACCGGACCCATGCATCCAGAAGCACTACAGATATTGGCTGCTGACTGGTTCATGCAGCTTTATATCTGCTCCCCTATTTTCCTAAGATGGTTGGACCATTCTAAAAAACAAGCACTTTTACCATTTGTGTCACCCCTATCCTCCCATAGATTGTAAGCAGGGCCCTCATTCCTCTTGTTGTAATTATTGACTTGTCTGTTGCAATGTTATTTATGAGTGTGTTTGTACATGAACCTCTGAACTGCAAAGCGCCTCTGAATATTATTATTAAAAAAAATCTTATTTTCTTTTCATCTCCCTGTTCTGCCCCCCCCTAACTTTTTTATAGTTATGTGTATGGAGGTGTTTGAGGGCTCAATTTTGTGGAACGATCTGTAGTTTTTATATACACCATTAAGTGTGAGTGACTTTTTGATTACATTCTTTTTGGTAAGTGATGAAAAACTAGTGAATTGGCTATTTTGATTTTTTTTCCCATTACATCATGGGATAAATATTTATATATTTTAATAGTTCAGGCATTTTGGTAGATGCCCATGATCTTTATGTTTTTTATGGTTTATTTTTATTTATATTCTGGGGAAAAGGGAGTGTGTGTATATATAGAGTTTAAAAATATATGTATATATGAGCGATCTTCAGATCACTTTTATCTTAGGCTACTTTCACACTAGCGTTAACGTTTTCCGGTATTGAGATCCATCATAGGGTCTCAATACCGTCCTGAGATGCGGAACAAGACGGATCCGTCATGAACCACAATGCAAGTCAATAGGGACGGATCTGTTTTATCTGAAACAATCTGACACAATAGAAAACGGACCGTCCCCTATTGACTTTCAATGGAGTTAATGACGGATCCGTCTTGGGTATGTTAAAGATAATACAACCGGATCTATTCATAACGGATGCAGATGGTTGTATTATCAGTAAAGGAAGCATTTTTGCTGAACCCTGCCGGATCCAGCAAAAACAATAATGTGAAAGTAGCCTTACACTGTAGTTCAATAGAACTACAAGCTAAACTCCTTTATCTGTTATCCTGTGGAGCCCTGCCACCTGCAGGCCTCCACAGGAACTACAGCTCTTATAGCTAGGTCTCTTCAGAGTAACTCAGCGCATCAGAGTGAAGGAACTACATAAGGAAGCTGTTTGTCAGGGCTGCCATCAGAAATTTTGGGGCCCCTTACACAGCTCAAGGCCTGGGCCCCTCCCCAGCGCCAACCCCCCCACCCCGCAGCTGCCGCCCCTTCCCCGACACTGCCCCAGTGGCGGATCCAGAGCCTGGTCTTTGGAGGGGCACTTCCCCCAGGAATAGGAGATCATGGCGCCCCTGTGTCCCCGTCCACCCTCAAGCCACACCCACACACAGCCCCACCCATATATCGCGCCCATACCCATACATGTAGGGACGTCTCCCACACAGCCCTCCATTATATAGTTCGCCCGCCACACTGACCCCCACTGATTAATTTGCCCCCCAAGTTAGTTTTGCCCCCACACAAGTTAATTTTGCCCCCAGACAGCCCTGCATTATGTAATTTGCCCCCACACAAGTTAATTTTGCCCCCAGACAGCCCTCCATTATTGCCCCCTCCCTCCCCCCGTAATTGTGCTGCTGATCCCGGCCAGCTCGCTCCCCAGCACCGCCTGGAGGTACCCTTTCCTTAAATTCAGTCTCTGTTCAGCCATCAGGCTTTTCACTGCACGTCCTGTGCAGCCTCAGCCTGCGCTCGGCAATCTCCTTTGGTCACTGCGGCAGTGACCGAGGGAGATCGCCGAGACCAGGCTGAGAGGCTGCGCTGCACAGTGGAAAGCTTTCCTTTACATTGATCAGCTGAGTGGCGGGTGGGCCGGGGAGGTAAGGGACGGTTCGCGGAAGGAAGAGAGGGAGAAGCACTGGGCCCCAGGGCCGGCGGCCACAATAAAAAAAAAAAAGGCTCGGGATCGGCGGACCCCCCCAGGGTCCGGGCCCCTTACTGGGGTATGGGCTGTACCCCGCTGATGGCGGCCCTGCTGTTCGTGACCCGGAAGTGTACTTTTGGTTTTTCCACATTTAGATGGCTGTGTCTAGAAGTGTTTAAAGGGGTATTCCCATCACGCGGGTTCATACTTACCTGCTCCTGGCGCGCCATCCACTTCCTGGTTTTGGCAGGGGGCGGGCTTCATCTTGATTGAAGTCTTCTCCCGGCCGGCCGCACGCTGGACTAAATGTGCACGACGCCGCGCATGCGCAATGGTGACTTCTTCCTGGCAAGTATACTATACTGGCCAGGAAGACGTCACCATAGTGCATGCGCGGCGGCGCACGTGCTCAGTACAGCGCGCGGCGCGGCCGGGAGAAAAGAAGAAGTCTTCTGCACAAGGGCAGCCACCAGGATTCCAGAGAAGAGCGGGGGCCGTAACCAGGGGAGGCGGAAGACGACAATCAGGTAAGTATAGCTTAATTTTTTTGCAATGAGTGGGAATTAGTTAATTAAATATATTTAGAAAAATGATCACTGTTAAATCATTAACAGATTTAACAGTGATCATTGAGATGGGAATACCTCTTTAACTTCTTCCCGACCACCGAATGCAGGATTGCGTCCTGGCGGCGGTCGGTTTGTTCCTCTTGGACGCGCGGGCGCGTCCTCTCGCGAGACGCGCGATTTCCTGTGAACGCGCTGATCATGCGCTGGCAGGCTGTAGAAGTTTAAAAAAAATTGCATATCAGACGCTGTTTTGTTAACAGCGTCTGATACACTTGCTGTTCGTTCCTTTGGTGGTCCCTTTTGCTTGGGACCACCAAAGGAAACTTTTGTAAGTGCACCAATCACCACACAGACCCCCCCATCCATCCCCCCCGTCACTGATTAACCCCTGATTACCCCCGATTAACCCCTGATCACCCCCTGTCACGCCCCTGTCACTAATCACCCCCCTGTAAGGCTCATTCAGACGTCCGTATGTGTTTTGCGGATCCACGGATCCGCGGATCCGCAAAACACGGACACCGGCAATGTGCTTTCCGCATTTTGCGGATCCGCACATTGCCAGAACTATATAGAAAATGCCTTTTCTTGTACGCAATTGCGGACAAGAATAGGACATGCTCTATCTTTTGCGGAGCTGCGGCCGGATGTTTGGGGGCCGAAACCCGGAAGTTTGCGGCCGCAGCTCCGCAAATGCAGATGCGGCGAGCACATAGTGTGCTCTCCGCATCACCGCCGGCCCCATTCATATGGGCGATCGCTGCAAACCGCAGGTCAATTCAGACCTGCGGTTTGCAGCGCTTCTGTGCGATCTCTGATCCCCGCGGTCTATGACCGCGGGGATCAGAGAGTTAATGCCCCCAAACTGTTTTTTTTTAACCCCCCCTGCAGCCCCCAATTATATTGTGGCTGCGGGGGTGCAGGGGGGGGTGGTTGCGGGCGGCGCGAGGCGGGGGGGAGGCGGGCGATTGCGATCCCCCGCCCGCCTCCCCTGTAATCTATCCCTGGTGTCTAGTGGTTCTATCAGAGTGTCAGCACATTGCTGACACTCTGATAAAACGACTGGCATCTGTGCTGCAGATGCCAGCCGTTTAACCCTTCCGTGCCGCGGTCCGTGCGGACCGCGGTATGGAAGGAGTTAACAGGAGGAGCGCTCCCTCCCTCTCCCATCGGGGGCTGCTGTGCCTTTGCAGCCCCCAGCAGGATGGGATCGAAGAGGAGGGTGCTCCACTCCTCCCTATCCATCACCCCCTGCCCAGTTATGGCAGGGGGTGATGGTACCATGGAGACAGGACGCTTTCAGAAGCGTCCTGCTCTCCATGGTGCTGAAAGTCTGAATAGACCTGCTAAAGGTCTATTCAGACTTTCTAAAGTACAAAATACAGTACAGTGCACTATATAGTGTACTGTACTGTAATACTCTGAACACCAGATCCACTGGATC
Organism: Bufotes viridis; assembly: GCA_033119425.1. Taxonomy (NCBI): domain Eukaryota; kingdom Metazoa; phylum Chordata; class Amphibia; order Anura; family Bufonidae; genus Bufotes; species Bufotes viridis. Next base: position 440,811,106 of record CM065589.1, read on the forward strand.
TTTCAGAACCAAGTGGGTCTGGGTCAAAAAAATGTAAAAAGTGAAAAAAAGTAAAAATGAAAAAACACATAACACTGAATAAAAATTAAAAAAAATAAAATACACTACACATATTAGAAAAAACGAAGACGTCCAGCTCCAAGATGTTAAAAAGGTGTTATTCCCAAAACTTTATTCTTCAATAAAAAGTGCAAATACAGTGCAGATAGGAATATTATCTCAGATCAACGCGTTTCAGACTATATCAATCACAGTCCTTCCTCATGATATCTTTGAGACAGAAAGAATGGGAATATAAAGGATACTTCCCCATTCCCACAATGCTTCATTCCTATGTCATTAAAGAAAAGTGCTTACACATGTGAGTAAAACCTGTGTTACCAGTATTTACTTTGTACAAAAAGACACATATTCAAACATATTAAAAGCAGGGAAGACGCATATATATCTGATCGATCTTTTCATCTGGGTCATTTCAATATTGTAAAATCAGATCTTGTCTTTTATTTAGACCTTTAGGTTGTCTAGTACCCAGTTGAAAGATCCAAAATGCCTCCCTATTCAACAGCTTTTGTCTGTGATCACCTCCACGTAGAGGAAGAGTAACCCTTTCTATTCCTTGTAATTTGAGACTTGCTGAACTGCCCTCGTGCATTAGCGCACAGTGTAAACTTACTGCCGATACAATGCGTTTTTGGTGATGCGGTATATCGGATATATGTTTTCGAAATCTGGTTTTCACAGCATTGGTTGTGCATCCCACATATTGGATGTTACATTCAGTGCACGTAATCAGATATACCACATAACAAGTGTTGCAATTTATGTAGGATTTAATTGTAAACTCCTTCCCTGTTGCTGTAGAACTGTAACTGTTTTTTGTTCCATGTATTTGCAACACACGCATCTTGTGTGACCACATTTGTAACTACCTCGAGTGTTTAACCACGTCGGTGTTGCGGTATTTTCACTTGTGTATAGACTGGGACTTAACATATTACCTAGTGTTCGGGCTTTTCGTGCCACACATTTTATCCCTTGTGCTATAACTGGAGACCAATTTCTATCATTATGCAAAACAGGGAGATATTTTTCCACTATCTTGCATATTTCTCTGTATTCTAAACTGTATTGGGTAGAAAATACCGGGGTGTTCGTAGTTCTACTGTGTATTTTATTTTTCTGGAGAAAAATTAAATCATCTCTGTTCCGAGTGGCTATCTCAGTGGTGCATTTATTTATATATTTCCGGTCATACAATCTACTGGAGAGACGCATAGTAATATTTTTGGCTTCATCGTGGTATCCAAGTTCACTAGAGCAATTCCTTTTGCTCTTATAAGTTCTCCTTTCGGAATATTTTTAATGATGTGAGGAGGATGACACGATGTTGCCAAAAGAATGGTATTACCTGCCATTTCCTTTCTGTAAATGGAAGTACTAACACTGTGATTAATCGCATTACCTTCCAAACTTAGATCTAGAAATTCTATTTGTTGCCAATCATATTTAATTACAAAGGAAATCGACCTAAGGCAGGAATTGATGTATTCACCAAATGGAGGTATGGCCGCCACATCACCCGACCACACTATCAGTATATCGTCGATGTAACGGCCATACCACCGGATGGATCCCCAGAAGCGGTGCGTGTCGATGAGGAGAAAGCTTCTCTCCCACCATGCCATGAAAATATTGGCAATGGAGGGAGAGAACTTAGCCCCATCGACACGCCCGACAACTGGAGATAATACATCCCATCAAACATAAAAAAATTATGTTTAAGCAAAAATTTAAAACAAGTTCCATGAATTCACACAATTCTGCAGTATATACACTATACACCTCCAAGAACCACCTCAGAGATAACATCGCTAAATCATGCGGTATATTAGTGTATAAGGATGTAATATCTGCCGTAAGCCAAACATAGTCAGAATGCCATTCAAATTTGGAAAAGGCCTGCAACACCGAGCGTGTATCTTGAAGGAAACCAGGAATATGTGGAATAAGGGGTTGTAGTAGGGAATCCAACCACTCTGACAATCTCTCGGAAAAGGATCCAATTCCTGCAATTATTGGACGGAGTGGTGGAGGAAATATATCTTTGTGGACCTTAGGCAATGCATGGAATATAGATATTGTAGGATTTTCCACAAAGATATATTCCATCTCCTTTTGGTTAGTATACCCATGTCCAAACCCTTTTCCAAGATTTTGGTCATTTGAGATTGATAAGAGGGAGTGGGTTATATTTTAATTTCATATAGGTGGAGGTATCATCTAACATATCCAAAATTTGTTTTCTATATAATCCACCATCCAAAATTACCACAGCTCCCCCTTATCAGCCCGTTTTATGACCAAATCACATCTTTTACTTAATTCCTGTACAGCTTCTGCCTCTTTTTTCGATAGGTTATTTTTATTAAATCTCTTTTGCTATTCTCATGTAGGGAAGATAAATCTCTTTCAACAAGCTCCTGAAACCGGTCTAGAGCCGGAGAGCGTGATTGAATAGGGTAAAAATGTTTATTTGTAGTTTTAAAGTCAAAAGATTTATGAATCTGCTGCTCTCCATTGTATTGTGATCCCATGTGTTGTAGATCTGACACCTGAACCAGCTCATGAAAGGAAAAATCATTACCAATCCTGGTCATAGTATCCTGTGGTGTCTGGTCTATACACATGGGAGCAGATACCCCTGCATCATCCTGTTGTGTCACAGAGATGATATTTTCATTATCCACAACTTCCTCAGCAGAGCTTTGGAAGTGTTTCCGTAATGTAAGTAATCGTGCTAATCTATTTACATCAAGAATTGTTTTATAAAGATCAAAGTGTGCTGTAGGAGCAAAACTTAATCCATTTTTCAAAACATTAATATGAACGTCAGACAGTATAGAAGCGGACAAATTCAAAACCTGAATGTCATTTACTCCTTCCTGTTCCGTGACGGATACCGCTGCGATTTTGCGGTGCCGTCGGCCCGCTCTGCGTTTTTTGACATCTTCTTATGCTGCGGTTCCGTCGTTGGCGTTTGAAAGTTAGTAGATATTACCTTACAGTAATTTTGGATGGTGGATTATATAGAAAACAAATTTTGGATATGTTAGATGATACCTCCACCTATATGAAATTAAAATATAACCCACTCCCCTCCTATCAATCTCAAATGACCAAAATCTTGGAAAAGGGTTTGGACATGGGTATACTAACCAAAAAGGAGATGGAATATATCTTTGTGGAAAATCCTACAATATCTATATTCCATGCATTGCCTAAGGTCCACAAAGATATATTTCCTCCACCACTCCGTCCAATAATTGCAGGAATTGGATCCTTTTCCGAGAGATTGTCAGAGTGGTTGGATTCCCTACTACAACCCCTTATTCCACATATTCCTGGTTTCCTTCAAGATACACGCTCGGTGTTGCAGGCCTTTTCCAAATTTGAATGGCATTCTGACTATGTTTGGCTTACGGCGGATATTGCATCCTTATACACTAATATACCGCATGATTTAGCGATGTTATCTCTGAGGTGGTTCTTGGAGGTGTATAGTGTATATACTGCAGAATTGTGTGAATTCATGGAACTTGTTTTAAATTTTTTGCTTAAGCATAATTTTTTTATGTTTGATGGGATGTATTATCTCCAGCTGTCGGGCGTGTCGATGGGGGCTAAGTTCTCTCCCTCCATTGCCAATATTTTCATGGCATGGTGGGAGAGGAGCTTTCTCCTCATCGACACGCACCGTTTCTGGGGATCCATCCGGTGGTATGGCCGTTACATCGACGATATACTGATAGTGTGGTCGGGTGATGTGGCGGCCATACCTCCATTTGGTGAATACATCAATTCCTGCCTTAGGTCGATTTCCTTTGTAATTAAATATGATTGGCAACAAATAGAATTTCTAGATCTAAGTTTGGAAGGTAATGCGATTAATCACAGTGTTAGTACTTCCATTTACAGAAAGGAAATGGCAGGTAATACCATTCTTTTGGCAACATCGTGTCATCCTCCTCACATCATTAAAAATATTCCGAAAGGAGAACTTATAAGAGCAAAAGGAATTGCTCTAGTGAACTTGGATACCACAATGAAGCCAAAAATATTACTATGCGTCTCTCCAGTAGATTGTATGACCGGAAATATATAAATAAATGCACCACTGAGATAGCCACTCGGAACAGAGATGATTTAATTTTTCTCCAGAAAAATAAAATACACAGTAGAACTACGAACACCCGAGTATTTTCTACCCAATACAGTTTAGAATACAGAGAAATATGCAAGATAGTGGAAAAATATCTCCCTGTTTTGCATAATGATAGAAATTGGTCTCCAGTTATAGCACAAGGGATAAAATGTGTGGCACGAAAAGCCCGAACACTAGGTAATATGTTAAGTCCCAGTCTATACACAAGTGAAAATACCGCAACACCGACGTGGTTAAACACTCGAGGTAGTTACAAATGTGGTCACACAAGATGCGTGTGTTGCAAATACATGGAACAAAAAACAGTTACAGTTCTACAGCAACAGGGAAGGAGTTTACAATTAAATCCTACATAAATTGCAACACTTGTTATGTGGTATATCTGATTACGTGCACTGAATGTAACATCCAATATGTGGGATGCACAACCAATGCTGTGAAAACCAGATTTCGAAAACATATATCCGATATACCGCATCACCAAAAACGCATTGTATCGGCAGTAAGTCTACACTGTGCGCTAATGCACGAGGGCAGTTCAGCAAGTCTCAAATTACAAGGAATAGAAAGGGTTACTCTTCCTCTACGTGGAGGTGATCACAGACAAAAGCTGTTGAATAGGGAGGCATTTTGGATCTTTCAACTGGGTACTAGACAACCTAAAGGTCTAAATAAAAGACAAGATCTGATTTTACAATATTGAAATGACCCAGATGAAAAGATCGATCAGATATATATGCGTCTTCCCTGCTTTTAATATGTTTGAATATGTGTCTTTTTGTACAAAGTAAATACTGGTAACACAGGTTTTACTCACATGTGTAAGCACTTTTCTTTAATGACATAGGAATGAAGCATTGTGGGAATGGGGAAGTATCCTTTATATTCCCATTCTTTCTGTCTCAAAGATATCATGAGGAAGGACTGTGATTGATATAGTCTGAAACGCGTTGATCTGAGATAATATTCCTATCTGCACTGTATTTGCACTTTTTATTGAAGAATAAAGTTTTGGGAATAACACCTTTTTAACATCTTGGAGCTGGACGTCTTCGTTTTTTCTATTTGTTCCTGTGGGCCCTGGGATTGCGTCCGTGCCCCGGATGGAATATATGCAGGTGAGAGCTGTGGACTTTTTGATAAACTACACATATTAGGTATCGCCGCGTCCGTAAAAACCTGCTCTATAAAAATATCACATGACTGAACTCCTCAGGTGAACGCCATAAAAAAAAACCCCCAAAAAATGGTGTAAATAAGCCATTTTTTGGCATATTACATCACTAAAAGTGTAATACAAAGCGATCAAAAAGGCGTTTGCCTCCCAAAATAGTACCAATCAAACCGCCATCTCATCCCGCAAAAAACGAGCCCCTACCTAAAACAATTGGCCAAAAAATAAAAAAACTATGCCTCTCAGACTAAAACATGATTTTTTTTGTTTCAAAAATGCTTTTAGTGTTAAATGTAAAAAAAATTAAAAAGTAGACATATTTGGTATCTACACGTCCGTAAGAATCTGCTCTATAAAAATATCACATGACCTAACCCCTCAAGTAAACACTGTAAAAAAAATAATAAAAACTTTGTCAAAAGCCATTTTTTTGCCACCTTACATCACAAAAAGTGTAATAGCAAGCGATCAAAAAGTCATATGACCCCCCCAAATAGTGCCAATATAACCGTCACCTCATCCCGCAAAAATGATACCCAACCTGAGACAATTGCCTAAAAACTGAAAAATATATGGCTCTCAGACTATGGAGATACTAAAACATGTTTTTTTTTCATTCAAAAAGGATATTATTGTGTAAAACCAAAATAAATAAAAAAAAGGTATACATATTTTGTATCGCCGCGTCCGTAAGGACCTGCTCTATAAAAATATAACATGACCTAACCCCTCAGATGAACGCCATAAACATAAAAAATAAAAACGTTGTCAAACAAGTGTATTAGTAAGCGATCAAAAAGTCATATGCACCCCAAGATGGTGCCAATCAAACCGCCATCTCATCCCGCAAAAAATGAGCCCCTACATAGGACAATCGCCCAAAAAAAATATATATATATGGCTTTTAAACTATGGAGACACTAAAACATGATTTTTTTTTGTTTTAAAAAATTATATTATTGTGTAAAACTTATATAAATAAATAAAAAGTATACATATTATGTATCGTCGCGTCCGTCACAACCTGATCTATATAAATAACACATGACCTAACCCCTCAGCTGAACACAGCAAAAAAAAATAAAAATACGGTGTCAAAAGCCATTTTTGTCACCTTACATCACAAAAAGTGTCATAGTAAGCGACCAAAATGTCATATGCACCCCAAGATGGTGCCAATCAAACCGCCATCTCATCCCGCAAAAAATGAGCCCCTACATAACACAGTCGCCCAAAAAAATAAAAATAAAACTATGGCTTTCAGAATGTGGAGACACTAAAAAAAATTATTTTCAAAAAGGCTTTATTATGTAAAACTGAAACAAAAACCCCAAAAAGTAGTCATATTTGGTATTGTCGCGTCCGTAACAACCTGCTCTATAGAAATAGCACACAATCTAACCTGTCAGTTCAACTATGTAAATAACAAAAATAAAAACAGTCCCAAAACAGCTATTTTTTGCAAATTTTCCATTTTAATCCATTTTTGCAGTAACAAAGCAAGGGTTAACAGCCAAGCAAAACTCAATATTTATTGCCCTGATTCTCTTGTTTGCACAAACACCCCATATGTGGTCGTAAACTGCTGTATGGCCAAACGGCAGGGCACAGAAGGAAGGGAACGCCATATGGTTTTTGGAAGGCAGATTTTGCTGGACTGGTTTTTTGACACTATGTCCCATTTGAAGCCCCCTGATGCACCCCTAGAGTAGAAACTCCAAAAAGTGACCCCATTTTGGAAACTACGGGATAAGGTGTCAGTTTTGTTGGTATTATTTTAGGGTAAATATGATTTTTGGTTGCCCTATATTACACTTTTTTGAGACAAGGTAACAAAAATAGAAATTCGGAAATTTCATCTCCATTTGCCAATAACTCTTGTGGAACACCTAAAGGGTTAACAAAGTTTGTAAAACTGGTTTTGAATACCTTGAGGGGTGTAGTTTCTTAGATGGAGTCACTTTTATGGAGTTTCTACTCTAGGGGTGCATCGGGGCTTCAAATGGGACATGGTGTCAAAAATCCAGTCCAGCAAAATCTGCCTTCCAAAAACCCTGCAGTTTGGCCATACAGCAGTTTACGACCACATATAGGGTGTTTCTGAAAACTACAGAATCGGGGCAATAAAAATTGAGTTTTGTTTGGCTGTTAACCCTTGCTTTGTTACTGGAAAAAATGGATTGAAACGGAAAATTTTTCAAAAAATTGAAATTCTGAAATTTTATCTCCATTTGCCATTAACTCTTGTGGGAAACCTAAAGGGTTAATGACGTTTGTAAAATCAGTTTTGAATACCTTGAGGGGTGTAGTTTCTAGAATGGGGTAATTTTTGGGTGGTTTCTATTATGTAAGCCTCACAAAGTGACTTCAGACCTGAACTGGTCCCTAAAAAGTGGGTTTTTGAAAATTTCTGAAAAATTTCAAGATTTGCTTCTAAACTTCTAAGCCTTGTAACGTCCCCAAAAAATGAAATAGCATTCCCAAAATGATCGATACATGAAGTAGACATATGAGGAATGTAAATCAATAACTTTTTTTGGCAGCATTACTATGTATTATAGAAGTAGAGTAATTGAAACTTGGAAAATTGCAAATTTTTCAAAATTTATGGTAAATTTGGTATTTTTTTATAAATAAAAATGAAATTTTTCGACTTCATTTTACCACTGTCATGAAGTACAATATGTGACGAAAAAACAATCTCAGAATGGACTGGATAAGAAAAAGCGTTTTAAAGTTATCACCACATAAAGTGACAATGGTCAGATTTTGAAAAAATGGCCTGGTCCTTAAGGTGAAATAGGGCCGTGTCCTTAAGGGGTTAAATATTTCTGGAAAAACTAAAAATTATGAAAAAAAGTTTATATTTTTCTTTTCTTATCAATTTTTTTCTAACTATTCCAAAAGGTTTCAAGACAAAACATTTCTAAAACCATTACCGTATGCTTGTATCTTGAAAATGGATGCTATTTATGTAATTTATCTACTGTCTGAGCCCGTCGCAAGACTTTAATAGACTGGAGTGCATTTTGGATTTTAGGTATATCAGGTGTCCGGGAAGGTTTTAGACCTCAGTTCTCTAGCACGTACTGTTCCCGAGATATTCCCCCCAAAAAACAAATATGGCATATCACATGATCTACATTAGCCAATAGAAGCCTGCAGGTCTTTCTTTTCATATCCCAAATTCATATCTCAACTGCCATACACAGGGTCCCTTATCAGCCAATAGAAGTTTGCAGGTCCTTAGTCTCCACATACACACAGTTTTACACACCAGGTTTCCATAACAACCAAGCCATTTTTCTGTACTGCTGCAGGTTAGCTTTAAAAGTGCAGGGCGCTATGGATGACACTGTTAAGGAAGCGGAGTGCTGTTGAGATCACAGTTCAGAGACCAGGTAGGGTGGCTATTCAGGCCAACCCCAAAAGACGGACTTAAAAACCCCGCCCCCAGGTCCCGCTAAACTATGCCCCCGATATGGTTAGGCCACGCCCCCTCTGACTCCGCAGACAACAGGGATTGAAATAATGAAGGTAAAAATCAACTTCCGTCAGCTGCAGGGGTGGGAGGGAAGGTGACTTTGCACAGTGCTGCTGTCTGAGAGTGAGCTGTTCAAAAGAACATCCCTGTGTCCGTCCGGCCCTGCGTCGAACAGAGGACAGGGAGTCTGAAAGCCAGACTGTCCAGCCTAAAACCGGACCTTTGGCCACCTTAGGGCAGGCTGCTGTGGACGTCACAGTTAAGGGGGTGGTCCACTATGGAGGTCAGTGTTAAGGGCAGATTACTGTAGAGGCCACTGTTAAGGGGACGGGGTGTTGTGGAAATCACTGTTAAGGAGATGGGGTACTGTGGAGGTCACTAATAAAGGGTTGAGCTGCTGTGGAGGTCACTGTTAAAGGGGTGAGCTGCTGTGGAGGTCACTGTTAAGGGGGCGGAATGCTTTCGAGGTCATTGTTAAAGGGGCGGGCTGCTGTGGAGGTCTCTGTTAAGGGGACAGGGAACTGTGGTGGTCACAGTTAAGGGGATGGGGGATGGTCCGCTATTGAGGTCAGTGTTAAGGGGGCGTGGTGTTGTGGAGGTCACATTTAAAGGGAATAGAGCTCTGTAGAGGTCACTGTTAAGGGGGCGAGTTATTGTGGAAATCACTGTTAAGGAGACGGGTACTGTGGAGGTCACTAAAAAACGCAGCAGACCACAAGTACCACAATAGACATCCTACACAAGGTGGCAATTATGTGGATGTGATAAACAATATAACAATAACAATTGAAAGGCAGGTGCACCCTGCGGTCTTACTAAACCCAAGCTACTTGAGAAACCTTGGCGCAGTGCTCGGGCTCAGACATGACCTCCAGAGTAGGATATGTTGGCTAATCTCTCAATTTTTACATCAGTATGAGGGTTTAGTAAGACCGCACCTGTCTTTTCAAGTGTTATTGTTATATTGGAAACCTAATAAATATAAGAAATATTTTATTTCTTTTAAGAATGAAAAAGGGGCGGGATGTTTGTATGGGTGTGAATGTAGTCTGCTATACTATTGTTAATACTATTAACTAGAGATGAGCAAATTGAAGCTGATGAAGTGGAATTAGATCCGAATTTCAGGAAAAATTCGATTTGCACCGAAGCCAAATTTCCTAACAATTTCGTGGTAACGAAACGCATTGTTTAATAGCTGCTGCACGTGTGAGGACACGGAGCAAGGAACTATGGGAAGGCGGGATCACCCATAATGCCATGCATGCAGCAAATCAGCAGCCAGCCAGACCTGTGATGTCACAGCCCTATAAATAGCCTCAGCCATCTTGGATTTTGCCGTTTTCCAGTGTACTTAGTGCAGGGAGAGACGTCAGCAGGCGCTAGGGACACTGGTAGAAAAAACGTCATTGTGCTAAAAAAATGGTTTGCAAGTGCAGGGAAAGATTATTCAAGGTGTAGGGAAAGGATAGTGAAGAATTATTCCACAGCATTTATGTTGAACAGGGTTTAGTAGGAGAGGTTACAGCCTGGGTAATAGGAACAATTCTATTACACCTTGCTGCACTGACTGGGAATCCAAATTGCCATTATCCAGCTCTGTAATTCCAGCAAACCGTTCTTGTTATTGGGGTGCAAGTGCTGTTTAATACAGACATTAACAGGGTTTATTACAAGGAAATATTTCTACGTCTTATTTGCACTTGTACGGTGCAGTTATATGGTCTAAAGCATTTTTTGGCTTGTATTAGTGAGAAAAAAAGGGCTTATTAGCCGTTGTGTGGTGAAGTGCTAAACTTACAGCCCTTTTTGTCGTGTATTAGTGGCAAAAGTTAAATATATTTGCCGTTCACCGATGCAGTTATATGTTGTAAAGCTGTTTGTGGCACGTATTAGTGATAAAAGAAAAATATATTTGCCGATCAGCGGTGCAGTTATATGTTCTAAAGCCGTTTGTGTCGTGTATAAGTGGAAAAAGAAAAAATATATTTGCCGATCAGCGGTGCAGTTATATGTTCTAAAACCGTTTGTGTCGTGTATAAGTGGAAAAAGAAAAAATATATTTGCCGATCAGCGATGCAGTTATATGTTCTAAAGGCTTTTGAGGTGTGCATTAGTGGCAAAAGAAAAAATATATTTGCTGATCAGCATTGGTGTTATATATTCTAAAGCCTTTTGTGGCGTGCACAGGGGAGTGGCAGAGGCCTAAATGTTTCTGGCGCAGGAAAAGGTCGCAGCAAAATAAGGGGCCGAGGCAGCAGGGGTCACTTCGAGAGGCCTGAGCTCCCAGTGTCAGCTAGCTGTCGTGTTGTGACCAGCAACTCAGCGGTTCTTGAATGGTTGACTCGATCTTCGACTTTGTCACAAGTGACATCAGACACAACCTTTAGTTGGCATGGCCCGGGAGAAGGCCCTGTGCCCTCACCTGTCCTCAACCTGCCTCTGTCCTTTTCTGCTCCCTCACCCTGGGTTCACACCTGAGCGTTTCTGAGACTCGCGTTTTAGTCGCGCGTATTACAGCGCGTTTTTGCAAATAGGAAATGCGCGTCATACGCGCGTTCGTGACTCTGGAGACCAATTGAAAAAGGCATATCTACACTTTAACGCGTGTTAAACGCGTGTTTTATGCGCGTTCCCATTGAAGTCTATGGGTGCAAACGCGCGACAAAACGCCCCAAAGAAGCTCAAGAACTTCTTTGAGCGTAGGGCGTTTTACAGCTCGTTCAAACGCGCTGTAAAACGCTCAGGTGAGAACCATGCCCATAGGGAAACATGAGTTTTCTCCTGTTGAGCGTTTTACAGCGCGTTCGAACGCGCTGTAAAACGCGCAAGTGTGAAATGAGGGTCAGCTAGAGAAGTATTATATTCTGTGAGCTCAGCCCCACTATACAGCGAGGAAGAGCTACTAGAGGACAGTCAGCAGCTACTGGCCAGCCAAGATGTGGAGGAGACATCTGCCACTTCCTCTGCTAGGCGGGCAAGTAGTGATGAGGAGTGAGGAGAGTGGCGTGGGAGCTGGTGTTGCGAGCGGTGAGGCTCCTGACCCAGGGACCATTAAGGAGGACATCAGTAACGTGCAGACAGTACTCGATGATTAAGATGTAGCTAATCGCACTTGGGAGCCGGGTGAATTAAGGGCTTCATCATCATCAGGAGAAAAGGCTGGCAGCTTGCCCGTGAGGCAGTGGCAGAGCCAGCAAGCCGCTAGTGTGGCCGGGAGTCAGCAGTGGGAGGTCGGTAGCCAAACGTGTCCGGAGTAGACCACCTGCTTCACAGAAGCCTACCTGCCCGGAAAGTAGTAGTGCACGGGTTCACGGAAGCAGGGGCGGTAGCAGTCAGTCAGTGTGTAGTGTTGGGGGTAAAATCACCTACTTTGCGGTGTGGTAGTTTTTAGTTAAGCCACCGGAGGAGAACATGGCCATATGTAGAATCTGTGGGCAGAAGGTGAAGCGTGGCCAGGGTGCCAATGTTGCACCATGACCCTGCATCAGCATATGCAGCGTAACCATAAAGTGGCCTGGGATAACCGTCGCTCCAATGTGGTGGTCCAGCCTGCCACAGCAACCGCTGCATCACCCAGTGGCACACACCCAGTTTCAGGCAGTCAAGGCTCCACCACCTCAGCCGAAAGGAGCGGTCTGTCCTTCCCATCATCTGCTGGTCCTGATTCTCCTGCTCCTCCTACTCCTCATGAGTCATTCCGTCAGCAATCGATCACCGAAGTGATTGCCAAGAGATAGCAGTATGCTTGCACTCATCCAATCGCGCAGAAGCTGAATGTGCTCCTGTCTAAGTTGCTGTCCAAGTGGTGGACTCTGCACCTTTCAGAGAACTGATGGCTTGTGCCGAGCCAAGGTAGAGAGTCCCAAGCCATCATTTATTTGCCAAAAAGGCAGTACCAGCCCTGCACACATATGTAGAACAGAAAGTGGGCCAGTCCTTGAGCCTGTCGGTGTCTGCCAAAGTGCACGGCAGCGCCGACGTGAGGAGCTGTAACTACAGTGTCCTTTATGGCCCACTAGGTGAATGTGGTTCCTGCACAGCCACACTAGTAACTTGGCCAGGTGATGCCGCTTCCGCCTCCATGTTGTCACGCCGTTGGTCCTGCGACAATGTCTGCCTCTGCCTCCTCATCCTCCAACGGGTCCTCAGCCTCCACTGCAGGGACAATTCACAGTGCCCCTCCAGCATACCACATGTGCAGGGCACGGCGGGGTTACGCTGTTCTGCACCTCGTTTCCTTCGGCGGAGTCAAGCAGGGGAGGAACTGCTCCGTGTCCTTAATCAAGAAATCGAATCCTGGCTTTCTCTGCGAAAACTCTAAATCGGAACCATTTCCAGCTCAATCAACAGCAACTTGAGTCTAGTGTCGCTGATGAGCAGCTTTCTTCGCCCGCCTAGAGAAGAAACTACTCACCAGCAGCAGGTAGACCTGGAAGAGGACCTGAACCAGCAGGTGGTGGCATAATTAGACAGACACCCTGCCACCCCACATTGAAGATCCACTGGACTACTGGGCAGCCAAACTAGATTTGTGCCGCAACTGGCAGAGTTTGCCCTGGAAAAGCTGTCCTGCCCGTCCAGTAGTGTGGCATCAGAGAAGGTGTTTAGTGCGGCGGGGGTCATAGTTACCCTAAGAAGAACTCGCCTGTCCACCCAAAATGTGGAGAGACTGACCCCCTTGTCAAGATAAATCAGGCATGGATCAGCCAGGATTTCCACCCACCAATGCCTGATGCATCATATTATTTCATCCATGCTGCCTCACCCAAACCTTGACAAAAGAGAACGGTTTCTTCTGGCTACCTGCCTCAGCTACTATTCTGATGCTGCCACCCGCCTGATACCACACATCTGATGCCAAATGCTCCTTCTTACACCCTCCATCGTCAGCGGGTAGTTATTGCCACCAACCTCCACCGGCTCACTCTGTGGTCTCCTGATGCTGCTGCCACCTCCACACTAGGTTACCTTGCCACTCTGTGGTCTCCTCATGCTGCTGCCACCTCCACACTATGTGTAGCAGCTGTAGGGCCTGTATGGTCCCATCAGAACTGGATTATGATTTGCTAGCCAAAAGCAGGAGTGGGTACAAAATACAGAAGACATCCTGATGTTGCTGTCACCTCTACACTATGTCACCTTGCCACTCTGTGGCCTCCTGATGTTGATGTCACCTCCACACTGTCACCTTGCCACTCTGTGGTCTCCTGATGCTGCTGCCACCTCCACACTGTCACCGGGTCACTCTGTGGTCTCCTCATGCTGCTGCCACCTCCACACTATGTCATCTTGTCACTCTGTGGTCTCCTGATGCTGCCGCCACCTCCACACTGTCATTGTGCCACTCTGTGGCCTCCTCCTGATGGATGCTGCCACCTCCACACTCTGTAATTGTGCCACTCTGTGGGCTCCTGATGCTGCCACCTCCACACTGTCATTGTGCCACTCTGTGGCCTCCTCATGCTGATTTCACCTCACCAATATGTCATAGGGCCACTCTGTGGACTTCGCATGTTATTACCACCCTCCCCACTTCATAACTGGGCCACTATTTTGCCTTTCGGTCTGGTTGACCATCATTTATCTGACCCTTCTCCTGATCTGTCAAAAGCAAGGAAAAATGAGACGCACAACGGATCCTGTCTGTGTAGCAGCTGTAAGGCCTGTATGGTCCCATCAGAACTGGATTATGATTTGGTAGCCAAAAGCAGGAGTGGGTACAAAATACAGAAGACATCCTGATGTTGCCGTCACTTCCATACTATGTCACCTTGCCACTCTGTGGCCTCCTGATGTTGCTGTCACCTTGCCACTCTGTGGTCTCCTGATGCTGCTGCCACCTCCACATTATGTCACCTTGCCACTCTGTGGTCTCCTGATGCTGCCACCTCCCTACTCAGTCACCGGGTCACTCTGTGGTCTCCTCATGTTGCTGCCACCTGCACACTATATCACCTTGGCACTCTGTGACCTCCTGATGCTGCTGCCCCCTCCACACTGTCACCAGGTCACTCTGTGGTCTCCTCTTGCTGCTGCCACCTCCACACTATGTCACCCTGCCACTCTGTGGTCACCTGATGCTGCCGCCACCTCCACACTGTCATTGTGCCACTCTGTGGCCTCCTCCTGATGCTGCCACCTTCACACTGTCATTGTGCCACTCTGTGGCCTCCTCATGCTGCTTTCACCTCACCAATATGTCATAGGGCCACTATGTGGACTTCTCATGCTATTACCACCCTCCCCACTTCATAACTGGGCCACTATTTTGCCTTTCGGCCTGGTTGACATCATCATTTATTTGATCCTTCTTCTGATCTGTCAAAGGCAAGGAAAAATGAGACGCACAACGGATCCGGTCTGTGTAGCAGCTGTAAGGCCTGTATGGTCCCATGAGGACGGGATTATGATTTGGTAGCCAAAAGCAGGAGTGGGTACAAAATACAGAAGACATCCTGATGTTGCCATCACCTCAATACTATGTCACCTTGCCACTCTGTGGCCTCCTGATGTTGCTGTCACCTTGCCACTCTGTGGTCTCCTGATGCTGCTGCCACCTCCACATTATGTCAACTTGCCACTCTGTGGTTTCCTTATGCTGCCACCTCCCTACTCAGTCACCGGTTCACTCTGTGGTCTCCTCATGCTGCTTCCACCTACACACTATGTCACCTTGGCACTCTGTGGCCTCCTGATGCTGCTGCCCCCTCCACACTGTCACCAGGTCACTCTGTGGTCTCCTCTTGCTGCTGCCACCTCCACACTATGTCACCTTGCCACTCTGTCGTCACCTGATGCTGCCGCCACCTCCACACTGTCATTGTGCCACTCTGTGGCCTCCTCCTGATGCTGCCACCTTCACACTGTCATTGTGCCACTCTGTGGCCTCCTCATGCTGCTTTCACCTCACCAATATGTCATAGGGCCACTCTGTGGACTTCTCATGCTATTACCACCCTCCCCACTTCATAACTGGACCACAATTTTGCCTTTCGGCCTGGTTGACATCATCATTTATTTGACCCTTCTTTTGATCTGTCAAAATCAAGGAAAAATGAGACACACAACGGATCCTGTCTGTGTAGCAGCTGTAAGGCCTGTATGGTCCCATCAGAACTGGATTATGATTTGGTAGCCAAAAGCAGGAGTGGGTACAAAATACAGAAGACATGCAAATATTCAATTCACGTGCCATCTCTGTTTTAGATCCACTCCTGTTTTTCTTTGGCTTTAGCAATACTGATGGATTACTGACCAAATGCTGACCGAGTGAAGGCAGACGTCAAAAGACAGGATCCGTTTTTTGGGGGTTATTGTTCTGACGGATCAGAGGAAGGGCAAGTTAATCAGTTACGCCAACACAAACTTACTGCCGACACCCTCTCAACTCTGTCGGGGGTCTCTACTTGTATAAGTGTTTAATAGAACAGGTTCTGTAGACATCTATGTGGAATCAGCCGACGACGGTGTAAAAGGAGTGCGCTTCTTCTTGGCGCTAACATCGATCTGTAAGGCTGAGTTCATACTCAAGTTATTTGGTCAGTTTTGGCCCCGTGACTGCCCAAATAAGTGAAGTGTGCAGTGATTTTAAGAGTGACGCCTGTCATCTGCATGTCATACGGACTCATAGTATTATTTCACTACCAAAGCAGACTCCCTATGCTTGTTACTGCAAGGCACACTGTTCTACACCACTATAAAGGCTCTCTGCAGCCAGGAAATAGCCGTTTTTAACAAAATTCGCTGCAAATAAATTCGAATCAAACAAATTTTTTTCCCAAAAATTCGGTGAACTGGCTAATCGAATCTTTTAAAAATTCGCTCATCTCTACTATTAACTATTACTATCAATTTTGAATCTTTTGTTTTCTGTATTTATTATTATATTTAAAAAAAAAAAAAAAATTTAAGTGAATTATCCCGTTCCTACCAGTCAGGAGTTAATTCACAGCCTGCAGGCTGACAGTTCATTTTACGGCCAGCAGGTGGCACTCTTAAGTAAAAGCGCTCCCTGCTGGCTTTTCCATTTTACGCTGTGATAGATGCTTGTAGCAGATTGCCCCAATATACCATTGCAAAATAAACAATGTTAAAACATGCAGAATATTTCTTGCTCCCCAACATCTGTCAGGCAGCAGCTTTGACATAAAAATATTAGAGGGATTTACCAATATTAGCCTAATGCGTATAGACAGCTTAACTTAACCTTACTGTGCCAGAGGTTGGTAAAGTAGGAAAAATATGTCCCACAGAATACCCGATCTGCTAATGATGCTATCCAGCTCCCCATTCTTCTCAAGGTACTCAGGCATAACGGCATATCGCAGAAACAGGATTGCAGAATTCCTGCTCTATAATAGAGAGTACTGGTGCAATCCTCTGTGGGATATGTTGTCAGGCTGAGTAGCCTGACAGTAACACTCACCACTGTTTGGACTGCAGTGTAATGAAGTGGGATCCTTCCCTCCATGCAGGGCTGGCAGATGATGGAACCTGCATTTTCTGATTTTCTCAGCCACTCTGAGTCAAACTGCTTGTTTGCCTGCAAAGAACTATAGCGAACCCTGCACCCAGACCGCAACTGGGCTACCTATTGGACTACAAGGTTTGAAAAATAATTCTATTTCTAACGGTTGAATGGTGGTCAGGAAAACCATGACCTGTTGGTCTTATAATGGACACTTTACCATTGCTTTGTTACAAATGGCTAATACAACAATTAGTGACAAGGAAATAAGAGACTGCACAGACTGCAAGTGTCTCAACAATGGCTAGGGAGAGAAACAACTGAGGGGAGAGTGACAATATTATAGATATCTGATATTAGAATCCTAACTAGGCTTTTCTTTAAAAGGGGGTTTCCAGTACTCCCAGTATTAATGGCCTAACCTCAGGATAGGTCAACAATATAAGATTGATGGGGGTCCAACACCAAGCACCTCCACCAATCAGCTGGTTCTGGCAGATACTGTAAAAAGTACAATGGACAGAAGGCTCTATCCACTATGAAGTTTCCGGCACCCTGCAACTCCGCTCCCATTCATGTGTATCGCAGCTGAGCTGCAGTACCCTGGCATGGCCACTACACGGCACCTTGTGCTTCTAGTTATGTCCATTTTATAGTTTCAAGCACTTCTGGCTGCCCCAAACAGCAGATCGGTGGGGGCGCTGGACCCTCAGGGATTTGATATTGATGACAAACAGAATTAGGCTTGATGGCTTCCATTGGCATTCCATATTCACAGAAAGAGTATCTGCATATTATCCATCTGTATTACACATCCATGGGTTTCACTGACCCGAACTCACAACATCACAGTAATATAGCAGCAGTCCTAACAAATTTAACATAGTATTTAAACAAACAAAAAGTTTAATTCTGAACCAAAGACAACAAAAGATGTGAAAAACCATATACAAAAATATTTTGTTATTGGTGAACCATGTCCTTGAGGGGGACTCCTTCTCCGCCGTTCTTCACATGTTTATAATTTCTACGTAGTTTTACAGTGTGGACGCTCCTTCCATTGTTACTGCTCAAAGACTGCAAGTCAGACGTGCTGGCAATAGGGAATTTAGCCCATGAGGTAACCCCTGCAAGTAAAGAGAAGAGTCGTCAAATGTCACTGGTATACTTAGTCCCATCTAGGATAGAACATGCGGTGCCGGGCTACCCTCCCAACTGTTTCAGTCTTTTGGAGATATGCTACATATTTTTTGGGCTTGCCTCTGGGTGAAAAGACTTTGGATTTGAGTCTATTTCCTTATTAATTTGGTAACGGGTCACAACCTCCGGAAGGTTACTTGGGAGGCACTGTTGACCAGGAGGATCCCCAGGGGGTCCCCCAAATTCTTAGAGATGTTTTTTTTTTTTTCTGGCTACAAAGCAAACGATTGCTACAGCCTAGAAGAGGAATTCTCTGGTTATCATCAGGTTAAAGCCTCATGCACATGGCCGTTCCATGCACTGGAAACTGCAATTTGAGGTCTCCAATGCACGGCACCATCTGTGTGATGGTCCGTGATCCGTCCCCACCGCAAAAAAATAGAACATGTTCTATTTTTTGTGGTGCGGATGCACGGCAAGAAACCCTACGGAAGCACTCCGTAGAACTTCTGTGCCTCCGTTCTGCATCCATTCAAGTGGGCGCGGGCCGCAATACGGGCAAGCCCGAGCAATGGGCGTGTTCATTATGCCTAAGAGACTATTAGACTTTTATATGATTAATGAGAAGCTGATTTCTATTTTATTAAAATTCTTGGAGAACTGGACCCCTTGGATCAACTACTCCCTCTCTGACCAGCAGAACAGATCACTGTTCTCTATTTGAGTATACGCCTACTCAATTTTCTCATAGTAACCAACTAAGGGCCCGTTCACATCATCGTTCAGCCTTTCCGTTCTCCTGCTCCGTTTAGGAGCCACGAAAGGACGGTTTTGCCACATAACTGAGCTGAACAGAGCCTAAAGACCCCATAGACTAGAATAGGGCCCATTAGATGTCCGCTGAGAAGATGATTTTGGAGCGGCGACAAAAGTCGTGTATGCAGGACTTTTGTCTCCGTTCCAAAATCTTCCTCTGAGCGGAGACCTAACAGACCCTATTGTAGTCTATGGGTTCTTTAGGCTCTGTTCGGCGTCTGTTATGCGGTAAATCTGTCCTTTCCGTTCTCCTGCTCCTAAACGGAGCAGGAGAGCGGAAAGGCTGAACAGTGATGTGAACGAAGCCCAAGAGCCCCATCCTTCCCTGTTCAACTGTCTTCCTTAAGTGTCGTATATGTTGTTTGTGTCCTTTAATACTGTTCACAGTTCATCCATGCGGTGTTTTCTTTCTCACTTATCCTGATGGTTTTATTGGCTCCTCTTACAGGATTTAACTAACTTTTAACAATATCCAGTTCTTCATTGTACTCGGATACCCTGTTTTGTATTTTTACTTTCATACAATGTTATGTTTGCACAAAACTGGGAACGCTAGTAATATCCGACAGATCCCAATGCAACGTGAAAACTATGCTACTTTTCAGATATCAAGTATATATGGCCAGGGCAACCCATGTGTATGTCCCTTCCATACAGCAAGAGATTCTTTCAGTTTAAGAGGTTCCTTATTTTAGACCAGGGATGGCCAACCTGCAGCTCTCCAGCTCTTGTAAAACTACAATTCCCACCATGCCCTGCTGTAGGCTAATAATTGTAGACATTCTGGGAATGTTGGGAGTTGTACTTTTGCAACAGTTGGAGAGCCACAGGTTGGCCATCTCTGTTTTAGACCGTGACACTAGAGAGAAGAAAAGCTTGCATACCTTGAAGTCTACCTAAGTAGGAGGACATTATCACCAAATAAGAAGCTTTCATTATTTGCACTGTCTGATGAGGAATGGTCATGGCTTGCCCCTATCTTATCTACTGCATTTGACCCCTATAGACATTTAAAAAAAAGTCAGTTTCAGTCTGCATTAATAGTGCCACCCTTCTCCATGGGCTGACCCGGTACTGCAGCCTAGCCCTATTCTAGTGAATACTAGACAAAGCCCATGGGGCTACTAGATCCTTTGTAATCTAGTAGACCCAATATAAAAAGGTCACTTAGTCTACTTACGGCAATTTCATCCTCATGAAGACTCTGGCCATGAAGAAGCTCAGCAGGATACACACAAACCCAATAAAAAGCAGAAGGAACCTGTTCAACTTGGGAATATTTGGTGCATTGGACCTATCGAGGATTATAAAGCCTAAACCTCCCATTGTGAAAAGGAAGCTTGAAGCCAGGCCCTCCATGATATACTGTCCATTTACCCTGTGGGGAGAACAAAGAAAATTATTTTACATTGTATTGTAGTTTTATTTTTTTTTGTTATACCTTCACTACTAGAAATACAGATCTGTGTTACTAAAATGGATTGTGACATACGAATCAGTAAGTCACACTTTAGACGGGTAGGTAAAATTGGTGATGATGTACGTTTTACATACAGATACTGAAGGTGCAGCCGTGTTTTTACTTCGCAGCTGATGGTGACTGACTAGTGGTCATCCTGTCACCCATGTACAAAATAGCAGCAACAGATACATTTAAATGAGGTTTCTGATGATACAGTCACAGCGAAGGCTTTCCTTATAAAAGGGGTTATCCCATCAAAAGTATGACTATGCAATGAATGGGACATTGCAAATGAAGAATTATTGCTATATACATTCATTACAAATATTGTAAGGTCTTAAAGGCGATGTACACCTTTTTAATGATTGCATTTTACTTATTTTTGGCTAAAAATCTAATTTTCATTTGGCCTTTATTAAAAATATTGAGCTGTTCAGTCACAAAGGATAACTTTGTGCCGGTGTTCTATCAAATTTCCCTGCCCGTGAAATTTCGCTCATCACTTCCTGTTTTGACACGGCCGGATTGCTACAGCCTAGAAGAGAATTCTCTGGTTATCATCAGGTTAAAGCCTCATGCACATGGCCGTTCCATGCACTGGAAACTGCAATTTGAGGTCTCCAATGCACGGCACCATCTGTGTGATGGTCCGTGATCCGTCCACCGCAAAAAAATAGAACATGTTCTATTTTTTGTGAGTGCGGATGCACGGCAAGAAACCCTACGGAAGCACTCCGTAGAACTTCTGTGCCTCCGTTCTGCATCCATTCAAGTGGGCGCGGGCACGCAATACAGGCAAGCCCGAGCAATGGGCGTGTTCATTATGCCTAAGAGACTATTAGACTTTTATATGATTAATGAGAAGCTGATTTCTATTTTATTAAAATTCTTGGAGAACTGGACCCCTTGGATCAACTACTCCCTCTCTGACCAGCAGAACAGATCACTGTTCTCTATTTGAGTATACGCCTACTCAATTTTCTCATAGTAACCAACTAAGGGCCCGTTCACATCATCGTTCAGCCTTTCCGTTCTCCTGCTCCGTTTAGGAGCCACGAAAGACGGTTTTGCCACATAACTGAGCTGAACAGAGCCTAAAGACCCATAGACTAGAATAGGGCCCATTAGATGTCCGCTGAGAAGATGATTTTGGAGCGCGACAAAGTCGTGTATGCAGGACTTTTGTCTCCGTTCAAAATCTTCCTCTGAGCGGAGACCTAACAGACCCTATTGTAGTCTATGGGTTCTTTAGGCTCTGTTCGGCGTCTGTTATGCGGTAAATCTGTCCTTTCCGTTCTCCTGCTCCTAAACGGAGCAGGAGAGCGGAAAAGCTGAATCAGTGATGTGAACGAAGCCCAAGAGCCCCATCCTTCCCTGTTCAACTGTCTTCCTTAAGTGTCGTATATGTTGTTTGTGTCCTTTAATACTGTTCACAGTTCATCCATGCGGTGTTTTCTTTCTCACTTATCCTGATGGTTTTATTGGCTCCTCTTACAGGATTTAACTAACTTTTAACAATATCCAGTTCTTCATTGTACTCGGATACCCTGTTTTGTATTTTTACTTTCATACAATGTTATGTTTGCACAAAACTGGGAGCGCTAGTAATATCCGACAGATCCCAATGCAACGTGAAAACTATGCTACTTTTCAGATATCAAGTATATATGGCCAGGGCAACCCATGTGTATGTCCCTTCCATACAGCAAGAGATTCTTTCAGTTTAAGAGTTTCCTTATTTTAGACCAGGGATGGCCAACCTGCAGCTCTCCAGCTCTTGTAAAACTACAATTCCCACCATGCCCTGCTGTAGGCTAATAATTGTAGACATTCTGGGAATGTTGGGAGTTGTACTTTTGCAACAGTTGGAGAGCCACAGGTTGGCCATCTCTGTTTTAGACCGTGACACTAGAGAGAAGAAAAGCTTGCATACCTTGAAGTCTACCTAAGTAGGAGGACATTATCACCAAATAAGAAGCTTTCATTATTTGCACTGTCTGATGAGGAATGGTCATGGCTTGCCCCTATCTTATCTACTGCATTTGACCCCTATAGACATTTAAAAAAAAGTCAGTTTCAGTCTGCATTAATAGTGCCACCCTTCTCCATGGGCTGACCCGGTACTGCAGCCTAGCCCTATTCTAGTGAATACTAGACAAAGCCCATGGGGCTACTAGATCCTTTGTAATCTAGTAGACCCAATATAAAAAGGTCACTTAGTCTACTTACGGCAATTTCATCCTCATGAAGACTCTGGCCATGAAGAAGCTCAGCAGGATACACACAAACCCAATAAAAAGCAGAAGGAACCTGTTCAACTTGGGAATATTTGGTGCATTGGACCTATCGAGGATTATAAAGCCTAAACCTCCCATTGTGAAAAGGAAGCTTGAAGCCAGGCCCTCCATGATATACTGTCCATTTACCCTGTGGGAGAACAAAGAAAATTATTTTACATTGTATTGTAGTTTTATTTTTTTTGTTATACCTTCACTACTAGAAATACAGATCTGTGTTACTAAAATGGATTGTGACATACGAATCAGTAAGTCACACTTTAGACGGGTAGGTAAAATTGGTGATGATGTACGTTTACATACAGATACTGAAGGTGCAGCCGTGTTTTTACTTCGCAGCTGATGGTGACTGACTAGTGGTCATCCTGTCACCCATGTACAAAATAGCAGCAACAGATACATTTAAATGAGGTTTCTGATGATACAGTCACAGCGAAGGCTTTCCTTATAAAAGGGGTTATCCCATCAAAAGTATGACTATGCAATGAATGGGACATTGCAAATGAAGAATTATTGCTATATACATTCATTACAAATATTGTAAGGTCTTAAAGGCGATGTACACCTTTTTAATGATTGCATTTTACTTATTTTTGGCTAAAAATCTAATTTTCATTTGGCCTTTATTAAAAATATTGAGCTGTTCAGTCACAAAGGGATAACTTTGTGCCGGTGTTCTATCAAATTTCCCTGCCCGTGAAATTTCGCTCATCACTTCCTGTTTTGACACGGCCGCACCGGACATGACGTTCCCAGGTTTGGAAGGAGGTGTTCCTCGCCGCGCAGGCGCACAACGACGGGGTAGGGAAATTTCACACCAGAGTTGGGGAGAAGGGGCCAACTAATGCGCTTGCTCCTTACCTCTCAGTTGGACACCGGCCGACACTGCGCATGCGCCGGGAGCCTCAGCAGCGGTTAGAGGGTAGGTATACAATTATGGGCAAGTGCGCAAGCGCGGCTAACTACTCCCGTCGGGATACACCGCGCGTGCGCACCATCAGACAGGGAGATCTCATATACCGAACATCCATCCGATCGCCGTGCCTGCGCAGTGTGGGGGTAGGGAGATCTGATGGCCATTTGTTCTGTTAAATCTCCCCACCACTCACTGCGCACGCGCGGAGTCTGTTTATCTGGAGCATCCTGACTGTTCTATCACACTCTCAGACATGTGGGGTGTGCACAGTATAAGGGGGGCTGTATGCGCGCAGTATATTGGGGGGGGGGGTCTGCGCAGTGTATGGGGTGCAATTTCCCTACCCGTCGTCGTGCGCCGGCGAGGCACACCTCCTTCCAAACCTGGGAACGTCATGTCCAGTGCGGCCGCATCACAACAGGGAGTGAAGAGGGTAGGGAAATTTCACGGGTAGGGAAATTCGATAGAGTACTAGTCATCTAATTACCCTTATTTCTAAACTACTAAGAGGTCATAAACACTTATTTAACCACATTCTTATCAGTAAGATAAGGATTGAGCTTTAACAAGTGTTTATAATGTGAGAGGACACAGATGAGAAGTCCGTCTGCAACTCAGATGATGGAAAGGACAAAAAATCCACAGGCAGCTCTGTACATAAAAAAGGATTCAATATTGTCAATAAAGATCAATTAAAAAATTATTTTTAGCTCAAAATAAGTATAATGCAATAATAATAATTAAAAAAAGAATTGCCCCCAAAGGTCTCTAAGTTCATGACATTTTCTTCATTGGCAGCGCCCCTGCTGTTTATCCTTCTGGTCCACCTTCTCCTGCATTCAGTGGTGGATTAACACACTAAGTAGATCCCGTCACCTCCCCTCAGTGCGGGCGTAGTGACCTCACAGAAAAGCAGGTGAAGCGGCCCAGACATCTTTTATTCATTTATCCCTACTTCTAAATTCAGAAAAGTATACAGCGATATCTGTAGCTGGACAGTGGAGAAGGAAATTGTGGGGACGCTACATATTATAAGTCTCTCTGGAACTATTTTCTATGCCGGGAAGGAAGGGGGTTAACAAGAGCTAATTGCAGTGCTGCCTGGGAGATAAAGGTGCTTGCTGAGCTGCTGACCACCCATAGAAAGGGAAGAAAGTACTCCAGATATGAAAGTAAAAAAAAATAAAAAAAATCTGGAAGTTTGATGACCCTTTTTACTAGGATCCACTACTCCTTGATGAAAAAAATGTTCTGGTGAAAGGAATATCTGGAACAATTAAGGCTGAGTTCACATTAGGGTTGTTGTTTCTGTTAAAGGAGCAGAACAATTAAAATAGCTGAAGTGCCAGATTCAGAGCATAACTGACACAAACTGATCTCAATGACTATAATGGGGTCTGTTTGGTTTCTGTTCGGGTTTCTGTTTTTTTTCAGTGGAGAAAAAAAAAAAAAAAGTCCGGCATGTAGGATTTTTCGTTCCACTGTTTTCGATGGAATATGCAATGAAGGCTCTGAACTGAGCCTCCAACGTAGACGTGAATTAGCCCTAAAGGCTGTTGCACACGAGCCAGTCCATTGTGGGAATCACGCTCGGTGTGCGAGTGGGTTCCTACGTTCTGGACTTGCAGGAGCGCAGGGCACCTTACGGATACAGAATTATAGTGACATAAAGCTGTCAGTATGATCCTGTATCAGTAAGGTCAAGCAGAGGCACATAGGATTATAAATCAGTATAATGCCCTGCGCTCCTGGCAAGTCCAGAATGGAGGATCACGCTCCCACGTGGCGTGCGATTTCCGCAATGGACTGGCTCGTGGGCAACAGCCCTTAAGAAAGCCTAGGTCAGATGGCCTCTATTATGCTCTTTTGAGGCAAGGTGAACTTGGAAGGGACTATGACCACAAGATCCACCATGATGGACCTGGGCTTTGTATCACAGAGAGAATGTTACACACAGATCATGCGTTCAGCCATCTCACCTGTAAGCCAGGAAGGCCACTGGTCGCTGGTGACCATGCTCATCTGTCATTGAGCCGACGCTGGGAGGTTCCACAATTACATCGTAAATTATTCCTAGTCAGAAGGAAAGATAATTAGGCAATGGGAGTAGTAAGGCCTGGGAAGGCTGCTGGGATACAAGACTGTTTTTTTTTTGTTTTGTTTTTTGTTTTTAAAGCAAAAAAAGTGCTGTGACCAGATGTCACACGTTGGTCAACAGGACATTATAAATCACAAACACATTTACTAATCAAAATGCCCTAGATTCTGGTCGCAAGGTGTGTGGCCCCAAAATTATGGAGTACAGTAAGGAGACTAATAGGTGCTGTAAACTTAGAGGAGACCGCCTAGAGATGGGTCGGATTTATCATCCAGCATCAGCCGCTGGGATACATCTGGCATTGTCTACGGTAAGTATTGCACAGGATTAGTACATCTGCCCCTCTTTTTTCGCAGTAGCGTTTTAAGATCGTTTCCTTGTGTTTATCGCTCCCTTTAGGTTCTTTTTAAGCACATTATGCTCTCTGTGTGGTGTTTTTTCCAGATATGTCCCCATATACTTTTCTATAAATAAAAAGAGTGAAAAGAACACTGTGCGGCTCTGCACACCTTAGGCTACTTTCACACTCGCGTTTTGTGTGGATCTGCAAAAACGGATTTGTTATAATAATACAACCGCATGCATCCGTCATGAACGGATCCGGTTGTATTATCTGTAACATAGCCAAGACGGATCCGTCATGAACTCCATTGAAAGTCGATGGGGGGCGGATCCGTTTTCTGTTGTGCCAGATTGTGTCAGTGAAAACGGATCCGTCCCCATTGACTTACAATGTTTGGCTGCAGGCAGCATTTTGGTGTCCGCCTCCAGACCGGAATGGTGACTGAACGGAGGCAAACTGATGTATTCTCAGCGGATCCTTTTCCATTCAGAATGCATTAGGGCAAAACTGATCCGTTTTGGACCGCATGCGAGAGCCCTGAACAGATCTCACAAACGGAAAGCCAAAATGCTAACCAAGTACTGCAGCTCTGCTCCCATTCACTTGACTAGGGGATGAGCTGCAGTAACCTGGAACGGCCACTACACAATAGTTGGTGCTTTCTGCTTCCGGCTCCATTCACTGTAGGTTTCCAGGACCGGGGGCTGGAGAAACCAGCTGATCACCGAGATGCCGGACACTATGTCAATACTGACCTACTGGGAACCCCTTTACATGTAAAAAAAAAAAAAAAAAAAATGTGCAAGAATCACCTGCATTATTATAGGAACCCCCTCTCCCACCCCCAAAAATATATTTAAAAAAAAAACATTTAATTTATCCCACATAGTGAAATCTATTACAAAAAATAAAATAAAAATAAAAAACAACTTTTTGTTCCCCCTCCCAAAAGACAAAAGGTTATAAGGGACCCCTGTAATGTAGATAGGTGAGGGTCACGGTGGTGGTTTCCACATCTATCAGACACTTACGGCTTCTCCGGTAGATACATCCAGGTCTCACCTCACAGAGAATCTGCTGTTTCTGTAACTCCCCCAGACCTGAATGGCCACTGACCACCTGGATGTGACAGGTAACAACCACCACACCTGAATGGAGCCACTGAAAGTGATTTGCGGACAAGAATAGGACATGTTCTACATTTAAACGGAACGGAAAAACGGAAACGGAAGGCATACGGAGACACTTCAGTATTTCTTGCGGTCCCATTGAAGTGAATGGTTCAGTATACTGTCAGTATACTGAACTGAAAAAACGGCCAGTATACAGTCCGCAAAATACTGTCGTGTGCAAAAGGCCTAAGTTTTATTTTTGGCCCTTGGAATTGGTTCAGACTGTCTATGTGGCCGCCAACCAAAAAAGCTTGTGCACCCCTGGTCTAAAGTATCCCTTTAAATAGGAGCGGTCCCCTCTCCGGACGTGTCTGTTTAGTGACTACTTGCATTTCCCACGTAATCACAGTTCTGGAGCCTCCATTCTTATGGCTATAAGCTGTGGTATTCCTGCAAAGGCTGACACTGGCAGCACTTACCTGGACCTTCTTTACTGCAGGAAATGTATTCATAAGTGCCTAGTAGGAATAACAGAGGAATGGCGCAACATAGAATCAGAAGAATGGGTGCCCCAGAATTGTTACTGCCTGGGGGATACAAGTAACTACTAAAACTGACATGTCAGAGGGGACAGGTCCATGAGGGGTCCACAGCTTTTCTGACATCTGTTGATTAGAAACGATGCCACTGTGCCACATCCCTCCACAGGGTGGGTGCTGGGCAATATGGCACGTGCTGCCCTACAAATGACTGGTGCACCACTATTATTAAAGGGGTTCTCCGGTTTTTCCCACGCAGGATAGGTCAGCAATGTCTATCCACCATGATGGACCTGGGCTTTGTATCACAGAGAGAATGTTACACACAGATCATGCGTTCAGCCATCTCACCTGTAAGCCAGGAAGGCCACTGGTCGCTGGTGACCATGCTCATCTGTCATTGAGCCGACGCTGGGAGGTTCCACAATTACATCGTAAATTATTCCTAGTCAGAAGGAAAGATAATTAGGCAATGGGAGTAGTAAGGCCTGGGAAGGCTGCTGGGATACAAGACTGTTTTTTTTTGTTTTGTTTTTTGTTTTTAAAGCAAAAAGTGCTGTGACCAGATGTCACACGTTGGTCAACAGGACATTATAAATCACAAACACATTTACTAATCAAAATGCCCTAGATTCTGGTCGCAAGGTGTGTGGCCCCAAAATTATGGAGTACAGTAAGGAGACTAATAGGTGCTGTAAACTTAGAGGAGACCGCCTAGAGATGGGTCGGATTTATCATCCAGCATCAGCCGCTGGGATACATCTGGCATTGTCTACGGTAAGTATTGCACAGGATTAGTACATCTGCCCCTCTTTTTTCGCAGTAGCGTTTTAAGATCGTTTCCTTGTGTTTATCGCTCCCTTTAGGTTCTTTTTAAGCACATTATGCTCTCTGTGTGGTGTTTTTTCCAGATATGTCCCCATATACTTTTCTATAAATAAAAAGAGTGAAAAGAACACTGTGCGGCTCAGCACACCTTAGGCTACTTTCACACTCGCGTTTTGGGCGGATCTGCAAAAACGGATTTGTTATAATAATACAACCGCATGCATCCGTCATGAACGGATCCGGTTGTATTATCTGTAACATAGCCAAGACGGATCCGTCATGAACTCCATTGAAAGTCGATGGGGGGCGGATCCGTTTTCTGTTGTGCCAGATTGTGTCAGTGAAAACGGATCCGTCCCCATTGACTTACATCGTGTGTCAGGACGGATCAGTTTGGCTGCAGGCAGCGTTTTGGTGTCCGCCTCCAGAGCGGAATGGTGACTGAACGGAGGCAAACTGATGCATTCTGAGCGGATCCTTTTCCATTCAGAATGCATTAGGGCAAAACTGATCCATTTTGGACTGCTTCGGAGAGCCCTGAACAGATCTCACAAACGGAAAGCCAAAATGCTAACTAAGTACTGCAGCTCTGCTCCCATTCACTTGACTAGGGGATGAGCTGCAGTAACCTGGAACGGCCACTACACAATAGTTGGTGCTTTCTGCTTCCGGCTCCATTCACTGTAGGTTTCCAGGACCGGGGGCTGGAGAAACCAGCTGATCACCGAGATGCCGGACACTATGTCAATACTGACCTACTGGGAACCCCTTTACATGTAAAAAAAAAAATAAAAAAATGTGCAAGAATCACCTGCATTATTATAGGAACCCCCTCTCCCACCCCCAAAAATATATTTAAAAAAAAAAACATTCAATTTATCCCACATAGTGAAATCTATTACAAAAAATAAAATAAAAATAAAAAACAACTTTTTGTTCCCCCTCCCAAAAGACAAAAGGTTATAAGGGACCCTGTAATGTAGATAGGTGAGGGTCACGGTGGTGGTTTCCACATCTATCAGACACTTACGGCTTCTCCGGTAGATACATCCAGGTCTCACCTCACAGAGAATCTGCTGTTTCTGTAACTCCCCAGACCTGAATGGCCACTGACCACCTGGATGTGACAGGTAACAACCACCACACCTGAATGGAGCCACTGAAAGTGATTTGCGGACAAGAATAGGACATGTTCTACATTTAAACGGAACGGAAAACGGAAACGGAAGGCATACGGAGACACTTCAGTATTTCTTGCGGTCCCATTGAAGTGAATGGTTCAGTATACTGTCAGTATACTGAACTGAAAAAACGGCCAGTATACAGTCCGCAAAATACTGTCGTGTGCAAAAGGCCTAAGTTTTATTTTTGGCCCTTGGAATTGGTTCAGACTGTCTATGTGGCCGCCAACCAAAAAAGCTTGTGCACCCCTGGTCTAAAGTATCCCTTTAAATAGGAGCGGTCCCCTCTCCGGACGTGTCTGTTTAGTGACTACTTGCATTTCCCACGTAATCACAGTTCTGGAGCCTCCATTCTTATGGCTATAAGCTGTGGTATTCCTGCAAAGGCTGACACTGGCAGCACTTACCTGGACCTTCTTTACTGCAGGAAATGTATTTATAAGTGCCTAGTAGGAATAACAGAGGAATGGCGCAACATAGAATCAGAAGAATGGGTGCTCCAGAATTGTTACTGCCTGGGGGATACAAGTAACTACTAAAACTGACATGTCAGAGGGGACAGGTCCATGAGGGGTCCACAGCTTTTCTGACATCTGTTGATTAGAAACGATGCCACTGTGCCACATCCCTCCACAGGGTGGGTGCTGGGCAATATGGCACGTGCTGCCCTACAATGACTGGTGCACCACTATTATTAAAGGGGTTCTCCGGTTTTTCCCACGCAGGATAGGTCAGCAATGTCTGATGAATGGGAGTCGGACCCGGGGGACCCACTGATCAGATATGGATGAGCTGTCCTGAGGGGGAACCCCTTCACACCTCCATAGAGAAGAATGAGTCCATGGCACACTGGGCACCAGCTGACTGCAGCTCTACAGTGGCAAGGCCCCCCCATAACTCACCTCCAGTGATGAGGAAGTAGGAGACCACCACCATGGCATAGACAGTCATGGCAGAGGGCATGTGCAGCCAGGAGGGCTTCTTCAGCTTCAGGTTGGGACATTCCAGCACAGTGAACGGTACTCGGTACAGGCTCTCCATCCTGCAGCCACCTACGATACACCCGGAGAAGACCTGGACACAACAACCCTCCTGGAGCCACTTACCGCCAGCAACCTCTGGGGAAGGGGAGTACCGCAGTGACAGGAGCGGTCTGCACAGGCCTGACGTGGCGGTGCAGCCGGAGAGGGGCGGGGCATACACAGGAAGCAGTCACTACCGCCGGAGGGGGCGGGGCCACGGCGCAGCGAGCCGGAAGTGTGATGGACACAGCGCGGGGATGGCGCCCCTCTTCAGATCCTGGCCAGTATGATGCCAGGTCACTCCAACAGAATGGGCCGTAGGGGAGACGACACAGGCTTCGGGGCCCAGTCCCTTATAATGAATGAAGGACGATACAAACATGGCAATCACTGACCTATCTGTCCGCTCGACTCCCACTAACATTGTAGAAGTTTCTTATTCACATAGTTTTGAGAACTTGTAATTCGCTAGAATATGTTGCACTCAGCTGTCCTGAGGAGAAATCAGTGTGAATACAGACAGAACTGGCATCAAAGAGTGGGGTTTAAAATAGATCGGGTCACCGGCAGCTCCATATCAAATTCATTTCGGCTCAGGCTGGCCCGAACAGGTGCTGGGCACAAGAACTGGCATCAAAGTAGGCAGACATCAATCTAGTACTGATTTGGGGGCATGGCTTGGTGGTGGGGTCTCACCCTAAGGCCTCACACATACACACATATTTTGATTCCGTGTCCTTTCCTTTTTTTTTGCGGGCTGTATACGAAACCATTTATTTCAATGTGTCCGCAAAAACAAAGGTACTCCGTGTGCATTCCGTTCTGTAAAAAAATAGAACATGTATTATTGTCCGCATTAGGACTGTTCTATGAGGGACTAGCTGTTCCGTTCCGCAAGATACGGAATGCACACAGATGTCATCCGTATGTTTTGCGGACCGCAAAATACATGCGGTCGTGTGCATGAGGCCTAAGGCTAGTTTCAGAAGAGCGTGTTCACTCTAGGAAACGCCCTGTGTGTGAGGTGAACTGGCAATGTTATGACTGATGATGTGAATTCCAGTCTCACCGCTGATCTACTGAACCGTAGTCTCCACATTATGTGATAACAGTTCAGTAGATCAGAGATGAGACTGGAATTCACATCTGTAACGGCCACCCAGGTTGGGAGCAGGGTGTCCTCGCTGCGGAGTATTCCCTACATCCCATCCGCTGGATCCTTGTAGAGAGGAAGAAGCAGAGCTCCTAAAAGAACTAATAATTAAGCTGGAAGCCGGTACCCTTCAATAACGAGACAAGGCTATATATTGGGGGTTAAGCAGGACCGCTTTAATGACCACACAAGCATTTCCTTTTATACACATTTTCCAACAAGGTTACCACCCACATGGCAGCCAATCATTTACCATTTTACAGTTTAAACACACCCATTCATCACTGTACATTCCTCCCTTCTGCTTGTGAGACAATTAAGTTAATTGCGGTATCAGCTCAATTATTTCCAAGCAAACAATATACTTAACACATTTCTGGCACTCCAAAACTATACATTTAACAAACACAATGGGCACTGTCTGTAACACAATTAACAAACACAATGGGCATTGTCTGCGCCGCAAATAACAAACGCAATGGGCATTGTCTGTGACACAATTAGCAAACACAATGGGCTTTGTCTGCGCCGCAAATAACAAACACAATGGACATTGTCTGTGACACAATTAACAAACACAATGGACATTGTCTGTGACACAATTAACAAACACAATGGGCATTGTCTGTGACACGATTAACCACAATGGGCATTGTCTGTGACGCAATCAACAACCACAATGAGCATTGTCTGTGACACAATTAACCACAATGGGCATTGTCTGTGACACAATTAACCACAATGGACATTGTCTGTGACGCAATCAACAACCACAATGGGCATTGCTTGTGACACAATTACCAAAATAAAAGTAATGAATTCAGGGGGTTTATACAAGGTTACAGGCAATAACAGGGGTTCTGTTACAACATCATCATAAACCATTATAACTAGGGATAAGCAAACTTCAGTTTTTGAAGTTCGGGCATATGGTGAATTGCATTATGGATTCCGTTACCACGGACCATAACGCAATTCAAGGATGGAATGCCTTTAGAGGCATCCTTCATAATAGAAGTCAATGGCCCACATAATGGATCCGCCTGCTTCCCGTTATGCAGGATAGGCCATAGACTTCTATTATAACGGAATGCCTGTAAAGACATTCCGTTATGCATTCCGTCATTTAATTACGTTATGGTCCGTGGTAATGGAATCCGTAACACAATTCAGCATATACCCGAACTTCAAAACTTGAAGTTCGCTCATCCCTAATTGTAACAGTGTCCAGGCAAGGAAATACCTCGCACACACAGAGCACGTTTCCCGGAATGAACACGCCCAACTATTACTACCTGAGGCCATGTGCACTGCGAGTTTGTTTATACTGATTCCAAGGCAGAACCTTTATCAGAATTGCCATGGAAAATGCATCTTGTCTGCCCCCATTGATATCAGTTGGAGACACTGCCCAATGCTTTTTTCAGTAAGCTAATAATAATAATAATAAGCGAGTTGTCCTGCCCCATCTTGGCACAGTTTCAGCGCTGAGATTGCAGCAGGTGGCCACACATTGAATGGGGCTAATTGTGTGCAGACCCAACACTCAGCCTTGGTGTATGTTCACACAACAAATTCTTTCCATGTCAAAATCCACTGTGTATCCCATGGCAGAAACTGCTGTAGTTCTTTCTGTGTTTTTAATTTTAAATGGTGTGGTCCTGCTCTGTTTAGCATTGGAAGGAGCTAAACCACGAGCATGCTCCTGCCACGGCTTTCCAAAGTGTTCACACCAGGAATGGACATGTGCATTCTTAGTGCAGTCTGGAAAGCCACACGTGAAAAATTCTCAGGCACATGCAGGGGCGTAGTTAGAAATGACTGGGCCGCATGTCAAAAATTTATGGCTCCCCCACCCCCGCATACCTATCGGACTTCCCACCCCTTCCAGAGCTCCCACCCAAACACCCCCCCAGGACCTCCCACCCCAACATCCCTACACCCTTCCCTGGATCCCCCTAAGTGTCATCCACTAGTGATGAGCGAGCATTGCTCGAGTCTCCTCCCCGCACGTTTGGCGCCTTCTAAGCAGCCAGTCAAGGTCCAGGTAAGTAATTCCACTCAGTGTAAGGCCTCATGCACACGAACGT
Organism: Bufotes viridis; assembly: GCA_033119425.1. Lineage (NCBI taxonomy): Eukaryota > Metazoa > Chordata > Amphibia > Anura > Bufonidae > Bufotes > Bufotes viridis. Next base: position 440,845,456 of record CM065589.1, read on the forward strand.
GTGCACCCCGTGCCCGTATTGCGGACCGCATTTACGGATCCGCAATACACGGGCGCTATTCCGCATCACGGATGCGGACCCATTCATTTTAATGGGTCCGCAAATCCGGAGATGCGGAACGGTGCGGAATGGAATGACGGAACGGAACACTATGGAAGCACTACGGAGTGCTTCCGCGGGGTTCCGTTGCGTACTTCCGTCCCGCAAAAAGATAGAACATGTCCTATCTTTTTGCGGAACGGGCAGATCGCGGACCCATTCAAGTGAATAGGTCCGCGATCCGCTGCGGCTGCCCCACGGCCGGCGCCCGAGCATTGCGGGCCGCAATTTGCGGCCCGCAATACGGGCACGGGGTGCACACGTTCGTGTGCATGAGGCCTAAGGCCATAGCCATGTTAGCTGTAAGCCTTACACTGATTGGCTGGCCGGAACACGTGATACCATTTCATATAGGAGCTGAGGTACGTTGCTCGGCTCATTCAGCGTCAGGGAGAGCAGACAGTAGGCAGGGACAGATAGCGTTTTGCTCTAAACCTACTGATTTTACTCCAAAAACCTTATTGAAAGACCTAGTGCAGTGCAGCACTTTTTTTTTTTAAGAAGGGGGTTAATTCAGCACTATCAGGGACAGGCGTCACCAGGAAGGGACAGATAAGTGCAGGGCTTCTAAAAGACAGAAAGATTTCCGATTAGTGACATCTACAATACGCCATCATTAAGCAGTGTGTTGGGCAGATATTATCAAAAGGGACTTATTCACTACAGTGTTCCTGGTAACTGAGATATACACTGCACCATCATAAAGCAGTGTGTTGGGCAGACATTATAAAAAGGGGCTTATTCACAACAGTGTTCCTTGGTACTGAGATATACACTGTACCACTATAAAGTAGTGTGTTGGGCAGACATTATAAAAAGGGGCATATTCACTACAGTGTTCCTTGGTACTGAGATATACACTGCACCACTATAAAGTAGTGTGTTGGGCAGACATTATAAAAAGGGGCTTATTCACTACAGTGTTCCTTGGTACTGAGATATACACTGCACCACTATAAAGCAGTGTGTTGGGCAGACATTATAAAAAGAAGCTTATTCACTAAAGTGTTTCTTGGTACAGAGATATACACTGCACCACTATAAAGCAGTGTATTGGGCAGCCATTATAAAAAGGGGCTTATTCACTAACGTGTTCCTTGGTACAGAGATATACACTGCACCACTATAAAGCAGTGTGTTGGGCAGACATTATTAAAAGGGGTTTATTCACTACAGTGTGCCTGGTACTGAGATATACACTGCACCACTATAAAGCAGTGTGTTGGGCAGACATTATTAAACGGGGCTTATTCACTACAGTGTTCCTGCTAACGAGATATACACTGTACCATCTGAGAAATTATTTGTTCCGGGGAAATTAAATTGTGCCACATTTGTGTGTGCGTTCAATCTGTAGCCGTTATATTAATTACTCCAGCAGACAGGGATTTATATTTTGGCCATAGTTAACAAGTTTTGAGCACATCTGTGTGTGCGTTTAGGCCGCAACTCTATATACAGTATTCCAGCAGAGAATACAGTTTATTTGGGACAAATTTGTATCCAATATAGAAATGCATCCGAATAAAGTGTGTATTGTCAAAATTAGTTTATCTCTGGCCTAGTGTGTTTCCGAAAAATTGTATTTCTCTGTCTCCTGTACATTACAGAAAGCAAATACAGTGTGTACTGTAAAAATTACATTATCTCAGGGCTAGTGTGGTGCCGAAAAATTGTATTTCTCTGTCTCCTGTTCATTACAGCCAGCAAATACAGTGTGTACAGTAAAAAGTTCATTATTAGTGTTGAGCGAACAGTTTGAGCATAGTTCAAGTTCGTACCGAATTTTGGGGTGTTTGGGACACGGACCCGAACATTTTCAAAAAAGTTCGGGTTCGGGTCCGTTGTTCAGCGATTTCTTCCCGCTTTCTGAAGGGCTGCACAGCAGCCAATCAGCTAGCGTTTTACTTCTTGCCCTAAGAGCCCATAACAGCCATGCCTACTAATGGCATGGCTGTGATTGGCCAAGTGCAGCATGTGACCCAGCCTCTATTTTAGCTGGAGTCACGTAGCGCCGCACGTCACACTGCTCTGATTAGTGTAGGGAGAGGACGCAGCTTCTGTGAGGGCGAGATTAGGCAAGGAAAAGTCAGCAACAGCACCTAATGAATGGATCGATCTACAGCTGCGAATAATTCAACTTCTGCTAGTTAATTGCTCACTGGTTTTTAGGCTGCACAGAGCATTTTTCTGTCACTTTTTTCTGGGGTGATCGGCGGCTTTTTTGTGACTTGTGGTGCACCAGAACAAGCTGCCATCAAGTCCATCAATACTAGTTTTTTTTTTTTGCTATATCCTACATCAGGGGCTTGGCTGTGCTTATTGTCACCCCTAGAAACTCAGGATAGCAATTTCTATATTTTATTAAGGGGTTAAATACAATTGCCAAAATACCAATCCCCTAAATCTGGTGTTCCAGCTTTGGATAGCCAAGTATAATACTGTCTGCTGTCTGGCAAAGGATAGATTATTTTCTGTGGTGAAATTCAATTGCCAAAATAGCAATCCCCTAAATCTGGTGTCCCAGCACTGGCTAGCAAACTATAATAGTGTCCGCCAAAACATATATTTTGTTCTGGGGTGAAATTCAATTGCCAAAATAGCAATACCCTGAATCTGGTGTTCCAGTAGTGGCTTGCAAAGTATAATAGTGTCCGCCAAAACATATATTTTGTTCTGGGGTGAAATTCAATTGCCAAAATAGCAATACCCTGAATCTGGTGGTTCCAGTAGTGACTTGCAAAGTATAATGGTGTCCGCCAAAACATATATTTTGTTCTGGGGTGAAATTCAATTGCCAAAATAGCAATACCCTGAATCTGGTGTTCCAGTAGTGACTTGCAAAGTATAATGGTGTCCGCCAAAACATATATTTTGTTCTGGGGTGAAATTCAATTGCCAAAATAGCAATACCCTGAATCTGGTGTTCCAGTAGTGGCTGGCAAACTATAATAGTGTCCGCCAAAACATATATTTTGTTCTGGGGTGAAATTCAATTGCCAAAATAGCAATACCATAAATCAGTGGTTTCAGCTGTGGCTAGCAAACTATAATAGTGTCCGCCAAAACATATATTTTGTTCTGAGGTGAAATTCAATTGCCAAAATAGCAATACCCTGAATCTGGTGTTCCAGTAGTGGCTTGCAAAGTATAATAGTGTCCGCCAAAACATATATTTTGTTCTGGGGTGAAATTCAATTGCCAAAATAGCAATACCCTGAATCTGGTGGTTCCAGTAGTGACTTGCAAAGTATAATGGTGTCCGCCAAAACATATATTTTGTTCTGGGGTGAAATTCAATTGCCAAAATAGCAATACCCTGAATCTGGTGTTCCAGTAGTGACTTGCAAAGTATAATGGTGTCCGCCAAAACATATATTTTGTTCTGGGGTGAAATTCAATTGCCAAAATAGCAATACCCTGAATCTGGTGTTCCAGTAGTGGCTGGCAAACTATAATAGTGTCCGCCAAAACATATATTTTGTTCTGTGGTGAAATTCAATTGCCAAAATAGCAATACCATAAATCTGTGGTTTCAGCTGTGGCTGGCAAAGTATAATATTGTCCGCCAAAACATATATTTTGTTCTGGGGTGAAATTCACTTGCCAATATAGCAATACCCTGAATCTGGTGTTCCAGTAGTGGCTTGCAAAGTATAATAGTGTCCGCCAAAACATATATTTTGTTCTGGGGTGAAATTCAATTACCAAAATAGCAATACCCTGAATCTGGTGTTCCAGTAGTGGCTGGCAAACTATAATAGTGTCCGCCAAAACATATATTTTGTTCTGGGGTGAAATTCACTTGCCAATATAGCAATACCCTGAATCTGGTGTCCCAGCACTGGCTGGCAAAGTATAATAGTGTCCGCCAAAACATATATTTTGTTCTGGGGTGAAATTCAATTGTCAAAATAGCAATACCCTGAATCTGGTTTCCCAGCAGTTGCAGGCCAAGTGTTAATCTGTCCGTAAAAGGGTATATTACACTCGAGGTGTATATACAAGTGCTGAGAGGGTCATCCTCATTAACTTCACACGCTACCGTGCATCTCCCATTGGATTTCTGTCCGTTACAGGGTATATTACACAAAGTGTTAAAATACAATTGCTGAAGGCATAATCCTACATATTTTTTCTCACGCTACTGTGCAGCTCCAAGTGTAAATCTGTCCATAAAAGGATACCTTTCATTTAGGGCCTAAATACTAGCCCTAAAAGATATTCCCCTAAATCAGTGGTTACTGCTGTGCCTGGATTAGTGTAATACGCTACATAAATAAATAGGCAGATAGTGTTAGGTGCCTGTAAAAAAAGGCCTGAATTTGAAATCAATACATTGGGCCAAATATTTTCTTTCTTATTGTGGTGCTTGGTAAACGGTAACAACGAGGAAAACATCTAGTAAGGGACGCAGTCGTGGTGGTGTTAGTGGACCCTCTGGTGCTGGGAGAGGACGTGGCCATTCTGCCACAGCCACACGTGCTAGTGAACCAACTACCTCAGGTTCCAGTACCCACCAGAATTTACAGCGATATTTGGTGGGGCCCAATGCCGTTCTAAGGATGTTAAGGCCTGAGCAGGTACAGGCTCTAGTCAATTGGGTGTCCGACAGTGGATCCAGCACGTTCACAACATTATCTCCCACCCAGTCTTCTGCAGAAAGCGCACAGGTGGCGCCTGAAAACCAAGCCCATCAGTCTGTCACATCACACCAATGCATATCAGGGAAACTGTCAAGTTATGCAGCAGTCTCTTATGCTGTTTGAAGACTCTGCTGGCAGGGTTTCCCAAGGGAATCCACCTAGCCCTTCCCCAGTGGTGGAAGACATAGAATGCACTGATGCACAACCACTGATGTTTCCTGATGATGAGGACATGGGAATACCACCTCATCGGAGTCCGCACGTCTCTGATGATGACGAAACACAGGTGCCAACTGCTGCGTCTTTCTGCAGTGTGCAGACCGAATAGGAGGTCAAGGAGGAAGACTGTGTGGAAGACGATGCAGGGGATGATGAGGTCCTAGACCCCACATGGAATGAAGGTCGTGCCACTGAGTTTCATAGTTCAGAGGAAGAGGCAGTGGTGAAACCGAGCCAACAGCGTAGCAAAAGAGGGAGCAGGGGGCAAAAGCAGAACAGCCGCCGCCAAGAAAGTTTGCCTGCTACTGGCCATCGCCACCAGGGACCGAGCACCCCAAAGGCAGCTTCAAGGAGTTCCCTGGCATGGCACGTCTTTAAACAATGTGCTGACTACAAGACCGAGTGGTTTGCACGCTGTGCCATCAGAGCCTGAAGCGAGGCATTAACGTTCTGAACCTTAGCACAACCTGCATGACCAGGCATCTACATGCAAAGCATGAACTGCAGTGGAGTAAACACCTTAAAAGCAAGGAACTCACTCTGGCTCCTCCTGCTCCCTCTTCTGCTGCTGCCTCGGCCTGTTCCTCAGCCTCGGGAAGAATGTTGGCACCTGCCGCCCACCAAACAGAGGATGTGCCACCGACACCACCACCTGCGTCACCAAGCATCTCCACCATGTCACACGGCAGCGTTCAGCTCTCCATCTCACAAACCTTGGAGAGAAAGCGTAAATTCCCACCTAGCCACCCTCAAGCCCTGGGCCTGAATGCCAACATTTCTAAACTACTGGCCTTTAAAATGCTGTCATTCAGGCTGGTGGACACAGACAGCTTTAAACAGCTGATGTCCATGGCTGTCCCACAGTATGTTGTTCCCAGCCGCCGCTACTTCTCCAAGACAGCCGTGCCTTCCCTGCACAGCCAAGTATCCGATAAAATCAAGTGTGCACTGCGCAACGCCATCTGTGGCAAGGTCCACCTAACCACAGATACGTGGACCAGTAAGCACGGCCAGGGACGCTATATCTACTGCACACTGGGTAAATGTAGTGGCGGCTGGGCCCCAGGCGGAGAGTCCCTTGGCACACGTCCTTCCGCCGCCAGGGATCGCAGGGCATAATTCTTTGCCTCCTGTAGCCTCCTCCTCCTACTCGGCTTCCTCCTCCTCTGCTTCCACCAGCTCATCCAGTCAGCCACACACCTTCACCACCAACTTCAGCACAACCACATTCTGAAACTCATATGTTTGGGGGACAGGCCCCACACCACGCAGGAGTTGTGGCAGGGTATTGAACAACAGACCGACAAGTGGTTTCTGCCGGTGGGCCTCAAGCCCGGCCTAGTGGTGTGCGATAATGGGCGAAATCTCGTCGCAGCTCTGGGACTAGCCGGTTTGACGCACATCCCTTGCCTGGCGCATGTGCTGAATTTGGTGGTGCAGAAGTTCATTCACAACTACCCCGACATGTCAGAGCTGCTGCATAAAGTGCGGCCCGTCTGTGCGCGCTTCCGGCGTTCACGTCCTGCCGCTGCTCGACTGTCTGCACTACAGCGGAACTTCCGCCTTCCCGCTCACCGCCTCATATGCGACGTTCCCACCGGGTGGAACTCCACCTTGCACATGCTGGAGAGACTGTGCGAGCAGCAGCAGGCTATAGTTGAGTTTCAGCTGCAGCACGCATGCGTCAGTCGCACTGCGGAACAGCACCACTTCACCACCAATGATTGGGCCTCCATGCGAGACCTGTGTGCCCTGTTGCACTGTTTCGAGTACTCCACCAACATGGCCAGTGGCGATGACACCGTTAGCAGCGTTACAGCACTTTCAGGCCAGTCTGTTAGAAGTGGCTCAGAGGGAGTTTTTTTGCAACAGCAGAGGCCAGGTACAAATGTGGCCAGCCAGGGCCCGCTACTGGAGGAGGAGGATGAGGATGAAGCAGGTTCACAGCGGGATGGCACCCAACACAGCTCAGGCCCATCACTGGTGCGTGGCTGGGGGGATACGTAGGACGATGACTATACGCCTCCCACAGAGGACAGCTTGTCCTTACCTCTGGGGAACCTGGTACACATGAGCGACTACATGCTGCAGTGCCTGTACAACGACAGCAGAGTTGCCCACATTTTAACGTGTGCGGACTACTGGGTTGCTACCCTGCTGGATCCCTGGTACAAAGACAATGTGCCCACCTTACTTCCTGCACTGGAGCGTGATAGGAAGATGCACGAGTACAAGCGCACGCTGGTAGACGCGCTCCTGGGAGCATTCCCAAATGTCACAGGGGAACAGGTGGAAGCCCAAGCGAAGGCAGAGGAGGAGCAAGAGGTAGCCAACGCAGCTGTGTCACGGCCAGCTCCTCTGAGGGCAGGGTTAGCATGGCAGAAATGTGGAAAAGTTTTGTCTCCACGCCACAGCTAACTGCACCACCACCTGATACGGAACGTGTTAGCAGGAGGCAGCATTTCACTAACATGGTTGAACAGTACGTCTGCACACCCCTCCACGTACTGACTGATGGTTCAGCCCCATTCAACTTCTGGGTCTCCAAATTGTCCACGTGGCCAGAGTTAGCATTTTATGCCTTGGAGGTGCTGGCCTGCCCGGCGGCCAGCATTTTGTCTGAACGTGTATTCAGCATGGCAGGGGGCGTCATTACTGACAAAACGCAGCCGCCTGTCCACAGCCAACGTGAACAAGCTGACGTTCATAAAAATGAACCAGGCATAGATCCCACAGGACCTGTCCCTCCCTTGTGCAGAATAGACATTTATAACTGCCTCCCCCCCCCTCAACCATGTATTCTTGTACTCCGGGGCACTTCTTTATTGAATCCTCATTTTTTTAACTTTACCATGATCTTGCGGTGCAACCCAAAGTTGAATGAACCACTCCTCAATCTGGGCGCCGGGGTCTAAATAACTGAAAGTGGCCTTCTCCAGTGGTGGGTGATATAACGCCTTATTCCTTGCTGTGGGACCTCTCTCCTCTGTCTGGGTGCTGGGGCCGAAATAACTGAAAGTGGCCTTCTCCAGTAGTGGGTGATATGACGCCTTATTCTTTTCTGTGGGACCTCTCTCCTCTGTCTGGGTGCTGGCAGCAACTGAAAGTGGCCTCTGTGGTGATATGACGCCTTATTCCTTGCTGTGGGACCTCTCTCCTCTGTCTGGGTGCTGGGGCCCAAATAACTGAAAGTGGCCTTCTCCAGTGGTGGGTGATATTACGCCTTATTCCTTGCTGTGGGACCTCTCTCCTCTGTCTGGGTGCTAGGCCTAAATAACTGAAAGTGGCTTTCTCCAGTGGTGGGTGATATGACGCCTTATTCCTTGCTGTGGGACCTCTCCTCTGTCTGGGTGCTGGGTCCGAAATAACTGAAAGTGGCCTTTCCAGTGGTGGGTGATATGACGCCTTATTCCTTGCTGTGGGACCTCTCTCCTCTGTCTGGGTGCTGGGGCCTAAATAACTGAAAGTGGCTTTCTCCAGTGGTGGGTGATATATGACGCCTTATTCCTTGCTGTGGGACCTCTCTCCTCTGTCTGGGTGCTGGGCCCGAAATAACTGAAAGTGGCCTTCTCCAGTGGTGGGTGATATGACGCCTTATTCCTTGCTGTGGGACCTCTCTCCTCTGTCTGGGTGCTGGGGCCTAAATAACTTGGGTGATATGACGCCTTATTCCTTGCTGTGGGACCTCTCTCCTCTGTCTGGGTGCTGGGCCCGAAATAGCTGAAAGTGGCCTTCTCCAGTGGTGGGTGATATGATGCATGATTCTCTGCTATGGGACCTCTCTCCAATTGATATTGGTTAATTTTTATTTATTTTAATTCATTTCCCTATCCACATTTGTTTGCAGGGCATTTACCTACATTTTGCTGTCTTTTGCAGCCCTCTAGCCCTTTCCTGCCTAAAAGTTCAGGTTCCCATTGACTTCAATGGGGTTCGGGTTCGGGATAAAGTTCGGGTCGAGTTCGGATCCCGAACCCGAACATTTTCGGAAGTTCGGCCGAACTTCTCGAACCCGAACATCTAGGTGTTCGCTCATCTCTATTCATTATCTGTGGCCTAATATGAAGAAGGCGAGCACAAAGGGAGGGGGAAGTGGGCATGATGCTGATGGTGAAAGCAGATGCCGTGGCACCTGGGCGTGATGCTGATGGTGCAAGCAGAGGCAGTGGCCCTGGGCGTGATGCTGATGGTGCAAGCAGAGGCTGTGGCCCTGGGCACAATTAAACTGTGCCTGCTGCCAGTGCACCAGAAAAAACTAAAAAATCCACCTTACCCAGCTTCATGTCCAACTTAGCTGGGCAGCGCTGGACAACACTGTCCAAGCCGGACCAGTGCGAACAGGTGGTCTGTTGGATTGCAGAAGATAATGCTTCCAGTCGGTTAAGCACAACCCTCTCTTCCACGAAGTCCAGTCTCTGTAGCCAAGAGTCTTGTCAACTGAATCCTGATTCTGATCCTCCTTCCTCCCACCATGTCGTGTCTGGGCAAACACGTGATCCCACACTCGGATATTCACATGACCCCTTGTCATCCCCAGTACTTGGTTTGGCTCTCTCGCCAAGCACGCTTGAAGAGGTACCTGAGATATTGTGCCCTGATTCCCAACCTCTTGAGCCTTTACAGTCTCAAGAAGATGATGGTGGTGAACTGCAAGGTGGATAATGATGAGACACAGTTGCCAATGACTAAGGTGGTGGTTAGGTCAAGTCAAGAGGATGAGCAGAGTGAGGAAGAGGAGGTGATGGACAATGAGGTCACTGACCCAACATGGTTAGGTGAAAAGCCGAGCGAGGACAGCAGTACAGAGTGGGGGGGATCCGTAGCACCGCAACAGCCTGGAAGAGGCAGTGGGATGGCAAAAGAGAGACGTCGGCCCACACTAAACAGGCCCACAACCGTTACACCGAGCACCCCCATGCGTAAATCTACCTTGCCAAGGGGTAGGTGTTCCACAGTATGGCGCTTTTTTGAGGAAAGCTCAGATGACAAAAGAGTGGTGGTTTGCAACCTGTGCTGGACCAAAATGAGCAGGGCGTGAACACTAGCAACCTCACCACCACCAGCATGATCCGCCACATGGCATCCAAGCACCCTAATAAGTGGGCTGAACGCCTGGGTCCTCACTGTGTCTGAGGGTCCCACCACTGCCTCCTCTTCCCCTGTGTTACGCACTGCTGGCCAATCCCCTGTCGAAGGCGCAGGCTCGGATGTTACTTTGCCCTGCACCTGGACCTTCGCATGAACCGTCCGCAACATTATCCACTTCCCTGTCCCAGCACAGCGTCCAAATCTCGATAACACAGGATTTTAAACGCAAGCGCAAATACCCACCCACAGGCCATATCACTAAATGCGCAACGAAATGACTGGCCCTTGAGATGTTGCCATTTAGGCTTGTGGACACAGGCCTTCCGCAGCCTGATGTCGGCGGCCGTCCCTCGGTACACATAGAAACATAGAATGTGTCGGCAGATAAGAACCATTTGGCCCATCTAGTCTGCCCAATATACTGAATACTATGAATAGCCCCAGGCCCTATCTTATATGAAGGATGGCCTTATGCCTATCCCATGCATGCTTAAACTCCTTCACTGTATTTGCAGCTACCACTTCTGCAGGAAGGCTATTCCATGCGTCCACTACTCGCTCAGTAAAGTAATTCTTCCTGATATTACTTTTAAACCTTTGCCCCTCTAATTTAAAACTATGTCCTCTTGTAGCAGTTCTTCTTCTTTTAAATATTCTCTCCTCTTTTACCGTGATGATTCCCTTTATGTATTTAAAAGTTTCTATCATATCCCCTCTGTCTCTTCTTGCTTCCAAGCTATACATGTTGAGGTCCTTTAACCTTTCCTGGTAAGTTTTGTCCTGCAATCCATGTACTAGTTTAGTAGCTCTTCTCTGAACTCTCTCCAAAGTTTCAATATCCTTCTGCAGATATGGTCTCCAGTACTGCACACAATACTCCAAATGAGGTCTCACTAGTGCTCTGTAGAGCGGCACGAGCACCTCCCTCTTTCTACTGTTAATGCCTCTCCCTATACACCCAAGCATTCTGCTGGCATTACCTGCTGCTCTATGACATTGTCTGCCCACCTTTAGGTTGTCTGATATAATGACCCCTAAATCCCTTTCCTCAGATACTGAGGTTAGTACTGTATCACTGATTTTATATTCTGCTCTTGGGTTTTTACGCCCCAGGTGCATTATCTTGCACTTATCGACATTAAATTTTAGTTGCCAGATTTTTGACCATTCCTCTAGTTTTCCTAAATCCTTTTCCATTTGGTGTATCCCTCCAGGAACATCAACCCTGTTACAAATCTTTGTGTCATGAGCAAAAAGACACACCTTACCATTGAGACCTTCTGCAATTTCGCTGATAAAGATATTAAACAATATGGGTCCCAGAACAGATCCCTGAGGTACCCCACTGGTAACAATACCATGGTCTGAATATACTCCATTGACTACAACCCTCTGTTTTCTGTCCTTCAGCCACTGCCTAATCCATTCAACAATATGTGAGCTCAAGCTCAAAGACTGCAGTTTATTGATAAGCCTTCTATGTGGGACAGTATCAAATGCCTTACTAAAGTCCAGATAAGCGATGTCTACTGCACCTCCGCCATCTATTATTTTAGTCACCCAATCAAAAAAGTCACACAGTCCCTAGCCGCCCCTATTTTTCACGGTGTGCCGTGCCCGCCTTACACCAGCATGTGTCCCAGAACATCACCCGTGCCCTGACCAACGCACTTACTGGGAAGGTCGACCTCACCATGGACAAGTGCTGGTGGCCAGGGACGCTACATTTCCCTGACAGCACACTGGGTGAATGTTGTGGAGGCCGGGAGTGAGGTGGACCCTGGGATGGCACAGGTGCTACCCACGCCCAGGATTGCGGGCCCTACATCCATCAGGGTCTCCGCCAGCAGCTATGTTACTGACTCCAATCCCCACTTCTCCTCCTCTGCCACTTCCACCTCCAACAGCAGTCAGCCATCAGTCGCTAGCTAGAAGCAGTGTAGCACTGCTGTGGGTAAACATCAACAGGCCATGCTGAAGCTGATCTGCTTAGGGGACAAACAGCACACCGCCGCAGAGCTGTGGCAGGGTATAAGGGACCAGACCGAGCTGTGGCTCTCGCCACTCAACCTACAAACAGGCATGGTTGTGTCCAACAATGGCCGTAACTTGGTGGAGACTTTGAAGCTTGGCAACCTGACACACATTCCATGCCTAGCCCATGTCTTAAACTTAGTGGTTCAGCGATTTATTAAAACCTACCCCAATTTGCAGGAGCTACTAGTGAAGGCGGGCCGCTTGTGTGCTCATTTCCGCAAGTCGTCCACAGCTTCAGCCGGTCTGTCAACGCTGCAGCAGCGCTTGCAAGCTTCTAGCTCACCGACTGTTGTGCGACGTGAGCACTCGGTTGAACTCTACGTTCTACATGTTGGCCAGGCTTTGTGAGCAGCAGAGGGCAGGTGTGGAATACCAGCTGCAACATGGTTGTCGCCTTTCCAGTCAACTGCCACTATTCACAAGCGAGGAGTGGGCATTGATGTCAGACCTATGTGAGGTTTTAAAAAACTTTGATGAATCCACACAGATGGTTAGTGGCGATAACGCCATTATCAGCGTAACCATCCCACTTCTGTGTCTACTCAAACGATCGCTGCTCACAATTAAGGAGGATGCATTGAATGTGGCAGACAAGGTAATGGGGGAGGAGATGACATCTTCTCAGCGCAAATTGGGCTATGAAGAGGAGGAGCTGGAGACACTTGCCTCTGCTACAGAGGCTAGTACCCATGGAACTTTAATTCCATCTGTTCAGCGTGGAAGGGGAGAAGGAGGATGATGAGGATCATCCTGAAGTTGATATCGACGTCTTGCCCGTTGGTACTCTGGCACACATGGCTGACTTTGCCTTTCCCGCGACCCTCACGTTATACGCATTTTAGGTAACACAGATTACTGGGTGTTCACCCTTCTCGACCCCCGCTACAAAGAGAACTTCTCATCTCTGATTCCTGTGGTGGAGAGGACGAGTAAAACCGTGCAATACCAGGAGGTACTTGTTGACAGATTGCTCCAAAATTTTCCATCTGACAATGTGGCTGCCAGAGGCTCCTTAGGCAACTGAGGAAGGGAGACAAGGGGAATTACAGACCGTGTCAGCATCCTAAATGATCCCTCAGTGCCCTGTGCTTCACGCCTTGGAGGTGCTGGCCTGCCCTGCCGCCAGCGTATATTTAGTGCTGCTGGTGGCATTATAACAGGTAAGCGTATCCGCAATTTAAATCTATGCTTTATAATGTACTCAATCCACAAGATTCTGATTTTTTTTTTTTTTTTACCCCTTTCACCGCAAATAAAGGGTATATGTTTGAATCTTGTTTTCTCATCTGCCTGACTCCTCTTCCATACAGAATATATATGCCCTCACTACAATCTTTTGTAGGTTTCGCTAGGCTTCAGGCCCTCACCTCCAATGCTTTATACCGTCTGCTCACCTGTAGGCCATCACTACAATGATTTATGGGGTTCGCTCACCTTCAGGCCCTAGACAGTAACCAGCGCGCCCTTGCTCCAAATGTTTTTGAGGGTCACCAGTAGGCCACCAATGATAATTTTTCAAGGGTGTGTATGATGCCCTCCTTTATGCGTAATAAAGGGTGTATTGGAGTGCCGAGTTCCTTGTAATTTTTCCTAGTCCTTGCACTTAGTGCATAGGCTTTATGAGTACAGCAGTGTACCTGAACAATTGTAGCGTATATTAGAAAATGCTGTGACTAGAAGAGGGAACCTGCAGAAAAGAAGTCCATCTGTGCCTTCTGGGGACGACAACTACTGTTTGGGAGACCCTACTGGTCACATCACCTTTCTCCACAGGTAGCCAATAGCTGACTCTGGCAGGAGAAGTTGTGTCCACCCAGACAGGTTACAAAATGCAGAATGACAGGGCAGCCATGCTTATAACACAAGGACAGATAAGTGATAGGGTGGCTCTCCATTCTGCCTTCTAGATATTTGGTGGGGGGTGGTCTGAGTGGCACAAAAGAAATAAAAAAAAAAATTTAAGTAAAAAAGAGGATAATTACACTTACCGGTAATTATATTTTCCAGAACCCATGACAGCACCATAGAGAGATGGATCCCCCCCACAATTGGACAGGAAGCCTCAAAGAAATCAAAAAGGGAACACCCACTTCCTGTACAAATAGAATTCCTATTACTTCATTCTTTTTTTTTTTTACTTGGAAGAAACAATTAACCAAAAGCAGCAGGGAGGGAATTAGAGGGGTGCTGTAATGGGTTCTGGAAAATCCAATTACCAGTAAGTGTAATTATCATTTTTCCCTTCACCCATGACAGCACCATAGAGACACCAAATAACAGATATAAAAAGACCCATTGGGCAGGGCCGTGCTTCAAAACAAACGCAAGCTAAGAATACCCAGATGGAAGAATAAGGAACTCAAAGGCTAACATGAGGTTCGAACAAAAAAAAAAAGTCAGCTCAATAAACATCCCAAAATCTAGGAAATCTTAATACTAGACATTATACTTAAAACCCAGCATAATCTTATAAAAGAAATCTCATATGGGTTTCTCATCAAAAATCGTAACAGATCTAACCAAGCATCTTGAAGTAATAAGGGTACTTTCACAGTTGCGTTCTGAGGATACAGTGATCTGTATCCAAACGGACAGCATTTGCAGACTGATCCAAATGCGGATCAGTCTCACGAATGCATTGCAAAAACGGATCTGTCTCCAGGTGTCATCCGGAAAAACTAATCTTTTATTTTTTACATTTTTAAACGTCTACGCAGACCGGAAGAACGGATCCGTCAATGCAGTATTCTTTATGATCCGGGAATACATTTCAATGTAAATTAATGCCTGATCCGGCATTCCGGACGGAGATGAAAATACCGCAGCATGCTGTGGTTATCTCCGTCCAAAAAAAGGGCAGTGACTGAACTGAAGACATCCTGAACGTATTTCTCTCCACTGGAGGCCCTTTGTTACATTTACCAGAAGAACTTCAGAGTTCAAAATCTCCAAATTTTCTCACAATCTGGCATTCATGATGGAACCCTTCCGTGGCATCCATCCCCTGGAGTTGCTCATTGATCTGACGCAAGAGGTCCAAAAGCCCCTTGGACCCCTTCAGACCTCCTAGGGTCCCCACTGCATGAAAGACCCCAGGAGATAACCGCCGACCCTCCAGGGCCACCCTGGGAAGTTATAGATCGGCAGCAAGTATTTATAGGGTTTTGCTGGTGCACCATACCTGCTGTAGGCCATCCAGACTAAATGTTCCAGCCCATCTTCTCACTCCCCACCAGGAGCATTATAGGGTTTAGTTGGAGTGCTATGCTTACAAATTGATAACCAGAAAGCCACAGAACTAGTTCACCCTGCATGCATGGCCACTGAGGTAGACCGCCACCGAGACATGGCAACACCTCAGGCACAGCGGGGTCACAGACACCCACTCAGCCAAGTACAGCCATGCAGACACGACTGCAGAAGCCGCCAGCCACGCAGACACAACTGCACTAGATAAGCCCAGACAGCTACAATGCAAGGCTGCAGGAGCAGTCATCCCAGCAATCAACTCCATAGGTACATCAGGCCATCCAGGCATATACTAAAAAGTAGTCAGCCAGGAAAGCCAGCCGACCAGGCACAGACTACAGGCGTGCAGCCAACTGGGCCCCAAACCCATGAGCCAACCAACCAGATTCACACCAACCACATAACAAATATTCAATGTATAACCCAAGTTCAATCCATCATAAGGTATTCCTGGTTTCACAGCCCTGGAGGCTGCATGCTCCAGGCTCCTCTGTCCGGGGGACAGGAAACCACACTGAGGGAAGAAGTTGGTGTTCCTTTTTGATTGCTCTGAGGCCTCCTGTCCAATTGTGGGGGCGGATCCATCTCTCTCTATGGTGCTGTCATGGGTGAATGGAAAAATAGCAAACCTGGCACTTGTTTTTTGTTTTATTGCATTCACCATGTGGGATACTTGTACAGTTCGGGTCGTTAGATTTTTCACCTTTTATAATATACATTTATTTTTACCTCAAAACAAGATTCTGATGAGATGGTGTCATCCCTTCCATAATAGACTAATACTTATGTAGTGGTGTTTTATGCTGTTAGTGGAAAACTGTCAGGCAATCTATTAGGCCATGTAATAGGCATGGACAGAGGGCTTTTATTAAACCCCCAGCAGCCATGTAAAGCCATCAATAGCATGCTATTGCATTCACAGTGGGCTGATGGGTGACAAGGAGCCCCCTCCCTCAAACTATGGATGCTGCGGTTGCTGTTCCACCTAGCACAGGACCCCTGTGTGGGGGTAAACTTACAGCGTCATAAAAAAGCATATGTGCAGTTTTAACGGCCCATTAGTGACCTTTGGAAAAACACAAGCAGTCAGCAATAGGTTAATAGGGCATATGAACAGGAGTTGTGTTTATACAAGCTCTATGATGTTGGGGAGTAAACTGATTTATAAACCACCCAAATCTAAATAAGCTCCCCCACCAAGAGCAGAACCCGCTAGTGCTGCAGTCAGAGATCCCTATGCTCCCACAGATGTATGGGTAGGAGACTCGTCTTAGAAAGAAAGCACTGACAAAAGAACAAATTACAAGAGAGACATTTATTTCGATGTGATCACAGGATGTTACTTCGCTTTCTGGCTCTGTGCTTGAGCCTTCAGCACTTTCACAACAATCTTCTGCTCCTCGATGAGGAATGCCCGCTTAATTCTGCAAAGAAAAATAAAGAGTGGGTTCAACACCAGTAGCATACACAGTGTCACCCTGATGACAGATATACACACAAACCAGAAAGGTTCTATCACAATGAAGGGGTCACAGACTCAAGACTAAAGTACCAGTCTCCCGCTAGTGCAGGCAAATTCCTCCACATGGCACAAAGCCTTTGTGCACAATAAAAACCTATCGCATCTGCATCCCAAGACCCATTACTTTATGTTTCATCCTACAGAGCTGTGCGACAGCTAGATCTTTGCAGAATGATTTGTAGTTTCATTAATACCATATTGGGGTACATAACATTTTATTTCTCATTCCATAAACAGCAATTCTGCAGTTTTTTTTATGGCATTTACTGTGCAGGATATAGTATGTGATAATCTCCTAACAACCCATTTTCTTGTTAACTTGGATTTTTTTTTAAAACTCCTTTTCCACTGTATTAGTCCCACAAAGGGACTCTGACATGCGATCTTCTATGATACACTGTACAATGTGCAGCAGCCTGAAATCTCACCCGCAGGGTGCCTACACCCGACCTCCCACTAAACCATTTGTATGCAGCATCTCAAGGGTTACATAGCACTTCTGCTGCTCTGGGCCAATAGAGCTGGACCCGTGCAGCGCTTATTCTAGACCACTGTAGGAAAGTGGTGGCCTAGAATAAAGCCTAATTAGGACTGCTGCAAAAACAAAGAATCAGCGGTCATTTAGGGGTTAAAAAAGTTACCTCCATATATAAAACTGTCTCAAGAAACCAGTAGATTAAAACAAGCGCAAAACAAATCTATAATGTAGCTAAACAAAGGATCAGTGCACCACAGGCCTTTGCTGCAGGATGATCCGTCTGTTACAACGCACTACCCAGTGGTACCTCACCAACTACTGGTGAGCGCTTTCCAGTGAGGCCAGATGCACCGTCTGAGCAGCACCGCTTTAAAGGAGGTTTTCGAGACTTTACTACTGATGACCTATCATCAGTATCTGATCAGTGGGGGTCCGACACCCGGGACCTCCACCGATCAGCTGTTTGAAAAGGCACCATCACTTGTAGTAACACTGCCTTCTATCAGCTTTTCCTAGGCCGTGTGATGTCACGTTCAGTCACATGGCCTACAAATCAGATCTATAGAAGTGAATGGGGCCGAGCTGTGATACCGAGCACAGCTGCTATACAATATACGTCAATGTGCTTGGTAAGCAAGGAGAAAGCAGCGGCTCTCACAGGAGCGCCACTGCCTTCTCAAAACAGCTGATCGGCGGCGGTTCTAGGTGTCAGACCCCCACTGATCGCCTATGCTGCAAAACCGCAGAAAACCCTTTTAAACAATGTCATATCAAATTTCTGCCTGTTTCATCATACAGAGCATCCAGGCAGCCTGCTGGGACAGCTACTGACCCCACACTAGCGGCAGGATGGATCTGACAGGCTGTTCACCCGATGGAACAGCCTGTCGGATCCGTCCTGTCGCTAGTGAACGTGTGCCCCCGGACTACCGCTCCGGCCCCATTGATTATAATGGAGGCAGGGCAGAGGCACGACGAGAGGCTGCCGGAATAAATGTCGGACATGTCCTAGTTTTATTCTGGCAGCCTCTCGCTGTGCCTCCGTCTCACCTCCATTATAGTTAATGGGGCCGGAGCAGTAGTCCGGGGGCACATGCTCACTAGTAGCAGGATGGATCCAACAGGCTGTTCCGTCGGGTGAACAGCCTGTCGGATCCATCCTGCCGCTAGAGTGAAAGTAGCCGTAGAATCAAAATAAGTACCGAGGGTATAGCACTGCTTTCATGTGTTTCAATTCGTTGCTTGCAACATACATCTTAAAACCAATATTCCAGAGAAAGCGCATAGATGAAAGTGCTGGCCTATTGTCATAGTCTACATGAGGTAGGAAGTCAGTGTGCCAAGACCCTTGACAGCTGCATCTGCAGCCATTTAAAAAACACACTGAAATTGCAAGCCCTATTTAACCCCTTAGGGTTCAGGCAGTCCAATGTAACTATCTAGTACAATTCCCTTGCAATAAGCAAGGTTTTCATCCGTTCGTCTTCTCCCTCTGCAGTAAGGGCTCTGGTGAAGGGATGGCTTTAGGAACAACTGAATAAATGGCGTTCTGTATTTGTAAGTCAGAATATCCCTGTTCATGAATGGAGCAGGGTTGTGTGGGTTTTCAGGTATATCTGCATTAATTGGATAGGCCATTTAAATCCAAAGGACAGACTGCACATGCTTGAGAAAGGGGGCGCTGTCAAGCATCTTGGCACACTGACTTCCTACCTCTTATGCTGAACCGTTAAGTATATGACAATAGCACAGCACTTACATCTATGCTCTTTCTATGGAACATTGGTTTTCAGCTGCATGTTGCAAGCAATGAACTGAAATACAACTGAAAGTGGCCCGTGTCATTTGTTGTTGAGGGACCACTTCACCTGTATATGACACTGTCAGCCATATACTGCGCAGTGACACCGGACAACTCTTGGGATCCTCCTGTGATAAAGAACTGGTAAGACCTTACCTGGCGGACCCAGTGCTGCCGCTCAGGTTCTCCCAGCCAGGCTCTGACCAATGCTGAACCAGTGATAGGATCTGCCAGGCAACGACTTATTTCTTCCTTGTAAGCTGATCCTGAGGGCTGTTTTTCTTTTATTCATTTTTTTCATCTAGAAGTCCGACCCTTATCAAATAACTTTTTAAATGTTTAGAACCCCTATGACATCTAGCAACCATGGGAGTCATTTCAAAAGTGGTGAAGTAATAAGTGGTAAAACTCCAGACGCCTTCTCCCATTTTAGATTCAACCTGACTGGCTCCATCAGGTCTCTTTTTCATTTCACCGGATATTTGCCCCAGTGCTTCGTTCTCAAGGGTACTTTCACACTTGTGGCTTGTGGCAGGCAGTTCTGTCCCGCCGGATCCGGCATACCGCATGACAACTGAAAGCATTTGTAGACAGATCCGGCTTGCAGATCCGTCTACAAATGCATTGCAAGTGCAGATCAGTCTCTCCGTTTGCCATGCAGATAGACAGATCCGTCTTGTATTTTTTTCACAGTTTTAAAAGGTCTGCGCATGCATAGCCCGGAAGGACGGGTCTGTCCTTTAATCAGTTCTTAACGCTGGATCCGGCACTAAGTAAATGGGACTTAATGCCGGATCCGGCACTCTGTCAAGTGTTCCGGCATTTTAGGACGGAGATAAAACCGCAGCATGCTGCAGTTTTGTCAACATCCGAAAAACGTTCACATACTGAACGGAAGGCATCCTGAACGGATTTCTATCCAACGACGGAACTCTATGCCGGAAAAGAAAAACGCCAGTTTTTTTTTTACAGCATTCACACGAGGGGACATATCATGTGATATTTTTATAGAGCAGGTTGTTACAGACCCGACAATTAAATCTTGTTTTTGTGTTGCCATTTTCTGACTGCCCTATTTGTTCTGACTGCCCTTTTTTTTCCCCCCACAACTTTTGGGGGTCTAATCCCCTGTACAATGCATTGGCTGTAAGTGTATTGCCAGTGTAATACACTTACAGGTTCCTGCCTGTGACATCCAGGGGGCTGGATCTCACAGGCTAACAGGGAAGGCAGCCATGATGCCTAAGGAAGGTATGGGGCTGTCGTCCCAGCCATCAGGTCCCCGTCAAAGCAGCACGGGAAACCGATGAGGACAGGAAGGGAGATCCACCTCCACACACACCCCCCTTGGTCAGAGCTGACCGCGGCATAGTCAGGGTTAACATGCCGGCATAGTTTTTTTCACCGATGCCGGCAGATACAGCAGGTGTCTGGCTAATGGGAAAAGCCGGTCCCCTGCAGCTGATTGGGCAGGCGCAGCTCTTGCACCCACCCGTAGTACTATGGCGCTGGTCGGAAAGTCCCTTCCCACAACGTTGTACTATTACAGCACTGGCAGGGAAGGGGTTAAAAGGAAAATGTTAATATATGTTTATTATTGTAAAAAATTGAAAGACAGGCCCTACCAATAATAACCTGTAGCCCTGATGCACTGACACCGATTACTTCCCCTACTCTATACTAAACCTCTGAGGAACATGATATAGTAAAATGCCTCATTCAGTCAGAGATTTCCATCAGTGATTGTGATAACAGGTGCAGATTGTCTCCCAGAATGTGGAAAAAGCAAAGCTATAAATGTATAACTTACAGGTTTTACTGAATCTTTTCCCACAAAACCATATCAATCTGCTCAGCTCCTCCTGCTCTATAACATGCTGTCTGCAGATTACCCTGCATTTGGCGGTGACAGATCCCGTTTAAAGAGGACCTGTCACCGATCCTGACATACCTGTTTTAATAGCTTCATGCATCCCCCATGTAATAACAATTCTGGAGCATCTATTCTTATGACTGTTGTGCCATTCCTTTATTATTTCTACTAGAAGTTAGAAATTAATTGCCAGCAGTCTGCAGTAAGGGTACAGAGGGGAAGTAAGCAGTTGGGGGTGTGTACCTGCAGTCTAAAAATGGCAGCACTGATTGTACAGAGTGAGACAGGAACACACCCCCAACTGGTTACCACCCCTTTGTACCCTTACTGCAGACTGCTAGCAATTCATTCATAATTCAAGTAGAAATAAAGGAATGGCACAACATAGAGCCATAAGAATAGATGCTCCAGAATTGTTATTACATGGGGGATGCATGAAGCTATTAAAACAGGATTCTCAGGAGCGGTGACAGGTCCTCTAAGGATGGAAATGGAGCATGTGCGACCTGGCGTGAGCAGGGAAGTGATTGGCAGGGGTGTGGGATGCTGGACCCCAACCAGTTAGACAATGGCAGCCTATCCCAAGGATAGGCCATCACTTTTGAAATGCTATGAACACCTTCGGGGGCAATTTTTATTATCAATGCAATTTACTCATTTTGGAAAAAAACTAAAAAAAAAGCGTTTTTCCATTGGTCTGTCAGACAAATTCTCTGTAAAATAGAAACCAAGCCAGCACAGATGCTACTCTGAAGCCGAGCCTGTTCTCTTGGTCTGCTAATGGTAGCGGCAGCGCAGGCAGGAAACTGTCAGGCCCTGTCAATCTAGCGGCAGATGCGCGCTTTTTCACATGCAGGTACAGCCCCCAACAGGTCCTGCTGATGAGAAATCAAGTCGCTTATCTCTAAAGAAAACCAGCTCCTCTATGTCACACTGAGGGCAGCATAGTGTAGTGCAGGGATCAGCATCCTCCAGCTGTTTTGAAACTACAACTTCCCAGAATCCTTCTTTCACTTCTGTGGGAGTTTCAGAAACAGCCTAGTACGTGTACATGCTAGGAGTTGTAGTTTCACAGCAGCTGGAGTGCTGAAAGTTGTTGATCCCTGGTGTAGCGACAGAACGGCTGATATCAGCCGTGTGACTATTGTGGTGGCATTCGGAACTTTTACAGTACGTACCTGCTGAAACATCCCATAAAACTTCGTTCCAATACTGTACGGGAGCAGGAGCGCCGTACAGTATTAGAATGTATTGGTTCTGATGAGCCAACATGATTGCTTCACAAAGTCTCACGAGACTTGGCATATTAACTTCATAAATTAATGTTGAACCGAACCAGAGTTTGAGAAATTGATTTTTACAGTACAAATTTATGAAGTTATTACGCAAAGTCTCGTGAGACTTTGCAAAGCAATGACTTAAGCTCATCGGAGCCAATACATTCTAATACTGTACGGAGCTCCTGCTCTGTACAGTATAGGAACGACGTTTTATCCAAAGTCGATTAACTCATCCCTAAGGCCCCATTCAGCCGTCCGTAGTGTGTTGCAGATCCGCAACACACCATGCCGGCACTCCCCATAGAGATGCCTATTCTTGTCCGCAGGCTGAGGACAAGAATAGGACATGCACTATCTTGCAGAGCCGCGGCTGGATGTCTCGGGGCCGAAACCCGGAAATGTGGAAGCGGAGAGCACATAGTGTGCTCTCCCCATTCACACTGAATGGGTCCGTATCTATTCCGCAGAATTGCAGAATGGATGCGGACAAAATTGCAGACGTGTGATTGGGGCCTAAGGATCATCTCCATAAATTACACTGCCGTGTGCTTATACCCTTATAGCCAACTCATATGGGAACTGTTCACAATGATACATAGCCAGTGCGCCCACAAACCAGTTAGGGATCATGCACACTGGCGGTGTGGTGCGCAGAGACAGCGTTACAGCGATCCATAGTACAGTCACAACATGAGCCTAGATACCAAGGGCAAACGTCTGACTCAAAACTCATCGTAACTCCCCCACAGAACAGCAATACAGCTAAGGTGTATAATATAAAAAAAAAAAAAAAAAAGCCATCCCCTTCAGACTCCTCTCGGTAAACAGGACCATATGAAGTGACATCACTGTAGTAAACCCAAAAAGTGAAGACTGGTTAACCCCTTCTTTTCAGGTACACCCCTCCCATACATGGTTCCCACAACTGATGAAGACTCATTAGGCCACACAGGTACCACAGATTTTGTGGCTTGGGGTTTTCAAGACATTTCCATACAGCAGGCGAAAAAAACCTGATTTTAAAAGTAGACATCTCCCTTCACAAAGCAAAATATGAAGTCGGAAGCATAACCTCTTACACTTGTGGCCTTACCCATATGACGGCATTAATGGTTGTACCATATTAACCCATACACCACAGGGAAAAATGGTATGTAAGTAACAAAACCACAGGGGATATACAATGCAGCAAATACACCTGGATCCCGTAAAGCAGCCTCACCTGTCACGAACACATTTTGCGCACATAGAGCCGCCATAAGCTCTGCTGACGTGCTTTTTAGTCTTTGACAGCCTCATGAGCACTTTGGGTCTAACTGCTCGGATCTGTAAAAATACAAGCAAATTGATCGTTTTATTACAATCATCCAAATAAACCAGATTTATCCAGTGCATGTATAACGCTCACACACATTATTATGACCACCAGCTCATATCCAGAGTAACCGCCATGTGCAGCATGGACAGCAGCTAGACCGGCTGGGAGCGACTCAGTAAGGTCCTGGTAAGTGGTCACAGGTATGTGGAGCCATGCTGACTGCAGAGCATCTCACAGCTGCTGGAGTATATGTGGGGAAAGATCCATAGAATTAGCTCAATGATCGTGGTGGCCCCAAAGATGCTCAGTTGGGTTCAAGTCTGAGGAATAAGGGGACCACGGTAGTATTTTGATGTCTTAGCCATGTGACGCATTATCTTACTGAAAGATCCCATTGCCTCAGGTAAGACAATCCGCAGGTGCGGGTCCAACCTCTGACCATCACTGTTGCACAGTACAAGTGGTCCGAGGAGCATACAGGAGCACTGGCATCGAGTGTGCATTTCAATGCCACCATTCACCCCTCATGAGTGACAGCGCATTGTCCTTGCGCTACTCTGGTCTCTCCGACAATCACGTGACCGATGCAGCCAGTCACAACTGGAACTAGAGATCGGGCACTTGAAAGATGAATGTGACCGGCAGGGACGCGGAAAGGCAGGATACGAAGGGTGAATGAGTACTGGCTCTCTCTTCCACCATTATTTTTTTTAAAGGTGTTGGCCCATCTCAGGCATATCACTAGGATATGCCATCAATGTCATGCACAGCCGCCCTGCATTCATTTCTATGGGAACGAGCTTGACTAAATTTAGAAGTCCCATAGGAACAAATAGGAAGCACACTGCGCAAGCGCTGCCACTTCTATGGGGATGACGTCAATAGCCAAGCCAGTGCTCGGCCATTTTCAGCAGTCCTATAGAAGTGAATGGAGGGTGGCCATGCATGCGCGGTCTGCTCTCCCTTCATTTTGCAGGCTCCGTTCTACAGATAGGCCTGCACCTATCAGACACCGGTAACAAGTCCTAGCAATATGCCACCAGTGTTTCATGACCTGTACTGTATCACACACACATTAACACCCAGCAGACGCTTTTACGGAATCTATATGGCACACTTACACCACGGAGTCTTCCAGGGCAGATGCCACATGCTGATTTGGGGGCTTTGCCAACCTTCTTTGTGTACAGGTAAACTATTCTGTTTCCTGGTGTTCGGGACCTAGACACGAGACAATCCGTGAAATTCTGCACACAACACGATAAAGCATGGGCTCACGTCACAGCTACTTACAGACGGGTCTTGTTGGAGGCCGTGTTGTAGGACAGCCTACGACGGTATGTCAGGCGCTGAACCATTCTTTATATCTGCAGGGGATGGAAGACATGGTCAAGCATTACTCAAAGAGCCTCTGTCAGCATGATCAACCCCATTACTGGGGCACACTTCTCATTTTGGCCTGTTTTTAAGAGCAAAATTATTCGGGTGTATTTTACACAGTGTCTTTTGCAAAGTATTTATTAAAAGTTACAGCAGTTCATGAATTAATTATAATTCAATATATGTAAATTATACCCGTCACACACCAGAGGGCTGGCCTCAGCACTTGGAGCACCACTACTGCTATGCCCATGTTTACAGGTTCAGGATAGGCACTCAGAGTGGTGGGACCTGACCCTCACCCAATCAGTTGTGTGAAAGGGCCACGGCGGCCATGTAAGCACTTCACCGTTTACATCAGTCTACCTGGTAGAGATGTCACATGGTACGACGGTGACATCTCGTTCATGTGAACAGGACCAGCTACTAAAGGGTTACCAGGGACTGAGCACACTACAACCCCAGCAACCTGGAGAAACCGTACAACTTCTACATACTGCCCAGCCCCAGATCCATGGCCCTGTTCACACTGACACGGCGGTAGTCATGACTCTGCAGCCTCCTGTGTATCACACTAGACCCCCGGGCAGGATACAAGAGCTGGAAACACACCATTTACAGCCCAGCTCATGGGGTCAGAACCGGGCACACTGCTGCACACAGCGGGCAGGACGGTAAGTTACTACGGTGTGAGCCAGACCACACACCGGAATGCAATACGTGCGGAGAGCACCCGGTCTGCGGCCCAGAACAGCCCGGCCTCAGCCACCTGCCCGCTCCTTACAATATACCCGTGTCCGGGTCCCAACATGGCCCCCTGCCGCCACCGCGGCCTCCGCCAGCTTGTCCTATATAACCCGGAGCAGGATGGAGAAGGATTCAATGCGGCAGCATAACCCACAAGAGCGGCCATACCTGGTGCCGCCGTCACCGGAAGAGAAAGGAAGGAGGGCAGGAAGGAGCCGAGTGGAGGAATTACTGCTGGCCACGCCCACTCTGCCTCCACAGCCGCCGTACTCACACCGGAAATGGCTACGGGGGCGCGGAGGGAACATTTCTGTAGTCAGTAATCACGGAGGCTGTCAGGCAGACTTCTCAATAAAAATCCCGCCTGTCATATGCGGGAACCACATTATTGTGTGGCAGCCGTACAGAACCGCATCACTAATGTGTATACGTTCATCAAAACTGCTGTACAGGAAGACTGGCTTAGATGCCCATAGCAACCAATCAGATTCCACCTTTCACAGCACTTTTGGAAAATAAAAGGTAGACTCTAATTGGCTGCTATGGGCAACTAAGTCAGTTTTCCTTTACACCCGTTTTGATAAATTTCCCCTTTAGTTTTAAAAAAAACACTTTGCACCTTACTTGCCAAGGGAGCACAGCCTAAAATATGCCATTTTGCCAACCTTTATAGCATATAGTTCTGTAGCAAAGCAAGCCAACCAAGTAAGTGGTATAAGGGCTTGTTCACATGGCAGATATCGGAGACAGACCCCCAAAATTCTATTGCAGTTTTGCATGCTGTGGAGTTAGCCCCATTTAAAGTTCCCCCCGAGACCCTGTAAAATTTCCATGGTGGCTGTACCCTTGTACAAGTGAACCGATTACAGCTCTGCAGCTTCCTTCCCCGCCACTTCTGTCTCCGCAGGGTCGAATGTATGACTTTCTCTACATGTCAGTGGTCATATGCTGTTCATGCACAACCACCAATGAGATCATTAATTGGCTGGCTACAGTCATATGCTTGTATACCGCACGTCATACTTCTGGTATGGGGGATGGGGACTGTGGGCTGGATGCAGGATATTTGGAAAAATTTATATTTTTTTGTTTGCTATTAACCCCCTTAGGTCTCTTTCACACGGGTGTATTGCGGGAAACCCACGCGAGTGAGCATGCAATTTCAGTCAGTTTTGTCTGTGATTGCGTTGTTCCGTTTTTTCAGCGCGAGTGCAATGCATTTTATATGTGGTACATGGAGCATCACTACTGCTTCACTGAAGTTTGGGTTTGGGTTCGGTGTTCTGTAGATTTTATTATTTTCCCTTATAACATGGTTATAAGGGAAAATAATAGCATTCTTAATACAGAATGCTTAGTAATGTGTCCAATGAGGGGTTAAAAATAAATAAATAAACTCACCTCATCCACTTGATCACGCAGCCGGCATCGTTTTCTTTCATCTTCTTGCAGGACCTGCAAAAGGACCTTGGATGACGTAATCGCGCTCACCATGTGGCGAGCGTGGTGACATCAGCGCAGGTCCTGCTGAATGAAGATAGAAGGATTCCTCTAACACGTATGAGTGGTCACTAACGGGTTAAAGGGGTCCTAAACCTTTGCTGAAACTATGAAGGTGCAGCAGTAGTTAACTCAGCTTTTCCGGCGCATGGAGTGCGCATCCCTTAAACCCTCCCAAACAAACATATTTTCCTAGATCTCAGACAGCCCCTCTATCTTGACATTTATGGCATACCTACCTCACGTCCTGCAGTGAATGGAGACATGCACAGCTCTCCACTGCTATTAGACTTCTGAGCACTCTTAGCGCTCATTCACACTTCAGTGTCTGGTCAGTGATTTGTGAGCCAAAACCTGAGGTGAAGCCTACACTGGAGATAAAGTATAATGGAAAGATCTGCACCTGGTTTTGGCTCACAAATCACTGATGGAAATCAGTGACGAAACACAGAAGTGTGAACGAGGCCTAAAGCCTCATTCACACAGTCAGTGTTCGGTCGGTGATTTCCATCAGTGACTGTGAGCCAAAACCAGGATTGGAGCCTCCACAGATATAAGGTATAAGAGAAAGATCTGTTCCTGTTCTGTGTTTAGAGCCGCACCTGGTTATGGCTCAAAGTCACTGACCAAACACTGACGTGTGAATGAGGCATTACTCTGCTACTTTTTGCAGTCCCATAGCAGTGAGTGGAGAGAGCCGGGCATGTCCATTCACTGCAGAGCGCAACAGGGTCTCATTCCTGAAATAAGAGAAGGTCCCAGAGTTAGGACTCACACCTGTCAGACAGTTTTGTAATATCCTGTAGATATGCCATGTCCAGATGGGAATACCCCTCTAATAGGAATAATCGGCTTGCAGACACAGTGGCTTCCAAGTGTTTTTAAAAAGAACATCTGCAGTTGTTGTGAATGGCAGCACAGGTTCCCATCAGAAGAAATGAACACAGATTTGCCACGGTTTTTATGTGGATTGTGGTGTGTGAACTAGTCCTGAAGTTAGATGGAAGTATCTAGCCGTGCACCAAATTTGTCATCCAGGCTGAACCTCCGTGAGAAATGTAGTGCTTGTTTAGACAGCCAAGTTTTTACCATCCACAAGTTGAGTAAATCTGTCCCATTATGCACAAGTCCTGCATGGTTTTTATTCTAAACCACAGAAACTTCCTGCTGTGCTCGCTATGAGTGTTAGCGGTATACTTCAGAAAATATGGCCAACATATGCCACAATATAGGAATGCAATAGTATATGTCGTTCACCTTAGGAGAAATGAGAATCCATTTTGTATAAACATGTCCTCCATCTTCTGCATATGTGGAAAATTACTGAGCCAGCTGTGAAGGGTGGGGGTTCTCTGAATAAACCAAATGTTATAGCTACAAGGCCAAGGAAAGCAGCTCCCTCACTCCCCTTATTAGAGTTTGATGTCCAAAAAAGTTATGTTTTGTTTTCTTAGTTTCGGGATGTACTCCCGAAGAATGTCAACTTTGAGATAAGATACTGCTGAAAACGTATTAATTATTAGGATTCTGTTAGTATAGTGCGGAGGTATTGCCTTTTATGAATAACGAATCAAATCATTAGTTTCGATTTCCACCCCCTTGGGGTGGGTCAGATTTGTCTATGATTATCTGTAGTGTTATAAAGATGTATGCTTGTGTGAAATAAATGAGAGAGAATCTGATTCAGCAGTGTGTCTGTGTCAGCTCTCTAAACGCTCATAAATAAAACTTCAATTGGGACCCCGACAATTATAGAAGAAGGGGATTTTGCCCCAACAAGCTCCTTTCTCCTGGGTAACAGAACTGATGAGTATGCAGCCCTTATAGCCCCTTCAAACTGCTGATCGTCGGGGCTTGTCGAGTGTCAGTGCGGAGGATAGGTCATCAATACTCAAAAACCAAACTAGAACTCAGCACTGGGTAAAATAGCGTTACTTGTCTCAGGCAGTATGTGGATACCCCAGCACCACCCATACACTTATTAAGGGAGCTCTCTTGATGACCTATTCTCAGGTCATTAATATCAGTGGGCTTCCAACAACCAGCTCCCACACCAATCAGCTGTTTTGGGCAGAAACTATTCAGTGGACTTGTCAGAAGCAGAACGCTCGATCCACTGTGTGTAGTGGCTGTGGTTCTGTCCAAGTGAAACTACACGCTTGATGGAGCCTTTCATTCACAGTATAAATTCTGGTGCCAGTTACTGTCCAAAACAGCTGATGATTGGGGGTGTTAGACACCCACTGATTTGACATTGATGACCTATCCTGAGGATAAGGAATTCTAGGAAAACTCCGCAAAGGGTCACCCCAGCAAAAAACTAAACAAAACTCTTTGGCCAAGTCATGAAGCTGTACATGCTTTCAAAGTTTCATTAACCTGAATAGTGCCATTACAGAGACCCCCTGCTATTCCCTACTAGGCCGCAGTTGAAGCCTGTGCTGCCATAACTACAGGGCAATGCTGTCCCGAGCCACCTCAGAGTCAGTATAAGAAATATACACAGCTCCTCTGCAGGATACTGACACCAGTGAGGATGGGGTTTGGAAAAAGTTACGATGTAAAATTACCTGTTTTATTTCTCCCAGGCTCTATGATGCATCGTTACTACAGTATCTGCCAGTTTACATTTTCACAACTCCACTATGGGAGGCACTTAGATGTTTCCACTGACATGTGTGTACTGAAAGGTAATCACTATACAGCTGACTGGCCTTGCAGTCATGGAGATATCGGCCATTTAAAGCTGCAATAATCTGTAGTAATCTGTAGAGATGGAAGCCGGAACAGGGTAAAAGTAGGGAACACATAAAAATACCAAGGGATAGCTGATTTTTCATTTATTACCAGAGTGGCTTGTTAACTGTGGGGACATCCTTATGGTAGGT
This sequence comes from Bufotes viridis, assembly GCA_033119425.1. Lineage (NCBI taxonomy): Eukaryota > Metazoa > Chordata > Amphibia > Anura > Bufonidae > Bufotes > Bufotes viridis. The sequence continues at coordinate 440,875,581 of CM065589.1, forward strand.
AGCCACCTGGTAAACCACTGGCCTACATGGTATTACCAGCAGGAGGATAGCACTGTTATTCATTGGAACAGGCTCCATTAAGTGTTAGTGATTTTCAGTAGGCAAGGAGGCATGAGATACTTCCTTGTTACTATCAGCTCTATCTCAGGCTGTATAGCAGATATAAGATATAAGCCTAAGGATTAGCGTTGGGCGCGAATATTCAAAACGCGAATTTTAATCGCGAATATCGCCACTTCGAGAATTCGCAAAGATTTTGAATATAGTGCTATATATTCGTATTCGCGAATATTCTAGATTTTTTTTCATCTGAACCCATGATTAGAGATGAGCGAACTTTAAAAAAAAGTCCGGTGTTCGGGTTGTGGTAAGTCGCGCATCCCGTTATGGATTCCACTATAGCGGCATATGGAATCCATAAGGGGCGGCTGCCACCAACCCGAACTGTTGAACAGGCGAAGGACCTGGGGTGACGTCACTGTCATGTGATCAGTGCAGGGGGCGTGGCTCAGCACTGGATTTGATCCCGTGCTGAGCCACGCCCCCTGCAATGATCACATGACAGTGACGTCACCCCAGGTCCTTCGGCTGTTCAACAGTTCAGGTTGGTGGCAGCCGCCCCTTATGGATTCCATATGCCGCTATAGTGGAATCCATAACAGGATGCGCGACTTACCACAACCCGAACACCGGACTTTTTTTTAAAGTTCGCTCATCTCTACCCATGATACCCCCCTGCTTCTTGCTTGTGGGCCAATGAGAAGGCAGCAATGTCTTTGTCTGAGCTTAGCAACATCCCTAGCAACCAATAGGAAAGTTGTCTACCCCTTATTATATAAGAACCTCCCCAGCAGCCATTTTCTGTAGTTTTATGGAGTTCTGAGAGAGACAGCAGTGTGATTGCTGTGCTCTGTGCTTTGCTGTGTCATTACATTGGATAGTTAGTTAGTTAGTTAGTTAGCTCATATATATAATACAGATAGTTAGTGGGAGGTAGTCAGTGTAGGTTATATTGTGATATAGTGTAGATGATAGGTTCCAGTGCAGGGTGTTAGGTAGTGTGGTAGGTTCTGTTGTCCATACATACATGCTACATACATAGTGCTGTGATGTCACAAGTTCACAACAATACTTAGTGCACCAATCAGTAATATGTAGTCAGACCTGCTAAAATGTGTAGTTGCAAGTATTGCACCAAAATATATGCATCATTAATTGCCGATTTGCGCATTCGCGAATATATCGGAGCACTCTATCTGCATATAAAGCTATTGCTATTCTGCCATGCCAACCATTTTCTCCAGTCTCAGGAAACTTCTAGTAGCTTATAAAATGTAGCAAAAGTGACCCACCCATGTATTGTGCGTGCAATACGCGCATATTACAGAATTTCGAAAATTGCCCCTGCCGCTCATCACTACTAAGGATTAAATCCCCCTAGAAATGTTAACACTAAAAGGATTACAGTCACTGTTTGGAGGGCATTGAAAAGCGCACGGTTAATGCTTGGGGGCTAAATAGGCAACGTTGCTGTGCAGAGCACAAAAAGTGTGGAGTACAAAGAGGGACATTATTTCCATCTAGGGCAATTTTGATGGTGAGTTTGTGTAGAGGTGGGGGGAGGTGCAGGAAAAGCAAAAATTAAAATATCTAGGTGTTCTGCAGAGAGGAGTAATAGCTGTTAGAAGTCTCAATGTATTCTTTATTTTTGGGTGGGAGTGACTGGCTCGAGTAGCAAGCTGTATATGTTTGTAAAATTTGCCCTGGGGTCCATAGGACTCTGGTTATGTCCCTGGTAACAACCCTAGACAGTGAGCTATAGACATCACATTTTAGGCCACCAGTAGATTATGTGGGAACCTACTGAAGATAATTATTATATATTGATGACTTTTACTTTGTACTTTATACTTTCAGTGGCAGTCAACTGTTGTGTACTGGAATACCTCTTTAAATCATTAATCTTTTTGTGAGTTTTTTCTTTTACAATGATCTCTACATAAATTTTTAAAGTATAACTAAAATTTCAGGTGACTATCCCAGATTAGCTGTCATGTGTGTACATGAGGAATAACTCTATCTCTAACCATTATACTTGTATGACTTGTTTTTGGCAATTTTTAGCAGGTTTCCCCCTCTACAGATCCCATTTCTCATTTTCATTTTTCCCTGAGTGATTGTTTGGATACTAGCTGCTATGATATCTCCCATACACAGCACACGGAGAAAACAGTAGAATCTCTCCTTAAGGCCTCATGCAGACGACCGTTGTTTGATTCCGTGTCCGTTGCACCGTTTTTCGTGATTTTCTGCGGACCCATTGGTTTTCAATGGGTCCGTGGAAAACTCGGCAAATGCACCGTTTGTCCTCCGCGTCCGTGGTCCGTGATTTCAGTCCGTCGAAAAAATATAACCTGTCCTATTCTTGTCCGTGAAAAACGGTTCACAGACCTATTCAAGTCAATGGGACCGTGAAAAAATGCGGATGGTCATCCGTGTGTCATCCGCGTTCCGTGTCCGTTTTTTTTGCGGATCCCTTGGCAGGCACTTGGCAAAAATTGTCAGCCTGTCTTTTGGTAAAATCTTTTGGGTCATGTCTGCTAAAAAAAACAGAAGACACACGGAAACACAACGGAAGGCAAAAATGGACACGGATCACTGAACAACGGAACCCTTTTTTGCGGACAGCATAAAAAAACGGTCGTGTGCATGAGGCCTAACTCTCACTCGCAATCACTCAGAAGCATAATGGAAGACATTATAGAGGAGTACTAAGAAGCACTGATCAAGCGCTTTGCATGAGATATAACACTTTTAGTTGCTGCAGTCTTTGTGCATGTGTGTCTGTGTCTTTCAATGTAATTCAATCCCCCCTCACCTATCCATAGTCTCCCACAGACAGCTTTTATTATCTTTTAGTGAGCTGTTGTTCCGTTTTGGCCTCTCAATATGGATTTAGCATAGAATACAAATCATTTTTTTGACACTGGAGTTTGGAGGCTCCATTCCAGTTAGCGAAGAAAGTCCACAAGAAGAATGAAGAAAAATCTGGATTATTTTCCAGAGCAGGAGAGTGTCCTTTTGCTTTTCTTTTACTAGATATGAAAACTTAAGGGGTCATTTATCAAACTGGTGTAAAGTAGAACTGGCTTAGTTGCCCATAGCAACCAATCAGATTTCTTCTTTCAGTTTCCAAGGGAGCTGTCCAAAATGAAAGGTGGAATCTGATTGGTTGCTTGGGGTAACTAAGCCAGTTCTACTTTACACCAGTATGCTAAATGATCCCCATAGTCTACTACGCTTTCCTATGCAGAGGGATATAGTGGATGATCCTCCCGACATATTCCTCTGACATAGGCTCAGAACAAGATGTAAACAAAGTCTTAAATGTGCTCTGAAAAAAGTATTAAAATTAGGCAGGGAGAAGGGGCTTTGCAAAATTAAAAAAACACAAAAAACCTTATTTACCATTCTGGTCCACAATGTGCCTACAGTGGTCATGTGGCATTTTAGTGGCCCTGCCGATGCTGTGAATTTTTTCTGAGCTACCAGGCTTTCAGTCTGCAGTAAGCGTTCACAGCGGCGCAAGCAAATTTGTGCTTTTTTTTTTTTTTGGGCAGAAGTACAAAAGTGGGCACAAATGGGGGGGCTTTATTCTTCCTGGGGGGTGTTATTCTTAAGGGGGGCACTAATGGGTGGCAATATTCTTCCTGGGGAGCACAAATGGAGGCATTATTTTACCTGGGGGGTACTAATGGGGGCATTATAATATAAGAATATAAGGTGTTGTCTTAGAGCCATAAGGGGCACCTCTGGCTACGAGTTCAAGTCTGGCTGAATTATATGCCACAGGGCGTTGTTGCTGGCCATGCAGTTGGGTGAGGACAGCTGAGGCATGGCCACTCACTTCTGTACAATACAATCTAAATGTAATAATCTGATAATAAACTTCTCATCTTTAGGCATAAAAGGCATCTACTACCTTATCTGTAATGTGGGAGGGACTAAAAGACAAACAAGCAGGGTTTCCTTCTCATCTTCTGAAAGTGCTAACACAAACATGGACCAGGGAGTTTTATCACTAACGGCCAACAAACAAAGTTCCTGGTCATTGAGGGCTCCTGGTATGAGATGCTGGCACGTACTTTTGCAAGCAAGTCTGCACCCAGGAGGCAACAGGGGCGTTACCACTGACCAGCAACTGGGCAAGCACTTCTTTAGTAAAGACAAATCTAACACGGATGGGTTCTATTGAATGGGGAGTGTACTACTTTCCCATCCACTTCTACCCCAAGTCAGGGGAGGCCATATTTGCTGTGCACAATTGTCTTGGCTGCTCCAGTATCAATAAAAAACAGGACTACTTCTTTATCACCCACAGTGAGGGATATCATTGGGGCCGGACTTGAATCTGCTAAAATGTTTAAAAGCACAGCCGATACTGGATATACTGGATTGCCTGTTTCTTAATCTTGGTCTAACTTTCCCCCCTCACCTGTGTCATCGTAATGACAAAAACATGGGTGTCTGTGGGGACGGACAGTAATCCAGTCAACACAGAATAAATCCTCTCGTGTGGTGTGGACGAGGAGTGCCACACACAGCACAACTCTCTCTCCCATCTGGGTTCTGGGTCCCGCAGACTCTGCAGGCCCATCTCCCAGGACCATTATAGGGTGGTAGACTTACTTTTTCCTCTCTCTCTTGGGAAGGTGGTTTAACATTATCCTGATAATATTCACAACCCGACTTTCTCTGTCTCTCTATACCTCCTCCTCTATACACTTGCCTCTTGCAGGAAGACTTCTGCCTGTTCTGTGAGCTTGTTATCTTTCAGCCAAACTTTATTTCCCTACATGCTTTTTCTCACTACTCTACATTCAGTTTACTATCGGAGATCGGGGGCATGTCTACACCTTTCATTAGCTTACTTTTTTTTTTCCACTGCCTGTCTACATTCTTTACTACAGCATTTTATCTCAAGGTTAGCAATCTTCAGCAACATCATATGAAAGACAGAAAGAACAGAATCTGTCCAGGCTTAAAGCTATAGTTTACCACGGTTGAGAACATCTCCATCACAATCCCCTCCCTTTGCAATTCTAGCAAATGTGCAGGAGGGGGAGCTTTACTTGACTTTACTTGAAAAATAAAAACATAAAAGTTAAGGCATTTCATCTGAATAAAACAATTAAACAATACTACCGGTCACAACTAATCATAGGTATATGTGTATCCTTCACTTATTGACTCGAGTGAGTACTCCTTGTGGTGCTACTTGGATCTGTGTATCTTTTCACGATTGTAGCCATATCAGGAACATACCAGTAACTAAAATGGCCACTGGGCAGGGAAATTCCCTCAGTTAAAATGGACGTCGTCAAGAAGTTATAGATGTTAAGATGGCTGCCAGACTGGACTCTGGATTAGTTAAGATGGCCACCAGAGCGGAAGTTGAGACGTAGGGAGTGCCATCTTGTGTGATAACCGGATACAAAGAGGTGATCCTAGGGCATGGTTTTGTCACTGACGTACTTAACAGGTCCGCCCTCTGGACTGGAGGGGGCTGATGATATGGTGAGGGATGTGCCTCTGTGCTGATTTCTTTTATTCTCAACTTAAACCTTACTTCGTAGAACTGTCTTTGCTCACTGTAAACTTGGCTGCTTGACCTTCCTCTACTAGTCAGTTTTCTAGTTGGCAACCATCAAGGCCAGATTCCCAGTCCACGCAGACATAGAAACAGACAGACACTTAGAACCCTTTCTCATACTTTTACACACACAAGTCTTTGAACTTATTAACAAATAACATTTTCTGGAACTCCATACACACACACTTAGTACCTCACATACATTGCCTTGTTATTATCTCTTAGTATTGCAGACAGTGTTCTCGCTATCACACATTCCAATGTCGTGGTGACGTCACTCCACTGCAGCTGCATCCCCCTCGATGTCTCCCTCTATCCTCAGCCATATTCACTGGGCAACAGAGACACGCACGGTGCGGGGCACACAGCACACAGACAGACAAGACACAATACTTCCTCAGCGCTGCACGGCATCATCACTCAACTTTCCACAATGCTTCACATGCTTACTACCCTCTTCCCGGGCCACCAGCTGATGGGTAGTATATTCGCCCTCGGCAGAGAGTGCGAGTGTCCCAAGGATTTACTCACTCACTTCACACACAACCAAGACAGAAGCAGGCACCTTCTCTTTCACACTCCCAAGCAGAGCTCACCCCTTATGCAGGATATTAACTCTTTCTTCCCTGGCTACCACATCTGGTTCACCAGTCCAGGATTAACCCTCCGCCACTCCAGGCAGATAATGTTTAGTCCCACTCGGGGATACCCGGGTTCACACCCTCCATCACTAAGACAGATAAATCAGTAACCCCTAAATCAAGCCCCATCCCAGAGTACCCTGGGGCTACACCCTCTGTCTGGACAGGACAGATAATTTAGTAGCCTATAATGTGGCTCCATCCCCCTTCCAGGGGTAAATCTCTTGCTCTGCTTAACCGTTAACTGGGAATGTGCCTGACACAAACCACACCACGAACAAAACACAACCACAGAAGAGCAAACTCAAATTTTTCTCTGGGATTCTAGGAACTCAGGATTTTTCATCAACCAAAGTTGGTACTACGTACGTAACTTCAATAGCAGAACAGATTACCACAGCACAGTGGAGCAGCAAGAGGCAGATGAGATAACCAGAATTTTCTCACCTTGTCTCTGAGGCTGCAGTCCTTGCCCTCAAGCTTGGTCCACCGTGCTCTGGGAATCCCAAACTTCAGCTAGCGACGCTACTTCTCCTGAGCCCCACATATCGGACGCCAACTGTGGAAGATGCCCTCAATTAGGACTGATTATGTTTGCTCTACTGCTCCAAATTGATAGTAACCCAAGGGTTTTACGTGGGAAGAAAATAACAGTGACACACACGATGGGGTCAAAGCAAATTCTCATTTATTACAGGAAGTACATCAGTTTATAAAGACACCAGAGGGGCAAGTCCACATCTCTATCAATAGTTTTCAGGACAGCAGTCACGTTCAAATTTTTGTAAAGGACACAGCGAAATATAATGGTAACTAGAGATGAGCGAATATTTCAAAAGTTCGATTCGGCTGATTCGACAAATTTTACCCAAAAATTTGCTTTGTGCTGAATTACTTCATTATGAAGCGCATTTTTTTTAAAGTAGTGGGTGCAATGACAGGGAGCTGTGATAGCGCCGCGCCCGTCATTGTACCCCTCAGATGCCACGTTCATACATGTTCGCGGCATCTGAGTGTAAAAACAGTGTAAAATTAACATTATGGTAAATCTTTCTTTATTAACAATTTCGTTATATAGACAACACAAGTTACACATATGGCTAATAGAGCTCGCAGGCTCACATATGGACTTGCATAAAAAGCACACATAAAGCATAGAATGACTAGATACAGTAATGCAAGTATACAATAAGAGTTAATCCATGCGAGCAAGAGTAATCGTGGAGAATACTCGCAGTGACTCCAGGGCATCCGCTCGGATGCTGCCAACCTGAGGCCAGGCGAGCACTGAGATAGAAACAAAATAACAACAAGTTTACTTCAGAGCATTCGTTCTATCAACAAGGACCAGGAGAATCCAAATGGAACCCCATATTAGGACAAGTAATCACAACAAACAAAGAGAAAACGAAAATAAAGCGAAAATGAAGCGGGTGCGGAGAGCAATCAGGAGAAGTGTTCCAGAGCAGCACAGAAACAGCATGATAGTGTTATCTTGTTACCGAACATAATACCTAGATTTCTGCCAAGGACCCCAAGTATTGTAAAATTAACATTAAAAAAATTAATTAAACTTACCTTTTTCATTTGCTCCCGACAGGCCTGCCGCCGCCATCATATTTCAAAATCTGGCGCGGAATCTTGTGCAGCGCAAGAATACGTCATCACGCCGGCCAACGTGGTGATGTCATACGTCACCACACACGGGATTTCTGCCGAGATCTTCAATCAAGATGGCGGCTGGCGGCCCGTCTCTAGCAAATGGAGAAGGTAAGTATTAATTTTTTCGTTTTTTACACTATTTTAGGTTAAATCGATTCGCTTACACGAAGCACAAAGAAATTCGGCTTCGAGGCAAATCGAATTTATCCTGAAATTCGGATCTAATTCCACTTTGTGGGATTCGATTCGCTCATCTCTAATGGTAACATGCCAACGGTGACATCTTTACAGTTGTCAATGATGACGTCGTAGTTACAATAACAAGCTTGACATTCTAATGGTAAGGAATCATAAGGAATAAACAGGTTATCCAACACCTCCACTGGGGTCATGTGCAGTTATACAGGAAGAATATGTACCTCTTCTCCTCTACCCATGCTGGCTGAAGGGAGCTGCTTCATCCTATCTATCTCAGGCTGTATAGCAGTTAGAGAGATGAGCCTTGTATTAAAACTTACAATCTAATCTTTAAAACAAGACCTGGTTGTTCTGTGCAAGTATTTATTTTGTAGTGGAAATTGTAATTGCCATTCATTTTCCCATTAGCAGCCATAGAGGTATAAGATACATCCTTGCTACAGATCTTGTTTTAACCCTCACAATTTCAAAGACCAGGCTTGCAATGCTAGCTATCATACAGCCATCAATAGAACCTTTAGATCTAGGCAGCTATCTGGCTCATATCTCTAACTGCTATACAGCCTGAGATATGAGCCGTTAGTAGAAAACAGGTATCATACCTCCTTGCATGCTAAAGGAAATATTACTTCCAGTTATAAATGCTGGTACAAATTAAATACTGGTTCTGGCTTCCAGTTGGTAGAGCGGGATAGGCCAATGGCTTACCGCAACCCTAATGACGTAATATTGGATAATTTTCATAGAAAATACTCGACCAAATGTAATATTTTCAGTCATTTGTTTGCTTTGGTTATATTTATCTGAGATAAATTGAGATCTGATGTGGTTTTAGGTCAAATTTATGCAGAAATATAGAAAATTCTGAAGGGTTCACAAACTTTCAAGCACCACTAAAAATTAATAAAAAATGACAACAAAGGTGTCAATGACCTTTAATGGCAGTTGAAAACTATCCTATCTTGCCCCAGTTGTATGGCCGTAGGCATAGCTAACATAGGTTAACAACACTATACAAACAGACCAGGTTCTTTTTGCAGTGGCATAACTTAAAGCTCCTGGGTCCACATGAAAAATCTTGAACAGGACCCCACAGTGCCATTTACAATACTGGTATTTTCATCTGTGGCAACATAGAGCTACAACCCTGATAGCACCTTAAAGCTAAATTGATGTTAGACATGGCTTAAAATAAATGGAACAAATGTTTTTTGTTGAATGGTGTAACAGCAGTTTGGTTCTCAACTGCACAACTGGAGACATTTATTGGATCTCTCGAGCCCCAATTCAAAATCTGGTAAAACCTATGAGACTGTTGTCTGATGTGGACACCAGTGTCTGGGTATGACTGCTACCTTTGAACCTGTGCACTACTATCACCCTTACTTGAGTTACAGGTCTACAGTGTTTTAAAATGTATTATTTACACCTAGTATTCTAGGCATTTAAAGGGGTTGTTCAGAACTGATATATTGTTGACATGTCATCTTCCTTGTATGCCAAGTCAACACCACCTATTGTATAGCAGCTGTGCTTGGTATTACAGCTCAATCTTATTACTTGAAAGGGACTGAGCTGCAGAAAGGCCATGTGACCAATGTCTTTGATGTCACAGGCCAATAAAGAAGCCAAAGCACTCACTCGATCACCGTGGACTCTTCAATCAGCTGATCAGTGCTGGAAGTCTGATCCTCACAGGGGAGCAGCCAGAAATTTTGTCTAGGGGGTCCAAAAAGAAAAAAAGTGTGTGGAGCAAATAAATTGGCCCGCCCATTTTTCTAAGCCCATCCTACATATAATAGGCCACTCCCAACAAACACTGTTCAGCTGGAATATTATTGATGAGGATGAAGGTAAGAGTCTCACCCTCATCCTACATAGACACACTGTACCCAATACTCCACCATACAGGGCCCCAACATAAAGCTCCTGTACTCACACTGCCCCCCACGTAGCTCTGTGGCAGGAGCTGTTGCAGTTCCACTTCCTCCTTCCTAGTCCTGAAGGCACCAAAAGCGGAGTGGAGGAGGAGCTGCGTGATATTAAAGGTGTGTAGGCCCGGGTGGAGGAGCCCGGCTCTACACTTCATACAGAGGGGAGGGCCTGTCCTAGCTGCACTGCCTGCTTCACATTATACAATAGACAACAGCAGGCTACAGCCAGGAAGCTCCTCCACTCTCCTCCCTCCCCAGATCCTGCTCAAGGCCTGTGGTTCCCCCCACCATCCACCACCCGCCTGTGGCCTGCCGCCCTCTTGGCTGTCCTCACCCAGCTCTGAATCCTCCTTCTGCAAATGGCAGGGTGAGGAGCTCCTACATAGCGCCACATACCTCCTACATCCAGTGATGTGCCCTTTGATGTAGACGTTCTCTTTTCTCATCTTCTCCATTCAGGCCAGACCGCCATGATGATTTTTCACCCATCTTCCGTCTCTGCAGAGATTGACAAACAGACATTAGTTTCGCACTTTTACATCATCTTCACATCTTCTGAACACCCCATCCTGCCATCCCCAATACTGTGCCCGCTGTGCTCCCCAATACTATACTGCAGAAACTGTCCCCTGAAAAATACCTGTACCACACAGATAGTGCCCGCCTTCTACAATTATTGGTACACAGTGCTCTAAAAAAATAACTGTGCCCAGTAAATAGTATCCCTGACACTAATAGTATAAACATAATGTCCCCAGAAATAATTGTGCTAAGCTGATACTGTGCCAGGGTTCCCACCAAAGTAACAGTGCTCCCCAAATTCCCACCAATAGAAATAATTCTCTGCCTGAGCACACTTAGTAATAATGCCCCCATAGTGCCTAGTGTGATCATGTTCCCCATAGCCCCCAGTAGTAGTAAAGCTCACCATAATGCCCCCTAGTAGTAATAATTCTCCTTATAATATGACAGTACAAGAAATACCCCTGCTTAGTGCCCGCAGTTGAGCTAATGTCACCATAATGTATTCCAGTATAAAATACCTCTATACAGTATAGTGCCCCCGTAATGCCCCGATAATTTTCCAGTATAAAATACCCTATCTTAGTGCCCCCAGCACATGCCTCCATGGTGCTGCTCTCCCCCTTCCCCATAGTGCCCCCTATAATATGCCAGTAAAAAAATGCCCCTTCGTAGTGCCCCCAGCAGATACCCCTATAGTGCCATTAAAAATGCCCCTTCTTAGTGCCCTTCATAATGTGTCAAAAATCCTCCTTCTTAGTGCCACCAGATGCTACCATAGTGCTCCTCTCCCCAAATACCCCCATAAAGTGCCAGTTAAAAATGTCCCTTCTTAGTGCCACCAGATGCCCCATAGTGCTGCTCTCCCCTATAGTGCCTCCCATAATGTGCCAGTAAAAAATGCCCCTTTAGTGCCACCAGATGCCATAGTGCCCCCCATAATATGCCTATAAAAAGCCCCTTTAGAGCCCCCAGATGACCCCATAGTGCTTCACTCCCCCATAGTGCCCCAAATAATGCCGCTAATAGTGCCACCAGATGCCCCATAGTGCCTCCCCCCAAAATAAGGCGGTAAAAAATGCCCCCAGATTCCCCCATAGTGCTCCCCCAAAAAGGGCTAGAAATAAATCCACCATAATGCTCCACTCCCCCATGGTGCGGTGCCCCCAAATAATGCCCCTATAGTGCCACCAGATGCCCCATAGTCCCCCCCCCCAAAGTGGGGCAGTTAAAAAATGCCCCCAGATTCCCCCAAAGTGCTCCCCAAATTGGGCTACAAATAAATGCCCCCATAATGCTCCACTCTCCCATGGTGCCCCCAAATAATGCCCCTATAGTGTCACCAGATGCCCCATAGTGCCCCCCCCCCAAAAAAAAAAAGGGGCAATAAAAAATATCCACCAGATTCCCCCATAGTATGCCTCCAAAATGGGCTAGAAATAAATGCCCCCATAGTGCCCCATACCCAAAATGGGCCAGTGAGAAATTCCCCCATAGTGCCCCCACAAAACAAAATGCCACCAGGTGCCCCCTAAAATGTGCCATCTATAAAAAAAAATACTTACCTTCATGAGGTTAGCAGCAGACCTCTTCCTGCCTGTGTGCCGCGCTGTGTCCTGCCCGGCTCAGGCGGATCGAGGATAATGACATCATCGTGCCATACACTAGTGCCTGCAGCCTATCAGAAGAACAGGAAAGGGAGACGCCTCTCCCTCCCCTGCCGCAGCACATTGATCTGTATCGCTGTCCTGAGAACGGCGATACAGATGAATATGGAGATGAACGCTTCACAATGGAAGCGCTCATCTCCTACTGCCTCCCCACCGCCACCCGCAATTAGAACCAGGGCTCCGCCGCCTGTGGTGATCGGTGGTGTGGCCCTGGGGGATAAAAAATAAAATGAATGGTTTTAGGGGGGGGTCCAGACCCCTAAACCGCCCCTATCGGTGCGCCACAGGATCCTCATGATCAGATGGCCCATCCTAAGGATAGGTCATCCACATTTTAGTCCCAGACAACTCCTTTAAAGCTACATTATAATGTAATCCTAGACTAATTTACTTCCCTAATCAATAACTATACACTAATTCTATGAATGTAATCTTATTCATTGCTGAAAACCTGCCTTTGCTACATCTTGTTTTTGTGTCCCAGTTTTCCTCTCAATTAATTCTTTTCCAGGAGCAGTAAGATGATTTCACACACTTACCTGTCAAGATTTTTCCTTTCATCTGTTTTAGTAGGTGCACTCACAGCAGGGTCACTAGTCAGAGGTGCGCATTAATCAATGACAGCGCTCTCTCTCTTTCTTTCAGTTTTAACTGTTTTGCTTCCTGATGAATCCTTTGACTGTTTTGGTACTCTATCTTGCAATATATCTTAAGGCAGAAACATCAAAAATAATTGATCTATGTGAATGGAGGATTATTTTATGGACATTGGTGTAAAGATATGACCTAAGATCAGGTAAATAAAGGCAAATTCTACATATATGGCAATAACATAATAATCACATTTCTTTACCCTTCCCAGTGCCAAGGAGACACTCTTTGTTGCACTCCTTCTAAGCTTTAAAGTGTAACTTCCGTTTTATTTTTATTTGTGTAATGTATAGCCGCCATACCTGACAGGGGACGCCACATATCTATAGTGGCGTCTACCCCATACAACAGACTCCCCCAACACCGGAGGGGGATCAGTACTGGGGGTGCGACCCTACACCTTCCAAGATTCCTTTGGATGAATTGACTACTCTGCATACACGAGCCCCATGTCCGCTGAAGAGTCTGGGGCTATATAAATAGACAAAACACATAGGGACAATTACACTTATATACTCTGGGCACGTTATGGGCAGCTTTCTTAGCACCCTTCCTATCAGTAGAAATAGGGCCCTTCAGTCTACCTTCACTGTCCTCATAATATTATACACCAAATAACTCTGACAAGGAGCAGTTGGCTGACTGAATGACTGAAGGACGGTCTGAAGGATTGGGCCCTATAGCGTACGGTGGTGCAGTTAAAAAACACGCGAGGATAATATTCATTTTTAACAAGATCCTAACCATAATGAGCTCGGGTAAGCATGTGTATCTTTTTGATTACTAGTATTCTGGTTTCATTATATGATTTGGTCCAGGTATTTGCGGTCTGGATATCAGATTTATGGGCGTACATATCTTGTATGTATATATATCCAATAAATGTTAAGTCTTACTACTGCCCTTTTTAGATTTGGTGTTTTGAATATTGTGGTAGACCCATAGGACTGCACTTTGATCTATGAGGTATTATAGCCTGGGTGGCTGTATTTCATTGTGTAATGTATAGGGGCAGTAATGCTGACCATTTTTGTAATATTCTTTAATTACTGAAATCATAGTTTTCTATTAGAAAAATAGCTGTAAAGTGGCCCATTTTGAGCCTTAAGAACGCTTCTCTGTCTTCTGTTTACATAACACAGTCAGTGTTAGCAAGTCTCCACTGCTATGTAAACAGAAGACAGAGGAGCGTTGCTAAAGCTCAAAATGGGCCACTTTACAGCTATTTTTCTAATAGAAAAGTATGATTTCAGTAATTAAAGTATACTACAAACATGGTCAGTATTACTGCCCCTATACATTACAAAAAAATAAAATAAAACGGCAGTTACACCTTAATTACCTAATGTATGAATGAAATAGCCTGAGACATCATGCACATTGTACATCATCCTGTAGCTCTAATAGAAATCTGTTTCTTCTTATCAGAATCATGACATGCTCTATCACATACTGTATTTTGGATGCATTCTGTGCCATACACGTTAGGCTAGGTGCACACCACCGTTCCATTTTCCGTTCTTCTGATCTGTCAGAAGAACAGAAAACGAAAGAAAAAAACAGATCCTGTATTTTAGGCATCCATTAAGCTCAATAATGCTCATTTTGCATCCGATATCGCCATTTCCGTCTGAAATCCATTATTTTAGACAGAAGAAAAGTATTTCATGGAGGTCTTTTTTTTCCATGTAAAATAATGGATCTCAGACAGAAATGGCTAAATCGGATGCAAAATGAGCATTACTGAGCATAATGGAAGCTCAAAATAAAGGATCTGTTTTTCTTTTGTATTCTGTTCTTCTGACGGATCAGAAGGACGGAAAACAAAACTGTGATGTGAACCTAGCCTTAGTATCAGTCATCACTAGCCCAGGATATCATATTGATGTAATTATAAGTGTGCCCTGATGATTGCTGGACACACTACCCATAGGCATGTTTGCCTATTTACGACTATTACCAGGGTCTTTTAGAGCGCATGGCTTAGTGGTTAGCAGTGTTGCCTTGCTAGTATTGGGATCCTGGCTTCAAATCTGACCACGTGCAACAAATGTATAGAGTTTTAATGTTCTCCCTGTGTGTTCTCCCACACTACAAAACCCTACATATAGGTTAATTTGGTATATAAATTGTGACCCTCAAGGGGACAAGTGAGTGATTAAAATCTATGTACAATGGAATATGTTGGCGCTTGTATTACCGTGAATTCTGAGATTTAGTAAAATAGACGTAACATGACTTAGGTGCATAAAAGTTTAGTAAACTATGATGTCTTCAACGGAGCTAAGTTCTTTGTTACATAGCTAGACATTTTCTTACCTCGTGGCCTCTCCTAAAGGTCTTCAGTGTGCAGTACGCAAGTACAGTTACTTCATACTTCAGGAATGCGGCAAAGTAATAGGCACCGCATTGAATTAAAGGATTTAGAGCCACTAAAATACCTTGCTATACAGCATTATATAAATTCATGTGAATGGTAGCTAAGCTTTAGCCGCGTGGCACAGCCACTACATAGAGAATGCAGCTGTACTTCCTGCCCTGTTCTCTGTGTTGGTGACTGCTGCTAACAGCCATTAATTTTTTTGTTGTTTTTTTTTACTGCTTATTTGCCTTTATTCTACAGATTTTGGTGAAATTTCAGGAATTATATTTTACCTTCTGGCATTTATTGTCCTTTGGACGTATTATCCCCTAGAATTACTTTAAGGGGAGAGCACAAGCACCCCACATAGGCGTTACGTGTTGGCACATGTAGTGCATACATCTTCATAGTACATAACCATGTGGGGTACAGGCTCTAAACAGGCATACTTTTGCCATGTGCATGAAGTCTAAGGTTAGCAATGCACGTATTTACTATATGATATGCTTCAGCATCATAAAAATAAAAAAGGATATCAGTGATAGATTCTTTGATAAATCCCATTCCATTAGTTTAATAAAATCATGAAGATTAATTATGACTGTGCAGTACTTCAGGGCAAAGAGTTAACTGCAAATTGTTAATTTCTTCATATTATGTAATATAATGTTATGTATTGCACCCAGTCTAATCATGTATGTATGGCACAGTCGGGGTTAACAGTCTTGGCTCAGCGCTCCAATTCTAGCTCTAGTCTGGAAGCTGTGACTTATGCTCCCCCTTCTTAGGCTAAAAAAGCTATAGAGACTCACTGATTTCTGCATGATCTTCAGAAAGAGAAAAGGAGTAAGGGGGTTCACATCACGTTTTTGCCATCCGTTTAACGTATATGTTGGAAAAAAAAAGCTTTTCTATCCTGCAGAGTACAGTAAAAAAAAAATCCTGCAGAGTCCAGTATAAGGCTACTTTAACACTTGCAGCAGAGTGATCCGGCAAGCATTTCCATTGCTGGAACTGCCTGACGGATCCGTCAATCTGCATGCAAACGAAAAGCATTTGAAGACGGATCCGGCTACAGATCCATCTTCCAAATGCATTGCAAGAACGGATCCGTCTCTCCGCTTGTCATGCGGATAGACAGATCCGTCTCGTACTTTTTTAAATAGTTTTAATGCGTCCTTCAGGTATTTCTTAATGCCAGATCCGGCACTAATGTAAGTCAATGGGACTTAATGCCGGATCCGGCATTCAGGCATGTGTTTCGGCATTTCAGGACAGAGATAATACCGCAGCATGCTGAAGTATTATCTCAGTCCTGAAATGTCAAAAAGACTGAACTGCAATCATCCTGATGCATCCGGATTTCTCTCCATTCAGAATGCATGGGGATGTGACTGATCATTTTTTTTCCGGCATAGAGCCCCGACAAGGGAACTCTATGCCGGAAAATAAAAACGCAAGTGTGAAAGTACCCTAAGAAAGTATACATTATTTTTTTTTTTTTTACAATGGAACTCTATGGTGAACGGATGCCACTTTATGGCAACTGTCTGAGGCATCCGCTAACATATTCATTTTTGTATACATTAACTGGAAGGGAAAAACGTGATGTGAAACCACCCCAGGAAAAAGGAGAGAACTAGAGACCCAAAATCTGCATGGCCGAGCAATAGAGTCAGTAAAGTAGCCTGCTTCCAAAAGATAACAGTGAGGGACACTATTGAGACACCCTTCACACCTGGACACAACCAGGCCAGTCATATGTCTAAAACCCTGTATCCCTCAGTGAACATTACAGCCACCATTACATGATTACTACTGTCTGTCATAGATTCTGCAGGAAAAGACTTGAGACAGATAGAGAGGGAAGAGGGCGATAACTCCCATACTTGCCTAAATCCATACATTGTTATGTGGGAAGAATTGCACTGTGTACAGTTAGAGCTGTGTTTTGCTATTGTTGGATATACTCCTATTTGGCACTTCAGTAAAGAGAGACGTTTATTTCGCTGCATCTGGCCTGGTTACTGACTCCTACACCATACGTTGGCCATTGCACTCTACATGCCCTGCCTTTCACCCATACAGACACTTAACATCACAGGCTCCCCAATTACCATTAGGCAGGAGCCCCAACATCAGGGCACACCCTGGGAGAAGAAAGGGTGCACCCTCTTTTCACTGCATGGCCATAGGGAGCAACAGTCTAAAGAAAGCCACTGATTGACTGTAACAGCCAGTACCACTACCATTCCCATCATCTGCTACCACTCCTCCTGGGCCACTGCAACCATAGCTTTAGAACTGCCAAAGACATGTGATGATGTTCCAGCCCACGGAATTAAACTCTTCTGACTCTGTGTTATCCAATATAATTACCAATATGCATATTTAACCCCTTCCCGACATGCGCCATACATGTACAGCGCAACGGGAAGTGACTTCCCAACCCACATCTTACATGTACAGCACACTGATCATGGCAAGTGCAGTAAACGCACCCGCTCAATCAGCATCAGGAGCCTGGCTGCTACTGACAGCCTTGCCCCTGCTGTATCTGCTGGAAATGCTGATGCTGGGAGTTTAACCCATTAGATGACACAGTCAAACCTGACCACAACATCTATGGTGTTTGCAGAGGGCTCCCTCTATCACCCCATTGGGTCCCCATGCTGCGGTGACAGAGGCCTATGACATTCCCAAGCCTTACACAGACATTGGAGCCTGCCAGCTATGGAAGCCTATGCGACCCATAGGCACACTGCCACTGTATTACACTGACAATCTATGCAGTGCAATGCAGCATGTATTATACTGCATTGAAACAGGGGTCAGACTGAAAAGTTGATGTCCCACCGTGGGACAAAAAGAAAAAGTAAAAAAAAGAAAAAAAAGGATTTAAAAAAAATTTAAAATATCAAGTTAAAAAAGTACCCTTTTCCCTAATCAAGCCATATACAATAAAAGAAAAAAAATAGACATATTAGGTATTACCGCATGTGTAAGAACGAACTCTATTAAAACATCACATGATCTACCCATCAGATGAACATCGTAAAAAAAATAGAAACTATGCCAACATTTTTTGGTCACATTGCCGTACAAAAAGTGTAATAGCTATCAATCAAAAAGCACTATGTACCCCAAAATGGTACCAATGAAAACGTCAACTCATTTTGCAAAAAATGAGCCCCCACACAAGACAATTTGCAGAAAAATGCTTTGTTTGTGTAAGATTGCAAAATAAAAAAGAGACATATTAGGTATCACCGCATCCATAACAACCAGCTCTATAAAAATATTATTCGATATAACCCATCAAAAAAAAAGTAAAAACGGTGTCAAAACAGCCATTTTTGTCACCTTTCCTCACAAAAAGCAAAAAATAGTGAGCGATCAAAAAGTACTATGTGCCCCAAAATAGTTCCAATGAAAAAGTCAACTCATCCCACAAAAAATTAGCCCCTACACAAGAATATTGGCAGAAAATTTTAAAAAATGTGGCTCTCAGGAAATGACAACACAAAAACAGGATTATTTTTTCAAAAATGCTTAGCGTAAAAGTGGTAAAGCATAAAAAAGACCTGCATGGGGATGTGACATGGTTCCAGTAATTCATGTCCTTATTCTGCTTGTTTTCAGCAAACTGCTTGCGGTCTTTCTTGTGCATCATCTTTATAAGAGGCTTCCTTCTTGGACGACAGCCATGCAGACCAATTTAATTGACTGTGCGGCATATGGTTTAAGCACTGACAGGCTAACCCCCCCTACCCCTTTAACCTCTGCAGCAATGTTGGCAGCACTCATACGTCTATTTTGAAAAGACAACCTCTGGATATGATGCTGAGCTTGTGCACTCAACGTCTTTGGTTGACCATGGCGAGTTCTGTTCTAAGTGGAACCTGTCTTGTTAAACCGCTGTATGGTCTTGGCTGCTGTGCTGCAGCTTAGTTTCAGGGTGTTGGCAATCTTTTTATAGCCTAGGCCATCTTTATGTAGAGCAACAATTCTTTTTTTCAGATACTCAGAGATTTCTTTTCCATGAGGTGCCATGTTGAACTTCCAGTGACCAGTATGAGAGAGTGAGAGAGCGATAGCACCAAATCTAACACACCTGCTCCCCAATAACACCAGGCTGAAAGCCAAAATAGTGGACCAGTCATGAAGTGGGGAGGGTGGAAGCAGCATGAGGAGACCACAGAGTGGCCCAATGACAGGGTCTGGAGGTGAAAGCAGTATGAGGAGGCCACCGAGTGGCACAATGACAGAGTCTGCAGGTGGTGACAGCATGAGGAGACCACAGAGTGGCACAATGACTCAGTAGAATGAGTAGTCCACACAGTGGCACAATGACAGAGTCTGGAGGTGTCGGCAGCAGCAGCATCAGGAGGAGACCACAGAGCCGCACAATGACAGAGTCTGAAGGTGTCAGCAGCATGAGTAGGCCTCAAACTGGCACAATGATCGAGTGTGGAGGTGGCAGCAGCATGAGTAGGCCACCAAGTGGCACAATGACCGAATATGGAGGTGGCAGCAGCATGAGGAGACCACAGAGTGGCACAATGACAGAGTCTGGAGGTGTCGGCAGCATGAGTAGGCCACAGAGCAGCACAATGACAGAGTCTGGAGATGTCGGCAGCATGCGGATACCACAGAGCGGCACAATGACAGAGTCTGGAGTTGGCAGCATCATGGGGAGGCCACAGAGTGGAACAGTGACAGAGTGTGGAGGTGGCAGCAGCATAAGTAGTGCAAAGAGTGGCACAATGACAGAGTCTGGAGGTGTCAGCAGCATTAGGAGACCACAAAGCGGCACAATGACAAAGTATGGAGGTGGCAGCAGCATGAGTAGGCCACAGAGTGGCACAATGACCGAGTCTGTAGGTGGCGGCAGCATGAGGAAGCCACAAAATGACACGGTGACAGAGTCTGGAGTTGGCGTTGGCGGAATATTTGCATGTCCTCTGTGTTTTCTACCCACTCCTGCTTTTGGCTATCAAATCATAAGCCAATTCTGATGGGACCATACAGGCCTTAAAGCTGCTACACAGACGAGATACTTTGTGCTTCTCATTTTTCCTTCCTTCTGGGGACCACATAGGGAGAGCGCCGGCCTCTACTCCCCATGTGGTCCCCACACTGCCTGATGAAGAGCATCTCAGTCAGCCCGAAACGTTGTTTCTAGTGTACCACTGTGTCCGGCTGAAATAAAATAAAAATTCACTAAGCATCATAACCCTTTTCGAGTGCTATCTAAATTTATATGACGTGTACAGTTCTTGAGGTGGAGCAAAGAACAAGACCTTGACGTGCACCCACAAAAGCCAGGTCACGAGAGCGTGCTGTGAACATCGGTTTCAGCTGTTAGAGTCTGGAGTTTGCAGCAGCATGAGGAAGCCACAGAGTGGCACAATCACAGAGTGTGGAGGTGGCAGCAGCATGAGGAAGCCACAGAGTGGCACAATCACAGAGTGTGGAGGTGGCAGCAGCATGAGGAAGCTACAGAATGGCACAATGACAATGTCGATCGACCAAGATACTTCTGGGGGAACCTGCCTGGCATGAACAGGCCTCTGGTAGCCACAGACAATGAGAAGACAAAGCGTCAAGATATCATCAGCGTCACTCAAGAATTTACCGCATATAACCGCAGCGTTGACCGCAGAATAAATTTTGTTTTTCGACCAACGTACTTCCAAAAAATTTTTAACACATATTACTGCAGCGCTGAACGCTGAATAAGAATTGTTTTTCCACCGAAATACGTCACTAAAGATTTATACAACTGCAGTGCTGAACGCTGAATACAATTTCTTTTTCGACCAAATAAGGCACAAAATATTTTACCGCATATTACTACAGAGCTAAACGCTGAATAAAATTAGTTTTTCCACCGAAATAAGTCACAAAAGATTTTACCACATATAACTGCATCGCTGAACGCTCAATAAAATTCGTTTTTCGACCAAAATACGTCACTAAAGGTTTTGCCACATATACCTGCAACAGTGAACGCTGAATATATTTTGTTTTTCTACCAAAATACGTCACGTAAGATTTAAGCACATATAACTTCAGCGCTGAACGCTGAATAAAATTTGTTTTTCCACCGAAATACGTCAATAAAGATTTTACCACATATAACTGCAGCGCTGAATGCTGAATAAAATTTGTTTTTCCACCAAAATACGTCACAAATGATTTTACCACATATAACTACAACGTTGAACGTTTAATAAAATTTGTTTTTCAACCGAAATACGTCAGTAAAGCTTTTACCACACATGACTGCAAAAGTGAAAGCTGAATATATTTAGTTTTTGTACTGAAATAATAATAATTTCGGAAGTGAAATGCATATATATTTTTCGTGATCCCGCTTTTCCAGAGTTCCTTGCCCCATGTCCTCAGTCCTCACACGAAGAAATTCACATTCGTTGCAAATCAAATTTTTCCTGAAATTCGGATCGAATTCCACTTCATCAGCGTCGATTCGCTTATCTCTAATCCTGACCATCAGAAGAAAGGTAGCGTCATTGTTACCGCACGGTGTTCTACGCAATAACAATGCCCAAAAAGTTAAATAAAAAGTGACATGTACCCCAAAATAGAACCAATGATGACGGCAACTCATCCTGAAAAAAATAAGCCCCCACACAGCTCCGTTGGGAGAAAAACATATTGTTTTCGGAAAATGGCTGTACTGGTACCCCAGAGACCGTTCAATACCAACATGGTGCCTGTAAACCAATCCAACAAAATCTGTACTGCAAAAGACAAAAGGTGGTCTTAACCTTCTGAACCCTGCAGCAAACTTAAACCGTGACTTCTCCGGGGTCCATTTATTATTTCACCCCAAATCCTCTACAGTTGTCAAAACAAGATGCGTAAATCACCATACTCGGACTCAAATGCACATGGTGCTCTTTTAGTCCTGAGCCCTGCTGTATGCCCAGGCAAAAGGTTAGAGCCACATGTTGGGTGTTTCTAAAACCAGGAAGCATGGCATAATAACAAAAGGGCTGACTAATCAGAGGGCTGACTTTTCATACTGGCACTCATAACTGGGCATAACATATTAGGCACTGAAATGGAATATCTGTGTAAAAATGTCTCTCTTTTCACTTTGCACCATCTGCTGTAAATTTATATTTGCAAAAACGTGTGGGGTGAAAATGTTCACTACATCCCTTGGTACATACTGTGAGGGGTGTGGTTTCTAAAATTGGAGGTTTCTTTTTTATTTCACCTCTGCAGTTGTCAACCAGTGCTGTATAAATCGCCAATCTAGGCCTCAAATGCACAAGTCACTCTTTCTCTTCTGAGCACTATGGTGTGTCCAAACAGCAGTTTGCAACCACATATGGGGTGTTGCCATATTAAGGAAGAAATGAACAACAATTTGTGGGGACCTTTTCTCCTGTAACCTTTTAAAAATGGAAAATATGGGCCTAAAGCAAAATTTTCTTGTAAAAAAAATGTAAATCACTAGACCTCTTGAAAAATTCTTTGGGGGGTAGTTTCCGAAAAGAGGTCACTTTTTGGGGTCTCTACTGTAGAGGTACCTCAGGTTCTCTTCAAGTGCGACATAAAACCATTCCACCAAAATCTGCCCTCTAAAAACCATATGGTTCTCCTTCCCTTTTGATCCCTACCATTTGCCCAAACAGCAGTTTATGACCACACATGGGGTGTTTCCGTGTTCAGAAGTAAATGCCTAATAAAATTTGGGGTGCTTTTTTTCTCTTGTTACCCCTGGCAAAAATGAAAAATGTGGATCTTATGCAACAATTTTCTGGAAGAAATGCCATTTTTCATTTTTATAGCCAAGTGTTTCTAAATTCTATGAAATACCTGGGGTCAAAGTGATCAGTAAACCCTTCAATGCATTTTTTAAAGGTGTAGTTTCCAAAATGGGGTCACTTATAAAGGGGTTCCACTGTAGTGGTACATTAGGGTCTCTTAAAATGTGACATGGCACCCAAAACCATTTCACCCAAATCTGCCCTACCTTATGGCGCTCCTTCTCTTCTCATCCCTGCTATATGATCCAGCAGAGTGGCCACCCAGTAGTCAGCACTGGTCGTTGAGCAGGCACTGCAGCATGTAGTCGCTCATGTGTGCCAGGCTGCCCAGAGGCAACGACAAGCTGTCCTCTGTGGTAGATGTATCGTCTGTGTCCTGTGTATCCCCCTAGCCACGCTCCAGTGATGGCCATGAGCTGCTTTGGGTGCCATCCTGCTTTTAACACCTCCTCCTCCTCATCCTCCAGAACTGTGTCCTGGCTGGACAGTTGTGTACCTGACCTCTGTTGGTGCAGGAACTCACCCTCCGAGCCACTTGTGAATGACTGCCATGATAACCGTGGAAATGACCCCTCTGCCTCCTCCTTTTCCTCCTATGCCACATCCTTTTTCATCATCGCCCGAAGCGTTATTTCAAGGAGACATAGAAGTGCGATAGTAACACTGAGGATGGCGTCATCAGCACTGGCCATGTTAATGGAGTACTCGAAACAGCGCAACACGGCACACACGTCCCGCATGTAGTCCCACTCGTTGGTGGTGAAGTGCTGCAGCGTGCTGCAGCTGAAACTTCACTATCGCCTTCTGTTGCTCGCACAGTCTCTCCAGCACGTGCAAGGTGGAGTTCCACCTTGTGGGTATGTCGCATATGAGGCGTTGAGTGGAAAGGCAGAAGTTACTCTGCAGCGCAGACAGGCGAGCAGCAGCAGGGTGAGAATGCCAAAAGCGTGTACAGACGGCCCGCACTTTGTGCAGCAGATCTGACATATCGGGGTAGTTTTTCAGAAACCTCTGCACCACCAAATTCTGCACATGCGCCAGGCAAGGGATGTGCGTCAAACTAGATAGGCCCAGAACTGCTACTAGATTTCGCCCGTTATCGCACACCACCAAGCCGGGCTTGAGGCTCAGTGGCACCAACCACACATCGGTCTGTTTTTCCATGCCTGTCCACAGCTCCTGTGTGTGTGGTTTTTCCCCCAAAACAGATGAGTTTCAAAACAGCCTGCTGTCGTTTTCCCCTGGCTGTGCTGAAGTTGGTGGTGCAGGTGTTATGCTGACCGGATGAAGAGGCGGTAGAGGAGAAAGCAGAGTAGGAGGAG
The DNA here is from genome assembly GCA_033119425.1 of Bufotes viridis. Taxonomy (NCBI): domain Eukaryota; kingdom Metazoa; phylum Chordata; class Amphibia; order Anura; family Bufonidae; genus Bufotes; species Bufotes viridis. Next base: position 440,900,001 of record CM065589.1, read on the forward strand.
GAGGCAACAGGAGGCAACGAGAAACGTCCTGCAATCCTCAGTGGCGGAAGGACATGCGCCAAACTGCTATCCGCCTCAGGCCCAGCCGCCACTGCATTTACTCAGTGTGCTGTTAGGGAGATATAACGTCCCTGCCTGTGCTTACTGGTTCACGTATCGGTGGTTATGTGGACCTTGCCACAGATGGCATTGCGCAGTGCATACCTGATTTTGTCTGCCACTTGGTTGTGCAGGGCAGGGATGGCTCGCCTACAAAAGTAGTGGCCACCATAAGGTTTTTAAAAGTCTCCATCTCCACCAGACGGAATGCCAGCATTTCAAAGGAGAGGAATTTTTAAATGCTGGCATTCAGGGCCAGGGATCTCTGGTGGGTAGCGGGGTACTCTTTCTCTCCAGTGTTTGGGGGATGGACAGCTGAACGCTTTCATGGGACAGTGTAGACATGCTGGATGATGGTGGTGGTGTTGCTGCCACATCCTCTGTTTGCGGCGTGGCAGGTGCCACTGTCACTCCAGAGGGCTGCGATGTGAAAATGTTAGCATGGTAGGTGGCGGAACGCTGTTCCGGTGTGTTCCGCCAGAAAAAAAGCCTCGATTGTATGCAATTCTCATACTTAATATGATTTATTGATTATTAACCTAATGGATATAGTTGTGTACAAATATCCTGTAAGGTTTTCTGTACTCTGTGCCGTCCAGGCAAGGGATCCATTTGTGCAGGAATAGCGCTAATTACCAGGCTGCACCCCCTGCTTGCTGTTGTTTCAGTTGGCAAGTACAGGTTCAGCCCAGCAATTAGCTGTAATCCACATGTGGATCCCACGGTTAGGTGTACTGTGTACCATTGCACCTTGCTTTAAAATGGCTCTAATCTCCGGAGTGCTGCTTCATTTCTTTCTATTATGATTGTAACTACAGTGCAATATTAAATAATCTCAATATGTAAGGACACACCATGCTCCTCACTCACGATCAACCAATCAATTGAAACAATGCATCCTGTGTATTACTGACGCATTTAAAACCACCCTAAAGAGCCACTATGGCCAATTCTCAATAATTGCTTGTATGTCAAAGGAGGTGAGAGCTGAATTCACATGCAGTAATCATCTCTCCTGTATGTGGATGACAGATTAGGCTACTTTCACATCTGCGCTTTTCCTTTCCGCTATTGAGATCCATCATAGGATCTCAATAGCAGGGGAAAACGTTTCCGTTTTGTCCCCATTTATTGTCAATGGGGACAAAACTGAACTAAAGGAAACGGAGTCCACCAGAATGCATTCTGTTCCATTTCATTGCGTTCCTATGATGCACACAAAAGCTCTGCAAGCAGCGTTTTTAAATGCGTCCTTGGATGCAGAGCAGGACGGATCCATCATGACTCACAATGTAAGCCAATAGTGGCGGATCTGTTTTATCTGACTCAAAAGAAAACAGATCAGTCCCCCATTGACTTACAATGGTTTTAGAGACGGATCCGTCATGGCTAGTTTAGAGATAATACAACCGGATCCGTTCATAACGGATGCAGACGGTTGTATTATCAGTAACGGAAGTGTTTTTGCTGATCCATGACGGATCTAGCAAACACAGAGAAGTGAAAGTAGCCTTACTGCTGTGATTGCTCTATACGGATTCATTGTTTCCTGCTATTACACACATTTTCTTGTTCATTGGTAGTGTTGATCGCGGATATTCTAATCGTGAATTCTTATCGCGAATATCGGCACTTCGAGAATTCGTGAAGATGTAGAATATAGTGCTATATATTCGTAATCGCGAATATTCTGGATTTTTTTTTTTCATCAGTAACCTCCCTTCTTGCTTGTGGGCCAATGAGAAGGCTTCAATATCTTTTTCCAAGCTTAGCAACATCCCTAGCAACCAATAGGAAAGTTGCCTTACTATATAAGAACCTCCCCAGCAGTCATTTTCTGCTGTTTTTTGCAGTTCTGAGAGAGAGAGAGCAGTGACATTGCTGTGCTCTGTGCTTTCATCTGGATCCGATTCAGTATCCAATTACATTAGATAGTTAGTTAGTTAGTTAGTTAGCTCATATATATAATACAGATAGTTAGTGGGAGATAGTCAGTGTAGGTTAGATAGTGATATAGTGTAGCTGATAGGTTCCAGTGCAGGGTGTTAGGTAGTGTGATAGGAATTAGTGTCTCAGTGCTGTGATGTCAGAACAATACTTAGTGTACAAATCAGTAATATCTACTCAGACCTGATAAAATGTGAAGTTGCACGTATTGTGCAAAAAATATGCGCATCATTAGTGCAGATTTGCGCAATTGCGAAAATAATCACTGAAGATCACGAGAGATTTCGCTAATTTATTGCGAAAAATTATGCAAAAATTCACAAAATATCACAAAAATGAATATTGCCTATGCCGCTCATCACTATTCAATGGGTGATTGGTGGCACCTTTACAAAGGGCAGTTTTTGGGAACGAGGGTTCCTAGGAACGATCCTTCCTGACATTTACCCGATTGTCGGCCTGGGTGAATGGTATAATTATCTAGATTATATTAGAATATTAGGAATAAAATACACTACGTGGGTGCACAATTATTTCTGCTATGTTTCTCCCCAATATCATAAAATAAGATGGTGTTCAATTACATAATCCACAGGGTGCCGAGAAATCCGTGAATTAAAAACTCAGGATCTCAGAAAGATGAATTCCACTGGGTTTTTGCATTTCTTAAATATACTTAGGGTTTAGGAATCCTGCTGCTTAAAGTAAGCAACATCCAATTAGTTTAACGCATACAATTATCACTACAATTATGCCAAGTGTAATGTATGTATAAAGCAGGGAGGGCGGATTTGTGTATCTCAATTACCGTCTACCGGGTAATTAAGCACGTGTCTGCGACTCCCCCTTCGGTTTCAGCACATGCCATTACTTGGCTCCTTCTTTTGATGATATCAGATTATTTATGTTCTTTCACAATGAAAACAAAATAATCCGTTTCCTTATTTTCCTAATCCTATCAATGTGAACAGACCCAAGAACTCCTCCATCATCTGTGTCAGGAAATGTTAATTTCCATTTTGTCAGGAGATAAGAAAAGTTATCACTGGAATTCTAATTAAAGAGGATGATTGACAAAGGTAGCACATCAAAGAACGGAGACGGATATGATAACTCAAAGTCTTATTAATTAGTCCGCGTGGAAGAAATTTTCTGGGACATCAAGCTGTGGCTTCTGCAAGAGAGAGAGAGGGAGAAGGGAAAAAAAAGAAGACTAGGAAAATGTGTGTTTCTTTGAAGTTAGCAATGGAAAATGTGATGGAGGTAATTGTGCCTGACTGAATCCAGTAATGAAGAGCCGCAGATCAGCGCTTGGAATGGAGGGAGAGAGTCTAGTAACGAATATAGTTGCCCCCTCCTGCTGTGAAGAAACAGAATGCCGAGCCGCCTAATTGACCCAGTCTCTCTCCCAGGAGCACACTGTTATTATTTATTAATTTTTAATTTCTGAATTATTTACGTCCTGGGAAATTATATCTGACAGCCCGTTAGGCTCAGTAACTTAATGGGGGATGAAAAGCCTGACTCCCAGAATTAGCAGGGATGGAGGCTCCAGCATCTGAATTTAATGATTTTGGAAGGGAAAATTGATTTCACACAGCGTGTCACTTTACACTACTTTAGGGACACACCATCTATTTGATTATTTGAGGAATAACCAACTGAAAGCCTATTTGAAGTGTAAATGAATCACACTGCTCGGCTGTTTATTTTATCTTTTCTAATGAGAGTTCTGGGTTTGCTTAAAGTTGCAGATTAGAACAGATGCAGAAATGCTCCTCGTACATTGCTTCTGCCAGCTGCTTGCCGATATACAGGGAGATAAAAAGCCACAGATCCTTCCGATTACAGCATTTTAGCCATCTTATTCAAGGGAATGAGGGCGGGTATGGACTAACTGCTATAGAGCAGCCTGCCATTAGTCTGCCTAATAATCTGAATGTAAAATGTGTCATTGGATGGACTATTATTTCATATAGTGCATGGGGAACAATAATTACTATAAGGGCTCATGCACACGAACATATTTTCTTTCCGTGTCCGTTCCGTTTTTTTGTGGACCATATGCAGAACCATTCATTTCAATGGGTCAGCAAAAAAAACACGGAAGTTACTCCGTGTGCATTCCGTTTCCGTATGTCAGTATTTTCGTTCTGAAAAAAAATAGAACATGTCCTATTATTGTCCGCATTACGGACAAGGATAGTACTGTTATATTAGGGGCCAGCTGTTCCATTTCGCAAAATACGGAATGCACACGGATGTCATGCGTATTTTTTGCAGATCCATTTTTTGCGGACCACAAAATACATACGGTCGTGTGCATGAGCCCTAATTTTAAATGGTATATTGAATTCTCAACAGAGGATGTCAAATATTTTGCTGAGACCACCTTGTGTTTACAGATTAATTATAATTTTATATTTGGGAAATACCACCACTGTTGCCTTTCAATGCAAATCTGTATGAAAACAATAGTCTCTACCCAAGGTAGCCATTAAGATGCCACTGGAAAAGGCAATCACATAGACATAGGCAAAAATTTTTTTTTTTTTTTTTAGGGTTGGTTGTTACTAATTAATCTCCATGTTATATATATATATATATATATATATATATATATATTGTGCTTTTTCATAAGTATATAACATTTATATCTAAATATCATAATTATAGTGGATTTGATTAAGAGGCCATACAAGTTGTTGTGAGTCTCGGTTCAGGGAAGCTGTGTTATTTTAACTAACAATCAATCAACCGATGGAGTAACAGAAAAGACACATATCTCTGTGAGAGTACAAGTCTATTATATTCTTATCAATACCATAAATTTGATAAGTAGGAAAATGTCCAAATAGTACCTAAACGTCTATGCTTTAATCGGTACATGTGTCAAAGTTAATCCCTGTAACTCTAATTTAAGATTTCATATGTTATGTGTATGGAATGTAGGATGAAGTCAGACCTAGACATTTAACCCTTACTAGTATGATGTTAATAGCTTATGCAATAGTGCCACCTAGGGATGCATAAGTAATATTACACCAGCAGCATAAATGCATTCTGGGTAATACAGTGACATCACAGTCATTATCAAATGTACACGCCTAACCGACAATGATTGGAAAACTCCAAGCTAGGAAGGTGTGTCTAACTGATACGTTTTTGGATAATGAACCACACACGAGAGAGAAGGGAGGAAGAAGAAGAAAAAAAAAGAGAAAGAGAAGAAAGAAAGGAGAGACACCCCAGGAGGAAAATCCCAATAATCAGACCAGACCTTAGGGCTGACTTCCCATAGACTCTGCCATATCATCTGCATTCTCGGGTAACGTATAACTTTATTATGTGTAGTATTGATTAAATTAACCGGCCTAATATTTAGTGAACTACCCGCTTTAGTGCGGAAGTATAATGTTCAGTGATACATCAATATTATCATTATTCAGTAAAGATGCATATTACTGAATAAATTATATAATATTGAGATCGGAGAACTCTCTGATTGGGATACCCATATTACCTAGTCAATATTTTATATTAATTTATAAGTTGTGCAGCAATACTATCCAATATCCAAGATTGGTCAGAGTTTGAGCAGAACAAGGGTTCGTATTTACCCTAATCCCTATTGAGTTTTCTGTGTATATTCAACTGATAGTGTATCTCATGTTGTGGTCGGGACGTGGTATTACATTTTATGTTTGAATAGGTAACAAGGAAGTAAGGAACGCTGGTATTTGTGTTAGAGCCATCTAGTGGCGAATTTAGGGCACTGCATATCACTGTGTATCATTGCATATTATTGAGTTTTATATTGACTAATCTTTGAATGTATTTTAAGTTACTGTATAATAAATCATTTATATTTTTTGTATAGACGCTTGTACCATGTTTTACTGATTGCACAATATAATTAAATAACCGACAAACTCTTTTTGAGGTGTTTTATATGTCCACGAACCAACTGAAAGGTGGCATGAAGCAGGATGTGCTCAACCCAAAAATGCAGTTGTGCATATATATACAGGGGAGCAGATCCTGCACTTATAGCCCGTTGCTAATGGCGATCCCCAGCAAAAATGCGGACCACAATAGACATCCTACACAAGATAGCAATTGTGTGGATGTAATAAGTAATATAACAATATAGCAATAACAAATGACAAAACAGGTGCACCATGCGGTCTTACTAAGCCCTCAAACTGATGTTAAAATTGAGTTAAAACCATTGCAGGCATGGTTACATGCTGGAGGTAACTGAGGAGTCTGTGCGAGTCGGCCTAATACATTCCTGTAATTTTGCCCACTGGCCCCTGGTATTGTCCATATGGCACACAATAGACATCCTACACAAGATGGCAATTGTGTGGATGTAATAAGTAATATAACAATATAGCAATAACAAATGACAAAACAGGTGCACACTGCGGTCTTACTAAGCCCTCAAACTGATGTTAAAATTGAGAGATTAGTCAACATGTCCTGCAGTGGAGGACATGTCTTAAGCCCGAGCACCACGCCAAGGTTTCTCAAGTAGCTCGGGACCTAACACTCACCTACCTGTGCCATATGGGCAATACCAGGGGCCAGTGGGCAAAATTGCAGGAATGTATTAGGCCGACTCGCAGCAGACTCCTCAGTTACCTCCAGCATGTAACCATGCCTGCAATGGGAGGAGGAAGAAGGCTGTGAGCCCCACCCAAGACTGGCTGATATGGCCCACCCAAGACTGGCTGATATTGCCATCTTGTGTAGGATGTCTATTGTGGTACTTGTGGTCCGCTGCGGGCATCCTCCACCGTATGCATTTTTGCTGGGGATCGCCATTAGCAACGGGCCACAAGTGCAGGATCTGCTCCCCTGAATATATATATATGCAGAACTGCATTTTTGGGTTGAGCACATCCTGCTTCATGCCACCTTTCAGTTGGTTTGTGTATATATAATTGCTTGGAGGTGTATAAACTCCCATGTAAATGTAGCCTGTTTTGTAGTCTATATTTAGGTGCACCTGTGAGGCCTGGGCCATATCAGCCAGTCTTGGGTGGGGCTCACAGCCTTCTCCCTCTTCCCATTGCAGGCATGGTTACATGCTGGAGGTAACTGAGGAGTCTGCTGTGAGTCAGCCTAATACATTCCTGTAATTTTGCCCACTGGCCCCTGGTATTGCCTATATGGCACAGGTAGGTGAGTGTTAGGTCCCGAGCTACTTGAGAAACCTTGGCGTGGTGCTCGGTCTTAAGACATGTCCTCCACTGCAGGACATGCTGACTAATCTCTCAATTTTAACATCAGTTTGAGGGCTTAGTAAGACCGCAGTGTGCACCTGTTTTGTCATTTGTTATTGCTATATTGCTATATATAATTGATCCTCTAGAATTCCCTTTTGAATTTTTTTGATCCTTTCTTTTATATAAAGCATTTGCTTTATATACCCGATATATATATATATATATATATATATATATATATATATACTAGCAGAAGGACCCGGCTTCGCATGGATATATTTCATCTATTTCATTTAATGTTTGTGTGTGTTGTTAAAAGATATCCCCCATAACAGTGATGGGGGACAGTATCCCCCATAACAGTGATCCCCACCCCTTAACACTGACCCCCCCCCACAGTGCCCACCTTAAAATAGGATCTCCGCAGCAGCCTATCCCTTTAACTTGGACCTTCACAGCAGCCCGTCCCTTTAACAGTTTGAGTTTTTACAGCACCCCACTACCTTGACAGTGACCACCTTAGGGGCCCACTTCCTTAACAGTGGCCTATACATCACCCTGCCCCTTAACACTGACCTCCATTGGAATGAGAGTGACAAGGGAGGGCTGATGGAGAGGCACTGGGGTCTGATGGAGAGGCACTGGGGGCTGGTGGAGAGGCACTGGAGGCTGGTGGAGAGGCACTGGGGACTGCTATAAGGCTACTGGGGGCTGCTATAAGGCTACTGGGGGCTGCTATGAGGCTACTGGGGGCTGATATATGGCTACTGTGGGCTGCTATAAGGCATGGGGTTCTTATCTGAGGTCTGATTGGGGGTCATTCATATTGGGGTCTGAGCTGAGGTGTGATCTGAGGTCTTATTGGGGTCTTATTAACATTGGGGATCTTAATGGGGCTGTTAGCTGAGGTCTGATTAACATTGGGGGTCTGATTAGTGGTCTGACCTGAGGTGTAATGAAAAATATTTTTTCATACTGTCCCTCTCTAAAACCTAGGTGCGTCTTATGTAGGGATGAGCACAAATACCCATATTCGAGTTCACGATATATCAGGAATATTTTGCATCATATTCGTCATATATTGGCGACTTCACAATAGTCGATATTTTGCATTCAATCTCATGATTGGCGATTCATTTTTCAAGTTATATTCGCGTGCGCATAGAATCTATTAGTTATTATTAACGTTTAAACAGCTTTACATGTATTGAAAGCTTGAAATGGCGGGAGTCATTTGTGCGAATGGAAAGGTGCGAAAAAGACATATACGAATTTTCGCAATACATGCAGCGTACTGGAGTCTGACACAACCTGTTAACGTTTGGTAGGAAAGGGAATACAAACCGCGAATAGATTAATGTGAATATTCAAGTGACGAACATTCGCAGGACAGTTTTTACCTATTAAGTCTTTACTCTGATAGGAATAGTGGAAATTGTTATAGAAAGCAATTAAGGTTGGGGGAATTATGTCTGAATCTTTTATTTTCAATACAGTTTCCCTATCACTCACTATCCATCTTAAGAGCGAATATTAGTAATTGCGAATATGGGGTCATGTATTTGACATATTCGCGAAATCTTGAAATCACGATATTCAAGATTAAAATTTGCTTTGCGAATATTCACGCTCAACACCAGTCTTATGGGCCGGTGCATCTTATAGGGCGAAAAATACGGTACTTGCTTGTTCTTCCTCCCGACCTCCCATGCCCTTTGCGTACGCCGCGCGTTGTGACGTCATGCGGAGGCACTGGATCTTGGATGAGTTCCCACAGTTTTTTCCCAGGACTTGACCCCTGCACACACGTATATACGTCCTTCTTTATATAGAAAGATAGATAGATAGATAGATAGATAGATAGATAGATAGATAGATAGAAGAAGATATATATCTCAAGCCCTGCATTCCGGAATTCTGGCTTCAAAAAGTCGCATGCCTTTTTTATGCTGGAACCTGACACAACTGATATATGAGCACAGCATTACATTGCACAAATCTCTCGTCTGTACACTAATAGCACTAAGCATGCAGGGTTTTTCTGTCCGAAATGATGGGATCAGTTCTGGCTCAGTTCTCCCAAGGTGTTTTCTGGTTAACGCTGGAGGAGAACTGAACCGGATACCCAGACCTATGTGTAGGGGACCTTACAAAATTCTTTATCTTTTTGTGCTTTTGCACCACACACTCCACTTTTGCAAAGTGGGCATGCTTAGCTATGTTAATGAGGTGTAGGCCAGATTCAAGAAACTAAAAAAATCACACAAATGTTCCACAAATGTCGCAAGTTCAATCCAGCAGGCGGGTGGCATAAAAACTCAAATAACATCTGTAGACATATGTAAAGAATCAAGATATACGAAACATATCAAACATTGTACCATGTTAAAATTGGTGTAATAAATATGGTCTAAATCAGGGATGCTCAAGCTGCGGCCCTCCAGCTGTTGTAAAACCACAACTCCCAGCATGCCTTGCTGTAGGCTGATAGCACAAATAATAAGCAAGATAACATGAAGCATGCAAGTCTCAGTAGAAAAACCTATATGATGTGTGGTTATAGTGTGTGGTTATTTACACCTTTATTAACCCCTTAAGGACCAAGCGATTTTCCAATTTTGCTGTTACATTTCTGATATGTGCGGATCCCACCAGTGGGGCCCACACCTATGTCTAGAATGGAGCCCGCCAAGTGAAGGAGAGCGCATCGCGCATGAGCAGCTGCCCTCCATTCATTTTTATGAGAGTGCTGAATAAATGTAGGAGATAGGACAACCCCTTTAGGCTTGAATTATTTTGAAAGACTTATCCGGTGAAAAAATATAATTGGGGGTATGAAACTTTTTAAAAGAAAAACTGTATTTGTTGCCTCTAGCTAAGGTATTGAAAGGTCAAAGTCACAAGTCCAGTGGCATATATCAACTCCCTCCCCTCCCAAAAAAAGTATTGAAGACAGTATATATAGCTATGTAACAACTTTATAAGGACTTTAAGCTTATAACTCTTTTAACAATCAAACAGACAAAATGTGAAAAAACTACAAAACTTTATTGAGATTGATAAACATAAAATCGAAACAAAATTCCGGGGGGGAGGAGAAAAGAAATGAGGGGACATTGAGAGGGGAGAACAGAACATGCACCACGTTATTAAGAATTGATAAAATGCATACAGGTACATAGAAGTGTGCAAAAGGTACATGCCCATTAAAATGCTGGCTTCAAACTGCTATTTTTGTCCCAGATTGAAGCCAGCACTTTAATGGGCATGTACCTTTTGCACACTTCTATGTACCTGTATGCATTTTATTAATTCTTAATAACGTGGTGCATGTTCTGTTCTCCCCTCTCAGTGTCCCCTCATTTCTTTTCTCCTGCCCCCAGTATTTTGTTTCGATTTTATGTTTATCAATCTCAATAAAGTTTTGTAGTTTTTTCACATTTTGTCTGTTTGTCTTCATTTGTAGACACACAATTTTTGTAGTTTTTTTCTTGATGATGCCAGTGTGTCTTTTCTAGGTCAGTCTTTTGTAGGTATCTTTTAACAATCAGTTAAGTGCCCCCTACACTGGAATAATACCCCCTTTTAGCTCCACACAGTATTAGTTCACTCCACAATGTAATAATGCCCCCCACATTGTAATAATGCTCCCAATAGGCCTATAAAAAGTATTATCGCCTCCATACATTAATAGTGTCCTCTTTAAGCGCTCCACAACAATACTGCTCCCCTTTGAGCCCCACACAGTCATACTGCCCCCTTAGTTCCGCATACAATAGTAGGACTGTCCCCCATTTTGCTTCACTGTAACATGAGCCCCTAAGTATCCCTACACTATTAATGCCCCTTACAGTGTAATAGTGCCTCCTGTGTGTCACTCACAGCAATGGTGGCCCCTGTAACCCCCTACACAAGAATACTACCCCTTTCATTCCCCACACGCAATACTTTATACTCCAGAAAATTGCCTTGCTACTCTTCATAGTATTGGTGACCCTTAGTGCCACCTTCACACGGAAACAGAACACCAGAGGAGGCTGGTTCAATGACATGATTGTGCCCACCTGTGCCAAGCTATGTAGGGCTGAATGAATCATGGAGCAGGAAGCTGAACAGCTCGCTGCTCCAGCATAGTATTTAACTATCTGCATCCTCAGGACACAAATACAGTTGACATAGGTGCTCACTAGGATATCCGGTGGACTGGGCTAAAATCCTAGGGCTTGTGCCCCAAGTGCCAAGTGCTAGAGATGCTCCTGAAGAAAGTTTTCCTTTTAGACATGGAGAAATGGATTTTACACCCAACTACAAGGCAGTGAGCTGATCTACTTCTTGAATCTAAAGCCATCATGGTTAAACTTTTCAAAGAAGTGACTTTCACTAGGTCCTCTTTCACATCTTGTTTCAGGCACAGTATTAGTTTTTTAGACAAACTGGATCATATCTGCGCATTGTTTTTTATATTTTTGTTTTAAACTGATCAGCTGATTGAAAAAAATGGATGCTATAGTATATAATCAGTTCAAGTGCACACTTCAAGTCAGCCCACCTGGCTTCTTAATTGTAGTCCTCTAGGTTCACGGAAAATAGCTGGAAAGCTTCATGAAGAAAGGAATATCCAGCACTCTTGTGAGTGGTGTAAAAACTTCTATGCCTTATTTTAAAACATCAACTTGGATACCGGTACATCTTCAATATCTTTGCTTACACATTTCAATCAGTGGGCTCGGAAATCTGGAAACTGTCTATCGAGGAATCAGAAACATCTTTTGTTCATGAACGATGCTTCTTTGAATGAAAAATCTTTTGTCTTAATCTGACAATCGGAGGAAAATATGAAACACAACGTACTTCTTTTTAAGTGATAATGGTCATGGCTCTAACAAATGATCATTCGTTGTTAAATTTCAGCTGACAAACATTCATTTTGGTTGACATCCTTCACTTTGATCAACTAATTTGTATGGCCACCTTAAATGTATAAAAACGTTTGGTACTTCTGTATGTTCCTATGACGTGAAGTTGAATTTTTGATATATCTCGGAATAACATTATAAATCATTTTAATGTAACTTTTGACTTTCAGGCTCGATTTCTCACCATCCACTACAGCTTCAAACGAGAGACTACCATTATTTTATAGACAATCATCTTTACTATCTCATACATAAATTGGACTTGCAACTATTTAGCATATGATTACCATATTTTTCTCCCCATAAGACGCTCCGGCCCATAAGACGCACCTAGGATTTAGAGGGGGAGAATAAGAAAAAAATATTTTTCATGACACCTCAGGTCAATCCACCAATCAGACCCTCAATGTTAATAAAACCACAATAAGACCTCAGATCAGACCCCAGCTTAGACCCCAATGTAAATGACCCCCAATCAGACCTCAGATAAGAGCCCGATGCCTCTCTTCAGCTCCCAGTAGCCTCACATATGCCCCCAGTAGTCTCTCTTCAGCCCCAGTAGCCCCACATATGCCCCAGTAGTCTCTTCAGCCCCCAGTAGCCCCATATATGCCCCCAGTAGTCTCTCTGAAGCCTCAGTAGCCCGTATATGCCCCCAGTAGTCTCTCTTAAGCCTCAGTAGCCCGTATATGCCCCCAGTAGTCTCTCTTCAGCCCCAATAGCCCCATATATGCCCCCAGTAGTCTCTCTTCAGCCCCAGTAGCCCCATATATGCCCCCAGTAGTCTCTCTTCAGCCTCAGTAGTCCATATATGTCCCCAGTAGTCTCTCTTCAGCCCCAGTAGCCCCATATATACCCCCAGTAGTCGCTTCAGCACCCAGTAGCCTCATAATATGCCCCCAGTAGCCCCAGATATGCCCACTGTAGACTTATATATGCCCCCCTGTAGCCTCATATATGCCCCCAGTAGCATCCATCAGCCTCATGTTAAATAAAAAAAAAGACACTCACGTTTCCTGCTCTGGATGCCGCGTCACCGCTCCTCACCTTCGGCACTCGGTTTTCCACCTCTTCTGTCTGCTGTGTGGGCGCGCACAGTGTGAGGTCACATCGCAACCTCACACGTGCGCAGCCATCACAGCGGAGCGCCGAGGACCAGGAAACAGTGAGTACACACTGCTTCCCGGTCCTCCCGTACTAATGAAGAGCTTCCAATATAAAGTGCTTCATTAGAATTCATCCCATAAGACGCAGGGGCATTTTCCCCCCACTTTTGAGGGGGGGAAAATGCATCTTATGGGGCAAAAAATACGGTAGTTATGCAGATTCTTGTCATGTAACTGCATTGTTACTGTTTTGCTCTTGTTGGTGGAACAATATTTTTCTTCTTGTATACTACAAATTGTGACATTCCCTAATAGCTCAGTGTGTTATTAGGTTGATTCCCAAGCAAAAGGTCACTGGTTCAGATCCCAAGAATTCCCAAACTGCATCATGTGAGTGCCATGAGATTTGGAAGAATATAAAATCCTTCCGTCCATTCCAAAGCCAAGAGGTGGATGTCCAGGCAAAATATCAACAAGTGGGTTCCTCACAGGGGTTCCTCACAGGGTTTATCAATTCTGGCACTACAAACACAACAGTGGAGGTGGCTTGTGGCTCGTCCAGGCAAAATATCAACAAGTTGGCTCATCACAAGATCTATCAGCTCTGATACGACAAACAGCACTGGAGTTGGCTTCTATGCTTCGTAAAAGTGAGATCACAGACGTCTGTGCAAGCACCATGCATTACACAAGCCTGGAATGGTGGCCCAAAAAAAAGGTGAAGAAGCCTCGACTTCAATATCATCTTACGAAGTGTTGGCTCAAGTTACGAACAGTGGACAATAGAAAATTTGAAACGGGTTATTTGGAGCAATGAGACGTAAGTCAATAGACTGATGGGTGAAATGGGTCTGGAAGAAACAAGAGAAAAGGGGGCTAACAGATTGAGAAATTGAAAGAACTGTCAGGTTCGGTGGAGCAAGCCTGATGATATGACGTTGTTGCACAGCCAAAGGCGTTGGATACTTGACCAGGATCGATGGTGGTCCCAATGCTGAGCTATATGTGAGTACCCTACAAGACGAGTGACTTCGTACACTCGTCCTGAAAAGTGTTCCAGCAGGGAAATGACCCGACGCATACGTCGAGATAACACTCGAACACTGGGTATAGTTGAAGAAAAAGCTGTTTTAGTATCCATGTGAATAGACTAGTATGCACCAACATTGGCAACGTGTACAAGAGACCAGGGAACACATTTCAGTCAGGACATGCTTGAATCTGATCAAGAGCATGCCCAGAAGAATTCAGACAGTGTTGAAAGCCAAAGGTGGATTTACAAAATTCTAACAATATTGCAGTTACAGTGCCTTGCAAAAGTATTCACCCCCTTGACTTTTTTCATGTTTTGTTACATTACAGCCTTAAAGAGGACCTTTCATCACCCTAACAAATCTAAACTAAGTATACATACATGGAGAGCAGCGCCCAGGGATCTCCCTGCACTTACTATTATCCCTGGGCGCCGCTCCGTTCTCCCGGTATGTCCTCCGGTGACTTCAGCTCTGCGTCTCAACTGGGAGGAGCCTGCCCTTGTTCTCCTGGGCGTCTCCTTCTCCAAGGCTGTAGCGCTGACCAACCGCAGCACTCAGCTCATAGCCTGGGAGGTTTTCTTCTCCCAGGCTATGAGCTGAGCGCTGCGGTTGGTCAGCGCTACAGCCTGGGAGAAGGAGACGCCCAGGAGAACAAGGGCAGGCTCCTCCCAGTTGAGACGCAGAGCTGAAGTCACCGGAGGACATACCGGGAGAACGGAGCGGCGCCCAAGGATAAGTAGTGCAGGGAGATCCCTGGGCGCCGCTCTCCATGTATGTATACTTAGTTTAGATTTGTTAGGGTGATGAAAGGTCCTCTTTAAGTTCAATGTTTTTTTTTTTATCTGAATTTTATGTGATAGATCAGGACACAATAGTCTAAGTTGGTGAAGTAAAATGAGAAAAATATATAAATAAAACTATTGTTTATATATAGAAAACAGAAAATTGGCATGTGCGTATGTATTCACCTCCTTTGTTAGGAAGCCCATAAAAAGTTCTGGTGCAACCAATTACCTTCAGAATTCACATAATTAGTGAAATGATATCCAATCTAAGTGTCACATGATCTGTCATTACATATACATACCTTTTTTGAAAGGCCCCAGAGGCTGCAACACTTAAGCAAGAGGCATCACTAACCAAACACTGCCATGATGACCAAGGAACTCTCCAAACAAGTAAGGGACAACTTGGTTGAGAAGTATAAAGCAGGGTTAGGTTATAAAAAAAATCCAAATCTTTGATGACCCCCAGGAGCACAATCAAATCTATCTAACCAAATGGAAAGAACATGGCACAACAGCAAACCTGCCAAGAGAAGGCCACCCACCAAAACTCACAGACCAGGCAAGGAGGGCAATAATCAGAGAGGCAGCACAGAGATCTAAGGTAACCCTGGAGGAGCTGCAGAGTTTCACAGCAGAGACTGGAGTATCTGTACATAGGACAACAATAATCTGTATACTCCATAGAGTTGGGCTTTATGGCAGAGTGCCCAGAAGAAAGCCATTACTTTCAGCTAAAAACAAAAAGGCACGTTGTGAGTTTACGAAAAGGCATGTGGGAGACTCCCAAAATGTATGAAGGAAAGTTCTTTGGTCTGATGAGACTAAAAATGAACTTTTCGGCCATCAAAGAAAATGCTATGTCTGGCGCAGTAATAGAACACTACAATCATTCCTCTCCCATTCAGTTTGCATATTGTCAGCAGCACATTCACTGTTTAGATAGGGAGATGTTTTGCTGACATACAGGGATTTTTGGTTCTGCCTAAAAGATGCAATCACATAAAACAAACAAGCGTATTTCACTCCTGATAATGGGCCCATTTTAAAGGGCCCTAACGTGTGGTGGTTCTTTGCACATAAAACTCTAACATTAGCTATGCGTACAGTGTCCCACATTTGTGTGAAAGGGACACTTTAACTCTCTGTATTCATCTAATTTACTGAATGTATGGTATTTTCTATTATCAGGCTGGCAATGTCATTTCACCCATTCACCCCTAGGTGGTGCTGGCGCCACTCATTTATATAGCTTGGGGTGTGTTAGAACAGGAACCAGAAGAAAGTGAATTCAGTCTAGCTCAGTGTTTTGTAGCAGTAGAGGAGAGAAGTGTGGAAAAAAATAGGCCCAAACCAATATGTAGCTGCAAAATCTTTCCTCCAGTACCTGATCAACCCTGAAGAAGAAAGACTGAGATTCGTTATAGCAACCAAGCACCAGACAGTGAGTCTATGTATAACTATGTAGTAAGCCTAGTGAGGATTAGAGCTGAACCCAGCCTATGAATTTCCCCAGCATCAGTGCCTGAGAGCAACTCTAGAAGTGCCAGGACACGTATGGATAATTAGTGCGCAGAATTATCTTTCTTCACTATTTAAGCCTTCCAGGATAAAGTGGAAAACCTAAACCTTTTACGAGAACATCCTGCAAATAATGAAGCAGAAGACTGATGCCTGCCACGAGGGAGATCACCCTTATTGGATAGCTCAAGATAAGTAGAAACAAGCATATTTAGTACCAGAGTGCT
Source organism: Bufotes viridis (assembly GCA_033119425.1). Classification (NCBI taxonomy): domain Eukaryota; kingdom Metazoa; phylum Chordata; class Amphibia; order Anura; family Bufonidae; genus Bufotes; species Bufotes viridis. The sequence goes on from CM065589.1 coordinate 440,916,870, forward strand.
TTAGTTTGGACTTAGTCCAAGTACAGAAGTCTTGCCTATAAAGTGTCAGCCTTAATGGGAACTCCTCAACTGACAATTGCCTAAACCTGATAAAAGGAATACAATTGAGCCTATTTCTGAGTCATTACTTATGCCATACTAATGAACTGTATCCGTATTGACTGCCTGAAGACAAGTGATTTAGCAAATGTTCAACTGTTTGGTAACAACTGTTCAACTGTTTGGTAACAACTCTTCGTCATTTCTACTACTACACTCATCATTTGCACCTAACGGTGCTGGCGTCATGAACACAGGGGCCCAGCCACCAAAGCACCCTAAACACCAAATAACATCAAAGGCACCTCAACTTCCATTTGGTTGGTGTTCCCTGCGACCGAGAGTGCCCCAGAGGATTTCGTGCTGTCTTCCGATCCACTGCACTGCCGACCCAGGGAGGTCTGCTAACCGTGAGTGCGAATGAACTACTACCCCCATCAGCCCACCGTAGCCTCACGTGTCTCCCCTGCGGTCCGGCACGTTGCATGCGCTTTTCTAAACAGAACTGACATAGACTACAGCCCTACATGCCATCATTGGTGGGGAATGTCACAGCAGTGGCCCTTTTCGGCTTGAGAATGCATAAGTGCAGCTACTCTATGTTCCTTATGTAGGTCATTGGCTAAATTTGAAAAGGGGTTGTCCTTGCTGCCTGAGATAGGTTGAGCATGTAGTCATGTTATTATTATACCCCCTGTGTCATGAGCTAAAGAGGAGAACATGAGGGTCCTGGCAGCTGGTGCTACCAGCACTTCAGTCTGTTCTTCTGGATTCCATTGTGGTCCATTTGTTAATGTGAGCCACACAGTGATTGAGGAGTATAAGGAGATGGCATTATGAGTTTGGACTACCAGCAGGTCTTAGGGAGGGTTTGCACAATACAGCAAAAAAATAGCCACATATCCCTGCATCAGGGAAGAATTGCATCAGGGAATTATTGCACTAAGGATGAGTGAATTTCTCAAAAATTCGATTCGGACGGTTCGCTGAATTTCCAACCAAAATTTGATTTGATACGAATTTATTTGTGACGAATCGTGTTAAAAAAAACAGCTATTTCCTGGCTGCTGTGAGCCTGTATAGTAGTGCAGAACACTGTGCATTGCAGAAACACACATAGGGAGTCTGCTGTGGTAGTGAAACAATACTGTGAGTCAGTATGACACGCAGATTACAGGCATCCTTCTTAGAATCACTTCACACTTCACTCATTTGGTCAATTATGGGGCTAAAACTGACCAAAACTGGTTGTATCAGACAGCACTTTCGACCCAATAATATATGATAGGATTACTGCCATTACTGTTTAAAACAACCTAAAATCTGTAGTAATAGATCACTTTTTAACCCCAATTTGTGCAGCAAAGTGTAAAGAATCGCGCCTACTACTGAGGCCGTACACTCCCTATTGGTCCCTGCTCTTTCCCTACAGTGTAGATAATGCCTCCCTACCCTTTCCCTATACTATAAATGATCTTTCCTTGAACAGCTCAATCATTATTTAAAAAAAAAAACATTGTCCCTAGTGCCGGCAACGTCTCTCCCTGCACTAAGTTCACTTTTTATAGGCCTGTGATATCACAGGGGCTGGCCATCTACTGAATGGCTGTCTGCATGGCATTGTGGGTGCTCCTTCGTTACCGGGCTTCTTATTTTCACTTTGTAACGCGTGCAGCTGCCATTTTCTAAAAAATGTGATTCGTTACCATGAAGCGCAAGGAAATTCGACTTCGGGATGAATCAAATTTTTCCTGAAATTCGGATAGAATTCCACTTCTTCAAGTTCGATTCGCTCATCTCTACATTTTGTTCCAATTTGTCCAAATCTGCAAAGAAATTAATTTCTGGTACAAATTGATTGTACCTGAATGTGAGAGAGAGATTTACCCACGTGAGGAGTCTTATAGTGGAGGCAAGCCTTCTCTGGGTATAGGGATAGGTCATCATTATCAAATCGGAGTTCTGACATCTCCGCTGATCATCTGTTTCAGGGAGCCACCCCATTCACAAGTCTGGTGAGTGAATCTGACTGCCGACAGCTTTCCAAGCACAGCACTGTACATTGTATAGTGGCTATGCCTGGTATTGCAGCTCAGCTCCATTGACTTGAATGGGGCCGAGCTGCAACTAAGCCATGAGACCAGGGTACAATGATTTCACATGTCCTAGGAGTCCTGGATGTTGAACGCCCACTGATCTGATATTGATGACCTATGCAGAGGATAAGAGGCCTTGGTTGGGATTCAAGGGTACTATTTTTCCTTATGGGGAGCACCTCAGCACTTAGTACGCTCAAAGTCTTATGGGTCAGGGAAAGGAAAAGGAAAAGAAAGTTAAGGGTGGATTTCTATGCTGACTAAATCCCCGTTGAAATGAATGAAGACAGACTTTGAGCTTCAGAAAATAAACAACAAACCATTATATATACTGCAGAATAATAATTGGAACACAACACAGGGGTGATAATTTTCATAGGAACATTGCCTGGCTGCAACATAAAGACTTCCCCCATGTTATCCTATGTGTGCTGTGTTCCACTGTGGAATTAACATACTGTAGCATAAATAATGGTTTGTTGCATATTTTCTGAAGCTGAATGTCTCCAATTCATTTCAACAGGGAATATAGTCTACATAGAAATCTACCCTTAGTTTTCTTCTCCATTAGGAAGAAAAGTTAATTTGCAAATCCCTTTCCCTGTAACTTGGAGGAAGGGTATCTGGCCTATAAGACTCCTCACACTTACTAGGTGCTCAGGAGCTCTCCATGTGAAGAAACAGTACCTTGGGATCCCGACCAAGGCCTCTCACCTATCTAAGCCAGTTCTCTGTGCTCTGCACTTATGAGGGGGCAATCTAAGTTAAACAGTCAAGGCCTATTTAAAAGGCTAAGCACTGGCTTATTGGAATAATCCATAACATCTGGTGGCTAACAGAGGCTTACTTTTCTGTTCCTTTTGGAATGAAAGCTACTTTTCATGCCCAAAGGAGGCTTGCCTGCACTGTAAGACTCCTCACATGGGTAATTCTGTTTCTCCCACTCTGATTCAGGTAGAATTGATTCGTACTAGATTTGAATTTCTTTGCAGGTTTGGACAAAACAAAACGAATTTTAAGAAATTCGCTCATCCTTCGGCTGCATAAAATTTTATACTAGGTCCCATGCAACTTCAAATAGGGAACTTTTAATCTAAATGAGCAATAAAAGCTAAATGTTGAACCCTCAATATGCTTCCCGCTCTAATAAATGACCGAAATAGGTTTCTACACTGTCATAATATTATTCAAGGTGCACCCATTTGCTTATATTTCAATATTGTGATATCAGATCAGTGCAAAAGCGAGTCTCAGTAGTTGAAAATATGTATCTTGCTAGAAGGGCTAAGGTAAGGACATCAAACGCCGAACATTTGCCTGTGGCTTCCCATCCCAGTTTAACACCCACTGCATTTGAAATTATCTTGGTGTTCTAGCTTTTCATATTGGATTTGATACCAGATAAAATAACTTTGGGTTGTATGCGTTCATGAGTGCAGATGTTTCCTGATATCTATAATCTGTATAAGGTTACAAGTTTCTCTGTAATGGCTTGGTGACTATTGTTCATTATAAGTACAGTACTTTTATTGAGCTGCTCATGCACAGCCGGGGGTGTCGCTTGTTTCTTCAACATTAAACTTCCAACCCCCTATAACCAGGTTCAGACAAGATTGCATGTGTGTCAGTGGGCAGGGGAGAATAAACTGCAGCCAGCCAGACAACTTTTCCGAAAGAAATCCAACATACAGACAAGTACACAGATATGCAGGGCTTCATATGAAAATTACAGTTGAGATTTCTGATGAAACTATATATTTTTTTATTTGTGGAGCAATCTTTTAATAAAAAAAGTCACACTTTCACCCACTTTCTCCGAATTCTATGTCACAAAATGTGCGACAGGTGCTTTATTAATTCGGCACTCATTTTAAACACCATTGTGGACATTTATCAATGTCATTACGCCAGAATAGTGGCATAAAAAATTCACAAATTATGGCGTACGCCATATATGCATTGTAATTTGCGACTTTTTAAGCTTCTTGGGGATGACTGCTAGCTGCGGACCACATGCGGAGGAGCTGCTCCCCCAGTTGGAAACACGCTACAGTGTTAGGGGTAGTTACGTGTTTTCAGACATCATTACTATATCTTTAGCATCCTTCCATGAGCATCCCTAGTGACTATCTTTACTGGCTTTGCCTATGGTATTGGATATAGGGTAACTTAGGGGAACAACAGATTTAGGTACGGGGACAGGGCACCCCCTCCTTTAGGAGGTGCTCCTGGGCTGAGTAAGCCATAGGGTTAGAATTAGTGACAGATTCTTAATCCCTTCTATATCAACTAACCCATGTACCTCTACCATTATTTTTCATTTATCCTCCCCTCCTGGATCCCTGGTGGAAGAAGCTCTATTTTTTGTTTGTCTGTGAGAGTATCTGACACGGTACTCGTCTGTGTATATCAGGGGTGCACAACCTGCGGCCCTCAATACCGTTCTGTGCGGCCCCCAAACATCTGGTAAAAGACATGTAGGTCTATGTATTATAGCTTCTTACATGTATCTTTCATGCATTCTCCTATTAGATGGGAGTCCTAGAACTGCAACTAGACATTTATAGTATATACTATATGTTCAATTTGCCAAACATACAGTATTTCAGTTGGTAATACCTCTTTAAGATTTTTTTAGGCACTTGGAATTGGTTCTGGCTCACAATGTGGCCCCCAAACAGAAAAGGTTGTGCACCCCTGGTGTATATGATTCACATTAGGACTTTCCTTGGCCTATTACCCATGTAAAAACTAAAGGTATTTTTAATACAGCATGTTTAACCTAGATGTTTAATTACCTACATGTGTAGCATTAATTATCACATGACATAGTTTTGTTACGTCTTTTCTTAGATGACAGTCCCTTTAAATTGTATAAATGATCTGAATTTATTATCATATTTGCACCCTATTACTATTGCTGTTGGTGTTGAATGTTTTCTGCAATGAAATGCAAAGCTCACATTATTATATGAAAATAAAATATCTACTAGTTTAAAAAAATGTAGTTTTAACTATGACCACTGGAGGGCAGTGGTGCATGCCGCAAAGTCAGCTTTATCTGTCTGTTTTTGATCCCAGTTAACTAATTTTATTTTCTTTGAACGTCACTCTTTCATCTCTAGTCTGAGGTATTTGCATGCTGAAATTGTGCCATCCCTTATTGTACAAATTACAGCTCTTGTACAACAAATTGCTTGGTACATTTTCGTGGTTATCTATAATTTTTTTCCTCCTAGGGAAAATTATTTTAAAGAAAAGAAGAATATAAGAAAATGGCATGAAGGACAGTAAGGACATTTAGAAAGTTAATGGAGATATAAAGCTCAATAAAATTATGCATAAAAACAGAATTATGACAATTAAACATTGTTCTTAATAATAAAGTGATGAATGTACATTTAAACATAAATACATAAATAAATAAATATAACAATGATAAAAATCAGTCTTTACCATGGTCTTTTTGAGTGCTAAAAGTAGAATTGATAATGTGCATGTTATAAAATGAATAGAATGTCCACTAAGTGGAGTTAAAGGGCATCAACATGGCTCGCCCTGGTTAAAGCACATCTGCCTATTTATACATAGCAGTTACTTATACATTGTTGTACTTTAAGTGTTTTTTTAATCATCACATACAAAGAAGTAAATTAACTATCATGAGTTACAAGAAAAAAAAATTGTGACAGGCAGTGGCGTGCCCGGCGGGGTGTGGGTGGTGTGGGAATGCGGTGGGGCCGGTCCACCCCGGGGGGTGCCAGAACAGAAGCAATGAGCGCTTCTTTCAATACAGATGGAAGCGATAATTGCTTTTCCCTTTATCAGTTCCAAATACGTTTTAGAGACAGCACACCAAAGCTGATAGAATGTTTGAATCTTTATTTATTCACCAATGGCTTGTTACATTTATTGCTTTGCAATGTTTCGGGCCCATAGTTGGCGCCCTTTTTCAAGCTGGTACTAAAGGGGATATTGAAATCCACGGCGTGCAACATCTCCTTTAACACCAGCTTGAAAAAGGCCGCCAGCTATGGGTCCGAAACATTGCAAAGCAATAAATGTAACAAGACATTGGTGAATAAATAAAGATTCAACCATCTTTGGTGTTCTGTCTCTAAAACGTATTTGGAACTGATTGACTAGACCTCTAAGGTGGAAGAAGTCATCCAGGGACGTGCACCAATAAAAGCCCTTGTGAGACGTGTGCTGGGGTCATATTTTATTTTCCCTTTATAAGATGCAGTGCATAATGGGAATACTAGTCTGCAGAAGGAGGAGGAGAGAAGCGCTGTGAGCGCTGTACAGTACTTACCCCTCCATCTGCTTGCTCTTCTCAGTGCCCGCGCTGCTGTGTTCTGGCTGCCTGCAGCGTCAAGACATACAGAGCACACACTGACCTGACGCTGCAGGAGGTCAGGTGACTGCAGCGCGGGCCCTGAGAAGAGAAGCCAGGACAGGGAGAGTGGCGGCAGGAGATATAAGTTACTTTATTATTTTACAGTCTGATCTGAGGTCTGATATGGAGGTCTAATAGGGGGTCTGGAGAGGTCTAATGGGGGTCTGGAGTGGTCTATGGGGGGTCTGAAGGTCTGACTGGGGGTTTAGAGAGGTCTAATGGGGCGTCTGGAGGTCTGACTGGGGGTCTGGAGGTCTGACTAATGGGTCTGGAGGTCTAATGGTGGTCTGATTGGGGGTCTGGAGGTCTGACTGGGGGGTCTGGAGGTCTGGCTGGGGGTCTGGAGGTCTAATGGGGGTCTGATTGGGGCTCTGGAGGGCTGACTGGGGGGTCTGGAGGTCTATTGGGGTGTCTGGAGGTCTGACTGGGGGGTCTGGAGGTCTAATGGGGTCTGGAGGTCTAGTGGGACTCTGGAGGTCTAATGGGCGTCTGGTCTGAGGTCTGATATGTGGGTCTGGAGGTCTAATGGGGGTCTTATCTGAGGTCTGATATTGGATCGGGGTCTTACATGGAGGTCTAATGGGGGTCTGATCTGAGGTTTAAAACTGGGGTCTTATATGGGGTCTGAAGTAGAGGTCTAAAGGGGGTATGGTCTGAGATTGGGGGATCTCATTTAGGGTTTTATATGGGGGTCTGATCTGAAAGGAAGGCGGTTTTATTATTACTAGCTCAAAATATAAAGGGGTGTTTTTGTACTGACGCACTATCTGTGTGGTACCAGTATTTTCAGGGGGACTGTTTCTGCAGGAAAGTATTGGGGAGCACATTGGACATAGTATTCGGGGTGGCAGGATGGGGTGTTGAGAAGGTGGAAGGATGATGGAAAAGTAGGAAAATAAGATGTCTGTTTGTTAAACTCTGCAGAGGCGCGGCTGAAAGAAGTCACCATGGTGGTCTGATCTAAAAGGAGAAGAAGAGGAAAGAGAATATGTACATCAGAGAAGATAAGAAGATAAGTCAGTGGATGTAAGAGGTATGTGGCGCTTTATGACCCTGTATGTTCTGTAGCACTGTATGTAATGTTTTCCAAGTATGTCTTTAAAGGGGTTGTGCGCTTTTTTTTTTTTGTATGAGCGCAGCCTTCTCTGCTCTGTTTACCTGCTCATCACTGCAAATGCTACGGCAAGCACAGAACAGAGAAAGCAGCTCTCATATGAGGGCTGCCCTCTCTTCAAATAGCGGGGGGCACAGAGGGCATTACTACTACGGAGGGGGCACAGATGGCATTACTAATGTGAAGGGGACACAATGGGCATTTCTACTATGGAGGGGGCACAGTGTCAGAGGGCATTATTACTGTGAAGGGGACACAGTGGGTATTATTACTGTGAAGGGCTACAAAGGGCATTATTACTGTGAAGGGCTAATCAAACCAGGACCCTACCAAGGAAGGGCTCTTAAACTATCAAAACATTATTGCTCAGGAGAGCTAATAACACCAATTTTAGGCTTTAGGGCGTCCAAGAAAGTCTAGCAAGCGCCAGGATCGTCTCCTAAAGAGGATTCAGCTGCGGGATCAGGGTGCCACCAGTGCAGAGCTTGCTCAAGAATGGCAGCAGGCAGTTGGGAGCGCATCTGCACGCACAGTGAGGCGAAGACTTTTGGAAGATGGCCTGGTGTCAAGAAGGGCAGCAAAGAAGCCACTTCTCTCCAAAATAAAACTCAGGGACAGATTGATCTTCTGCAGAAAGTATGGTGAATGGACTGCTGAGGACTGGGGCAAAGTCATATTCTCCGATGAAGCCTCTTTCCGATTGTTTGGCATCAGGAAAAAGGCTTGTCCGGAGAAGAAAAGGTGAGCTCTACCATCAGTTCTGTGTCATGCCAACAGTAAAGCATCCTGAGACCATTCATGTGTGGGGTTGCTTCTCATCCAAGGGAGTGAGCTCACTCACAATTTTGCCCAAAAACACAGCCATGAATAAATGGTACCAAAACACCCTTGAACAGCAACTTCTTCCAACAATCCAACAACAGTTTGGTGAAGAACAATGCATTTTCCAGCACGATGGAGCACCGTGCCATAAGGCAAAAGTGATAACTAAGTGGCTCGGGGACCAAAACATTGACATTTTGGGTCCATGGCCTGGAAACTCCCCAGATCTTAATCCCATAGAGATCTTGTGGTCAATCCTCAAGTCCAAGAATTGATTATGAAAGAATGGGTTGCTATCAGTCAGGAATTGGCCCAGAAGTTTATTGAGAGCATGCCCAGTCGAATTGCAGAGGTCCTGAAAAAGAAGGGCCAACACTGCAAATACTGACTCTTTGCATAAATGTCATGTAATTGTCGATAAAAGCCTTTGAAACCTATGAAGTGCGTGTAATTATATTTTACTACATCACAGAAACAACTTGAAACAAAGATCTAAAAGCAGTTTAGCAGCAAACTTTGTGAAAACTAATATTTGTGTCATTCTCAAAACTTTTGGCCATGACTGTACACCGTAATTTTAGGTAAGTGTGGGCGCAAGTTAATGGTGCGCATCGCATCATGAAGCAGACACCAATGAGAGTACTACATGGGTGAAAACTAATTCCCTCATAGGGCAAATTACCTGTCAGCAGTGACATACACAGTCCGATTGGATAGTGGCCTAGTGATCTGTCCATACCCCTGAAGATGCCAGAATATACTGGCGAAACATGTTGGGGGACTGATCCTAATGCTTTTAGCTCTGCCTAATCTGTCCTAAGCAGAAATTGTAATACTGCTAGTCAATGAATGGTGAAGTGAGGCAGTCACTTTGTATGATCTATATAAATACTAACATAGGTAATAGACCATAGATTTTTTAAAGTGGCATATAGAAGGTCGCTATAGTTGGTTGTGCACGCCCATGGTGGCCCCGTACCCCCATGATTGCATTCTTGAGTTGACAGTATAGGCAGTAATTTTAATCAAATTGCTCACTTGTCACACTTTTAATTTAATACTAATAAAAGTGAAGTTTTATTATCAGGGATAAAATAGGTGTTATTAGCTCTCCTGAGCAATAATGTTTTGATTACTGTGAAGGGGGCACAATGGGGATTTCTACTATGGAGGGGGCACAGAGGACATTACTAGCACAGTGGGCATTACTACTATTAAGGGGGCACAATTGGTATTATTGCTGTGAAGGGGCACACTGGGCATTATTACTATAAAGGGGGCACAATGGGGACTATTACTATGAAGGGGACACAATGGGGTTTATTACTATGAAGGGGGCACAAAGAGGGCATTACAACTGTGAAAGGGGCACAGAGAGGGCATAACTACTGTGAGGGGGCACAATGTGGGCATAACTACTGTGAGGGGGCACACATCTGTACAAAACTACTGTGAAGGATGTACAATGAGGGCAATACTACTGTGAGGGTGTACAATTTTTTTAAAGTATTTGTAGGGGGAGGGCCAGAGAAAGGATCCACCCCAGGTGCCAAACACCCTAGGCACGCCATTAGTGACAGGGATCCCAAGCATCGGACAACGCTTACGTTGGTAATTAGTTGAAAATAATAAACAAGTCTATCAAGTTCAATCTAGCTTAGATCCAGTATATGTCAGTTCTTGCTATTCCTGCCATTACTACCTCTTGGGGTAGGACATTCTTTTTCCCATATTGATGCCTGAATAGCCTTTCCACCACATGTGGGTAGCACGGTGGCTCAGTGGTTAGAACCAAGGAAACATCTGCATGGAGTTTGTATGTTCTCCCTGTGTTTGCATTGGCTTATTCTGCGTACAGCCCTATTGGGGACAGTGTGATGATAATGTCTGTAAAGCACTGTGGAATATGTCAGCGCTATATAAGGGAGTATAATAATTACGTAAAGAATGTGTAGTTCTTGAAAGCAACATATTTGTACTGACCACATATATATTTATGTATATTAATAAGATCACCTCAAAAACATCTTGTTTCCATTCCAAACAAGCCCAATGTTTTTAGTCTTTTATTGTAAGAAAGACCTGTAATCCCATTTAAATATGTTAAGGGATCATGACATGCACACGACCGTATTTTCTTTCCGCTTCAGTTCCGTTTTTTGTACGGCCCGTATGCGGAACCATTCACTTCAATGGAGCTGTAGAAAATACGGAAGTTATTCCGTGTGCATTCCGTTTCCGTTTGTCCGCATGGCCGTTCCGCAAAAAAGTAGTGCATGTCCTATTATTGGCCGCAAATCACAGTCTGAGGCCCCATTCAAGTCAACGGGTCCGCAAAAAATACGGAACGCACACGGAACACATCCATATATCATGCGTATTTTGCGGATCTATACTGTAGAAATGCTATGCCCAGCCCATATTGCTCATGTGTTTGGTGATTAATAAGTTACTGTTTCCGTTTCCGATCCGCAAAAAGTGGATCGCATACGGAGACCATATGGATATTTTTTATGGAATAACGGAACGGAGGAGAACTTAATTCAGTGAAAAAAAAACCTCAGATGCGGAACAAGGGATCCGTGAAAAACGGACCGCAAAACAACAACGGTCGTGTGTATGAGCCCTAACTCTCAACAAATATTTATCACCTATCCATAGAATAGGTAAAAATATTTATGATTGGTGGGGGTCTGACCACTGGGACCCCATCTGATCACTAGAAGAGGATCCTGAGCCCCCTGTTCCAGTAGCATTCCATTAAGTGTCTATGAGACTGACTGAGATAACGAAGAGCTGTTCTGGCTATCACCGTCACTCCATCAGGACTGTATTTACCAGGCTCTACCTTTATACTCTTTATAAATATTGGTATGACATAAGCTGTCTTCCTATCCTACGGCACTGTGGTACTGATATGAATACGGGTGGAATTCCCTGATCATCTCTTAGATGGCCAATATCATTATGGCCAGTGGGTTTTCCTGATTATCTGTTACGTGGCCATTATGATTGTGCGCAGTAGATTTCTCTAATTATGTCTCAGATAACCAATATTATTATGGGCAATAGATTCCCCTTATTATGTCTTAGATAACCAATATCATTTGCTTGAGATGGTGTGCGTGGCCTAGCACTTATGGAGTAAGTATCCATAATTTTGGAAATATCCTTGACATTCACCTGCATCATATATTCCCCTTTTAGATTCTACATTGTTACTTAGCCCAGTCTACAAGCAAAATGTTTCCTGTACTTGATTAAATATAGCTTTTTTTAAGTTACAGGTTGTACCAAATACCAGAGAAGTTGATTCTCTAAGCTGCAATCAGGTTGGCCCTGGCTAGACTGTAGGGGGTCAACCTTAAACCCCACAAGAAGGTATGGACTTTTCTATATGAATTTCCATTCACAATCCCAAGGATAATCGTTAATTGGTGGCAAGTGTTCAATAGTGAAAACTTGTAGCAAAGTTGGAAAGGTAGCCCTCAGGTTGTCAATAGAGTAGCAGTTGCCAGTGAAATGGCAGTCAGGGTGCAGAAAGCCAGAGGATGAGATGGGATCATAGTAAGAAGACAGTCCAGGAGATGATACTCGGAGAACAACAGGACCCTACAATAATGGTAACAGACAGAAGCAAAGACAGGAGAATACATAAGGTTAGTAACAAGGTGAGTTCCGGCGTTCACCCAGCAACATCGTATGGCTGCCGCCAACCCCCCCCCCCCACCACCCAATCCACCTATTGGAATATCGCCTGGGACATCTGTGTTCTTTTATTTTCAAGATCCTAGTGATCAGGAAATCTAGTGACCAGTCACCTCTTTGGCATCCCTATATAATAATTTGGCTTTGTGAGGATACTAGCTCTATTTACTTTTCCCTGCGGTATCATCCTGATGTCTGCATATCATTTATTTAATAATTGCCCTATCCTGATCAACCTTTGGCATTATATTTGATTTATCCAGCACCATTGAGCACAACATCTGCAGCACGATCCATGTATGTCCTCCCTATATGCATATGTGAGTACTCTCTGAAGAACATTTGGAAACTATCCTATGCTTTGTGGAATAGCTTCTGATTATATTCTGGACTGCTCTGTAAATGCATCTATTTATCCACTATTTTAGACAGGGTTCTTTTGTGGAGGTCTTGATTTCTGTACATATAAGATCAATCTAATGGTCCTGTTATTTATGGGACAATGTCTATCTCAATATTAGGTTTTAATTATCTTCTAAATGGCAGTATTACAATTGGCAGTCTTACTGTCTATGAATCCTGTGATGAACCATTATTGTATGGAGTTGTTTATCGATGGATGTTCAATAAAGACCGACTACGCAAGATTATCCAGTGCTGAAGCGCTTCATTTTGTGTATCTACGTGGGAGTCGACCTTGACTCGTTCCGCACACAGAGTTCAACTGGGTGAGCTGTATTTACTACATCTTTTGGATGAACCAATAGCTTTGGGATGTCAGGTCATGATTATGGAGATTCCCTCTTCTAATCGCAAATTAATTTTCATTGTGTATGTTACAATAGGGTTAATGTCTATGTTACCATATGTTTATGTTTGTACTAATGTACTGCCCAGCCTTTTAACTGAGGGGTGTGGGGCATTCTCTTTTTAATACTAATGTATGAAAAGACTTTGCCCCCACCTTATATATTAGTGAAGCAGTCCAGTACTTGGGGCAATGTTTTAAAGTGTATTTATGTTCTATATTTATATATATTATTTTTGTAATACCTATCGAATATCAACAAAAATATATTTTATAATTTTTTCAGTAAATTCCAGGATCAGGATTAGCAGTAAGGAACAGAAGCCACACAGGGATGTGGCAAGGTGTAGAGGCAGAGCCAAGTACTGACATCATCCCGAAGTGCTAGTTGTCTTGGTAACCCAGTGCAGGGGACTATGCAGAGGAGGAGCGCCATGGCCAAATCTGGCAGTAGAAGAGGAGATGCCCTTTTTCTTAGCAACTACATGCAGTTGGTCATACCACTGAAATTGGACAATATGAGTAACACTATTATGATTTCAAAACTTCATATATTGGTCTCTACTGCCCAAGTGCATTGGTCTCTATGCAGACTGTTTGACAAAAACAGCAATTAATAGTTTACTATTATTGCCATCCCCACAGACATTAACATATAAAAAATCCACACTGTCACACTAAATTGTATGAATTCAGCACTGGTTTTAAAGGGAATGTATCATGTTTTAAAAAAAAAAAAAAATCAGATACTGAAAATTTTCTAATTTGCTTTTCTAATCTGTGTTATCCCACTGTAATGACCAGGATCAGAGAACTCTAATCCCGGCAGTTCAACCCCTTATATGGTGAGGTCAGTAGCAACCGCAGCATCCAAAGGATTTGTCACAGTGACTAACCTCGCCATCCCACCTCCGCAGTGTGATGGCATGGTGTCAATGGGTTGTTATGGCAATCAGCTGTCTATAAAATCCTATTAGGCACTGCCAGAGGTAAGGTCTAGTAGGCTGTCAGTGTAATATTGACAGAAGTGTTACAATATATTATACTATCATTCAGAATATTAAAAATATTTAAAAAAAATGTAAAAAGACACAAAAATATCTTCTCTATTAAAAATTCTTTCTTATGATCAAAAGCTAAAAATAAAAATGAGTAAATATAATTTGCATTGCTGTGTCCATGAACTATTAAGGGTTCGTTCACATCACCGTTTCTCCTTTCCCTTCTCCGGCTCCGTTAAGGAGCAGAAGAACGGAAAGGACAGATTCTGGAGATAACTGACACCTAACTGAGTGTAACGGAGTCTAAAGACCCCGGAGACTATAATGGGGTTCGTTCCGTGTCCACTCAGAACATGATTTTTGAGCGGAGACAAAAGTAGTGCATGCAGGACTTTCGTCTCCTCTCAAAAATCATGTTCTGAGTGGACATGGAACGAACCCTATTATAGTCTATTGGGTCTTTAGGCTCTGTAACACTCAGTTAGGTGTCGGTTATCTGCAGAAGCCATCCTTTCTGTTCTCCTGCTCCTTAACGGAGCCGAAGAATGGAAAGGAGAAATGGTGATGTGAACGAGCCCTAAGCTGTCACATTATTTAAGCCATAGTGAATGCAATAAAAACATTCAGAATTGCTGTTTTTGTTCATTTCCACCACCAAAAAAGTTTTAAAATACAATTAAGAAATCATATGTCCTTCAAGATCGTACCAAGTAAAACGTAAACTCAAACACCTTAATATTGTTGTACTCGTACTGTCTTGCATAATATAATGATATCATTTATGCTGTAAAATTAACTGTTCAATTTTTAAAACACAAAAATTAATAGATTTTTTTTTTTTTTACATTCACCCCCACAAACAGTTAATAAGCATTATCAATATTTTATGTGCCAAAAAAAAAAACATACAGCTACATCAAGTCTAAAGTCTATGTACACCTTTGGGGGCATTTTTTTATTATTGCATTGTACTAATTTTGAGCTAAAAATCTTTTTTTAAATTGGTCTTTATTTTAACCTCTTAAGGACGAAGGGCGTACATGTACGCCCTTCGTCCGCACTTTAAAGATGGCGCCCGCTCCCGCACGGAGCGGGCACCCGAGCTGCGGGTAAAAGCTTGATTCATCAAGCTGACACCCGCAGCTCATGTCCGCGACCGGCAGCGATGCCGATCGCGGACATTTAACCCCTCAGATGCCGTGGTCAATCCTGACCACGGCATCTGATCGCGCAAAACCGAAAGTTTCACTTGCGTTTGCCCGGCTCCCTGATGGCCACAAGGGGGAGCCGGAGCATGCATGTAGTACCCTAGGTTTCTGTGAATGAAACCTAGGTTACTACACAGTATTCCTATGGAGCCTATGACTGTAATAGGCTCCATAGGAAATATGCGATTTTCTCATATATTCCAATGCTAAAAAAATTACACATAATGGGTGTCGCAATGTGTGAAAACGCCCATACTATAATAATATTAAAAAATATTACCATACGGTAAACATAAAAACGGAAAGAAAGCGTCCAAATGGCTAATTCGCCATTTTTGGACGCTTTATTTCCTAAAAAAAAATGAATAAAAAGTGATCAAAACATCATACGCACCCCATAATGATATCAATTAAAAGTTCAGATTGCCCCGCAAAAAATGAGCCCCTACACTGCTCCGTACGCATAATTACAAAAAAGTTATAGGGGTCAAAACATGGCGACAAAAATAAAATAAAAAATTCCTACTTTTAATTTTTTTTCACTATCAAAACGCAAGAAAACTATACATATTAGGTATTGCCGGATTCGTACTGACCTGAAGAATAAAATTAACCAGTCAGTTTTATCGCAAATCGAACGTTGTAATTTAAAAACCCGTAAAACTGTGGTGAAATTGCTTTTTTTTTGCAATTTCACCCCATTTGGAATTTTTTTCCCGTTTCCCACTACATCACATGCAAAAATAAATGATAGCGTTAAAAAGTACAACTTGTCCCGCAAAAAATAAGCCGTCATATGGCTATGTGAGCGGAAATATAAAAATGTTATGGCTTTTGGAAGGCAGGGAGCGCAAAACAAAAACGCAAAAATCCCAAAACCCCCGGTCCTTAAGGGGTTAAAAAAAGTGGAGCTCTTTTTTCTGTACAGCCTTGCATTCCTCTAGTAGCAAAATCAAAATTTTCTCTCTCTTCCGTCATCCAGCTCACCTGATGGGCTCCTTATCTCTGCTCTCTGACATTATAAACGCTCATTACAGCTCAGTTCTTATCTCACTGATAAGAATGTGGCTTAAATAAGGGTTTATGATGACTTCTTAGTAAATTAGAGATAAGGTTTATTATAATACACACAGCTAGACAAACAGTTTGTGACAGAACTGCTCAATATTTTTAATAAAGACCAATTGAAAAGATGTTTTTAAGCCCACAATTTGCCTCTGAAGTTGTACATAGCCTTTAAAGACTCATTTTGGTTGTATACTTCCACACATTGCTTTGGTCACATTTGTAGCAGCCCATTACG
This sequence comes from Bufotes viridis, assembly GCA_033119425.1. NCBI lineage: Eukaryota > Metazoa > Chordata > Amphibia > Anura > Bufonidae > Bufotes > Bufotes viridis. The sequence goes on from CM065589.1 coordinate 440,933,368, forward strand.
ATTAGATGTAGCCAGCAGCTTTCGGAAATATAGGGATGATGCTATTTTCCATTGTAAAGAAAAATGTTGCAAATTTGGATGCATTTGTAGATGCAGTTTTATTTTAGCTTGAAAGATTTCTGCAAAAAAATAAGACGTAATCTGAATAATAAATGTGGCCTATAACACCAATAGCTAAGCAAACTATATTTTATCTGTACTCTATTATCTGTAGTCTGTTTGCCTATCTATCTATCTATTATCTATCTATCTATCTATCTATCTATCTATCTATCAATCATATAATCTATCTATCTATCTATCTATTTATCTATCTATCTATCTCCTATCTATCTATCTATCTATCTATCATTTATTATCTATCCTCTGCAGTTCTTTTAATCAGTCTACCTGTCTATACATGGTGCTATATCATATTGTATAATTTATTTATATACATGAGTTTAATGTCACTTTTTACTTTAATATAGTATACATTTTATTGGTTTATTCACAGAAAAAAACAGGGCATTCAGTGAGATGGTGAATAGGAAAAATAGGACATGAATAAAATAATGCAGTCTCAATATGATTTTTTTTTTTAAGAGTAATATACAGTTCCACGTGAAAGCTAATTTTCTTTTTCTTCTTCGGCTAATTGCATATAAGAGGGCAGGAGAAGACTAGTGCTCATTGTTCCATCCAGAGCTGAGAACCCGAGCTGTGCATCTCAGTTGTTGACATTGTGGCATTGGAGTAGATCCTGATATCATTGAAGAAGAGAGAGAAACACATTTGCTATCTATTCAGTTCATGAATAGCCTCCATATACTGCAGCAGCACACACTTAATTGCATTTTAATAGCCAAATATGAAGTGCTCAACTCTGCTCTTTCAAACTGAGGTACAGATGGCAGTGTTTCCAGAGAGACAGGACTATCTTTTCATCTCAGCGGGGAAGAGAGGAGGGGGAAGAAGTTACTCTGTAGCAGACACTATAGAAACAGGTATAGAAATAATCTGAGTTTCTAATCAGCCTGTTGTCTTGGCTGTTTGTTGTCACTTCTCTGGGCCTCTACAGGATCACTGCTGTGCTGCTAGTATTCAGCACCATATTTGATCCCTTAGGGTACAGCCATACGGTCATATATCCTGATGCAGTTTTGGAAGCCAAAAACCAGGAGTTAATTTAAAAAGAGAAGTGGTCCACTCCTGATTTTAGCTTTCAAAACTGCATTAGGAAAAGTGTTTGACAACCATCTAGAGGATATGTAACACTGAGGTACACCAATCTCTTATGCAAAATATCAATCTTTATTAAATATCTTTAAAATACACATTACATACCATAAAAGAGGAGAAACAAGAAAAACATGCGCCAAACAACTTGCTACGCCACGGATACGCGGCTATTTGTGGGTCCTAAACCTGAGGTTTACTGGAATGAACCCTAGACAGAACAGACCATAAGCGTTCAAATAATGACTACCCCGTCTGTGTGTGGAACATAACTCAAATCACGATCTGTCTAATGGTGGAGTACTCATTCCCTCCCGATACAAATACACTAGCAACTCGTGCCTTACCTCGGCCACATACACCCCGTCATGCAAGTAGGCGCACCCCTCGACACGCGTTTCGCGTACAGCTTCTTCAAGACCCTGACAAAATCTTTTAGTACTTCTCATCCTCCTCTTGGATGGGCCCCTTCTGGGTCAGGGCCCCAAAGCAGCCGCTTCCCCTGCTTCCCCTATAGTTACGCCCCTGCATACAGCAAACAGTCATATAAGTGCTGTTACCAAAAAAAGGTCACTGCTTGTTCAGCCTGGAGAAATCTAAAAAGGCATAAAGTAGGATACAAACATGAACAATAGCTGGTCTGACAGAGAAGCTAGCATGCATCAGCATGTCGGTGGCTCACTCGTATGAACCAGGTGAGAGACCTGCAAAAAGACCTAAAAGTTAAAAGGAAAAATGATTCCTGATATCTGTCAGATCATACACCATTTTACATTATATGGCTCTGGTAGGTTTACATCTTCAGGTAAAAAGATGAAGTCCCGGGTGCAAGCCAGACAATTGGAAGTGTTAGAAACATTGGAAATATTATATTGTTTTCTAGATACAGATGATTGGGTTATTTTTCAGAATAGAGTCACATGGTTTCTTGTCTCTGTCAGGTCTGTTAAATCAATTTTACATGGGGTGATAGTCGGAAAAACATTTCTATGCCAAGAAACAAGTAAATGCACATTGCTTCTGCGGGGACAAAAATCATTGTTTGCACACAAATGCACACTCAATGGGAATGAACATCTGTATTAATAATTTTCCCTATACACTTTGTATACTAAGTGATGATTCCAATTAAAGGAAACCTGTCACCATGAAAATGCAGTGTAATCTACAGCAGCATATTATAGAGCAGGAGGAGCTGAGCAGATTATAATATAGTTTTATGGGAACTGATTCTGCAAAACCTGTATTTTATTCATTTAAATTCCAAGGGAAGGAGACGTCCTTACAGTGACTGACAGCCTTCTCTCTATGACTGTGTATATACAGATAGCTGACAATCACTGATAGGACAGCCGCCTTGACTTCAAAGCCCAGAATGAGTAAGAATTATATGAGTAAATTGCAAGTTATACTGAATATTTTCACATAAATATCAGTCTGTTTAGCTCCTCTTGCCCCATAACATACTGCCTACTGATTACACAGCATTTTCATGCTGACAGGTTCCCTTTAATTGTAGCTTTATTCTTTCCTGGTAGGGTTATTTTTCTTAACTTTCATTTTTTCATTCAGATACCCATGAGGCTTATTTTTTCAGATGGCACCATATCATATTCCATACAATGTATTGGTAGCTGGAAAGAAAATTGTTAATGCGTGGAAATGGAAAAAATGCAATTGCACCATGTTTTTATGGGTTTTGTGTTCACTGTGCAGTAAAAATGATGCATTACCTTTATTCTGCAGGTCAGTATGATTATAGCAATGTCCAATTTATATGGATTTTATATGTTTTAATACTTTAAAAAATAAAATAACTTTGAAAGAATTTTTTCTTTGTGCCACCATATTCTGGCACCCATAACTTTTCTATATTTTCACATACAGAGCTTTGTGAGGACTTTTTTTTGCAGTACAAGATATAGTTTTTATTTATACCATTTTGTGGTATGTATAACTTTTTTGATTGCTTTTTATTACATTTTTTGGGGGAGGGGAACCCACCAAAAAATGGCTATTTGGGCATTCTGATTTTATTTCCATTATGGCCTTCACCCTGCAGGATAAATACTTTTAGATTTTATTAGTTTGAGTGTTTTCAGATGGAGTGACCAATGATGTTTATTTTTTTTTGTTTACTTTTATTTGTAAAATGTGGAAAGAGGATAATTGGACTTAATAGTTACTTAAAGAGGTTGTGTCATAAACTATTTTTCACTATAAAATTTATTTTTATCAATTACTCTAGCTCCCAGCTTGGATATTATTATTATTTTTTATTTACCTAATTTGCGGTATTCTCTTATCTCCCATGCTTAATTTATATACTACACGGTTTGTCCCATGTCTTCTTCACCATCATGCCTTAAGGCAGTAAGATGTGTCCTGACTTCAGTAGTACATGTGACACTAAGCTGTTCTTACCAATGACGCTGGTGTGTCCTACATTACAAAGCTCCAATGCAGGACTTAACCTACAGCAACTGAATATCAAAACAGATTTTCCACAGGGTACAATAGTAGACTCAGTTTTGATGCATGGTAGTATTTGGGGAAAGTGATATAACACTGATCTGTTGGGTTGGATACATTTACAGTATCTCACAAAATATCTCACAGTATCTCACAAAAGTGAGTACATCCCTCACATTTTTGTAAATATTTTATTACATCTCTTTATGGGACAACATTGAAGATATGACACTTTGATACAATATAAAGTAGTCAGTGTACAGCTTGTATAACAGTGTAAATTTGGTGTGCCCTCAAAATAATTCAACACACAGCCATTAATATCTAAACTGCTGGCAACAAAATTCAGTACACCCGGCCCTAAGTGAAAATGGCCAAATTGTGCCCAGTTAGCCATTTTTCCTCCCCGGTGTCATGTGACTCATTAGTGTTACAAGGTCTCAGGTGTGAATGGGGAGCAGGTGTGTTAAATTTGGTGTTATCGCTCTCACACTCTCTCATACTGGTCACTGAAAGTTCAACATGGCATCTCTCTGAGGATCTGAAAAAAGAATTGTTGCTCTACATAAAGATAGCCTAGGGTATAAGAAGATTTCCAACAACCTGAAACTGAGCTGCAGCATGGTGGCCAAGACCATACAGAGGTTTAACAAGACAGGTTCCACTTAGAACATGCCTCGCCATGGTCGACCAAAGAAGTTGAGTGGATGTGCTCAGCGCCATATCTAAAGGTTGTCTTTTCAGAATAGACGTATGAGTGCTGCCAGCATTGGTGCAGAGGTTAAAGGGGTGGGGTGGGGGTCAGCCTGTTAGTGCTCAGACCATACGCCGCACACTACATCAAATTGGTCTGTATGGCTGTCGTCCCAGATGGAAGCCTCTTCTAAAGGTGATGTACAAGAAAGTCCGCAAACAGTTTGCTGGAGAAAAGCAGACTAAGTACATGGATTACTGAAACTACGTCCTGTGGTCTGAACAGACCAATATAAACATATTTAGCTCAGATGGTGTCAAGCGTGTGTTGTGGCAGCCAGGTGAGTAGTACAAAGACAAGTGTGTCTTGCCTACAGTAAAGCACGGTGGTGGGAGTGTCATGGTTTGGGGCTGCATGAGTGCTGCCGGTTGTGGGGAGCTACGGTTCATTGAGGGAACAATGAATGCCAACATGTACTATGACATACTGAAACAGAGCATGATCCCCTCCATTTGGAAACTGGGTTGCAGGGCAGTATTCTTACTAAAGAAACTGAGGATAAAGGTGCTGGACTTGCCTAGCCTATCTCCAGAAGTAAACACTATTGGGCATCTGTGGGGCATCCTCAAACAGAAGGTGGAGAAGCGCAAGGTCTCTAACATCCACCATGGAGGAGTGGAAGAGGATTCCAGTGGCAACCTGTGAAGCTCTAGTGAACTCCATGCCCAAGAGAGTTAAGGCAGAGCTGGAAAATAACGGTGGCCGCACAAAATATTGACACTTTGGGAACAATCTGGCTATTTTCATTTACGGGTGTACTCACTTTTGTTTCCAGCGGTTTAGACATGAATGGCTTTGTGTTTGATGTTATTTTGAGGGCACACCAAATTTACAAAATTCACTGTTATACAAGCTGTACAGTGACTACTTTACATTGCATCAAAGTGTCATATCTTCAGTGTTGTCCCATGAAAAGATAGAATAAAATATTTACAAAAATGTGTGTGGTGCACAGCAGCTAGATATGTGAGGGGTATACTCACTTTTGTGAGATACTGTATATTAGTAACTCATCTCCTTAAACCGTGACAGGCTTGGGAGTCTTCACAATGCTTTTGGCTGCCATAGCAATCAAACAGTTCCTATGATCTCATCATGGGAGAGAGGGGTCTATTTGGGCAAAAGAACCAGCCAAGTCCCAGTAGATTACCCCTTAGATGTCATGGTCTCATTGGACCACAGCATCTAAGGGGTTAAATGACCATCATCAGAGTTGTCTCCGATCACAGACATTGATGCAGAGTGTTTGCTGTGTAAAACAGCAGACACCCGCTAGCTTTGGCGCCTGCTCATTCTGTCCTCCTGATTGTTATACCCATCCTCATTTCATGTTTCACTTTTCATCACTTCAACCTTTAGGGTCCATTGTCACGGTATATTTTGACGTTGTTAAAATCCGCAGGGTATATCGTGGCAGAAAATGTACAATAAAAGCCTCAGCTTTTGTCACAATGTGAACAATGAGGTAGATCTACAAATTCCATTTAATATTTAGACAGCATAACAGGGGTGAAACTAACTCCTTGGCAGCTGTAAAGGCTACTATAAAGCTCGCAGTGGCAGGGGGTCCGGGCCTTTAGACCTCCCAATCAGACTGTATGATATTCTCTGTACAGAGTGATGTGCTAATTGCTGATAAGTTCAAGAGCTCCAAACACAACAGCAGTGACTACTGACCAGGACCAGCTCATTATCTGCTACACTGTGCAGGAGGCAGAGGTCAGCAGTGGAGGGGAGAAGTGGTGGGGAAGCACGTGTTATGAAGTCATGTTCCATGAGTGGGCGGAACTTCTGTGGAGAAGAAAGCGTAGATGTGGTGGATTCATTAGCCAGGTAAATACTGGGAATTGTAGTTCTCACCTCTTATTCCTCCACCGTGTATTGTCCTCTCATATGACATAATAACAGCTTGGACATGCTTGGAGTTGTAGTCCTCTCCTCTTATAAATTCTTCCTATAATGTCCTTTAATAATGACCTGGGCAAGTTGGGAGTTGTAGTCCTCTCCTCCTATACCTCCCCCCCCCCTGTAATATCCTATGATATCACATAATAACAGCCTGGAGATCATGGGAGTTGTAGTTCTCCCCCTTATACCTTCTTCCTGTTAATGTCCAATAGCAAAATGTTGGAGGAGGTGGTGAGGAAAGGCATTAAATATCACAAGAAAGCGCCAAGTTTGGTGAGTAAAACAATTATTTATCTTATAGATTTCTAGTGTAATTTGGCTGGCTCTCCTATAGATTATGGTTTCTATTCTTGATAGAGAGATAAATTGAGACAGCGGCACTCACACATATGGTTTCTATTCTGTGTGGTGTAGTATAGTGCCTTATTGTTCCGAGTATAATGCCCTCCTTTTTTAGGGTTAGGAAAGTGGCCCCCCTACTGCCAGTATTAATCTAATGATCACCCCACTTGAGCTAATTATGACCGGTTTGGGTGCACGTCACAGTTGTTCCAAACTCCACCTTGTGGAACTCAATTGATACAGGATAGATGAGACAGCACTCCAGATTTCTTGTATGCTAAGTGAATTTATTCAGCCGGACATGGTGGTGCAATTCAATATTACAACGTTTCGGGCATAATGACAGCCCTTTATCAGGTGTGATGCCTGCTTCTATAAGCGTGTTCACACCTGATGTCCGGCTGAATAAATTCACTTAGCATACAAGAAATCTGGAGTGCTTTCTCATCTATCCAGTACACACAGTGCTCATTATTACCAAGTGATGTTTGTCATCCATTATGGCCTGGGCCTCATTCCAAGGCGGTGCTTTCTCCAGCAGTCATGATGCAGTGACATCAGCATGGGCAAGGATTATCCCCCAGCATGTCCTCATCACAGCAGTGCTCTGTTCATCGTCGGGGGAACTTGGCTAGCTGAGTATTAGGCCACTTTCACACGAGCGAGTCTTCCGTGCGGGTGCAATGCGTGACATGAACGCATTGCACCCGCACTGAATCCTGACCCATTCATTTCAATAGGGCTGCCTGTGTACATTAGTGTTGTTTTTCACGCATCACTTGTGCGTTGCGTGAAAATCGCAGCATGTTCTATATTCTGCATTTTTCTCGCAGCTCTTGCCGCATAGAAGTGAATGGGGCTGCGTGAAAAACGCATTGCATCCGCAAGCAAGTGTGGGTGCGATGCGTTTTTTACTGATGGTTGCTAGAAGATGTTGTTTGTAAACCTTCAGTTTTTTATCACACGCGTGAAAAACGCATCAAAACGCATTGTACTCGCGCGATAAAAACTGAACAACTGAACACAATCACTGCCAAAACTGAATGACTGAACTTTATGCTCGTGTGAAAGCGGCCTTACTGTTTCTTTTTTTCTTTACACCACAAGGGGCCTTCACTTAAATAATGGGGAACACTATTGTATGGGGGAATTAAGGGGGAGCACTAGTGTGAGGGTGGTCTAAGGGGGCATAACTACTGTGTGGGAACACTAAGGGGGCATTTGACTGAGAGTGTGGGGGATTTTTGGCAAGTGTGAGCAGTCTTGACTAGACATCGAAGGGGAGGTGGACAGGAAATTGCTCGGGGGAAGGCCCCCAATCAAAAACTCGCTTTTTCTAGTTACACCCCTGCAGTACTGTTGTGTACAATGTATGATAAATTTTCTGCCTCTTGCTTGACACATTAGAATTATTTGTCTAACTTTACACCATCTATTTTTTGACTCACTGTGTGCAAAAATTTTGTGTGCTAAGATTTCAGTGCAATTTTGGGGCATGTTGTCCCACTTAGCCAACACCCCTTATAACAAAGCCACGTCCATTCTCCATAAGCTGCACCTCTTGTTTACTGAGGTGCAACACTTTGGTGCACGGCATCTGCGACACTCTTTTACGGCACAAATCGAAAATTGTGGTGTATTTAGCCCAGTAAATCTCCCTCACTCAGTTCTAGTCTCCTGTGTCTATTCCTTATAGACTATAATCTTTATTAAAGAAGCCTCGGATGTATCTAATCTATCTTGTCTTGTCCTGTAATTGTATGCCGATTTTATGCATGGGTTATAAATTGATACAATTTAAAATGCTTTTAAAGCACTACAGAGGGAGAAAGCACTATATAAATGAATAGTAATAATGATATGTGACTCAATGCTCAATTATTTAGTCTACAATGCATATATAATACATTTACTCCTAATAAATAGCAGTAAAATGTTTTATGTGCTATCTCTCACACAAGGTGAGATATAGGCAGACATGGATTCATGGTTTATTGACACTTAAAAGGTGGAGGCATTGCTTTACTTCACATCTTCACACAATACAAAAGCTCCTAAGAGATTTGTTAAGAATACAGCCAATGGTCACAGGAGAGAATGCAGGTAATGAGTTTTGCATTAATGCTTTTAACATCAGTCTTTCGGTTCTATGTTGGAAGATGAAAGGCTATGCACTTACCCACCTCAAAAGTAGTCAGCACTTAAACATGTTGCATTTTTTTGTACACCAACATAAGTCTATTTTTCATAGTTATAGTTCAAAATCAATAATTTTGTCATTTTTGTTGTAGCATTTTTTTTGTTATTATGTTTTATACCTGGGAAAATGTAGAAAAAAAAATGGAAAAATAGTTTCACACATTTTTTAATATTTTTTTTTAAATAGCACAAAGGGCAAGTAAAATACTTTTTAAAATGATGTCTCTTATCGATAACAGTCAATTTCAGATAGGGGGATAGATAGTTTGCAGTCACCAGTGGCGTGACTAGAAGCTGTAGAGTGGCATTTGGTGGCATTTTTTTTAATTTTGTTAAAATTTTTTCTTTATTTTTATTTTATTTTAAATGCTGTGCCCTCCATAAGGTCATACAAGACCTTTGGGGAACATTTAAAGCAGGAATGCCCAACCTGTGCCCCCCCCAGCTGTTGCAAAACTACAACTCCCAGCATGCCTGGAAAGCCTACAGCTATCAGCCTACAGCCGAACATGGTGGGAGCTGTAGTTTTCCAACTGGAGGGCCGCAGGTTTGGCATCCCTGATTTAAAGCGGTTAGTTAGCCTTAATCTAGTCCCCTATACAACAACTATTTTACTTGTGTTTCCGATTTTGCCCTGTTTACCCGCTCTGAATTGCGGTTATGTGACGCACCAGCCGGCTTCACTACACAACATCCGCTGCAGAGTTGTCATGTCCTTTAATCCCTTTAATCCAGTCGACATCAGCGCTAACGCCCCCCTTGTGGCTACCCCCATCAACCTTCTTTGTTTACTCCCACTCTTCTCAAGCTGAACACGTCGACGTGGCTCTTGTGTATGCCCTCTGTATACCTGGTTTATTTGATGTGTAATTTGTGGGTTGTCTTCCTTCTTGATTCCTCCTCCCCACAGATATGATTTTCCTAATGAATCCTACATTACCAATCATGCCTTACTTTGCAGAGACAGAGGGGTTGGAGTCTCACCACACTGCACTAAGGGGAGTGCTCTAGGGGCAGCCATGACAGATCAGTGATATCCAAAAATCAGTACGGCACTCGCCACGTGAAAAAAACATTTTATTTTATGCAGTCAAGCAAGATCTTCACGTTAAGTAAATAAATAATGAAGGATACAAAAGTATGTGCAGCTTATACACGCTGGGATGTTTTGGATCCTGCTTGCTGCTGCAATTTGACTAACCCTTAGCACTGCAGTGCAGAGAAGGAGGAGAATCACGCTTCTATCTCTTCCACCTCTGTCTTTTTTACATGCGCTTTACAGCACACTCTGCAGGCCGCCGCTAGCCCCACGTACCGTACCCCAACATTTCTCCCCCCGCCCCAGGGGGCTGATATCCAGCAGGGGGAAAATAAAAAAATGCCATTGAGCAGGGGGTAGAAATGTAAGAAATACAAAAAATTACCCCCTAGCACTGCCCCCCTGCTGGGTGGCACCCTAGGCACCAGACCTTAAAATACAACCCTCTATCCATTCATTAATTTGCCATCATTCTTAGACACTAAGGTCACTTTTCCCCGATGTTACATCATAAGGGTATTATTCTGGAATTAAATTAATAGGTTGTAAATGGACTGCATTATACATCTGATATAAATGCAGTACAATCTGTAGCAGTGGCATACATCGAAGAGGGGGAGCCACCCCCTTATGGTGTCAGGTTTTTCCAGTCAAAGAAGTGCCCCCAATGCCCTTTCCTTTAGCTTAATGCCAGTTACCCACCAACAGGTCCTCTGTATAGACGAGTTTTGTACAGGTCCTAACCACTGACAAAAGTGACCATTCAGGACTGTGCCCTTGTCTCTCCAAGAGTCCCCTTAGATGTCGGATGGTCTGTCCCTATATAAAATACACCTTTGAATGCAAAAAGTAAATTATTCCAACTTCTATCACAATAACATACAACTTGCATAGTATCATACATTCAGAAGTTCTATCCCGTGGGACGATTACGTCATCCAGATAATATACAATCTCTAATTCGATCACTCTCCACCATTTCTATTTTAATATTTGCATCCATAGGAAGGATATATACTGAATACTAGGGACAGTACAGTGTTATTTCTACAGTTGTTTCCATGCATGTTATCTGTAACGTGGCCACACATGTATACCACTAGGAGGCAGTGCATATTCAGAAATGCACATGTTGCTACGTACCTTGCTCTATCTGTGCCATACAGAAGGGACCTTCGTTTGATTAAAGTTAGGAAAACACTGAGTCTTCTGCTGGAATGTACAATGACTGTAAAATCCTCCATGTCACATATGCAGTCTGATGTAGGTAAACATCTTTAAAGCCATCCGCTATTGTGTGACATTAAGAGGGAAAACCTGGGAAGAAGTAAGCTTCCAAGCTTTTTAGCAGATGCTTTCTAACAAAGCTGCTTTTGAAATACACAGATTAGCCACCCTTTTTTTTCCTTAAAAAGAAAGAAAAACACACAAACATTTAAATTGCCCTATAATAACACAATACAATGTTCAGGATCATTGCCTCTAAATAGTCAGATCCCTGCATGTGGAGACATGCGGAAATATTTCTGGTGGCATTTGTGTTAGGGAAATCATGCACATGCCTGAATAGTCTACGACATAATCTATCTATCTATCTATCTATCTATCTATCTATCTATCTATCTATCTACCTAGCTATCCATCTATCCATATATGGATACATATGGTATTGCAGCAATACCGTCTATCTCTACATTTCTATCTACCCATCTTTTCTTCCATCTATCATAGATGTAATGTGCTTCTACAGATACATATGGTATTTTCAGCAGTTCTACAAACTATTGACCCTAAGGCCTCTTTCACACGAGCGTGTCCAGATTAGGTCCAGATGCGTTCAATGAAAACTGTGCGATTTTGCAGGCAAAGCCATTCAGTTTTGCCTGCGATTGCGTTCAGTTGTTCAGTTTCTTCCACGCGGTTGCAATGCGTTTTGATGCGTTTTCACACGTGTGATAAAAAACTGAAGGTTTACAAACAACATCTCCTAGCAACCATCAGTGAAAAACGCACTTGCTTGCGGATGCAATGCGTTTTTCACGCAGCCCCATTCACTTCTATGGGGCCAGAGCTGTATGAAAAATGCAGAATATAGAACATGCTGCGATTTTCACGCAACGCAGAACTGATGCGTGAAAAAAAATGCTCATGTACACAGACTCCGGGATGGGGACCCGATCTTTATTATTTTCCCTTATAACATGGTTATAAGGGAAAATAATAGCATTCTAAATACAGAATGCAAAGTAAAAAGCGTGATTAAGGGTTGAAAACTAAAAAAAAATTAACTCACCTCCTCCAATTGATTGCGTAGCTGCCGGTCTCCTGTTCTGTCTTCAGCTGGGGGGTAAAGGACCTTCCGTGATGTCACTGGGTCACATGGTCCAATCACATGCTTCCATCAGTGATAACTATAATAATAAAATATACAGAATACTCAACCCGAAACCGGACTTCAGTGATGAAGTCCGGCTTTGGGTCGGGGTACCAAACATGCCGATTTTTCTCACGCACGTGCAAAACGCATTACAACAGTTTACACACGCACGGCAAAATCGCGCATTTTCCCGCAGCGCTCCCGCCTCTTATCCGGGCGTCAAATGTGACGCCCGTGTGAAAGAGGCCTAAGGGTGGAGCTACACGGCCATCTTGACCACCTCACCCGTCGCTCAAGTAAGGAACGTTGTGTAGCACTGCAGCCATTGAACTAATGGGGTCGCAGTGCAACTGACAAGTTGCCGCAACTGTGAACCCAGAGCTGTAGAAAAAATCCAACAGAAGTGCTGGTTGGAGGGCACCAGGGAAATAATGACCATAATATAATAAACTTCCAAAAAATAGAGTATGTAAAAATAGAATTAGTACTCCCTGTCTCTCGTTCCAAAAAAACTTTCCAGTCTCTCCAAAATAACCACAAGCATGCGACTAGGTTCCTATTAACTGCCGTTCCTGCACTGGGGGGTGGGGTGGGTGTAGATTTAAGATAGGGAAGGCGCATCCCTCTCAAACTGTGGTAGGTGCCAGAGGTAATAATCCTTTCCACAGCAGCAAAGTCTAAATGCCATAAACGTGCAAATACTTTGAAGCTTGCTGGCCCTGCTAAGACATCTTGTCTTTTCCCTTCAGCGGTACTCTGGGAGTAGAGTTGCTCTTTTGACAGTTGTAGTCTCAGAGACAGAGGCTCTCTGGACTTGAATGTGGTCTGCAGGAACATGCACACATCCTTCCTGTATTTCTGCTTAGATTAGGTTATGCACATGATAAGGGAAAATACATGTCACCAGTACATACTAAATGGTAAAACACTGGGTAACACTGACATGGAAAAGGACCTAGGAATTTTAGTTGACAATAAACTAAGCTGTAGAAACCTGTGTCAGGCAGCTGCTGCCAAGGCCAATAAGATAATGGGTTATATCAAAAGGGACATAGGTGTACATGAGGAGACCATAGTTCTACCACAAAATTCTACGAACCACTAGTTAGATTACACATTTAAGTATTGTGTAGAAATGTTAGGCTCCTGTGCACAGGAAAGACATTAAAGAGTATAAGCGGGAACAGTAATAACTGGATTGGATGGACTACAGTACCCAGAAACATGATTAAAATTAGGGTTGTTTCGTTTAAAAATAAAACTGCTTAGTGGAGATCCAATAACTGTGTTTAAATATATCAGGGGTCAGTACAGAGATCTCTCCCATCATCTATTTATCCCCAGGACTGTGACGAGGGGATATCCTCTGCATCTAGAGGAAAGAAGGTTTGCACACAAACATAGAAAAGGATTCTTCACGGTAAGAGCAGTGAGACTATGGAACTCTCTGCCTGAGGAGGTGGTGATGGTGAGTACAATAAAGGAATTCAAGAGGGGACTGGATGTATTTCTGGAGTGTAATAATATTACAAGATATAGCTACTAGAGAGGGGTCGTTGATCCAGGGAGTCATTCTGATTGCCTGATTGGAGTCGGGAAGAAATTTTTTCCCCTAAAGTGAGGAAAATTGGCTTCTGCCTCACAGTTTTTTTTTGCCTTCCTCTGGATCAACTTGAACGATAACAGGCTGAACTGGATGCACAGATGTATTTTTTCAGCCTTATAAACTATGTTATTGCTGGTAGTTTTTACCATTATATAAAGCAGGAAGCCACAGCCTGAAGGTGAAAGTACTGTGACACAAACATTAGACCACAGTATACCACTCATATAATACACACCAGTATACACCCCTGTTTTTTTTGTAAGTAGCGGGTGCAATGACAGGGAGCTGTAATAGCGCCGCTCCCCATCACTGTACCCCTCAGATGTCGCATTTATACATGATCGTAGCATCTGAGAGTAATAATAGAGTGTAAAATTAACAGAAAAAAAAAATTAAATTATACTTACAGCCTCCATTTGCTTGCCACAGGCTGGCCGCCACCATCTTGCTTGAAGATCTCGCGAGAAATCTCGCATGGCCCAAGATGATGTCATCACGCAGCCGGCGTGGTGACGTTCTACATCACGACTCACAAGATTTTGGCTGAGATCTTCAATCTTCAAGATGGCGGCGCCCAGCCCTTCGCGAGCAAATGTAGGAGGTACGCTTGTTTTCTATTTTTTACACTATTTCAAGTTAAATGGATTCGCTACCACGAAGCACGAGGAAATTCAGCTTCACGGCAAATTGAATTTATCCTGAAATTCGGATCGAATTCCACTTCATTGGATTTGATTCGCTCATCTATAATAATCACATTACAAGACCCCTTAGTATCAGAATACTGTATATACTGTAATCAAATAGTCACAGTTTAAAGAGGACCTGTCACTACAAAATGCAATGCAATATGAAAGCACCATGTTATAGAGCAGGAGAAGCCGAACAGTATATTGTGTGGCCAAAAATTCAGTAAAACCTGTAATTTATATATTTATATCTTAGCTTTTTCCCCCTCCTGTGAACAGCTATCGGTACAGGAGAGAAGGGTTATCAGTGATTGGTAGAAGTGTGTGTATACAGAAATAGCTATCAGTCATGGATAACATGTTCTCTGTGTAAAGCCTTGTTCACACGACCGTGCCGTGTTTTGAGCTCCGCAAACTGCGGTTCCGCAAAACACAGATTCCGACCGTGTGCCTTATGCAATTTGCGGAACAGAACGGACGGCCCTTTTAGAAATGCTCCCTCATCTTCATATTGTGAAGGAGATTGCTACATGTAAATACAGTGGTCTCCTTCACGGAACAAGCAGCCGACTGCCGGGATGGAACGCTTACTTCCCAACTATCGGCCTCTCCATTGGCTCATCTAAACCGGCCTTAATCCTCTGCTGTAACCTATTGACCATGGATTCCATTCCTGAGGGAGGCATTGATCTTCTGTGAGCGCCATTGGCTTCTCGCAGCTTTCCAAGCACAGAGCCATGCATTGTACAGCGGCTGTGCTTGGTATTCGCATCTCAGCCCCGATCACTGGCCACGTGATCAATGAATGTGTCGTCACTCGGCCTAGGAAAAGCAGAAAGCTCATACAGCTGATCTGCATGGGTCCCGGGTGTCGGACCCACACACCGATCAGATACTGATGGCCTATCCAGAGGATTAAAAAAATCTGAAAACTTAAAGGTTTCAGTAATGTCCCTCTTTCCCCTTCTTTCCTCAAGACTGAACAGATTAAGGGGGTAATTTATTATACTGAAATACGCCTATATTAGGCTTATTTCAGGCGCAGGTGGCGGCACAACGATTAATTGTGCCACAATCTGCGACTTCTCCCCGCTCACGCCAGATCTAAAAAAGTGGGAGTGGCAGGGGTGGAGAAGGGGACGGGCCAGCTGGTTTAGGCGTAGAAAATAGTCTAAGGAAGCTGTCTTACATTTGGAACTGGCGCTGGATGTGCCGAAGTTATGGAGAGGCCGGTGCCTCTTCATAACTTCGTCCGATCCTCCGCCAGCTATACGGCTTTTCTAAGATCAGCGTCTAAAACGCCGGTCGTAATAAATGTGCCCCTTAGTTCTTTAAGTCTATCCTGGTATGTTTTATGCTTAAGACCCTCCACCATTTTTGTAGCCCATCTCTGCACCCGTTCCATTTTATCTAAGTCTTTTTGTAGGTGGGGTCTCCAGAACCAGACACAGTATTCCAGATGTGGTCTCACTAGCGCTCAGTGCTAGTCAGTATAATTCTGTAGAAGTAAGGTCAGAGACACACAGCATTATGAATCAGCATAATGCCGTGCGCTCCTGCGAAACCTGCAGTGTCCATAATGACGAATCACGGTCACACACTGAGCATACTTCCCGCACAGGACATGCTCGGCTTCAAGATCTCTAAGTCCAGTCTTCAATACTTGTCTTTTTCATAGTGGCATTTTTTTTTCAATTGCAGGGTGTTTTTGTGCCCATTGCATTTTATGTTTTTAAGATCGCAGAATATTGTAGCAATCACATGTTTACAAAACCGCATAAAAAAGCTATGGAAAACATATGTTACAATAAAAAAAGCCACATGCAGTTTTATGTTTTTTTTTTATTGTCTGTAAAATGCCAGAACAAATGTTACCTAAGAAACTGCCATAGAAAGCCATAGAAACTGCAAGTGCTTTTTCCATACCATATTGCTACTGTTATTGCTGTTAATATTGTCTTTTTGTGGTGTTTTTTCTAAATGACTGTTTTAACCAACTTTTTATTTTTTCTGGTGTTTTTCCTCATGTCAAAACACCAGGAAAAGAAATGGCAAAAGCATGCTGCGTTTTTCTAAAAAGCCAAAGACCCAAAAAGCACCACGTAGCAAAAAAAAAAAAAAATAAGAATATAAATATTTGTGTGTCCTAACATCTGGAAGAGGCATTTTTACCACCAAAAGGAGCACCAAGAAATACATGCGCAAAAAAAGTAAAAGTGCAAAAAAATACCATTAAAAACCTACCTGTTTTCCCCCACTATACACACAGACCCTTTTGCTTTGCAAAGGCTCATGCACACAAACGTATTTTCTTTCTGTGTCCATTCCGTTTTTTTTTTTGTTTTTTTGCGGACCGTATGTGGAACTAATTATTTCAATGGGTCTGCAAAAAAAACTGAAGTTACTCCATGTGCATTCCGTTTCCATATGTCTGTTCTGCAAAAACATAGAACATGTCCTATTATTATGTGCATTACGGACAAGGATAGTACGGAATGCACACGGAAGTCATCAGTATTTTTTAAGGAACCGTTTTTTGCGTACCGCAAACTACATACGGTGCATAGGGTGCATAAACCCTAAATGTAAGTTTAGAAAATAATTAAAATGAGTCTCCAGACTGATGTAGTTTTACAATTTTTTTCATTCCTTTCCCTAGTATGTGATACAGAAACTGATACAGAATATTATATTTTAAAAAGACACAACTTGTCAATTGTTACATTGTTGGGTGCAGCTAGTTTCCTCAAATTTCTTTAATATGCCCATTTCCAGAACACTTTTAGAATATGAACTGCACCAAGAAAAAAACCTTAGATAGGCTGACAATGCCATAAAGTACGGCACTGTTAAGAGGTACGCGTAAA
Organism: Bufotes viridis; assembly: GCA_033119425.1. Classification (NCBI taxonomy): domain Eukaryota; kingdom Metazoa; phylum Chordata; class Amphibia; order Anura; family Bufonidae; genus Bufotes; species Bufotes viridis. Next base: position 440,950,839 of record CM065589.1, read on the forward strand.
AGTACTCTCTTCATTTTATAAGATAGTCAGTAATGTTGATCGCGAATATTCTAATTGCAAATTTTTATCACGAATATGGGCACTTCGAGAATTTGCGAAAATCGTTTCGTTTACGTTCCGTTTTTTGTGTTCCTTATACGGAACCTTTCATTTCAATGGATCCGCCCAAAAAACGAAAGGTATTCCATATGCCTTCCGTCTCCGGATTTCCGCTCCGTTCACAGATAGAGCATCTCCTATTATTGTCTGCATAACGGACAAGGATAGTGCTGTTCTATCAGGGGCAAGCTGGTCCGTTCCGCAAAAAACGGAATGCACACGGACGTCATCCGTATTTTTTGCGCATCCATTTTTTTGCGAATAGCAAAATGCTGAAAAAGCCATACGGTCGTGTGCAATCTGCCTTGGACACAGTGCTGTGATGTCACAACAATAAGTGCACCAATCAGTAATATCTACTCAGACCTGATAAAATGTGAAGTTGCACGTATTGTGCAAAAAAAATCGGCATCATTAGTGCCGATTTGTGCAATCACAAAAATAATGACGAGATCACAAATTCTAGAATTCGCGAATTTATTGCGAATATTATGCAAAAAAAATTGCTAAATATCGTGAAAACTAATATTGCCTATGCCGCTCATCACTAATAGTCAGTAAATGGCACTTGTTATAACCCAAACAGTCACAAACCAGCTGTGTTCTGGCTCTGCAAAATCCTTGCAATTAGTGGAGCGGGACTAGTGGCCTCTTTACATTGTCTGTATCATCATGGACTGCTCCCGCACTAATATCATCTTCTTTTCACAGTAATTCATTGCAATTTCAGTACGGTATAATTTATTTATTTTACATTGCTCCAAAAAAATTAATTGAACTGCAGACGTAAAGACACAGCAGCACATGAAAACCACTGGATTCGCAATGTGAGGGCTCATGAACACGACCATATGTATTTTGCTTTCTGAAAAACACAGATCCACAAAAAATGTGGATGACATCCGTGTGCATTCCGTATTTTGCGTAACGGAACAGCTGGCCCCTAATAGAACGGTCCTATCCTTGTCCGTAATGTGGACAATAGGACATGTTCTGTTCCTTTGTAGAATGGACATACGGTCATTTCCATTTTTTTTCTGCAGCCTCATTGAATTGAATGGTTCCGCATACGGGCGACAAAAACAAAACAGAATGACAATATGTTCATGTGCATGAGCCCTAAAGCTGTTTTGTATTTTTGAAAATTCACAGCATTTCTATAATTTCTGCAAATTTTTTATGATTTACAACGGTTGTCTGATGAAAGTCTAATGTGTTTGTTCTGACACAGTGATCTTCCTTCACTTCTAATGTTGATGATATGCTTGAAGGCGGATGGTTGTCTGGGATGTGGTTGAAGCTAGGCCAACCCCCTTTTTTCAGTTCTATATTAGGGGGATAATATATCTCCTTAAGGAGAGTGCCCAATCGGTGTGGAGTCTTATAGGCTGGGCAATTATCCTCTGGAATTCTGGGAAGAGGCTATGTAAATGAGCTCTTAGCAAGCTTTGCTTCTGATGCCACCAGAGGTACAATAGCTGTTTTATAAGTCAACTTTCAACCTTTTAAACAGGCCTTGAGGCATAACTTAGATAATAATTAAGCCAACACCACATCTGCAGACAGCTGTTTCGCGGTTATTGCCCCTTATCTGATGAATTTCTGTGTTATATACCTTGGAACTGTGCCTACTGCTTGAGTATGTACTACGCCCATCATCCGCTTAGTAACAGAGACTTTATTTATTATAACCAATTGGGCTTGGTTATTGCCTCCACATCCGCTAGCCCACTCCATCTGCCTTTCTGCCATCTAATCATCTACCTAACATCAAGTGCAACCCAGCCACCACCAGGTAGGATCTTACAAAAGTCCAGGGTGTGCCTCCCTCCACTCACTGCACGTGTGGCTCAGGGAGTGCTAGAGGAAGAGGGATTAGCCACTGTGATGACTACAACCACCCTCGTTGCCAGTGACACCACTACCATCCAGCTCTTGCCACAACCATGCCTCCCCTTGGGTCCAGCACGCTGCAAATGATAATGTCAATGATCAGTGGACCACTTGGTCTAATGGAAATACCAATTTAACTAATGAACTGAGCCAGACAGTCAGCTCTCTTCCTCCTGTTACTTAAACAGAGAGAAATAGAGACAGAGGAAGCTCTCGGCTTTGTCAGCTATATAGAAAATACAGAACTTCCAGGAGCAGCTCGGGGAGGGGGGGAGGGGTGCGGTCCGCTCCGGGTGCCCACTGTCAGGGGGGTGCCAGAAGCAATGAGCGCGTCCTTTAATACAGATGGAAGCGCTCATTGCTGGAGTGCCAGGGAGCTGCAGTACTGTCACTCACTGACCGCTCAGCTCCCTGCACTCCTTCTTTAGCCCAGCGCCCTGAATGGTGAAGCACAGAGCCTTCTGGTCCCTGCTCCACCATTCAGCCTGCAGGCACAGATCGCACTGCTGGCCTGTCTAAGAGGATTCTGCAGCCCGGGAATCTGCCGGTATTCCTCCCACACAGGCCTGCAGAGTGATCTGCATCTGCAGGGGAGAACTGGATGTGAGCTTCAGGAACGGGACAAGGTGAGTAGTATTACTACTATGAAGGGGTTACAGAGGACATTAATACTATAAAGAGGGCACAATGGGCATTACTACTGTAAAGGGGGCACAGATGGCATTACTACTTTGATGAGGGCACAAAGGGCATTACTACTATGAAGGGAGCACAATGGGCATTACTACTGTAAAAGGGGCACAGAGAGGACATAACTACTGTGAGGAGGGCACAATGGGAATTACTACTGTAAAGGGGGAACAGAGGGCATTACTACTGTGAAGGGGGCACAGAGGACATTACTACTATGAAGAGAGCACAGAGAGCATTACTTCTGTGAAAAGGGGCACAGAGAGGACATAACTACTTTGAGGAGGGCACAATGAGCATTACTACTGTGAAGGGGGCACAGAGGGCATTCCTACTGTGAAGGGGGCACAAAGGGCATTACTACTGTGAAAGGGGCACAGAGGGCATTGCTACTATGAAGGGGGCACAATAGGCATTACTTCTATGAAGGAGGCACAGAGGGAGGGCATTACTACTGTGAGGAAAGCACAAAGGGCATAACTACTGTGAAAGGGGCACAGAGAGTTTTACCACTGCCCAGGACAAAGTGGTACAAAGGGCATTACTACTGTAAAAGAGGCACAGAGGGCATTGCTACTATGAAGGGGGCACAATGGGCATTACTTCTATGAAGAAAGCACAGAGGACATAACTACTTTGAGGAGGGCACAATGAGCATTACTACTGTAAAGGGGGCACAGAGGTCATTCATATTGTGAAGGGGTACAAAGGGCATTACTACTGTGAAAGAGGCACAGAGGGCATTACTACTATGACGGTGGCACAATGGGCATTACTACTGTGAAGGGGGCACAGAGGGCTTTACTACTGCCCAGGACATACTGAAGGTTAGTCAATGTTCCCTCCACAAATACCAGATGGAAATGGCCATGGTGGCTAATGGCACGCCGCCACCACAATGACACCTGGTGTTGGAACTGTGTGTCTCCGCACTATGCATGATGGCAATAGGAGATAGATATAAGATAGAAGATATTTCCTCTGCGCCCAGTCCTTAGTAAGAGACCGTTATTTAGAAACCATTTTCAGACAATTAAAACCTATTGAGACCTTCAAGCTGAACGTTTCCATAAACCACATCAATGAGTTCTCTGTCAAGTACTAGCTGTGCAGGTGTGATAGTACTCGCTTGGGTTGCCTTATCACTTATCCTGCTGCTAGTCTTTCAAACAGGTATTCTTTTTCATATGAACACAAACACAAGGGTGCCCGCAACCTATCTGTTGTTTTACTGATTACAAGTAAGATTACCTTCCTCTAGCTTTCAGGACTTTAGTTAAAAGGCACTTAATGATGACAAGCAAAATAACGTGAACAATATGAATGCTAAATTCCAGTGCAATACGCAATACAGACATACTGCAGATATTAGTTATTATGGCCTGGCTAACTTGTTTGTCTATCTGTCGGTTGGTCTATCAATTATCTATTTATCTATCTATCTATCTATCTATCTATCTATCTATCTATCTATCTATCTATCCAGTTGTATTATGCTAGGAATATTGTATGGACATTGAAAATTTAGTTTTGTATTTTTCTCACTGGCAAGTGATCTGTAAATGTAAATTCAAAGTATTCCTTCACATAGCAGGCTGTTTCTGTGAAAAAAAAAATCGGGCACTTCTGGTTGTGTTGGCTCTCTCTACTCTCCCCTCCCTTTTCTCAGTGTTAGAGATCAGAGCAGAGAGGGGGAGGATGTTGTACACAGGAGATTATAGATTCAAGAGGGGAGAAAGGGGGGAAAGCAGGGACCAGGAGCCGTGCGGGGGAGCCAGTGGTCAGTGAAAAAAAAATGCACAATTTTAGATAATTTTTTAAATATAGATACGGACATAGAAAATTAAAGGGCATCTGTCAGCAGATTTGTACTTATAAAGCTGGCTTACCTGTTACATGTGCGCTTGGCAGCTGAAGATGTCTATGTTGGTCCTATATTCATATTTGCACACATTGCTGAGAAAAATGATGTTTTAATATATAAAAATGAGCCTCTAGGAGCAATAGGGGCATTGCTGCTACACCAAGAGCTGTGATGGGCAAACTACGGCCCGGCGGCCCTTTTTATGCGGCCCGCAGAACTGCACTGCGATAGGAAGCTAATTTATTCACTTCACTTGCCGCTGACGTAATTGCAGAGAAGCGCTGTTATCTCACGCAGGCGCACTGGATACAGTAGTCTGCACCCGTGCGGACTACTGGCAGGGGCATCGTCGAGCAAAGTGCGCATGCGCCGTCTTCCAGCGCACCTCGCTCGACGATGCCTCTGCCAGTAGTCCGCACGGGCGCAGACTACTGTATCCAGTGCGCCTGCGTGAGATTACGGCACTCCTCTGCATTTACTTCAGTGGCAAGTGAAGTGAATAAATTAGCTAGGAGGCGGTGCTGGGCTCCGGAGCGTTGGCGCGGCTGGGCTCCAACCGATTCTGACAGGGAGCATTAATAGTGGTATAATTTAAGCAGAGTGTTGGGGGTCACTAGATGACACTTATGGGGATCTGTGGATGACACTTATGGGGGTCACTAGATGACACTTATGGGGATCTGTGGATGACACTTATGGGGATCTGTGGATGACACTTATGGGGGTCACTAGATGACACTTATGGGGATCTGTGGATGACACTTATGGGGGTCACTAGATGACACTTATGGGGATCTGTGGATGACACTTATGGGGATCTGTGGATGACACTTATGGGGGTCACTAGATGACACTTATGGGGATCTGTGGATGACACTTATGGGGATCTGTGGATGACACTTATGGGGGTCACTAGATGACACTTATGGGGATCTGTGGATGACACTTATGGGGATCTGTGGATGACACTTATGGGGGTCACTAGATGACACTTATGGGGATCTGTGGATGACACTTATGGGGATCTGTGGATGACACTTATGGGGGTCACTAGATGACACTTATGGGGATCTGTGGATGACACTTATGGGGATCTGTGGATGACACTTATGGGGGTCACTAGATGACACTTATGGGGATCTGTGGATGACACTTATGGGGGTCACTAGATGATACTTATGGGGGTCACTAGATGACACTTATGGGGATCTGTGAATGACACTTAACTGACCAACACCTCAGATCTATTCTGCGAATTGCAACAACAAAGCTAACTCCAGACTTTGATGCCTTAGCAAAAAAATAGAGACCAACAGCACTGTTCCCACTAAAATTGAAGGTGAGTTATACATACTATGGGCCAGATTTATCATTACTCTTGCAGTTCACTCCACTTTCAAAGAAGGCGTATGTGTATTTGAGTCAAGTCAAATTTATCATGGGCTCTTTCAGAGGTTGATAAATCTGGTGTATTTCTGGTTCCTAGTTGTATTTTGGCTTTGTCTTTGGAAAAGTCACAATTTTAAAAAAGTGATTTTGTCAAACATAAGCATGGTCATGAGTGGAGTGAGTTTGCTCAATTTTTTGCGACTTTTTTGCGACTTTTTAAAAAGTCGCAATAATAAATCTGTCTTGCAAGTGATTTACATACGACAAAACGCCCATAAACTTGGTTTTGGAGTGAGTGGCGTAAGTCTCCAAAAAGTCGCAAAAAATTGCGCAATTTGGCTTTTTGCGCAATTTTTTGCGACTTTTCGACTCCAGAAAAGTGACTTAGGCTAATGATAAATCTGGCCCTATGTTATGAAAGAAATACATTGCATAAAAGTTTTGTACAATAACTCTTTTTATGTTTTTCTACCTTGAATTAAAGGAAACCTTTAATGTTACAAAATTAAAATTTTATTTATATTGATTCACACAAATGCCCCATCCATCTACTCTTGGTCCGGCCCCCGGGTCCAATATATGAACCCATTGTGGCCCATGAGTCAAAAAGTTTGCCCACCTCTTACCTAGATGCTTAGCTCTCTCTGCAATAGCCATAACCTCAGCACTTTGATTGACAGGACCAGGCAGTCATCACAAATGTCATCACACCAGGTCCTGTCAATCAAAGTGCAGAAAGTGCAGCAGTTGCAGAGAGAGCAGAACCTCTAGGTGTAATGGTAACGCCCCCGTTGCTTCTAGAGGCTCATTTGCATATATTAATTCATCATTTTCTTAGCAATGCGGGCACATATGAACATGGGACCAACGCAGATGCTATCAGCTGCTAACTGCAACAGGTCAGCCAGTTTCATAGGTACAAATCTGCTGACAGATGACCTTTAAAACAAAAATCACTGCAAAAAAAAAAAAAAAGTTTCACATAAAAACATGATTTAAACTATAGGTCATTTTATATATATATAATGCTTTGTATACATGTACTTAGTGTTGCATATGCAGTCATTATTTTTTTATCTGATTATTAATTTTGCTTTAGGCAGAATTGTTATAGCGTTGGCTGTGGCACTTAATGTAGTCTATTCTCTCTCCTTCATAGGATTCAGTGTGTGAGGATTAGCCAGTATTTGCATACATGTTTCATTGTTATATATAGAAATCCTCTCTATTAGGTGGTAGACAACTAACCTTTGAGTGGATTTTTCCAGTATAGTTATTCATGTGAAACCAAAAGTCTTTGTTTTGATCAGGGATGGAAATAAAAGGATTAAAAGAATCAGAACAGTGATTTGTAATTGGTCTCTAGACTTTTCTATAGACTTTGTTGAGCTACAAGTCAGCAAGAAAAGACTTTAGCTGTGTATCTACAGCTTTCGCTTCTAGCCCAGGGATTATAAAAGTTCCTTAACCTTAAGACATCCATCTTGTCAAAATAAAATTAGCTTTAACACCTACTTCTACTACAGCCAGTCTCTCTGAGACATGGGCCTTTTATTTCAGAATACATTTCTAAACTTTTCATAAATAAGTCTTATGTATAAGAGAACTAAAAGTGCTGTAATCGGCATTTGTCCCAATAGCAGCCAATAGGGATTTGATGATTACATATTGTTCTGATATACCAACCATTAAACTATTGATCCCCTTTTGCAATGGACTGCATTCTGCAATATAAACCATAATGACATTTTATGGAATTATAACTGTACAGGTGTATTTTTCATATGCCAAAGTGGGAGGTCAAACACTGCCTCTGTCTGCAGTGCCCCCCTCTGCTGCATCACCAGCCTATTGACTGTAGCTGTATTTACTAATCCGCTAAAACCCTCTAACGCCATGGGAAAAATCATTAGTTCAGTTCCTTTCATTAACTTCAACTGTTTCACTGTGACCACTGGAACGTAAGTGTGCCGTCTCATCTACTTTATTAGTGGCCTCAGTGGTGACATTGCTACTACCACTGAGGCTGTTGATTGGCTGGCAGTGGTGACACGCGTGTAGACGGCACATAACACTTCCATTCCATTACTAACTGACATTTGCCAGCTTCCTGGCATATATCTGTTGGAGATTGCGGCGCAAAGGTTATTTGCACCACGATATGCGACTTTTCCCCGCTCACGCCAGGTCTACAAATCGGGGTGTGTCGCGTGGGCAGGCCGTCCCATTTATCATTTTGTACGCCTGTTTTAGGCATAGAAAATATTCTAAAACTACACCAGAAAGTGAGCTGGCATAGATTTAGACCGACGGTGGATGCACCAAAGTTAAAGAGAGGCTGGCATGTAGGCTGGCAGCTTTCCCACAGTATACGATAAACATATATCGCTTAATGCGTCACTTTTATTGATGATGACTAAGGTCAGTACATCCACTCGCTTCTTCCATCTAAGTGCCACCATGCATCCTACAGAAATGGTCCCCTGATGAACCGATTTATTGTATATAGGGAAACGCACTGGTACACACTGTAATTTGGAGACATCACTCTATATGGGGAAATTGTCATATTATACATAGGCAGCATCATATATGGGAGTTTTTTTGTGTGGATAGGTAGGGATTTTTAGGAGGGGAACAGCCACCGATAAGTGGAGGCGCCCCTTTCGGGGCGATTACTCCACTTTTAGGCAGGGACAGTATAGATCAACAGGGATAATATCCCATTGCCTACAAGTGGATTTGCTCCAATCGTTTTCCGTGTCCCCCTGGATGGTTCAAAGATTTATTGAATAGCTGCAGCATCTGGCGAACCTGGTGAACTAAATCCCCCCCACTATTGAAAGTACCATGAGTAATTGGAATGAATGGTTCTGTATACAAAAAAACAAAAACGGAATGGACACGGAAAGAATATACGTTCGTGTGCATGAGGCCTTAGAAATATAACATTCATGCTCTTAAGCAGATTAATGGTCCAATGATGGGGAGCAAACATTCTTATGATCCATTCATTTATGTGGCACAAAAAAATCATCATTTGTTGGCAGCACATCGCTCTGTGCAAACAGCAATGTTCTGGCAACAAACAATGAATCTGTATGGGAATGAACAATCATAGTAGTGATCATTCCTCCCCATAGAATGAAGATGGTCGCTGCCTATAAATGCAGTGGATATGGTTCATTCCCGATCATTGCCCCACGTATCAGCCCCTGTATGGGTCCTTAGTCATTTTACTGTACTGTAGTGTACAACTATGTTCAATTAAATATGCATACTAAATAATTCACTATACATTGTGATAATAGTGAAACAAAGTGAGATATTGTGTTACACAAAATAAGGAGTTCAATGGCAGATTAGACGCTGATCTGCTCTGTGTAGATAAATAACGGCATATAGTACCATTGCACCTAATACTGTTAATGTAGCTGATAACTTAGAATTAGTGTTATTGACTTCGATCCAAATTTTTTGACGCGCCGCAAGGCCGAATTGCCTCGCGCTTTGTGGTGACAAATCAATTTTCCCAAAAATGGTGGTAAAATAATAAAAAATAAAAATACATACTCTCTTCATCCATTTGTATGCAAAGAGGCTGTCATGGCCATCTGGATTGAAGATACTGTGTGAAATCTTGCGCATGGTGACATATGACATCACCACGCTGGCCAGCATGATGACGTCAGCATGTCACCGCGCGAAGTCGCGCGGTATCTTCCATCAAGATTGCCATGATGGCCTCTTTGCATGCAAATGGATGAAGAGAGTATTTTTTTTATTTTCTTTACCCTGATTACCCCTGAAAGGCCTAAACGGTAGCCTCAGGTGCCGCAATCAGTGATGAACGCGGCATCTGAAAGGTTCAATTATGGGGGAGGCTGTGCAATCGCTGTACCCCATCATTGCACCCGCTACAGACAAAGAAATGCTCTTCTTGACAAATTAATTCATCAAATAGGGAATTTCTTTGCGAAATTCGGCTAAGCTGCCAAATCGAATTTTCCATAATTTCGCTCATCTCTACATAATGTATAGTGTTGAGCACGAATATTCGAATAGCGAATTTTAGTTGCTAATATCGCAACGTCGAGAATTCGCGAATATTTCGAATATAGTGATATATATTCGTAAGAACAAATATTCGTCTATTTTATTACATCTGAACCCATTACCTGCCTGCTTCTTGCTTGTGGGCCAATATGAGAAGGCTGCAATATCTAGTGAATTTGAATATTCTTCATTATTTAATTTATTTCATCTTATCGGCAATGTAATATGCGCGTTAATCTAGTAAGGGTGGGTTATAGGCAACTTTCCTATTGGGTTGGCTTGCTAGAATTCGCGAATATGTAGAATATAGTGTGATAAATAGTCGTAAAAACGAATATTCGTTTTTCTTTTTCATCTGAACCCATTAGTAAATGTAATGGGTTCAGAATCACGTTACGAATTCGCATTATGCGATTTTTAAATTGAAGATTTTTCACAATCAAGAGAATAATCTCGAATACGAATATTCGTGAATATATGGCGAATATTCTACCACATATTCGCGAAATGTCGCAAATTCAAATATTCTACCTGCCGCTCATCACTAATAATGTAGCTTTATTTTCACGTTTCTACCTTTAAAAGCACAAGGACAGGACCAGATACTGACTCTTTGTGTCATTAGCAGGGGTTAGTGTATGGCTGCCAGTTATTGATGCGAGCGACACACTACAGGATACATTGCTGTATCCTAGAGAAGTGCAGCTGTTATATACCACACAAGGTGAGGAACGCAGCATCTACCGCAGCAGCCTTCAAACATAAATGATCCCCACTGCGTAAGAATTGTCCAGAACGTATTGATGAAAGACAAATGTGAGAAAGCAGAGACATATTTGTGCGTTTCAGACTGTGTGGACATTGCCTGTGTTTGCTCTGTCCTGCCAGTCCTGAGGGTGCTTCTGTGGGTGAATAGATTATTTTCACTGAAGAATCCTTGCAGGCCCAGAGAACAGATTTAAAATCACTTCGCTGATTAGGAGCTCTTTCATGTCTTTGTTTCAGCCAGGTTTTTGTCTGTGTGAAGGGCAGGGGTCTGTCACCCAAAGAAGTTAAAGCTTTTCTTTATTCATAGGGCAGGTGCCGAGGCTGTGGACATAAAAGAGACAATGTGACCACCCAGATTATAAATCACCTAGGCTTCCGATACCTAATAATGTAAAATATAATCTGTGTACATATATGTATATTTCAAGGGTATATACACATGCAGAAAATCATGCATCGTAACACAGTACCAGCTAATTGACCGACAGTGCATAGACTACATTGCCTGGGATATATACCCTTAAAGAGGTTGTCCCTTCTCGCCATTGCCGGGCTTACGCTGTTTCTATAACTGCCATTCTAGTGAATGGGAGCAATAAAAACATCGGAGGAGAACAAGCTACGCTACTTGCATAACTTCACTGTTTGCGGGACTCCTATTCACTACAATAAGAATTACGGAAACAGCTGGCCTGCTCAGCTATTTCTGGTGGTATGGTCAGCTAGGGGTGGCACTAAGTCCCATCTTGCTATGGAAATAGAGAAATTGGACAACCCCTTTAAGGGTGTATTCACACATGGCAGATTTCTTGCAAATCCCATGCATTTTGTCAGTGGGGAGGTGTTGTTTCTGCAGCAAACCCTATTTAGAAGAGTAGGGCAGTCGCAGAAATTTCTGTAACACATTTTTTTGGCTAGTGTTTTTGCTGTATTTTTTTGTCAAAAAATAGCAGCTGCTGATGTTTCATGGAAGTCTATGAAAAATATTAAATAGGCATTTTTTGTAGTGGTGTTTCTTCACCCTTGAAGTCTGCTTTTTGCGCTTGGCTTTGGCTTTTTTCCCTCATTGCCTGGTGTTTTTCTCCGTAGACCTCCATTGTTTTGTTTTGTGTAGCTAAAAAAACAGAACAAAAACCATTTTGTTAATGGTATTTTTGCATGGCATACAAAAAAGCCATGGAAAAAAGTGCCAGATGATAGTACACTAGCACATTAATTAAAAAACGCTACAAAAATTTATGCCTATTAAAAAAAAAACGCTACAAAAGACGCTGAGCAAGTCAAGCATTTTATGAGGTGTATTTTTTGGCCCAAAATAATACACAACATGTAAATGTAGCTTTATCCTCCACTGACCAGCAGGTGGTTGTCAGGAAAGAATGGTTCCTTTCCAACAATCGCCTGCTCCATCGGGCCATGTAAATCAGCCTTAAACAGGTTGGCTGATTTCCTCCTATATTGACGACCTATACTCAGGATAGGTCATCAATAATGGATTGGCGTGGGTCCGACTCCCAGAACCCCCCAGGGCATCTGTTTGAAGAGAACGCAGCACTTATGGCAGCTCTGCATTCTCTTCACTACTTACCTGCTCACCATCCACATTGCAGTGGTGAGCAGGTGCAATTACAGCTCCTCTGTCCCCATTCACTTCAGTGGGAAGGAACAGATGGAACTGCACCTTGCCACTGAAGTTATTGATAAGGAAGAGCTGCAATTACACCTGCTCACCACTAGAGATGAGCGAACTTTAAAAAAAAAAATCAACGTTCGGCGTATGGGTTGTGGCAATCGCCGCATCCCGTTATGGATTCCACTACCGCGGACTATCGCGGCACATGGAATACATAAGGGGCGGCTTCCACCAACCCGAACTGTTGAACAGCCGAAGGACCTGGGGTGACGTCACCGTCATGTGATCAGTGCAGGGGGCGTGGCTCAGCACTTGATTTTTTTTCTGCCGGGAGTTGGACCCTGGCCAATCTGGTATTGATGACTTTACCTATCCCGAGGATAGGTCATCAATATAGAAAACTGGCCAACCCCTATAAGGCTGTTTTCCCATGTTCAATATCTTCCATCAGCATTTGTAAACCAGAACCATTGGATCTACAGCTACTAATAAAAAATACTGAAGAAATACTGACCATGTAAAAGTGTCATGAATCCACCAGAGCATCATACCTCTCAACTTTTTGAATGGTCAAAGAGAGACATTTATGGTTCATTGTGTGAAAGATCCATTTTGTTGCATATCTATACACTTCAATAATTTTCTTTTTACACAATAGCGCAAAAATAATCTGAACATAGAAATTTCTAACATCCAAATTACATCAAGTAGTGAAATAATATTCAAGGCGGGCTCTAATATACAGAGAGGAACCAAACACTTTTGGGTCAATATTGTAATGTACTAATGCAAGATCTATATCTCTGATCAAAAAGAGAGAGTCTGTAGCAGTCCAGGTTTCTCAGTCATGACACCACTGCAAATTAAGGTGACGGTGGCTGGTTGTCAATGGCAGGACACATAATGGTTGCCATGATGCCAAATTTTCTTTCTGCTAAGCACATGGAAATGGTTCAGCCAGACACAGGGGTGTGTAATGGAGGTGCCACCTGTGTGATGGTGGACAACTGTGATGGTGAAACTGTGGAAGCTGCTCATGCTTGTCGGTGGGTCAAACAATATTCTCTACTGGTGGTCTGTTTGGGCCATAAAGAGCCTGGTTGCCGTGTGCGTGTCCTTGGGTAAACCCTGCTCTCAACATATCCTAACAACTAGGTCAAAATGGCCTAGATACAGGGCAATTTGTCGAAATGGCCCTCCTGCTTCTCTCAGTCCAATAATGCGCCCTCTCTCAAAGTCTGTCAACTGGGCAAAATGTATTCAAGAGCTTCATAGAGGAACGTCTAGCAGTTAACGATCTCTCACCAAGAGGTGCCCTACCAAAAAGTAGCCTCTGAGAGCCTTGTATAGGGCAATGAGAGAATTGTTTTTACGCCCTTTTGTGGCACGATCCAGTGTAATCAGACCAGACCTATTTGCCTGAGACATAACTGCATGCTGAGTTTTGCAGCAATCTAACATTTCTATCTGGGTGCTTTATCATTTTTGTCATCGAGTATATTATTGGAGCCCGTCCACATGAGAAAAGTCTGAAACTTGGTGCAGGTTGCAGACTGAATATCAGGGGGTTAGGAAAATGAATAAAGGAATAAAGATTACAGACTGAAACTTAAAGGGTTTCTGTCACCAACTTTTGACATTATAAGCTAGGGTATTTCACCATGGCTGGGCGCAGGCTGGGTGAGCAGAGGACAGTGGCACCAGCCTGTCACCGCGCCTGCGCCGAATACAGAGCGGCGGCGCGGGCGCGCGATTTCAGAACGAGACAGTGCAGGAGGATCGCTGCCCTGCACTGTCAATCAAAGTGTGAAGGGGCGTGCCAGCAGGTTGCCGGACGGAGCCGCTAGGAGCAGGGCAACGCCCCCCCTGCTCCTAGAGGCTAATTTACATAATATAAAAGTAAGTTTTTCAGACTAAATATACAGCGGATTTTTATAAAAAAGACATTATCAAGCTGGTCTGACATTAGCACATAGCTAATGTCAGACAGCTTATAATGTCAAAAGTTGGTGACAGAAACCCTTTAATGTAATTTTTTAAATCAAGATATTCACAAACATATGCACACATTTTTTCCCATGTTGAAATAGTTTGTAGTACGTATGAATGTGTTTTATGCCATTATGTTTGTACTTTTATATTAGTTTTATGTCTGGCAGGAAATAGGTCTTTAAAGATAGATTTTGGGGGTTGGGAATGGTTATGGTGCAGTATTGTGTGCTTCAGTATTGTGTTTTTATGTAATAAGAGCATACAATCTCACATATACTGCCTATATCTAACAGATCTTATGACTATTTGCACATAGTATTATATTTTCATGCCAAAGAGTAATTAAGGTTGTTAGGAATCTGCTATTTAACACTTCATACATCGATGCACCTTGCTTTGTAATGTATCTGGCAGCAAAACCATCTGGGTTTACATGTAAATATGTAGCCAAGTGAAATAAAGACTGAAAACACAAAGCTCCATGATTCATGTTTAATCTTGCAATGTGATCATTGTTCATACCACAGGAATGAATACATTTGCAGCATGTGGCACTAAAATATAAATATACTGAAGGACTGCTCTGCAAAACAACTGCAAATGTATATGTACAAGAAGCATTTGGAACCCATAGTAGTAGTTGTAGTAGCTTCTCTCCTGCTCCATAAGGTAAAGTTTAGATAAAATTTGGCCAAATTGATCAATTTTGGTGGGATTGGCTAAAGATAATATTTGCGTGGGCCTCTTTAGACTCTCCTCCAAGAGCAGACGTCACGGGGGAAAGAGATTGGGCATGTTGGATTTCCAATGACACTCCTTTAATCCCTCTATCAGAGATTTTTGGCATCAGCTTATTCCCATTTTCCAACTGAGATAAAAATGTGGCTCTTCTCAACCATGGCAGAATCTGAAAAAGCAGCTGTCATACGGGCAACAGCTATCTCAAATGTATGGCATGCTTTACAAGATCTAAGGATAAATCTCAGCACCTATAATATGGTATATTTTGGATCTTATGCAATATTCTCATATTCTGCATACAGGAAATCTTTAAACACTAATATCACATTATACTATCATAACCTAGTTCTATAAAATCCCCAACAGTGCTGGCTACCTTGTATTCATGCAGTTGTACCAATGTAGAAAAATATATACCTCCCAACTTGACTAAGCCATGACTAACCCTGCCCTATCCCTGTCCATACACACCAAATCCCATCCAGTACCCCTGCATAGTAAAGATGCCCCATTAGAGCCATAGTGCTCCTAGTGATGCCCCTTTAATGTCCTCACACAGTATGATGCTCCTTAAGTGTCCCCACACAGTATGATGCCCCTTTAAGTGCTACCACACATTGTGAATCTCCCTTAAGTGCCCTCATAAAGTATAATGCCTACTTAAGTCGCCCCCATATAGTATGATGCCCCTTAAATGTGCCACACACAGTGTGAGACCCCCATAAGTGCCAATATGTTTCCTCCGTACTGTATGAGTCTGTTTTAAGTGCCCCAACACAGTATGATGTCCCCATAATTGCCCCCATAAAGTCTTATGCCCCCTTACATTCCCCCCACACATGCCCCCTTAGTATCCCCAAAGAAATATGTAGCCCATGTTCCCATGATGAACGGAGCAGTGCAGGTCTGCTCCAGTCTGTCTGTGGCTAGGTGCACAATGACACCACCTCATTGCACCTGCCGGCCTCAAACCATGGACAGAAGGGGAATGGTGGAGAAAGGAGCTGTTGGCTCCATCCTTCACCATTATATTCAACTGTATCTGCATCCTGAGAATGCAGATACAGTTGAAATTGTGATATGCAGCAGCTGTCCTGGGACCGCGGGACAGTGATCAAAATTGAGGACTGTCCCACTGGATCCGGGATGAATGGGAGGCATGAAAATTTTTATAATTTACATAGTGGTGCCTAATAACCTCACGTCAGTGGCTGCAAAATACTGCCAGCCTTTTTAGTTTTAATGTAGTACGCATTACCATAAATAAAAGAGTACCACCCTTACTACTGTATAATAATATCAACCAGTGATGCAAATAGACAAAAAGATTTAATTGGAGAAGTCAGTAATGATCTTTCACTTGTCTTGATTTCCAAGGCAAGTCTTTGATTTTAAGTAAACCTATGAGCCTTACCAAATATGTCAGATGATCATTTTGGAAGGATTCCTCCTTTAGTTACAGGCCAGCGTACTAGAATGCAGAGCAGCAATTAGACAATTTGTTTTATAAAACAGGGAAATCATACATCAAAACCTACGTCATAAAGGTATATATTCTGTTAACTAGAGTCAAGTTAGTCACCTTTTTGGATTGCTTGGTTGAATTTCCGTTTTTAATTAAATAGACTATTTAGCATTACACACAGTACTGAATTTAATAATACGTAACTATGTAACTATCTCCTGTTTTTCCTTTGAAGTGTTAAGGGTCCCTATTTGGCCAACTAAGAGGCTCATCCGTATGGGGAGAAATCAATAATTCTAATAAGAGTATATGTTTTGCGACACTCATCAGGGATTAGTATTCACACTTAGAGCTTGGTATTGACCGTGTAATTAAATTAAGATCTTGCAGATGCTACTGAAATGACGATCCTTTGGATTCAATACTTTACCCCCTAGGAACTAAAAGCACAACAAAGATTAGTGCTAAAACTGACCTAGATACTAATTGTTCTGAACTTTGCACGAAACCATGTAAAAGAAGAGAATGTTAAAGGGGTACTCCAGGAATTTAACTCAGTAAGAGTCTGATGACACACTGCCCCCTTCGTCATTGTGTAGTGAACGAAGATGTTTACTGCAGAACTGAATGTGATCAGTGATGCAGTAAGGACTCATATACACTACCGTATTTTGTTTCCTTGTCCGTTCCGGTTTTTTTTGCTGATAGGAAGCCGATCAATTCATTTCAATGGGTCCGCTAAAAATGCGGACAGCACACCATGTGCTGTCCACATCAGTATGTCCGTTCCGCAGCCCTGGAAAAAAAAAATAGAACATGTCCTATTTTTTTCGAGTGTGCGGATACGGATAGGCATTATTACAATGGATCCGCAAAAATAACAGATCTGCAAAAAAAAAAAAAACAGATGCCATATGGACGTCATCCGTTTTTTTTGCGGATCCGCAATTCACGGCGCGCAAAACACATACGGTCGTGTGCATGAGGCCTAACACAGTGGACAGAACTGTGTAGTTCTGGCACTGGAGCTACTCAGGCACAGCCGGTCGGTGCGGTAGGTGGAGTCAGACATGCGTTGATCAGATATTAATGGCCTATCCTGATGCTACTATATGAGGCTACTGCCACCATATTATTTTTAATGGGGATGTTGTAATTTGTTGGTGTACAGGTGCTATGCTTAGCCAAAAGGAGATCTCATTACACCATAGAACCAATGGTCCTGATTTATCATGCCTTCTGTTTTCAAAAAGTCGCAAAATGGGACTTTTTTTTACTTTTTGGACTCACTTGCACAAAAATGTTGTGACTTTTTGCATTTTGACACCACTCATTCCAGTTTTGAAATATGTATAGGCAAGTAGGTGTGGTTAGCTATATTAATGAGTATCACTCATAGATTTATCACAAGGGCTCATGCACACGACCGTATGGCTTTTTTATTATTTTGCAGTCCGCAAAAAATGGATCCGCAAAAAATACGGATGATGTCCGTGTGCATTCTGTTTTTCGCGGAACGGAACAGCTGGTCCATAATAGAACAGTACTATCCTTGTCCGTTATGCGAACAATAATAGGACATGTTCTATCTTTAAACGGAACAGAAAAACGGATATATGGAAACGGAAGGCATGCGGAGTACTATCCGTTTTTTTTGCGAATGCATTAAAATGAATGGTTCCTTATATGATCGGTATACGGAACGTAAAAAATGGAACGGAAACAGAAAGAAAATACGTTTGTGTGCATGAGCCCCAAGACTTTTTTTTTATTGCAATCACACTCCAGTAGGATGAGCCAAATTTATCAATGTTTGATAAATTTATTGACATTTGATAAATGTGGCATAAAGTATATGAAAACAGACTCGAGCAAATTATATTAATAAATTCCCCCCAGTGTTTTAGGCTAGGGCTACACGACGACATGTGTCGCGCCACACATAGGGCACAACTACACTGCAATATGTGTCGCGCGACATTGCTTTCGCACCAATGTCACGCAACAATTTTTATAATGATAGTCTATGGTGTCGCACTGCATAAAAATCCATTTTGGATGCGTTCTTTGGGACTGTTGTGTCGCAGTCGCAGCATGTCGCATGTCGCAGTGCGACACCATAGACTATCATTTTATTGGTGTGACAAATGTCGTTGTGTAGCCCTAGCCTCACTTGATCTCATGTTCTCTTACATTTTTTACCTAACCACCACCACCTTTGAAGCTGAAACAAGTAAGATGACTGGGAAACAGTCATCAGTTATCTAAAACAACTTGCCTGCACATAGTTGACTCCTTTCGGCTAAAAGCAATGAACTCTTGCAGTGATATCGTAATAGTGCTGTCGAATAGTTATGCCTTCAGTTACCATACTGAATGTATAGTAGATAGTTTTTGCAGAAATGTGTTTTTACTTTGATATAAGAAAGTATTAACCATTGTAAAAAAGCAAGCAAATTGAAGGTTTATGATTCAATACAACATGAAAGAGTCATGAAGGTGATTCATTTTTCCAAAAGATTGTCCTTATAAACAATAGAGTTTGTTTGCATTAACTGTTCTTTTATGCTTTCTCTTTTGGAGTAAGAGCAAAAAAAGAATTAAAAATTGACTTGTGATCTAGAATTTGCTGATAGTCCAAAGACAGCAGTCACCTACAATAGCCTATGTGCAGGGGATCAAACATCTTACAAGGATTTGTTGCAAAACTGACTAACCCTTTATGTTTGCTATTAATATTTGGAGGTGCTCACTTCTTTTCTGAGATCGATATGTAATTTGATATCAATTTTGGATAGATAAAATGGTTGTGGGGCAACCAGACCTCACTGCCACGAGCATGGATTCATTTTAAGTCCAGTGATGAATAAAAGGATAATATTTCATTGGAGTCGACAGAGTTACAATTTTTCTAATAGACAGTTCCATATTCTCCGATTTGCTTCCCACCAACATTTTAATTGAGTTTAATGATTATATTTAATCTGGCTTCTGCATCCTCTAGATCAGTGCTGTACAAACTGTGGCCCACAATGCCCTTCTACGTGACCCTCATCAGGACACATAAATGCTTGTCTATGTCCTGGTAGCTCTATCCCTTCTAGAAACTTAGATAATGTGTGGTTGGCAATATTATAGGGTGCACAGTGAGACTGGATAAGTATTTTTAAAAGGGGGTTGTTCTGCCTAGGAGCCCTCAACCCGTATGATCCTAACCGAATCTCGATAAAAAAAAAAAATCACACACTCATGCTTGAATGGCTTCATTGATGTGGCTGGGCCTGAGCTACAATACTATCTTAACAGACCTTCACTAGCCCATCACTAGCAGTGAATTACAGTTGAGACAGATATGACTTCTGAAGGATGTGATTGGCCACAGTGGTCACTGGACCAGCTGGCCTCCTCACAGAGTCGGCACATTCTACCACTGCTCACCTATAGCTATTCGGTTGATCAGCACTGATGCCCAGTTGTACCAAAGCTCTGCTATGTATATGTCAGAGCAGCGATGTCATCAGGAGAAACAACCAATTAGCCAAATATGTATGTCAGGTCAATGCTGGGGATGGCTCACATGAGTAGGATGCCATCTCATATTGACTACAGATATGCCACCAACACCACAGTGTGATTAGATTTGAGGATAGTCTAAAAGGATTACTTGTCCCAGTGTGTATCTGATCAAATAAAGTGTATTGAACACCTCAGAGATCACAACCAAACATAAACCAAACTTAACAATAGAGCCTGAAATCCAAGCCCATTAGAAAGGCTAGAAACATGAATGCCAGGTACTAGGCTGGAAAAAAAAATAGACACCCAGTGATAGCATATTGCACTGTGGCTGTGTTCAGAAACCAAATGTTGATGCTCCAGCGAGTGTATGCACACTCAATAAAGATGAGGCCATAACATCAGGGACAGAGTGGTGCATAACCCTTTATAACCAGTGAGACAGAAGGGGAATTGGTTATCACACAGTGTAGTGGGAGCATACAAATGTGGCTCATCCATCAGAGTAGAATATACCTTCAGATGTACCACCATGGAGGAGCTTAGTATGAGATCCTTTACACAGGGGGTGGACTATCTTATAACTCTGTCTTTCCTAAGAGTTTTGTACATTTTTATACTGATCTCTGAGGTGTTCAATACACTTTATTTTATCAGACACACACCGGGACATAACCCAAGAGGTGAATCACCTGTGACATATCTTTCAGACTATCCTCAGATCCGATGACTTTGGTGAGGTTGGCATATCTGTTTTCGTCAATACGAGATGGTGTCTGCTCATGTGAGCCATCCCCAGGACTGACCTGAGATATATATCTGGCTACATGGGTAATTCTTCTGATGACAGTGTTGTTTTGACATAGCAGAGCTTTGTCACGAGTAGGCATCAGCGCTGATCAGTCATGTAGCTCTACGTCAGCTCTGGATAGAGTGGCAATGTTGACTCTATGAGTAGGCCAGCTGAACTCCTCTTTCTCTTGCAATCACTTTTGTATATGTGCTTTGATAACGTTATTAATGGAGCAGCCACCTAAAGGTCCCCATAGGGGGAACTGTGTATCAATCCTCTACCCCACCTTCCATTTGACCAATAATGATAGGATGGCTTTCCACTGATGTCATAATTGGGTTGAATTAGCTGTTGGCTGGTTATTGGTCTGTCTGCATCATCAAAGGAGGTGTGGCTTGGGATATATAAAGAGCTACTGCTCGTAATAATGCTCGGCTAGTCCTCAGAGTCATGCTTCCTGACACTATGCTCTTTGACTCGTGTATATGATTTAGTATAGGGTTAAATGTCGAGCTGTATGAGAGTATAGCTGGTGGAGATTTACCTAGGGCATGTGACAGCGATCTAACTTATGGCCCCAATTAGATCACCAGTATTTATAGACATATCTAGCCAGAAGGATCTTGGTAGGATCATGATGATCTTGTTTTTAATGTTTGTAGTACACAGATAAATTTTAAAGAACCACTGTCAGAATGATCAACCCTATTAAACCAAGCATATTGCCTGGTAGGGTTTATCCTGCTGATTGAAATGACCTATTTCTTTATTTTATAGCTTGCGTTGTTGTTGAGTTATTTGTACTTTTATCAGTATGCAAATTAGCCATTTGGCGTACCAAGGGGTGGCCTGTAGCGGAACTATACCCCTAGTCCTCACTATATCCCAGCGTCCCCTTTGACAGTGCTGGATATCACTTCTAGCGCTGTCTTTTTGTTTATTCAATGGGCGCAGGGCCTGTCATAAACCTGAGGATAGCTAGGCTACATTAAGGATCAGGTGTAGTTTGCATGTGTGGTACTGCTGTGCAAAACTTGGAGTTCATTGGTGCACAATTAGGTGCAACCTAGGTTGCTACCATTGAGGCCTCTTGCACACGAACGTTTTTTTTTGCGAGTGTACGGGCCGTTTTTTTATGTTCCGTATACGGTCCGTATACAGTCCGTATACGGACCCATTCATTTCAATGGGTCCGCAAAAAAAAACTGAAGTGTTTCCGTGTGCATTCCGTTTCCGTTTTTCTGTTCCGTGCAAAGATGGAACATGTCCTATTATTGGCCGCAAATCACGATCTGTGGCTCCATTCATGTCAATGGGTCCGCAAAAAAAACGGAACACATACGGAAACGCATCCGTATCCGTTCCGTTTTTTGCGGAACCATCTATTGAAAATTTTAAACCCCGCCCAATTTTTTCTATGTAATTACTGTATACTGTATATGCCATACAGAAAAACGGAACGGAAAAATGGAACCGAAACGGAAACACAGCGTAAGCAAAAAATGAAAAAACGGATCCGATAAAAGCCATACGGTCGTGTGCAAGAGGCCTGAGTGTTTTCTTGCTGAGAGTGCTGGATATCACTTCTAGCGCTGTCTTCTCATGCTTGCTCTGTTGTGCACAGACTCGGCGCCTTAGTACTCCATCTGCTGCTGCTTGCCAAACAGTGCAGATTCTGACTGCACAGGCACTGAGTCTGTGCACAACAGTGCTGTCAATTAATAGGGTTGATCATGCTGAGAAAGGTTCTTTGTTCAATCTAGTCAGGCAGAATACTACCCAATACTACACTGTAATACTACACAATACTACACACAACCTATTCTGTATTTGCTATAAAGTAGACATGCTTTTCTAATCCTCGACAACTCCATTAAAAGGTATGTTCACATGGCGGTTTCTGCCAAGGCTTTTCACTCTGAATGCAGCAGACCCTCTTGCACTAAATGGAGCCAAACTGCAAACGGACCGCTACCATGGATTTCAGCGGTATCCATCCAGACACCACACCAAGAAAGGTTATGCCTTTTCTTGGCGCGGTCAGAACTTTAAACTGTCGAAATCCACAACAAATTCTGTCGGCAACGTCTGCCGTGTAAACATAGCCTAACTGTATGGCTGATTGAAGAAAGCAGGGAATTTTGAATAACAGACTTACCTATGGAACATACAATATTTTGTACCTAAAAGGAACGATGTCCAATTACATTTCTAAAACGGCATAGATTTCTAACAGTTCGTCCTAGCAGCTTATAAAAACAAAGTGATAATCTTTTTGCATTTAGTTAGTAGCAAGCAGATGGGGATTTTTATATATCAAGTATTTGAAAAGATCAAAAGAATATCTTGCAAAGTATTAAATCAGGATATGTGCAGAGCATGACTTCCTTGTCGGCACAACAAACCACTTGAACCTCGGTGTATTCTCCAGATGCATTTTGATAGCTCTTCTCCATCATGAGGAGTTGGCTTCTTATTACACCTTTACTTATCTCCGTCAGCAACATACTGTACTGTATAGCTGGTAAAATATATATATTACTAAAAAGCTATCAGTGTGGAAAGGCATCAACGTGAAATAAAGAAGAGGATGGTATGAGACACAATGGTCTGCTCTGACAAGATGGTATCAGTGTTAAGACAGATGGATTGAGATCTTGTTTGAAGAAGTGTCTGTGGCAGATCCAGAAGGATGCTTGGTGAGTCACGTTGACAGGTGTGTTCTTGAAGTGATTCAGGTGGTCTGGAATGCCAGATAAAAGAACGAGAAATTATCCATAAACAAATTAACTGCTTCAGAAGTACAAGGGGAAAGACAGCCAAGACTATGGCAGGAATTGCATGGTTTCTTTTAAAGCTGATTCGCAGTCTCAGAAAGATAAGATGTTGCAGCAGCAGTGTCTAACTGTGTACGCACATACATTGCAGGTGATTTCAATCCCAAATATAGCAACTCTGCCAATGAGATATCAAAGGGGTTGTCCTCAAGTTACTTAAAGGGAACCTGTGACATTGCACATGGTGTCTCAGCGGCAGGCAGCATGTTATAGAGCAGGAGGAGCTGAGCAGACTGATATATAGCTTTAGGAGAAACGATTCAGTATAACTTGTAATTTATTGATTTGAATTCCTGCTCATTCTGGGCTTTGAAGTCAAGGAGGCGGTCCTATCAGTGATTGACAGCCTTCCCTCTATGACTGTGCATATAAAGACAGCTGTCAATCACTGATAGGACCGCCTCCTGGACTTCAAAGCACACAGTGAGCAGGAATTTAAACCATACGTTTTACTGAATCTTTTCTCACCAAACTATATATCAATCTGTTCAGCTCCGCCTGCTCTATAACATGCTGCCTGTAGCTTACATTGGATTTTCATTGTGACAGGTTCCTTTAAATCTCCTACCAATATACAGGATCTGTGAAGGGAACTATACTTACCTGCTCTCCGCTGCTTGGTTCTGGCTCCATGGGTCCCTGGCTGTCTTCACTGCACTTCCGGTCTCAGCATTTAAACTTCCTGCATGGATGGAGTCACGTGTGCTGCTGGAGCCAATGAATGACCTTAGTGATGATGTGTCCCCAAGCGGCATGCCACTGGTGAGGCCAGTCATTACTTGTAGCAGTTCATGTGACCCCCATCAATGCAGGAAGATTACCTGGAGGGACCAGAAGTGCAGAGAAGATAGCTGGTGACCCACAGAGACAAAAATGAGTGGTGGGATGCAGCTAAATTTAGCTCCTTTTACTTGTTCCCATGGGGTACAGGGAATTTAAAAAAAGTAAAATGTGGGCCGAGTATTGGAACGATAATTGGGAATGAACGTTCATTCAAATGCTTGTTCCCAAAAATTGGTCCATGTGAACAAGAAAATGCTCCTTCATCAGGAAGAGGGATTGTCAATGCCAAACCCAAAATCAAAGTTTCTCGGCTCCAGATCATCCAGTGTAAATAGTGATCTGCTTTACAGAAACAGTTCTATGGTGATGAACTATTGCAGTAGCAATCACTTGTCCCCATACTTGGCTGACAAAAAGTCAATTATTGGGAACAAATGGTTTATTCACAATAATTGCCTGCTCAGTCAGCTTGTGTAAGGGGACCTTTAGACTATGGAATGAAATAAGAGCAAAAAGGGACAGTTTTATGGATTGAAAGGTAACTCCAAGCAAAAGCAAAAAGAAAAAGTTGGTGAAGCTGGCTGAATAAAAATAAATACTACATTACCCACTCATCTGAAGCCACAAAGACTGAGGTTAAGATAAAAGTGGCAATAGACCCAGTTTCCAAATACGCGTGCAACAATTACTCCCAGGCAATGCAATGCTGCTGTATTGGCACAACTATACATTACACCTACAGGAGCTTTTATGACATCCCATTTTAAATCATTAGGCATTCATATGGAGTTGGTCCCAACTCTGCAGCTCAAACAGCTTCCAATGGGAAGGCTTTCTACAAGATTTTGCAGACAGGGCCAAGGAAAATGTGTGCTTCCATTGTGGAAGCGTTCATCTCTCTATATTCAACTGTATCAGTTAGATACAATTGGATACTATAGCAGGGCATGGAAGCAACATCTCCCTGCCCCATTCCTTCTGATAGGCTTCAGGCCCAGTGCCTGTGGCCTATCAGAGGCCGGTGTAGGCAGCACAATGACATCATCATCATCCCGCTGCCTGAGCGGGCAGCATACAGCATGGGGCACAGGCCAGAAGAGGCCTGCACTGTATTGCTGACAGTCTCATGGAGGTAAGTATTTTTTTTGTCATTTGACACCATGCTGTTTGGCCAATATGAGGAATGGGAGAGAGGGGCATCTACTGGGGGGTACTATATAAGAACATTATTTACTGGCACACATTATGAAGGGCACTGTAGGGGCACTATTACTATTAAGTCTTCTCTGGAAGTTAATTATTACTATTGATGGGACTTTTGGGAGCACTATTACTGTGGGGGGCACCCAGACACAGTATCAAAAAATTTTTGGGGGGACATTATGTTGGCAACACAATTAATGTGAGGGATAGTGTTGAGCGCGAATATTCGAATAGCGAATTTAAATCGCGAATATCGGCACTTCACTAATTCGCGAATATTTCGAATATAATGCTATATATTCGCAAATTCGAATATTCGCTTTTTTTTTTTTTTTTTTTTAAGTTGTTCCCTCCCACTTCCCAAAAGCATTTATTCTTACATGTCCGAGGACTCCTTGCTCCCCTCCCGCTCCAGTCAGTGCCCGTCTGCCGAGTGCCAACTTCCTCTGCGCATGGAGCGTCCCCATCACCATGGGAACGCCTCCATGCTAGAATGTACTGTCGGATTTGAGAATCACGGTTATCTAGACCATGGTAAAAGTTGGATGCGCAATGCGAGTAAACTTACTAAAATCACTCGCATTGCGCGTCCAACTTAATTTTGTGTATAGTCAAAATCCTAATGGTAGGGCGAGGGTACTTGGGTTGCGAGAATTAACGAATATACAGAATATAGCGCTATATTCGTATTCGTTATATTCGTTAAATCTAGCAAGCAAGGCAACTAAGTTGGATGCGCAATGCGAGTAATTTAAGTAAGTTTACTCGCATTGCGCATCCAACTAGAAGCGTGGAATAGGCTTTAGGCATAGGCATTACTATTGCCAATCGGAAAGTTGTCTAAGTTGGATGCGCAATGCGAGTAAACTTACTTAAATTACTCGCATTGCGCATCCAACTTAGAGCGTGGAATAGGCTTTAGGCATAGGCGGCAACTACTATTGCCAATCGGAAAGTTGTCTAAGTTGGATGCGCAATGCGAGTAAACTTACTTAAATTACTCGCATTGCGCATCCAACTTATTTCTGTGTATAGGCAACGTTCCTATTGGTTGTTTGCTAGACTTAACGAATATAGAGAATATCGCTATATTCGTATTCGTCATATTCGTTTATTCTAGCAAGCCAACCATTGTTAGGACGTTGCCTATACACAGAACTAAGTTGGATGCGCAATGCGAGTAATTTGAGTAAGTTTACTCGCATTGCGCATCTAACTTACAGCGAGTATATTGTCAATAATCCTTCATTCCATCAAGACAACCAATAGGAAGTTGCCTAAGTTGCATTCGCAATATGCACATGGTGTTTCTATCGCGAGAATCGCATTGAAATATTCGTGTGAGCCTATACGGGCGTGGCTTTGTCTTGCGAGTTTGTTGACAGGAGGAAGGTTGAATCGCAGTGCAATACTCGTGTGTGACGCGCATGAAAATGGTCTCAAGCAATTTTAAAGAAGTCGAGGAAGATCTCCTGATTACTGTAAGTAATTCCACATTACAGCACTGTATTACATATCACAGGCTTGTTATTCCAATGTATTTATACAAATTCTCATTTTTCTTGCTTCAGGGCATATTAACCCTGTCAAAGCCAGAGTTTTTTTGTTAGCCTCTTATTTCGCTCACTGCCTTCAAAGAGCCATCACTTTTTATTTGCCTGTTCACATAGCCATATGAGGGCTTGTTTTTTGCGGGACAAGTTGTACTTTCTAACTCCGCCATTTAATATTGCATAAGATGTATTGGGAAGCCAAACAAAATGCAAAATGTCCAAAAATTGCAAAATAAAAGCAATGCCACGCCATTTTTACGGGTTTGTAACCCCTTAAGGACACATGACACAACGGTACATCATGTATAGTTCCGATCACCGCTACGCGGCGGGCAGTGATCAGAACTGGGTGCCTGCTGAAATCAATCAGCAGGCACCTTGGGACAATGTGCCGCGAGGTCAATTCAGACCTGCGGTTTGCGGCTTTTGCGTGTAATTGGGGGCGGGTGCGGTGGCTATCGGGTCACCGTGCTGCTGTAATGGGGACCCGATAGCAGGGAAGGCCTGCGTCCGCATATCTACATAGACAGTGGTCTACTTTTGCTACCAACACGCCCATTTTCCAAACAGTCCTCAGAGCGGTATCAGTCTGATGAAGGCCGTATTGTGGCCGAAACGTCACACGCATGTATATGATTTACCGCACTTCTGATTAAAAGAAACTTATCTTCAACGCATAAACTGGAGTTTATTTCCTTCTTGATACTAAGGGGTGGGAACCCGACCTCCAGTAGCGCACCTCCAAAGAGTGCCACAACCGCCAGATGACGTACAGCTATGTCATTGGGCGTGAAGGGGTTAATGATAGGTGCACTAAGTACTGTTAAGACATCACACCACTATGTCTGGTAGCATGTATGTATGGACACATTGGACAGCTGAGAAACATCTCTCATATGCACAATGCACATCCATTTTCCTGCCTCACAGTGCATACCCCACATCGTATACTCCACACCGTATACCCCACAGTGTATATCCCTCCACACACACACATAGTCTTTGGATTCTAATATGCGTCTGGTTGGTCAGGAGAAGTAATGTTTGACCGCCATTATTTGCTGGTTCATTTAGCGTTACCCAGGGTGCACCATGTGGAGGCGGACCAGCTGTACACCCCATACCGTACCGTCACCTCACTAGACGGGTACATCTCTCCTCAGATGGCCAATATCCGATTGCTCATACTACACACACATACAATTTAAATATAATTTGATTGTATAACTGTAACGTTAAATCTAATGTTTTACTTTCAAACACTGAAACATTTTTGTTGTGTTGAGATGATGACATTCATTTCTAATACTTTTATTTGACAAATTTGGGATTATATGGTTGCATTTTTATCCTGCAGCGAATGCTAGAGATGAAGTATGACACCACCAGGTCCCGCGTGGACAAGCAGCGGATCCTGAGGAGGATCGGTTATGAGCTATATCGTGACCACAATGTCACACACAAGCGGATGGCCATTATAAAAAGTGGTCCGACCTGAAGAGGAGACACCAGGATCGGATCACTGAGATACGGAACAAAATCTGCCCAGGTACAATGCTTACATGACTCTTGTATCTTTCAGCAACACTCTGTAATGTACAGGTACAGTTATGCTTTACGAGGTTTTAATAACTTAAGAAAATTTTGCCATTATAGGTGATCCCGTCCCCTCAGTCCGCCGCAGGCCTTCAAAAAAGGCAGTGGTGGTGGAGGAGGAGGTGTCGGAGGAGGAGGAGCAGGAGCAGGCAGGACCCTCTGCCCCTACCCCACAGCATGAGGATGCCGGACCCTCAGACCATCCCGGTTCTCATGAGGAGGAGGAGGATGAGCTTGTGACCACCCCCGCCAGGAGGGTAAATAATATGTGTTGTGGGTGTTTTAACTCAGTCACTGGTGTCAGTTTCTTCCAGAAAACCATAACAAACATGTTAAATCTTTATCCTTTAACCCCTTCATGCTTTCTGACATAACTGTACGACCAAATAACAAGTGACTTGCTGCATTTTGATGTACGGCCACGCCCAAACTGCTCCTGGGGCTGTGACACTATAAAGTGTCACAGCCCGGAATCACAGCTCCCCAGGAGCAGACACAAGTGGTAAGCCGGCAAGGGACCAATCAGAGTGTTCCCTTGCTAGTAAGCACTCTGATTGTTTTGTCTCTGCAGACTAACCAATCGTAGCGCAGCACTTTAAAAAAGCCTGTTTCAGGCCAGCGACATCTATGTGGTTGAGAGGAAGAAAGCTCCCTCTCTCTTCCATCTTGCCGTTGCTGCTTCCGCAGCGGCAAGATGGTTTCCATGGCACCCGGACGCCTTACAAATGGCGTCCTAGTTGCTCATTACCTAAGGCCGATCAGACCCTGAGGTCTGATCAGCCTTAGTGTAAGTGTGGCACTGACTATACAGTGTATTACAATAGACTATGCAGATGGTTTTTGATAAAAGAAAATAGATACATAAAACAAAATTAAAAAAATTGAAAGACAAAAAAGACTAAAAATTTTTTTTAAAGAAGAATAAATTAGAAATCGTCTTCTCATATATATTCATTTATGTAATCTAAAAATTACATAAATAATATAGTGCACATAATTAGTATAGCCGCATCCGTAAAAAGCAGCTCTATAACAATATAGCGTGTTCTTACCCCTTTGGCAAATCCCATACAAATATTTTCTTTTTAAAACTGTCAAAAACAGACATATTTTATACAGTATACATATTTTGTAACGTTCCATGACATAAATTCCAAACCCAAGCGATCAAAAAGACGTATGCACCCCAAAATAGTACCAATCAAACAGTCAACTGATCCCACAAATATTTTAAATAAAATACTCTATTGAAATATTCCTAAGTAAAGAACTATATAACTGATTGTGATTTTAATGGCCAGCTCCTTTATACACTAATCAATAAAAGTTATTTAATCTGATTTTTAATATATTATTTTTTTGTACAGTAATAAAAGACATGAAAAAAAAATAATTCTGCTGCAGCGGGAGCACTCCAGGCGGATGAGGGCTTTGCAGCTGAAGATCAGCCAAGAAATGAAGGCCATGGAGGAGTGGCATCAGAAGGCCATAACGGAGCTGATCAACCAGCATGATGTCCTTAAAGCCCTGCCTTAGTTTTATTTAATTTTTATTTTATGTTTCTTTAAACAATTTTTTTTATTTTATTTATAAAGTTTGGTTTGGTTTTAAATCATTTTTGGTTTTCTGTTTTATTTTAACAACTCTGGTTACATTAAGGCAATTTTTTTCCATCCAAAACTCATCAGTATGATGACATACAGCAACCGCAGTGAAATTTGGTAGTATAAGGCCTACACAGAACTCATAGTGGTGAGGATAATAGCAGCAGTCTTTGTTAATGGTGGGGCCTTACAATAAATAAAGTTATCAGTAAGAATTACACCATAACATAACATTATAAAAAACTGAAATCACGCGTTATAACTCAGAAAAAACTATTTATTAACAAAATAAAAAAAGGCCTCTATGGGAACATTGTGAGTTGGGAAAGTAGCTCCTCCATTTTCTGCATCCCTTTACGGTGCTTTTTGGCCATCTCCTAGCTGATGATGACCCGGCATTGCCCTTTAAGAGTGACCACCCCTTTAAGAGAGACATGTACTTAAAAAAATAAAGTATGCAAAGTAATATTCTTGCATTGGGGTATATGCAACTTAGGCCTCTTTCACACTTGCCTTGTGAGGATCCGGCGTGCACTTCCGTGCAAGAAATGCCCGCCGGATCCGTCTAGCGCAAGACAACAGAAAGCATTGGAATACTGATCAATCTTCAATATGCTTTTAGGTAACCATGGCAGCCAGGACTCTACTAAAGTCCCGGCTGCCATAGTAAGTAGTGGGGGAGCCGGGAGCAGATACTTACAGTCCGTGCGGCTCCGGGGTGCTCCACAATGACGTCAGAGAGCCATACGCGCATGGATCATGTGATCCATGCTCATGGAAGCGCTCTGACATCATTCATTGTGGAGGGCCCCGGGACTCGAGACCGCACAGATGGTAAGTATACTTCTCCCCTGCCTCCCCACTACACTTTACCATGGCAGCCGGGACTTTAGCGTCCTGGCTGCTATGAGTGACCATTCACAAAAGCTAAACGTCGGATCCGGCGATGTGCCTAAGCGACGTTTAGCTTAAAGCCGGATCTGGATAAATGCTTTTCAATGGCCATTAATTCCGGATCCTTCTTTCCGGCATGCCTTCAGGATTTGGGTCCGGAGAAAAATCTGCATCATGCTCCAGATTTTGCTACGGCAAAAAAAAGTCTCAGTACTGAACGGAAGATATCCAGACGCATCCTGAGCGGATTTCTCTCCATTCAGGATGCATTGGGATTATCCTGATCAGTATCTTTCCGTCCTAGAGCCCGAGGACGGAACTCTAGAGACAGAAAGATAAAACGCCAGTGTGAAAGAGCCCTTACTTCACTATTGTTTGGCTATGGCTATCTAGAACTAACAAAAATTTAGGAACCCAGCTCTGTTTAATTCGCAATGCGAGTATATGTTCGCATTGCGAACTCAACTTAGAACTGGGTTCCTAATGGTTGTATTGCTAAAATATAACGAAGATTGGGAATTCAGTCTTCGTAAAAGTTATGTCGCAATGCGAGTAATACAGGTTATATTAATCGCATTGCGAATTGAACTTAGAGCTGGGTTCCTAATGGTTGTATTGCTAGAATATAACGAAGATTGAGAACATAGCGCTATATTCTCAATCTTCAATTATATTCTAGCAATACAACCATTAGAACTCCGCTCTAAGATGGAATCGCAATGCGAATACTTTAAGTTAAATTAATCGCATTGCGAATTCAACTTAGAACTGGGTTCCTAATGGTTGTATTGCTAAAATATAACGAAGATTGGGAATTCAGTCTTCGTAAAAGTTGTAATCGCAATGCGAGTAATACAGGTTATATTAATCGCATTGCGAGTGAACTTAGAGTTGGGTTCCTAATGGTTGTATTGCTAGAATATAACGAAGATTGAGAACATAGCGCTATATTCTCAATCTTCAATTATATTCTAGCAATACAACCATTAGGAACTCCGCTCTAAGATGGAATCGCAATGCGAATACTTTAAGTTAAATTAATCGCATTGCGATTTCAACTTAGCACTGCTGCTATATTCCATATTCGTTAACTTCGTTAATTCTAGCAAGCTGACCCATTATAAACCCAGCTCTAAGTTGAAATCGCAATGCGATTAATATAATTTGAATTAATCGCATTGCGATTTCAACGTACTTCCTCAAATCCGACAGTACATTTTAGTATATGGAGACGTTCCCATGGTGATGGGGACGCTCCGTGAGCAAGGAAGTTATGGTTGGCTTGGTAGAGTTAGTGAGGATGACTAATATGACGAATGTAGTCGTCATATTCCTCAAAACGAAGATAACGAGTATTCTACATCTTCGTTTTAGCTACCTATTCGTCAACTTCGCTAATTCTAGCAATCAAATAGGAAGGTTGACTATAGAGACAGCTGTGTTAGAATTCAGCTATGCGATTTTTTTATTATTTTTTTAATAAATAGAATACTTATAATAATTTTATCAAGTAATATAATTATTGTATTTAAAAAAAAAAAAAAACGCATAGCGAATTTAACACAGTTGTCTGGTAAGTCAACCTTCCTATTTGATTGCTAGAATTAGCGGTTGACGCAATAGTTGCTAAAACGAAGATGTAGAATACTCGCTATTCGTTTTGAAGAATATGACAATACATTCGTCATATTCGTCATCCTCGCTAATTCTAGATATGAAACCAATAGGAAAGTAGCCTTAAGTACAAATCGCAATATGCGATTATTTAAATCGCATGTTAATCGCGATAACTAGAAAAAATGACGAATATTCGATTTCGACGAATATGAAACGAATATTCATTCGAATATTCGCGAATTTCGTCGAAATCGAATATGGCACCTGCCGCTCATCACTAGTGAGGGACACTATTTTCTTGGCACAGTTAGTTTTTAGGGTACTGCATACCAATAATTATAGAAGGGGGCACTATCTGTGTGGTACTAGTATTTGCAGGGGGAATGTTTCTACAGTATAGTATTGGGGATCACAACTGGCACAGTATTGGGGGTGGCAGGATGGGGTGTTCAGAAGGCGGGAGGATGATGGAAAAGTAGGAAACTAAGATGTCTATTTGCCAAACTCTGCCGAGATGAGACACAGCTGCAAATAAATCATCAAGGTGGTCTGGTCTGAAAGGAGAAGATGAGGAAAGAGAACATCTACATCAAAGTAGACGTCACTGGATGTAAGTGATATGCGGTACTGTGTTACCCGGTTACCTAGTTTTGTAGTACTGTATGTAATGTTAGGAGGGAAGAGGTTAGGTTAAGAATTTGGCATGGGGATAGGGTGGGGGGCGTTTCAGCTTTCACCTCAGGCAGCAGAAAGGCTAGGTGAACCCCTGGATACCACTTATAGTTGATTGTGGAATATCTAGGAGTTCACAAACTGACTTGTAATGGTGACATTCTATTACAGGACCACACTGATACCTCTTTAGAAAGACTCATTCTTTCACAATTGCAAAAGGGAAAATATCAAGCAACGTGTGGTCGATCGGATTTGTCGTTTTTAATAAATTTACGTCTAAAAACAAAAAATAATAGAAATAAATGGTGGAATGTTCGTCAATCAAATTGTAACTGCCATGGATGATGTTACAGTCACAGTCTAACTACCACCCAGTCTCAAAGACACAGAACACACGCACTGTCTCTCTCCTCTATCACTCTTACACACACGCACACACTTTCAGCTCTTTTAGAGCACTATGTAATTCCTTCAGGAAATGCAAATGTAGTTTAGATTGATTTATAGGGTATTTTTATTTTTTTCGATAGACAACATCATGATATGCAGGAATATTTTATTGTCTGGTGAAGAATGAAAACACTTGTTCCCCACCTGTTTATAAAATGTTAGTATGGTGTCTGTTGAGACCCAGTATTTCTGTTGTTGTTTTTTTAGCTACATTTTTATACTGAAAGACAAATCACTACTTGTGCTTGATTTCTCCAGCAGTGTTGGGACATTCATCATCTACTTAAGATGTGACTTTGTACACTTGTAATGACACCTGCTGACACGGAACATCTGCTCCCCTCTGTTCTAAGAGTCTGGCTCTTATGTATCTCACTCACGTCGATACAGGCTGCCTTCCTAGTATCAGCCGTTGACTCATACATCCTCCAGCTGTCAAGGCATCTTAATACTTTAACATCTGGTATCTTTTCATATTAGCATAAACAAACCACATACCAAAGCCATATCTTAGTAAAGTATAAGATTGCATTTCAGGTGTCTAAACCTGCTAGGAATTTCCTTCAAAGTAACTCCAAATGTGAGATCACCTTGATCTGTATGAGAAAAAGGAAAAAAACTTAGGGATAATATAGTCATATGAGCTTGCTGCTAGAATCATATTGAAAGTAAGCAGTGGTGATAGTATGTAGTCGGCATGTAATAGAATTACACTGTCTTTCATGCATACGTGCATCATGAATAAATTTAGCACTAGGCAAGATAAGATTTTAGGTAATGCCCTCGGATTTTCAAACTTAGGCTGGGTTCACATTGCGTTTTTCCTATCCGTTTAACGTATACCAAAAACATATACGTTAAACAGATGCCTTAGACTGATGCCATACAGTGGCATCAATTCACCATAGAGTTATTTATTACCGGACTCTGCAGGATACAAGAACGTGATGTGAATTCACCCTAAACAATACTTATCCCCTGTCTACAGGATTCCTTTGGGAGAACTGAGAACTGAGATCCCAGAATGCTCCATGAGAATGTAGAGTTGGTGTGCATGCGTGACCATATTTCTATATGGGACTGAAGAATACAGTGCTCATGCTTTCTCTTGCATAGAAGGCAGTGGAGAGTGCCTGTGAATTAGGGCATACATATTGATAGTGGGAAAATCCGCGTAAGGGAGTATTACATTTTCAGCAAATGTGATTCTTTATATAATATTGTATATATAATTCTCCAGTATACTTTCTGTGGATAGAAATCCTGTAATTATAGAACTGTGGGTGTGTCTTCTTTAGTCCCCATAGAACTGTTATCACTGTATGGTTATTGCTGTTACGGACAGTGGCAGTGGACCCACTGTGCCAACTATTTAGTTTGGCTTTGGGCTATTCTTAAGGGCACTAAATGGTACCAAACACCAAATGGTCAGCCAATATACCTAGTCAGGTAATAGGCCAATGTCAGGTCAGGCATGCATAGCACTTCATCTGTAGACAGCTGTTTCGGGGTGATTGCCCCTCATCAGAATTCCAGAACAGTATGTATGGCCTATAAGTCTCCTCACACCAAATAAGGTGCTCTCTCCCCAAGGAGAGATAGTAACCCCCAAATCCTGGCCTCTCACCCAGTTAAGCCAGTACTGTCTGCTCTGTACTGATGAGGGGCAATCTCCCCGAAACAGCTGTCTGCAGATGAGGTGCTGGCTTATTTAATATCTGAGTCATGTCTCAAGGCCTACATCTGGTGGCATCAGATGCAGAGCTTGTTCAGAGCTCATTTGCATCCCAGAATTCCAGAGGAGCATGCATGACCTATAACTCTCCTCACACCAACTAAGGCGTTCTCTCCCCAAGGAGTGATAGCACCCCCCAATATCTATATAAAGGAACAGTCTAGATTCATATCACATGTAATCTAAACAAATTCAGCATGGCATGTTTCATACATTCTTCTCACGCTTACAAATCCTGTTTTCTGGTGAATTCATACTGTGTAAATATAAAACATGCAGGTTATGTGGGTTATTTTGCAAACCATCTACCTGGGAAAATACTGAGTATAAAATGTTTAAACAAAATATCAAAGCTTGAGTTATATGACATAAAATTCAAGTGAGCCATTTTCTTATCCTGGTCAACTTTAATTACCTAACATTCTCAATTAGTGTATGTCCACACAGAGCATTCGTGATGCGACCACTCTGTGTGCAAAGTTGTACTATAAGTTTTGTTTTGTTTGCCCCTGCCCGACCTCTGTTT
The DNA here is from genome assembly GCA_033119425.1 of Bufotes viridis. Classification (NCBI taxonomy): domain Eukaryota; kingdom Metazoa; phylum Chordata; class Amphibia; order Anura; family Bufonidae; genus Bufotes; species Bufotes viridis. Next base: position 440,987,211 of record CM065589.1, read on the forward strand.
GTTTGCTGCCTGACCTGACCCCTGCCTTACTCTTGTGTTGTCCCTGTGCTGGCTGTCCCAACCCTTTAACTGTTTATCTGGATTGAATGTACGCTGCCTGAGCTGACCCTGGCTTATTCACTGACAACTATTCTACCGGATTTCTGGTGTCTCTTTACCCGCGTGGATCACCTGTCACTGAACGGAGACTTCTGCAAGAGGTAGTGGTTGGTGGTTCTCCTGCAGGAGAACAGATTCTTGTACAAGATAAAATGGTGAAGACCGGGATGCCACTTAGATAACGCCCTTAGATGTATTCCTAAGCCAAATCCATTCAGTGAAACATTGGGTCCACGCCCACTTGCGTGGCAGTAGCCTTAGGCACCTTTCATACGAGCGAGTATTCTGCACGGGTGCAATGCGTAATGCGAGCACATTGCCCCCGCACGGAATCCGGACCCATTTATTTTAATGGGTCTATGTACATGAGCGTTGGTTTTCATGCATCACTTGTGCGTTGCATGAAAATCGCAGCATGTTCTATATTCTGCGATTTTCACGCAACGCTGGCCCCGTAGAAGTGAATGGGGTTGAGTAAAAATCGCATTTCATCCGCAAGCAAGTGCGGATGCGATGTGTTTTTACTGATGGTTACTAAGAGATGTTGTTTGTAAACATTCCGTTTTTTATCACGCGCGTGCAAAACGCATTAAATCACATTGCACCCGTGCGATAAAAACTGAACAACTGAACGCAATCGCAGGCAAAACTGAATGGACTTGCTTGAAATGCATCCGCAACGCATCCGGACCTAATTCGCTCATTCTCGTCTGCTAGGGGCCTTATAGTCTAAAAATGAAGTAAGCACCTCTTGACAGCAGAGAACATTGAAGCCAGGTTCGTCATGGATTTCCATGCAGCAAATTCACAGTATTGTACAGAACCAGCGAAGTTGATGAGAATTTCTGAATTCTCATTCACACATTGCAGAAAAAAAAAGCATTGCAAAAGGTGCTGTATTACGGATTTTAAATCTACAGCATGTCAATTTATACTGTGCATATTGTTTGTTTGTTCTCTGTTGTTTCTTGCCTGACACGCCAATGTTCATGCATTCGATAGAGCAGAAAACGTGACTCTTCAGAGAAGGCAACCCTTTGCCAATCAGAAGAGTTCGAACTCCAATACTGCAGCAAAAATTGAAGCCTTTTCTGCCAATACAACTTTGTTAGCAGAAGTGCAGTGACCATATGTCTGCTTTGGAGCTCCATATGAAGTAGGGTTTGCTGAATGTTTGTTTTGCATCCACATCTGGACGCCCCCTGGTTTATTTTGGCAGTCAGGCTTCCATAGGCACTATAAAGAGGCCTTAATACTACGGGGGCACAACAGGGGTGCCTTATTAATACTAGGAAGCACTATAGAGAGGCCTTATTACTACTGGGTGCACTATGGCAGGAATAATTATTTGGTACGATATGGAGGGCACTATTACCAACAGGTGCACTCTTGGGGAGAATTATTATTCGGGGGCATTGTAGGGGGAGTCATGTACTAACATTCTACGCCAGTTTTCTGTTGTAGAAAGGTCCCTAATTTCGTGAGGGCTCTCTGGGACAGAATTATAGCTATAGATGGGATTTTTATATTACTATGGAGGGGGGGGGGGGTCTATCTGTATGGCAGTATAATTTCAACAGTATAAGTATTTGGGGGCATTGAGGAGCACAGCGGGCATAGTATTGGGGGTAGCAGCAGGATAACACTGTTAGGGCAGCAAGGTGGGGAGGATTATGGAAAAATGATGAATCTAAGATGTCTGTGGGGCAAACTCAGCAGAGACAAGACGTGGCTGGAAGATGTTGAAATGGTGAAATAGAACGTCTGCATCAGAGGAGATGTCACCTGGGAGGCACTAGAGGTGAGATGTGAGAGGTATATGGTCCTGTATAGTCTTGTAAGTTTGGTAGTGTCCATACAGCAAATAAAATATGTATTTAGTGCTAAGGTGTGTGTGTGTGTGGGGGGGGGGGGAGGGTGAGGTGGTTACTTAGAGAATTTGGCTCATATGCATTGGGGCTTAGGCCCCATACAGAGGTGCATGGAAATGCAGCTCTCACCTCCTCTGACAAGCAGACTACTATCAGGAATGTATGGTTCGTTCGAGATAATTGCCTTCTAAATTGACCTGTGTAAATGGGCCTTTAGATAAAAAGGAGACCAACTTGCCTTTTTGACTTTTCATCATAGGTAAATAAACAAGCAGCCTGAGCTACTAGTATAGGCCATTTAAGAAGCTAAGCAGCAAAACAAAGCTTGAGTTGACTGATTTATTGATAGAGTACTTAGCGTAAGTGCTGGTAGTAAGGAGAAAACTTAGGCACATCTAATACAGTGTATATGCATGCATGTATGTGGCGACGCACTCATCCAGAATATACATAACACAAGCAAGTTGACTACTTCCATGGATTTGCGGCACTCTAATCATAGCCACATATGCAGCATGTACTGTGCAGTTTCTAATTCTGTTTGCACAGGGTTCCTTCCACACGCAGGAAAATCCATCCATATATTTATTAGGCCTCATGCACATGACTGTATTTTTCATCCGTGTCAGGTCTGCATTTTTTGTGGATAGTACACTGCCCCATTCATTTCTATAGGGCTCAGCACAAGTCAGTGTTTTTTTCCAGATCCTTTTTCCCTTCTGCATATTATAGAACATGTCCTGCACTGGTCCATTTTTTGGATGTGAATAGCCTTTTCTGTTGATGAGAGTGAAAGAAATTTGGAATGCACATGGAAGATATCTGTTTTTGCAGCCCGAAATAGGGACATGGTTGTTTCCATGAGGCTTTATTATTGCAAAATGTATTATCATCACTGTTACCATAGCTAGCACTCAAGTACAACATTTCAATTATGACTTGTGTGCTTTATGAAACAAATGGATTTTTACTTGGATTGGGAATGCGTATATACCCTGTTCCTTATGATATACAAAAGGCTGGAAATCATTGGTGAAGACTTTATGAGATGCTGTTTATTTAAACTATATATACTCTGCTGCCCACAGAATCTTCTTAGCGTACCAGAAAGTGCAGTTGAAGATGTTAACTTTAATTTTGAGTTTCCGCCTCAGCTGACCGGAATGTGTCTGTGTATCTTATTGTCAGTCCATAAGCCTGAAAACCTCAGTCTAAAACCAATCCCTGCCAACTGTGCAAATCATTTTATTTGCTTGTGCTTTTCACTTTTGAAAGCTATGATTCACACATTTCTGTGGTGTGGATTTTTTTTTGTCAGCAGGATATACATATAAGTGCTGCTCTGACCGTGCCTGATTGGCTTATCTTTCTCAAAATGCAGTGACCACAATACCGTTCTTCAGTTGAGAAACACAACCTGAATGACAGCCGATTCCCTTTTTGCGTCTAACAAAAGGTGTTTGGGAAACATACTTTTCTCTGCTTCCTTTACCAAACAGACTCTGAAATGAGACTCTTCACTGCCTTGTTTATGCGGAAAACTTATCAGGGCTGAAGACAGGCAGTTCCTGCAGGTGGAGAGCAGCTTTCCAAATGTCGGCACGTAAACTTTTTTAAAGGTTTGCCATTTTATGAGAGTAAAAGGGGAAATGTGTGGTTACTTAGGTGTTAAAATAGTATGTATTAGCACATGGTCTAAATTAGAACGATAAACCAATATTTCTACAGCTTACCAATATTGTTAAACATGCAGGGGGTCATGTACTAACATTCTATGCCAGTTTTTTTGTTGTAGAAAGGTCCATAATTTTGTCTCAAGAACCAGTTTGGGACAAAATTTGCAACTATTTTAGCATTTTCCAAGACCTCGCCACTTTTCCAAAAAATTGCCAGGGTGTGGGTGGGAGGAGGCAGTCTGCAGACGGAAGTGTCATGGCCTGACCCATATAACACGTTCACCAGAAAAATGTATCACATTACACCAGAAATCTATTCCAGTTCCTGTCTGGAATAGATTTTAGTTCTGACACACGGACAGCAGAAGATGCAACAAATCTATTAAGAGTGTGGTTTTTACCGGCGTGTGAAACGCTACTCTTTAGTAAATGACCCCCACCATGTATTCCAGATAAGAATCAACTGAGGTTATTCAGATAAAGAAACAACCAAACCATTTAGGTTATGTTGACTTTTACATTAGACTTGTAGCAGATTCTGTCATTTTTGATGGAAAACAAATGCTGCATGCTGCGCTTTTTTTTTTTTTTCAATCTAATTGCAATAGGTGACTAGGCAAAACCTGACAAACCCCATTATAAGCCGGTTTTGCATTAGTGGCAACGGATCTATCACTGCATAATGGTTTCCATTACAGATAAGCAAATTGATCCTAAACAAACTGGATTTGTTACAAATTTCATAAAAATTTATCTTCCAAACGAATCCAAAGTTTTGGAGATTTGCTTTGGATAAATTGTGCAAGAACAGCACTCAGTACCATTTTACTGTAGGAATTGGTGGGAAAACAGGAGGGAGAATGAAGATGAAGGATCTCCTGACACTGGGAGCGATGGGAACAATGTCTTGCCCTGATTAGCTCAAAGGCTGACAGAATAATCAGCTTTATCAGCCAATCGGGAGCAGGACTGTGGCAACTTTTGTGACTGTCGACCAGTTGCGGTCTTGCTACCTAGGGCTTGAACTGCAAGTAGGTAGGCCTGAGTTCCAGGTCAGGACTCACTGTCTGTGTCTGTCGATACCTACGGAAATTACAATACCATGTAGTTACTGGAAGATAATTTTACTGCAAACACGCGGTCTTCTTCAACAGCAGATTTGAGCTGAGACGTATAAATGATAGTATTACAGCAGTGGGTGTATAGCACTGTGTCAACCAAGAGATTTGACTTTGAACTAATTCTAGCAGTCCCCTGATTTTTACCCTTCAATGGAGCACCAAGAGGTCAGACAAAACCGTAGTCAGGGGCAGTTCGAAGTCAGGGAAGGCAGCAAAGAGTCAATGCGGAGATCAGGTGCAGGTCAGGTAGCAGTGTTTTAGAATCCAGAATTGGGAAGAAGTTAGTTCATGCGCAGACACACAGACAAAGCATTCCTTTGCAGAGAACTAACAAGCTAGGTAACCTATTGCTCACGGACCTACCCACTAGGGAAGGTGCCTTAGGTACCCTGAAGTGGCAAACCATAGACCAGAGAGAGTTAGGGTGCACAAGCTGACCCTTTAAGAGCTGGAGGGAGTGCACATGCATCTTATTGGCAAAAGCCTATGCTGGCACGGATCAGGCACAGACAAGACTGGTGGCTGCACCCATCAAAATTAGACATAGAAGGGCTGGCGGGTCCAGGCCACCAGTGAAGCCAGTAAAGGGTAAGTGAAGTGGTGCCTATTCCCTCCCGGAGAAGCAAGAGGGCAGTGGGCATGGGCTGCCGATATAACAGGTAGAAAAGGTGAAACTGTCTTTTACTAAATATTTGAAATGATTTAAAGCTGAAATACATCTATTTTGCTGTATCTGGAAAAATATAAGCAATAACGTCAAGTTTTATATATATATAACGAAAATCTGAGGCAACATGCATTCATAATGAAAATAAGACTGCTAAATGATTTATGTAGTGTGGTCACTTTTAAAGATTGCCAAAACATGTTAATTAATTATTGTTGTTAGGACGGCTTGTTGGATTTTTAAGAATAACCTAGAAAAACATCAGAAAACTAGAGCATGAAAACCAATGAAACACATATGCAGTATTTCCATTTTACTGCCAAAAGGTGTAATTAATTTGTGCTCCCAGTTATATCAGAGCACTAACAAGCATGTAGTGTTGTGAAATGGAGTAATAATTTATACAGAATACAATTAGCAAAATGTTGCTTTTCTGCAAGTGCAGCATGGCTTATATTTTTTTATTATTTTATGGTTGCCTGATAATTGGAAAGATTTAAAGGGGCGGTTGCTCATACCTGAGTGTGACAGTTCACATAGCTATGTCACATATTTTACATGCAGCTGAAGTGTTCCCGTAAAGCTTTTCTTTTCTTCAAAAAATACATGGCATTCGTAAAGAGAATATGTTCTGTCTTATTTAATTTTATGTTTCTTAAATTTCATTTCAGTCTGTGGAAGATAAATTGTTAGTTATTTTTTAACTACTTTTATTTTATAAAAAACTTTCTATGACAGGCATGTTGTAAATACACAGATACAGTTACTATCTTTCTGTATTATCTGTGTAGAAGGACGTGTTCTAGGAAGTGATGGATTATAGCCCCCTCCCTAGAGACCATGGAGATGCATACAGAACATTGTATCTGTGTAGTATTATCCTATCCTGCCTTTTCTATACCCCCAACAATACAATCAAGCTGTCATTAAATCCCTTACCTTCTGCTGACGCTGCCCCAGTCTACACAGCAAAGTTGTCAAGTGTGAAGCAGAAAACTAGAAGCGTCAGCCTATTTTGATACTTCAAGTTGGCAGGCAGTGTTAAAACTGTATGCAATATTTGAAAAAAACATATTTTGCTTTCAGAACAGCCACATAAAAACAGCAAAAATTAAAAATATGTTTATAATAAAACCCAGATTTAAATAATGTTATGTAATTTTCTGATGATAATTTAGGGTACGATCACACCTAGTAGATTTCTGTGACTGAAAATCAGTTCTATTCTCCTCCATGGGGCTTTCAGAAATCCATGTCCTTTCCACTTAAACAATTCTATTCAAATTAATGGAACTGATTTTCAGTTGCAGAAAATGTTCTGCAACAAAATCTGCTGAGTGTGAAGGCTCCTTTGAACAGTAGCTTTATAATATGTTTTATAGGAAGCTCCCCCATTAGTTACTTACCATTCTGGTATTTCAAAGGAGTTCCGTGCAGCTTGTCTGCAGTTTATCAGCAGACTTTGAGTTGTTTATGGTAATGTCACAGGGCAGTTCACTGTGACACTTGTTGCCGTGCAGGCTGGCTGCATGCACTCTGCGTACTGGCTGCGGGCTGTTAGCCGTGTATGCTGGTTGCATGGGTGCTGCATGCTGGCTGTGGCCTTCTGCGTGTGAATTGTCCTGTGTATTTGTGTGTTTCTTGTCTTGTATCACAGTATGGTTCACTGTCGCACTGTGTTTCCTTGTAGGCTGTATGTTTGTACATGCATCTGTTCCCCATGGGTTCCACGTATCTGCCTGTCTCATGTCTTAACAGCTATGTCTGTGATGCCATGCATCTGTTCTGCATGGGTTCCAGGCATCTGCCTGTCTCATATCTTAGCAGCTCTGTCTGTGACCGCCATGCATCCAGTTCCGCATGGGGTCCAGGCATCTGTCTTTGTTTGCCTGTGTTCGCCTTATGTTCTGTATTCTGTTCAGTTTGTGGTTTATATCTGAACTGTGTCCTATGTTTCTGGTTGTATTGGGTTCCAGTTGCTGTTTTGTTTTTGTGACTGGACTGCTGTTGTTTTGCACCAGCGTCAGTTATCTTGCAGGTTTTGGCCAAGTGCATCAGGACCATCCCAGGAGGTAGTGACCTGGTAAACCTTGGAACAGTCCACCATCATGGTTAATGTGAAGATCGAGGGTTAACTTAGACCAGGGATGGCCAACCTGAGGCTCTCCAGCTGTTGCAAAACTACAACTCCCAGCATTCCCAGACTGACTACAGCTATCAGCCTACAGCAGGACATGGTGAGAGTTGAAGTTTTACAACAGCTGGAGAGCCGCAGGTTGGCCAGCCCTGACTTAGACCAGTGTTTCCCAACCAGTGTGCCTCCAGCTGTTGCAAAACTACAACTCCCAGCATGCCTGCACAGCCAAAGACTGTCTGGGCATGCTGGGAGTTGTAGTTTTGCAACAGCTGGAGGCACACTGGTTGGGAAACACTGACTTAGACAATGCCCTTAGGCCTCTTTCACACGAGCGTGACGGATTAGGTCCGGATGCGGTCAAGGTGCGTTCAGTGAAACTTGCACCATTTTGCAAGCAAGTTCAATCAGTTTTGTCTGCAATTGCATTCAGTTGTTCAGTTTTTTCCATGCGAGTGCAATGCATTTTGATGTGTTTTTCACGAGCATGATAAAAAACTGAAGTTTTACAAACAATATCTCCTAGCAACTATCAGTGAAAAATCCATTGCATTTCACTGAAGCCCCATTCACTTCTATTGGGCCAGGGCTGCGTAAAAAACGCAGAATATAGAACATGCTGCGTTTTTCACGCAACGCAGAACTGATGCGTGAAAAAAACGCTTATGTACACAGACCCATTGAAATGAATGGGTCAGGATTCAGTGCGGGTGCTATGCGTTCACGTCACGCATTGCACCCGTGCTGAAAACTCACTTGTGTGAAAGGGGCCTTAGATTTTGGCCCCAAGTCAAACCGGTGCACTTGGTCCAGTGGTGATCCATCTGCCACTGTTTACCTTTCCTGTTTGTCCAGGATTATTGGGGTCATTTAGCAAACTGGTGTAAAGTGGAACTGGCTTAGTTGTCCATAGCAACCAATCAGATTCCACCTTTCATTTTCCAAAGGAGCTGTCAAAAATAAAAGGTGGAATCTGATTGGTTGATATGGTCAGCTGAGCCAGTTCTACTTTACACCACTTTGATAAATGACTTTAATGTTTGGCCATGTTTGATAAAGTCTCGTTTTGTCTTCTCTGATCCGTTTGCCTGATTTTTGTATGCTCAAGATATGTTCATGGGTTCTGATGATCCGTAGAACATGAACATAACTGTATGATTATATTCTTAATCCCTTAATGACCACTGAGTTTTTACAGTGGTCATTAATGGACATAGGGCTCATGCACACGAACGTATTTTCTTTCCGTGTCCATTCCGTTTTTTTTGTGGACCATATGCTGGACCATTTATTTTAATGGGTCAGCAAAAAAAACGGAAGGTACTCCGTGTGCATTCCGTTTCCGTATGTCCGTTTTCCCGTTCCACAAAAAAAATAGAGCATGTCCTATATTTTTCTAGTTTGCGGACAAGGATAGGCATTATTACAATGGATCCGCAAAAAAAACGGATGCCATACAGAACATCATCCGATTTTTTTGCGGATCTGTAATTTGCGGACTGCAAAACACATACGGTCGTGTGCATGTAGCCTTAATCATAGTCTGACGTCTTTATAGTGCACAGTGAAATATTGTGACACAGTGAAAGGCCTGGTGTGGAGAGGAAGGTATTTTCCTCCCAGCATGTGCTACTGGACTGATTGACACCCAGGTGAGGTTGAGGACCGAACCGAATCTCATATGCTGGTCCGGCCTTTGCTGGCAGCTGACTGTCTTAAAAGGCCAGCTGGACGGCAGTAGGGTGTGAGGCCTGTAGCTGGATGTCAGCTTGCGGCCTGTCTGGGAGGACAGGTTGGTGAACACCTAGACTTGTCCCTCTTCTGCGGTACCCACAGCACGGTGTGAATTAAACACCAGGACTGGACCTTCTTAAGTGGTACCCGCAGCATGGTGTGAATTGAGCACAAGGACTTAAAACCTAAGGTGACTTTTGTTTTTGTTAACCTGCTCGTGTGAATAAACACTGAACTTGTGTTTAACCTCTTACCCTCAGTTCACACCTGAGCGTTTTACAGCGCGTTCAAACGCGCTGTAAAACGCTCAACACATGAAAACCAATGCTTCCCTATGGCCCTGGTTCTCACTTGAGCGTTTTACAGCTCAAAAAGTTCTTGAGCTTCTTTGGGGTGTTTTGTCGTGCGTTTGCACCCATAGACTTCAATGGGAACAGTGTAGATATGCCTTTTTTAATTGGTCTCCAGAGTCACGAACGCGCGTATGACGCGTGTTTCCTATTTCCAAAACGCACTGTAATACGCGCGTTTTACGTGTGACAAAAACGCGCGTAATATGCGCGTATCAAATACGCTCAAGTGTGAACCCAGCGTTAAGGACACAGGACGTACCCGTAAATCCTGTGTCCTGTCCCTAAAGATGGCGCCCGCTCCTGCTTCATGTGGGTGCCTTAGCCGTGGGTGGTTCTTTAAGCAGACACCTGCGGCTAATGTTCATGACCGGCAGCAATGCCGATCGCGGACATTTAACTCCTCAGATGCCGTGGTCAATCCTGACCACAGCATCTGAGTGCGCACAAACCGAAAGTTTTACTTTCGGTTTGCGCTCTGGCTTCCCCATGTGGTGATCGGAGGAGCCAGAGCACACCTGTAGTAGCCTGGGTCTCTATGAATGAAACCTGGGCAGCTCTGTAGTATTTCCTATGGAGCTTGCCTGTAATAGGCTCCATAGGAAATATGCGATTTTTTCATACATACCAATGCTATTGCAATGATGATCACAATTAGATGATTGTATGTTATAGTTCCCTATGGGAACTATATAAAAGTGTAAAAAAAAAAAAAAGTTCAAATCACCCTCCTTTTGCCAAAAAAAATTAAAAATACACATCATGGGTGTCGCAATGTGTGAAAACCCCCATACTATAAAAATATAAAAAAAATATTCCCCATACTTCAAACAGCAAAATGAAAATAAGCGTCCAAATGGTGGATTCGGCATTTTTGGTCGCTTCATTTTCCATAAAAAATTAAATAAAATGTGATCAAAAAGTCATACACCCCAGAATAGTATCAATAAAAAGATAAGATTATGATGCAAAAAATGAGCCCCCATACAGCTCTGTACATATAATTACAACAAAGGTATAGGGGTCAAAACATGGCAACAAAAAAGTAAAACTGATATTTTCCAACTTTTTAATTTTTTTTCACTGTCAAAATGCTAGAAAACCTATACATATAAGATATCGCCGGATTTGTACTGACCTGTAGAATAAAAGTAACCATTCAGTTTTATTGCACATCGAACATCGGAATTTAAAAACCCGCAAAACTGTGGTGGAATTGCTTTTTTTTTTTAAATTTCACCCCATTTGGATTTTTTTCTCCGCTTCCCACTACATCATATGCAATATTAAATGGTGGCGTTGGAAAGTAAAACTTGTCCCGCAGAAAAACAAGCCCTCATATGGCTATGTGAACCGAAAAATAAAAAAGTTAAGGCTCTGGGAAGGCAGGGAGTGCAAAAAACCTGCAAAAAATAAAAAACCTCTGGTCCTTAAGGGGTTTCTGTCACCAACTTTTGACATTATAAGCTGTCTGACATTAGCTATGTGCTAATGTCAGACCAGCTTGATATTGTCTATTATAAAAATCCGCTGTATATATAGTCTGAAAAACTTACTTTATATTATGATTAGCCTCTAGGAGCAGGGCGTGCCCTGCTCCTAGCGGCTCGTCCGGCAACCTGCGACGCCCTTCACACTTTGATTGACAGTGCAGGCAGCGATCCTCCTGCACTGTCTCGTTCTGATCGCGCGCCCGCGCTGCCGCCTCTGTATTCGGCGCAGGCGCGGTGAGCAGAGGACGCTGGTGCCTGCTGTCCTCTGCTCACCGCGCCTGCGCCGAATACAAGCGGCGCGCGGCGCGCGATTCAGAACGAGACAGTGCAGGAGGATCGCTGCCTGCACTGTCAATCAAAGTGTGAAGGGGCGTGCCAGCAGGTTGCCGGACGGAGGCCGCTAGAGCAGGGCAACGCCCTGCTCCTAGAGGCTAATTTACATAATATAAAAGTAAGTTTTTCAGACTATATATACAGCGGATTTTTATAAAAAAGACATTATCAAGCTGGTCTGACATTAGCACATAGCTAATGTCAGACAGCTTATAATGTCAAAAGTTGGTGACAGAAACCCTTTAAGGGGTTAAGAACTGTTTTGTGCCTCTGTACAGCATCCACTTACCCTGCCTACCAGAGCAAATCCCCACTATATATATATATATCCCAAAGAATAAAAATAGTTATTTAACCCCTTCAGTACTGAGCCATTTTTCACCTTAAATCCCAGGCCACTTTTTGCAAATCTGACATGTGTCACTTTATGTGGTAATAACTTTGGAACACTTTTACATAGCCAAGCCATTCTGAGACTGTTTTCTTGTGAAACATTGTACTTCATGACAGTCATAAATTTGAATCAATATATTTCCCCTTTATTTATGAAAAAATCTCAATTTAACAAAAATGTTAGAAAAATTCACAATTTTCAAAATTTCCATTTCTCTGCTTTTAAAACAGAAAGTGATACCTCATAACATATTTATTACTTAAAGGGGTTATCCAATTTATCAAACAGCCCCCCCCATGTGTCGGGCCCCTCACAGGTAATATACTTACCCAGCTCCCTGCGCCGCTCCTGTTCCCGCCCCGTCCCTGCGGCTTCTCCCTGTACACAGATGAAAATATCAGGTGTCAGGAGGGGGCAGCCAATGTCAGGCGGGGATGGGGACGAGCCTCCCTAGCATCACCCATGATGTTAGGGAGGCTCTTCTCCGTCACCACCTGCCATTGGCTGCTCCCCCCCGACACCAGATGTTTTCATCCATAAGTATATTACCAGGGAGGGGCCCGGCACATGGGGGCACTGGCCTCTTGCACACAAACGTTTTTTTTTTCGTTTACGGCCCGTTGTTTGCGTTCTGACTACGGTCCGTATCCAGAACTATTCATTTCAATGGGTCCGCCAAAAAAACGGAATGCATTCCGTTTCCGTTTTTCCGTTCTGCTAAAAGATAGAACTTGTCCAATTATTGCCTGCAAATCACGTTCCATGTCCCCGTTCAAGTCAATGGGGCTGTAAAAAAAACGGAATGCATACGGAATGCATCCGTCTTCTGTATCCGTTCTGTTTTTGTTAAAACTTCTATTGAAAGTTTTATGTCCAGCCCAATTTTTCAATGTACTTACTGTTAAAACATTATTATATGCTTCCGTTTCCGATCCGCAAAAAACGTATCACAAACGGAAACCATACGGGAATGGAAGCAGAATGGAAACGGAAACACTACTGGAACCAAAAATGGAAAAACTGATCCGTTAAAAACGGACCGCAAAACCAAAAGGTCATGTGGACGTGCCCTTACAGTCTGCTTCCAGCCCCCTGGATCTCACAGGCTAACAGGGATGGCAGCCACAATGCCTAAGGAAGTCATCGGGCTGCCGTCCAAGCCATCGGGTCCCCGTCACAGCAGTGCGATGGGACCCGTCAGGATACCACACGTGCCGCGGTCAGCGCTGATTGTGGCAGTGCAAGGCTTAATCGGTCGGCATCAGTGTTTTCACCCATGCAGGCGCATACCGCAGGGGTCTGGCTACCAGTCACGGCCGGACCCCTGCCACTGATGGGGTGGACGCAGCTCCTGCGGGCGCCCGATCAGCGCATTGTACATGTACAGCGCTGGTATCCTACGGGTTAATGATAAAAAATGCCACAAAATTTATAACATACTGTAAAATCTTGCTGTTTTTTTCCATTCTCCCCTTCCAGAATGAGTTTATATAAGTAAATTAATAATTTATGTGTACACGAAAATGGTGTCACTATAAACTACAACGTATCCTGCATCAACAGAAAAATAAGAAAGTTATAGCTCTTGGAAGGCAGGCAATCAAAAATGAAAAAGAATTTGCTTGGTCACTAAGCCCTAAAATGCGTACAGGTGGAATAGGTTAAGAAAACATATGGCTATTTTAGATTTCCTGTGTGATTGTAGCTCAATAAGCAACCTTTATATATACTATAATATGCTGTCTGAGGTGATATCTGCATTTATTGGTTTCTATTAGTACAACACAGATGTTACAGGTGCAAAGGATTATGTAAAGTATATGAGGATCTTTGGCAAAAGTATTCCCAGAGGACGTTCAGCAGATTTTAAAGTAGAAATATTCTTTTAAAGCTACTGTTCTTGTCTGTTTCATGATCATATTCCGGAAATTAATAGCACTGCTGTTTTTACAGGTGTACTGTTATACATACATTTTACTGTAATTATATTGGTTGTGTACAACAATGGCAAACTGGACTTCACCTATAGAAGTCACCTTTCCCATGTCCCAACTAGAGATGAGCGAAAATTATGTTATGAAATTCGTTCACACTTCGTTTGGTGGTAAAAGCAGAATTGCGTTATGGATTCTGTTACCGCGGACCATAACGCAATTCTATGATGGAATGCATGACAGTATTTGTAGCTGACCAGCTAAGACCTGTTCTAGATTGCTAATATGGCTTATATGTTTATACAGCTAGACCTGCTAATAACCTTAATACAGTTCGTATGTTCACATGTTAAAGACAAAGGCAAGAGTTATTTACTGTGATTTCATGTTTCTGAATGTCATATAACAGTTATATATATTGTGTTCACAGAAGCAGAAAAGATGGTATGCCTTTAAGATTCATCATATGAATGTAAGGTAAGCTCAATGGCACAGCACAATTATTAATAGAAAGCATAGCGTTAAACTGTTGTCACTGAGCAGGAGTCTTAACCAATCACAGCCTGCCTCACACTCAGCAGGAGTCTTGGCCAATTACAGCCAGCCTCACACTCAGCCTGTCTGGGAAATTCCCTAGCAGGAGCTGCTAGAATTCATTACACTAGAGGAGAGAAATGATAGACATTCACTCCACTGAGAGTTCAGTTTTATGGAAGCAAAGAGGCCAAAATAGGTATTTAATACAGTTATATATGTTCCTATTTTTAGTATAGTGATTAGAGCTATATACTGAACTAGTTACCGTATATGTTTTTACTTGCAGTTCCACCAAATGAACAGTATGCAATAAGCAAATTGCAAATGAACAGTATGCAATAAGCAAATGTAAAGTCCAAATGTAAGAAGCAAATGTAAAAATCAAATGTACAGTTCCAGCAAATGTGTAGAGCAAACAGCTAACTGAGAGCAAACTGCATAAGAGCAAATTGCTATCAGACAGCATACTGCAAATTAAATGAGCAATTGTATAGAGTCAAAGACAGAACTACATCCACAATTTAATGTTAACTGACAAGATTGAACCATTGAACAGCCATTGTGTGATATTTTATTTACCACGTGTTTGTACATGGACTGTCTGCTGCGGAAGCAGCAGTGTTATATGAAGAGAAGTTGAAGTTATTAAAGAAGTTATTTTAAGCATTTGGTGTGCTCTTTGAACCTACTGCTTCCATAGAATGGCGCTAGAGGAATTACAGAGTAATTGACAGTCTGCTTAGAGTAAAAGTCAGAGATATCATAATTCTTCTAATGCCACAGCGCAAAAGGCACTTCATAGTGCTGCGCCTGCCACAGTATTGCCTCCAGAGGCATTCTGTTATTCATTCCGTCATAATAGAAGTCTATGGCCTGCATAACAGATCCGTATCATTTCCGTTATGTAAGTGAGGACTTCCCTGCATAATGGAAACGGGACGGATCCGTTTTACAGCCCCTAGAAGGCAATACCGTTATGCATTCTGTCATAGAATTGCGTTATGGTCTGTGGTAATGGAATCCATAATGCAATTCTGCTTTTACCACCAAACGAAGCGTGAAAATATGTCAAAATATGAAATTCGCTCATTTCTAGTCCCAACTGTGGCTCGTGGTACTAAGATAACCCCAGGATTTACAAGAGGGCTGAATTACATAATAATCGAATAGTCACAAAAACTACATAAATAAAGCACATATCAGTACTGACATAAGCCAACACACTAAAACTCATGAGTGGATGAGAGGAACCAAATGCCTACTAATGGCATGTCTGTGATTGGCTGAGTGCAGCATGTGACCCAGCCTCTTTATAAGCTGGAGTCACGTACTGCAGCACGTCACTCTGCTGATTTGAGCTTAGGGAGAGGATGTTAGTGCTGCGATCAGGACAGAATAGGGCAGAAATCAGAAGAACCTGTGCTACTTTAATCCACAAGATACAGCAAATAGAGAGGGAGGAGCTTCAGCAATCCAACATTTCTGTACCCAGCCACAGCAAGGGAAATCTTTTTTTGTAATCTATCTGTTACTGAGGTGGTGCTTGGCGGCCATATGAGCCACTGCAGTGTACTTCATGTGTGCCAGCCAGCAGCCAGGGACATCAGCCTAATCCTATTTTGTAGCTCAGTGAAGGAAATGTTTTTTTTTCTGGCTGCTCAAGTCCCCTATATTGTCTTTTGTATGTTTAAGGGGTGACATAGTCCATTTGTCTAGCCTGGGATCTGTGGTGCCACAGAGCACTTGTGTATACAATGCACTAAACCGTATATTCCATTTCAGCTATCAAATAGTGCATCAGTGGTCATCCTGATCCACCAAGCCTATTTTACACCGCCAAAATATATATTTGACATTTCTGTGGTGAAATAGAGAATCCGTGTAATTTTGGGGGAAAAACCGTTTTCCTTGTCCACAAAACAGTTCTGCATACACCGTTCAAAGACATATTTTATATTTCTGCAAGGAAATATTGCTTCTTTGTTGTTTATAGAAAAAAAACGTTATTCAAGGTCTACCAAACAGCCTGAAATACCCATTACAACCACCTATTTTACATTGCTGCTGTGAAATACACCTTGTCGCCGGTAGGTGGGCTTAGATGTATTTTGATCAAAATGTATTGACCAAGTGTCTCAGTTTTTATCAAGAGTGAGGGCTTAGTCCATATGTCTTGCATCTATTTTTATAGTGCATTATTTTCTGTTATTTTGTAAATGTAGCCATATACATCTGCACATTTGGTACCATATCGTGCAGGGTGGTTTACGGTATATATATTTTTTTCTGTGATTAGTTTGATTTGCTGTGAAATACAGCATAAGTGTATTTTTTTGACAAAAAAAGTGGAAATCCTGATCCATAAAGCATTTTGAAATACACCGCCTAAATACCAATTTCACATTACAGCTGAGAAATAGTGCATTATTCTTTTTTTGAGTGTAAAAAGCAAAATTCCTGCTTCACAAAGCAGTTGTACATACACGGTATAAATACCTACATTTAATTTACAGCAGTGAAAAACTGCATTTGTGAATTTTGGTGACAAAAGCTGTGACATAGTCCATTTGTCTAGTCTGGGCTCTGTGGTGCCACAGAGCACTTTTGCATACTATGCACTAAACCGTATATTCAATTTCAGTGAAATCAATTTCATTGAAATCAAATAGTGCATCAGTGCATTTTAGTTTAAAAAAAAGTGGTCATCCTGATCCACCAAGCCTATTTTACACCGCCAAAATATATATTTGACATTTCTGCGGTGAAATAGAGAATTCTTTAAATTTTTTGGGGAAAAACCGTATTCCTTGTCCACAAAACAGTTCTGCATACATTGTTTAACAACATATTTTATATTTCTGCAGGGAAATAGTGCTTCTTTGTTTTTTATAGAAAAAAAAAAATTATTCAAGGTCCACCAAACAGTCTAAAATACCCATTCCAACCACCAATTTTACATTGCTACTGTGAAATATAGCATAAGTGTATGTTTTTTGACAAAAAAGTGGTAATCCTAATCCACAGAGCATCTTGAAATACACTGCTTAAATACCAATTTCACATTGCAGCTGAGAAATAGTGCATTATTCTTTTTTGTGTGAAAAAAGCAATATTTTTGCTTCACAAAGCAGTTGTACATACACGGTATAAATATCTAATTTAAATTTACAGCATATCTACTTTTAATGTACATCAGTTAAAAACCGCATTTTGGGGTTTTAATGAAAAAAGCCGTGTTTTAGGCCGAAAAAACAGTTGTGCATCCGTCGTTTAAATAATTAATTTCAATTTACAGCAGTGAAATACTAATTTTCTGTATTTTATTACAAAAATACTTGTTCTTGTTCCACAAACCACTTGTGCATACAGCATACCCAAATAATTTTTACATTTCCGCATAGAAATTTAGAATCTGTGTATTTTGGCCACAAAAAACATTATTCTGGGTCCACAGAGCATTTTTATGACACGGGCACTGCCTTAGCGAATTGTCGACTAGTAGCAGGTAAATTGACACCAAAGAGAGACCAATCTTTCAGCTTGGTGGGTGAATGCAAATAATGAGGGGAACATCAAATAAGGGATGTGGGCATGGTCGTGGTGGTGTTGGTGGAGCTCCTATTGTTGGGAGAGGACGTGGCCGTTCAGCACCAACTACTGCTCCAAGTCAAACACCTTCCTCTGGTGCGAGTAGGCGACAGAATCTGCAGCGTTATTTGATTGGCCCAAATGCCGCTCTACCGCTGTTGAAGCTAGAACATGTACAGGCGATAGTAGATTGGGTGGCTGACTGTGCCTCCAGTTCCTTCACAGTATCTAACATCCAGTCCTCTGCAGAAAGCTCAGAGTTGGCACCTGCAACCCATGCCCATCAGTCTTCCACCTCACCCCCTTGCAAATCAGCCAAGCAGTCAGAGCCCCAAATCATGCAGGAAAGTCTCATGCTTTTGATGACTCTGTTGGCAGGGTTTCCCTGGCCCATCCACCTAGCCCTGCCCCAGAAGAGGAAGACCTTGAATGCACTGATGCTCAACCACTTTTGTTGCAGGATGAGGACATGGGAATACCGCCACAAAACGTCTCTAATGATGACGAAACACAGGTGCCAACTGCTGTGGCTTTCTGCAATGTGCAGACCGACGAGGAGGGCAGGGGTCATGAATGGGTGGAAGATGATGTGGAGGATGATAAAGTCCTAGACCCAGATTGGACTGAAGGTTGTACTAGTGAGGCGTGCAGTTCTGAGGAAGAGACAGTGGTCGCACAGAGGCAACAGCACAGCAAAAGAGGGAGCAGGGTGCAAAAGCGCAGCGGCCGTTTCAGAGACAGTACGCCTGCTACTGTCCACCACACCCAGGCACCGAGCACACCAAGTTCTGCTCCAAGGAGTTCATTAGCGTGGCAGTTCTTCACACAATGTTCTGACGACAAGACACGAGTGGTTTGTATGTTGTGCCATCAGAGCCTGAAGCGAGGCATAAATGTTCTTAACCTGAGCACAACCTGCATGACGAGGCATCTACATGCAAAGCATGAACTGCAGTGGAGTAAACACCTTAAAAACAAGGAACTCTCTCATGCTCCTCCTGCTCTCTCTTTTGCTGCTGGCTCAACCTCTCCCTCCACCTTTGGTGTCACCGTGGCACCTGGCAACCAGCAAACAGAGGATGTTCCACCAACACCACCACATACGACACCATCACCAAGCATCTCCACCACGTCACACGGCAGCATTCAGCTGTCCATCTCCCAAACATTGGAGAGAAGGAGGAAATACCCACCTACCCACCCTCGAGCCCGGGCCCTGAATGCCAGCATTTCAAAATTACTGGCCTTTGAAATGCTGTCATTCCGTCTGGTGGAGACGGACTGTTTCAAACAGCTGATGGCAGTGGCTGTCCCCCAGTACGTTGTTCCCAGTAGCCACTACTTTTCCAGGCTAGCCGTCCCTTCCCTGCACAACCAAGTGGAGGATAAAATCAAGTGTGCATTGCCCAACGCCATCTGTGGCAAGGTCCACATTACCACAGATACATGGACCAGTAAGCACGGCCGGGGTCGCTATATCTCCCTAACTGCACACTGGGTAAACGTAGTGGCGGCTTGGCCCGAGGCGGATAGTGGTTTGGCGCATGTCCTTCCACCACCGAGGATCGCAGGGCATTATTCTTTGCCTCCTGTTGCTTCCTCCTCCTACTCCGCATCATCCTGCTCCTCTTCTACCACCCCCACATCTGATCATCGAAAGAACCTTACCCCCAACTTCAGCACAGCCCGGGGTAAACATCAGCAGGCGATTTTAAAACTCATGTGTCTGGGTGACAAACCTCACACCGCACAGGAGCTTTGGAGGGGCATAGAACAGCAGACTGATGAGTGTTTGCTGCCGGTGAGCCTTAAGCCCGTACTGGTGGTGTGCGATAATGGGCGAAATCTCGTTGCAGCTCTGGGACTAGCCGGTTTGACGCACATCCCTTGCCTGGCGCATGTGCTGAATCTGGTGGTGCAGAAGTTTCTTAAAAACTACCCAGACATGTCAGAGCTGCTGCTGAAAGTGCGGTCCGTATGTGCGTGCTTTTAGCGTTCTCACCCTGCTGCTGCTTGCCTGTCTGTGCTGCAGCATAACGTCAGCCTTCCTGCTCACTGCCTCATATGCGACATGCCCACCAGGTGGAACTCCACCTTACATATGCTGGAGAGACTGTGCGAGCAGCAGCGGCGATAGTGGAGTTTCAGATGCAGTATGCACGGGTCAAGTGCTCTGTGGATCAGCACCACTTCACCACCAGTGACTGGGCCTGCATGCGAGATCTGTGTACCTTGTTGCGGTCTTTGGAGTACTCCACCAACATGGCCAGTGCTGATGACGCCGTTGTTAGCATTAAAATAGCCCTTCTATATCTACTTGAAAAAAATATTACGGCGATGATGGAAGAGGATGCGGCACAGAAGGAGGAAGAGGGGGCATTTCACAGGGTTTCAGGCAGGTCATACAGAAGCGGCTCAGAGGGTGGGTTCCTGCACCAACAGAGGCCAGGTACACATGTGCACAGCCGGGGCACACTTCTGGAGGACGAGGAGGAGGGGTAGAGGAGGAAGAGGAGGAACCGGTTTCACTGCAGGGTGACACCCTACGCAGTTCAGGGCCATCACTGGAGCGTGGCTGGGGGGATATGGAGGACACAGACGATACACCACCTACGTTACCTCTGGGTAGTCTGGCACACATGAGCAACTACATGCTGCAGTGCCTGCGCAACGACAACAGAGTTGCCCACATTTTAACTTGTGCTGACTACTGGGTTGCCACCCTGCTGGATCCCCGGTACAAGGACAACGTGCCTACCTTAATTCCCGCACTGGAGTGTGATAAGAAGATGCTCGACTACAAGCGCACGCTGGTAGACGCGCTCCTGAGGGCATTCCCAACTGACACGGGGGGACAAGTGGAAGCACAAGGCAGAAGGCAGAAGCGGAGGAGGAGGAGGAAGAGGTCGCCAACGCAGCTGTGTCCTGGCCAGCTCCTCAGACAGCAGGGTTAGCATGGCCGAGATGTGGAAAAGTTTTGTCACAGCGCCACAGCAAACTGCACCACCAGCTGATAGGGAACGTGTTAGCAGGAGGCAGCATTTCAACAACATGGTGGAACAGTACGTGTGCACATGCCTCCACGTACTGACTAATGGTTCTACCCCATTCAACTTCTGGGTCTCCAAATTGTCCACATGGCCAGAGCTTGCCCTTTGTGTCTTGGAGGTGCTGGCCTGCCATGCGGCTAGTATATTGTCTGAACATGTATTTAGCATGGCAGGGGGCGTCATTACAGACAAACGCAGCCACCTGTCCACAGCCAACGTGGACAAGCTCACATTCATTAAAATGAACTAGGCATGGATCCCACAGGACTTGTCCGTACCTTGTGCAGAATAGACATTTATAACTGCCTCGCCCTCAACCATACATTCTTGTACTCCAGGGCACTTCTTTATTGAATCCTCTTTTTTTATTGTACCATTATTTTGGGGGCAACCACAAGTTGAATGAACCTCTCCTCTGTCTGGGTGTCAGGGGCCTAAAATTCTGTTAATCGCCTGCTGCTTTAGCGGGTGACATGAAGCCTGATTTTCTGCTATGGTACCTCTCTCCTCTGTCTGGGTGACAGGGGCCTACACTTCAGATAATCACCTGTTGCTTTGGTGGGTGACATTATCCTCTTTATACTGTCAAATGACCTCTACATTGTCTGGTTGTCAGGGGCCTATATTTTGTTTCATCGCCTGCTTTATTGGTGGGAGACATTAACCTCTTTTTACTATTAAATGACCGCCCCATTGTCTGGTTGTCAGGGGCCTATATTTTGTTTCATCACCTGCTGTATTGGTGGGGGACATTAAACTCTTTTTAATGTCAAATGACCTCCCCATTGTCTGGTTGTTAGGGGCCTATATTTTGTTTCATCGCCTGCTGTATTGGTGGGAGAGATTAACCTCTTTTTACTGTCGAATGACCGCCCCATTGTCTGGTTGTCAGGGGCCTATATTTTGTTTCATCGCCTGCTGTATTGGTGGGAGACATTAAACTCTTTTACTGTCAAATGACCTCTACATTGTCTGGTTGTCGGGGGCCTATATTCCGTTTCATCGCCTGCTGTATTGGTAGGAGACATTAAGCTCTTTTTACTGTCAAATGTCCGCCCCATCTATCTGGTTGTTAGGGGCCTATATTTTGTTTCACGCCTGCTGTATTGGTGGGAGACATTAAACTCTTTTTACTGATAAATGACCGCCCCATGTCTGGTTATCAGGAGCCTATATCTCATTTAATCGCTTGCTGCATTGGTGGGAGACATTAAACTCTTTTTACTGTCAAATGACCGCCCCATTATCTGGTTGTCAGGGGCCTATATTTTGTTTCATCGCCTGCTGTATTGGTGGGAGACATTAACCTCTTTTTACTGTCAAATGACCTCTCCTATCTCTGGGTGTCAGGGGCCTACATAAATGATAATGGCCTGTTCCATTGCAGGTTGACCTGAGGCCTTTGTTGCTGTTACAGGACCGCTCTCCTCTTTGCGCGTGCCATGGTCCTGAATTAGTGAATAAGGCCTGTGGCACTACTAGTTGAACTCAATACTGTTTTGGCATGATTGTAACTCTCCTCTTTGTGGGTGCCATGGGTCTGTGAATCTGTGAATGAGGCATGTGGACCTGCAGGCAGACATGATTCCTTCTTGGCTGTGATGACAACTTCAACTCCCATGTATGGTTGCTATTGGCCTGAGTCTGTGCATGAGGCCTGTAGCACTGCAGGCAGACATGAATCCATTTTGGCTGTGATGAGAACTTCAACTCCCATAGCATTCCCACCTGACACCACACCAACCACCTATTACACCTCCTCCTCCAAGTTGCCAATTGATATTGGTTAATTTTTATTTATTTTATGTCATTTCCCTATCCACATTTGTTTGCAGGGGATTTACCTACATTTTGATGCCTTTTGCAGCCCTCTAGCCCTTTCCAGGGCTATTTTACAGCCTTGTTAGTGCCCAAAAGTTCGGGTCCCTATTGACTTCAATGGGGTTCGGGTTCAAGTTCGGGTTGAGTTTGAATCCCGAACCCGAACATCCAGGTGTCCGCTGAACTCTAATCATATGTTACCATATCTATTAAAATAATATGCCGGATTGTAGAAATTCTAATGTAAGATATGTTGCTCTCATATCAGGGTACATGACAATGTACAGTATATTAACATATAAATACTGGATTCTTTTCCATGCATGTTTGGTTTTGCCTAACTTGATTTTATAATAACCGCCAGCTCCCTATTAGCAACTAAAACACAGTTAATCAGCTCAACATGATAAACATCTACATCTGCATCAATATATCAACATATGAAGCCCTCACAGGCAATGTAATCTAGAAAAGCAAAGATAGGGAATTTCCAGTGGCTCTAGGCTATTGGCAAACAATTGAATTTGGCTTATTTTGAACTGCAGTGGGAAATTCATTAACTCATTTTACCTTACATGTCTTGATTTGCTACTCCAAAAGTCCTGAAATAAATTTGATAACCCAACTATTCATATTACATCCACTAATAGATTAGGAATGTTGACATGTCACATTAATGCAGTTTTAATTTGATTCATGGTATTTAATCGTTAATCCAAATATAGACAGTCAAAAACATGAAAGACTCACTAGGAATAACTTTTTAGCTTACATTTATTTTATTATATCGGTTATTTCTGTATTTAGAACATTAAAGAAGTTTTCGCATGAGAAATTTTACTTATAGTTAAATCCAGCTCATTGTTATGAGTGTTTGTATCTATTCTCATATATATTCCCTGATAATGCAGGATTAATGTAAGAATAGTGCCATCTATTGTTTCAAATAATTAGCCTTTCTGTGTCCACCTCAGTAAATGTGCCGAGGTGGACGCACATGCTCAGTCTTGCTCCTTCAGATACGCTTCGGGATCATTAGTATTTGTGACTGCTTCTGAAGCTGCAGCATCTTCTCTGTGTGTCACAAGAAATGCCGAGCAGCTGATAAGACAGAGTTATTGCATTTGATGGGGTGGCACAGAAAGGATGTTCAATAGAAACAGCAGGTGGCGCTATTCTAACATTTTTTCCTATAATATTTTTTTAATAACTATAAAAGCAAAACACCTTTCATAATATTGGGCTGTATTTAAAAGGAATCTGTTGGCTCCAAAGCATCCTCCAAACTAGAGTAAGTGGTGTATAGCCTAAGTGACGTAGAGTCCAGTTATGGAAAAAGTACAAAGGAGAGCGACTAAACTGATAAGGGGCATGGAGGGTCTTAGTTATGAAGAAAGATTAAAAGAATTACATTTATTTAGTCTTGAGAAGAGACGTCTAAGGGGGGGGGGGGACATGATTAACCTATACAAATATATAAATGGGCCATACAAAAAATACGGTGAAAAACTGTTCCATGTCAAATGCCCTCAAAAGACAAGGGGGCACTGCCTCAGACTGTGAATCTGTGGACAGTTTTAAAAAGGGTTTTTAAAATTTAATGACATTAATCCTTATGACTCACTTCCTTCTTGGATTCGTGTCCCCACCAATCCTTTGGTTGAACTTGATGGAATTATGTCTTTTTCCAAACGTATTAACTGTGTAACTATATAGTTTTTATCTTCATATATTGTGCTCCCAGAAACCAGTAGTAAAATGCATTGGGAGGACTCTTCTTTGAGTGGTCTCGATTATGTGCGTGAGCTTGGGAGTCCTCTTAATGCATGTATGAAGATAAACATTATTAAGATGAAAATTACATAACCAGTCTCAGCACCACTTACACTATACACTGTATACTCTAGTTTGTGGGGTGTTATGGATACGACAGATTCCCTTTAACTATAAACATAAAGATAATTTTCATGAAAGAACCCCTTTAAAATGATTAAAATTACTACACAACTGATCATTCCCCAATGCAGTTCTGACAGTCATGAATAATTAAACCAGTATGTTGGCTGACAATCTCCCAGCATGATTTAAATGAGGGTATTTCTGGCAATTCAATGGATTTACAAATTGAAACCCTAAATTGAATGTCCATCTTTAATCACTATGTTGATTTCGATCTATTATTGTATGCTCAATAATATCACAGTATATCTTATAGAGGTAAGATATCCAAATCACATGTGCAGCCATGGTGGCTCAGTGGTTAGCATGTTGTCACGCCGGGAAGGGTACAAGATACAACAGACACACAAGAAACAACAAACAAGTGTCTAGGCAAAACCTGGGGATAATGGTCACCTCCTGACAAGATCCTATTAGCTGACCCTAGACTGCTGTGCACACGTTTAGACCCCAAAGGTGGGAATAAACGTGCCCCCGTGCCTAAGACTGTATTAACCCTATAGTCCCTGAGATAGTAGACAAGGGGGAAAAGAGGCAGCCTGCTTCCTCTAATCCTGGAGGAAGCAGGTGTCTAACAGCCTAGACAGTTCACAAATGGAAACCAAAAACACACTTATCTTTGAAGCAGAGCAGAAACAGCAATCCAACTTTCCTCAGAGTGAGAAATAAGCTATAACCCGCAAGGGACACTGGGTAGGTGCTTGATTTAAACTCACACAAACGACCCCACCCAGTGCACCTGAAGGGAGGCAGGTACAGCTCACTCCAAGTAAACAGAAAACACTACACACGTGCTGTCAACCTGACAGACCTGCGCACCTCACCAGAGCAGGGCATGACACATGTTTGCCTTGCATTCAGTGGCGTACACACAATCCATGGGGCCCCGGTGCGAAACCGAATCATGGGCCCCCCCCTCAAACCGGCCCACCTCCCCCCCCCCTCGGTCATTTTCCAGGGCCCTCAGGCCAGCGAGGCCACTCAAGGCTACCCCTCCCCCCCCGGTCATCTGCCAGGGCCCTCAGGCCACTCAAGGCTTCCCCCTCCCCCCCCTCGGTCATTTGCCAGGGCCCTCAGGCCAGTAAAGCCACTCAAGGCTACCCCTCCCCCCCTGGTCATCTGCCAGGTGCAGGGCCCTTTTTGCTCATTGGCCGCCGCATTGCTCATGCTTTAGTTTTGATTCAAATTACGCCCCCCCCCCCCGCCCGCCCGCGTGCGCTTAGCAGCATCCAGCACAACAAACAGAGATTCGTGCTGCAGGCGCAGCGTTCACTTTTCTTACCGGCTGGGGCTGGGCGGCTGGCTTTACTGCGGGGCGGTACTGGGAAGGCTCCTGCTGGCTGGCAGTGGCTCGCGCGACGTGACTCCCTCTCAGGCGTCTCTCCCTGGTCTGGTCAGGTCCCGTCTGCTGCTGGCACCGCCCACGTGAGTTCGCGCGCGCATGTTCCTTCGAGACCTGCCGCAGGCAGTTCGCAGGTCTCGCGGGATGATCGAGGACTGGAGGACTCAGTATTACTTTGCGCGCAGCTGCAGGGCCCGGGCCGGGGCCAGGGGTCCGCAGGCGGCCGGGCCCCCTGGGGAGCCGGGCCCGGTCGCAACTGCGACCCCCTGCGACCCCTATATGTACGCCCCTGCTTGCATTGCTGGGGACCTGGGTCTACCTAAAAGCAAGGTCAACATCTGCATGGAGTTTGTGCATTCTCCTCATGGCTAAAGGTATTCCTGTTTCCTACCACACTCCAAAAACATGCTAACAGGTTATTTGCAGGCAGAGACCAAATGTTGGGAGGAGAAGGTCAGGCATGTTGGATTTTAACATGCTTTTTCCTTTTGACAATGGTTTTCTACCTTCACAATCACATACTTGGCTAAGCCGAGCATGTCTGTTGCAGTATAATCAAAGCTTAGGTATCTGAAAAAGTTACATTTAGCTATAAAGATATAATAAGAAATTAGTCAGCTCAGAAATTTGAACCTACCGTACTTAGTTGAAAAAAGAAAACCAAACATTTTCAACAAAAATTACTTCTCAGTTCTACATAGCCTGGATAGTATTATGGCTACACCTGCTAAATGCAATTCATCTTCCCAATATTATTGATCTATATTTGTCTTTCTTGAATATAAAAAGCTGATTTATTTTACCAGTTATGATGCAAGCATTTATCATGCAAACAGAACATAGGACCATTGTTTTGATCTCTATATATGATTAATCAAGACATGTTATTTTCAGGAATTTAGGTTGCATCACAACTAAAAGATACCCAAAAGGCATGCCTAAAAAAAGCTCTAATTAATAAAGCAATAGAACACTTGCTTTATTTTTATAAGGCCAATTAGGAGTGCCTAACACGATCCTGGAATGCATTACAGAATACTCATGAGATTGACTGAGGTAGTCAGGGAATTGAGAGTAGTAATTCCTTCCTCAGGCAGTTGGAGCTTTCAATTCTGATACCTTTTGCTCTTGAGAGATGTGGCTGTATAAAAGGAGTGTTACAGAATATGGAGTGTGGATATGAATTTTAGATACATGATGGCATTATACACTGTACTGATATGCCCTTATATCTATTTTTACCTAAATCTAATTTTGCGTCACATATAAGCTTCGAATTTCAGATAAGTACCAGGCAGTACAACTCTGTTGGTTCAGTAATAGGGTACATGTTGACTGTGGACTAACCATTAGATATTGGGGAATTTCCTGAAATTCATTTGGGGTCCTATTTTATCGATTTGGTAATCAAGATTCGATTTTAGTCCAAATAAATTGCCCTTAAAGTTGTATGTAACATACTGGAGTGTCCTAGGACTGTACCTATCCAGACCCTTTCAAGCTCTTTAATGCTGAGACAGTGTTAATAATGACAGTATGAAAAAGACCTGTATAGCTATGGGTATAGATGGTAACTGGTGGTAACAAACAACCTGATTAAAACACACTGCACTGTCTGATTGTGTTTTTACTTTTATTTTTTGCTTTTTTAAATTAAAAAATGGTCCAAAAATGATCCCCTTTTGGAGACAGACCCCTGCTGGTGTTTATACACACATGGTGGTATCAGAAAGAGCCACAGTTTTTTTTAGCAAGCCATATAAAAATTATCCTAACCAGTGTATATGCACCCATGGGCGTAGCTATAGGGGGTGCAGAGGTAGCAGTTGCTACTGGGCCCAGGAGCCTGGGGGGGCCCAAAGACCCTTGTGCCGCATAAGAAGACACACAAAGCACTGAGGGAAGGGGGGCCCAAGCTGAACTCTTGCACCAGGACCCATGAGCCATTAGCTTCGCCCCTGTATGCACACACAGTGGTATCAGATAAAACATTGGATTTTTAAATAGCAGTCCAAAAATGATCCCTTTTTGGTGGCAGATGCCTGCCAGTATTTATACAAATGGCGGTATTGGAGGAAGCAATGTCTTATTTTTGACAAACAGTCCAAAAACTAACTGTGTGTGAGAAGTAGCGAAAGGTTTGCTGTTACTTTAAGGAACATATATATTGTCCAGGAAAGTGAAAAGGCAATGTTTTCTAGGCAAAAGCCATCAATATGATACTACTCCAGGACCAGATTAAGGTTTTTACATTGTGTAGGGTAGGGTTTAAGCAGCAGCGGTACAATATAGAACATGACAGACAAGACAGGATATGTTTAGTGGGTAGGGGTAGTAGTAGCAGCAGCACAGTATAGAGCATAATGGACAAGGCAGGAGATGTGTGATGTGTAGGGTATAGTAGCAGCAGCAAAGTATAGGACATGATGGACCAAGCAGGAGATGTGTGATGGGTAGGGGATAGTAGCACAGCAGCACAGTATAAAACATGATGGACAAAGCAGGAGATGTGTGATGGGTAGGGGATAGTAGTAGCAGCAGCACAGTATAAAACATGATGGACAAAGCAGGAGATGTGTGGTGTGTAGGGGATAGTAGTAGCAGCAGCTCAGTATAGAACATGATGGACCAAGCAGGAGATGTGTGATGGGTAGGGGATAGTAGCACAGCAGCACAGTATAAAACATGATGGACAAAGCAGGAGATGTGTGATGGGTAGGGGATAGTAGTAGCAGCAGCACAGTATAAAACATGATGGACAAAGCAGGAGATGTGTGGTGTGTAGGGGATAGTAGTAGCAGCAGCTCAGTATAGAACATGATGGACCAAGCAGGAGATGTGTGATGTGTAGGGTAAAGTAGTAGCAGCAGCAGCAGCACAGTATAGAACATGATGGACAAAGCAGGAGATGTGTGGTGTGTAGGGGATAGTAGTAGTAGCACAGTATAGAACATGATGGACCAAGCAGGAGATGTGTGGTATGTAGGGGATAGTAGTAGCAGCAGCATAGTATAGAACATGATGGACAAAGCGGGAGATGTGTGATATGTAGGGGATAGTAGCACAGCAGAACAGTATAGAACATGATGGACAAAGCGGGAGATGTGTGATGTGTAGGGGATAGTAGCACAGCAGAACAGTATAGAACATGATGGACAAAGCAGGAGATGTGTGATGTGTGGGGGATAGTAGTAGCAGCAGCAGCACAGTATAGAACATGATGGACAAAGCAGGAGATGTGTGGTGTGTAGGGCGCTAGCAGCAGCAGCACAGTATAGAACATGATAGACCAAGCAGGAGATGTGTGGTATGTAGGGGATAGTAGTAGCAGCAGCACAGTATAGAACATGATGGACAAAGCAGGAGATGTGTGATGTGTAGGGGATAGTAGCACAGCAGCACAGTATAGAACATGATGGACAAAACACCAGGGGCCAGATGTATCATTAGCTAAAGTCACTTTAATGGAGTGAAAAAGTCGCAAAAAAATGCGCAATCGGTAAAATTGCGCATTTTTTGCGACTTTTTCAAGCTCTGCACTAAGCTCTCCAGTTTTGTGAAAGTGGGGGTGTTGTCTTATGTAAATGAATCTCTAGACAGATTTACTATTGCAACCATTTAAAAAGTCGCTAAAAAGTCGCAAAAAAGTCGCCCGGATCGTCCCTGGCCAACACTTTCCAGGTGTGGTCCCCCAAACTGGAAAGAAAGGAGGAACCCAAAAAATGTGCAGAGTGTGTCACAGGAGGGGGATACAGAAGGACACCACCACTCAGTGTGACACGTGCCCTGATCATCCGGGCCTCTGCATTATTGGTTGCTTCAGGAAGTACCCCACTTCCATGGAGTACTAAATGTATTATCCCATTTTCCATGTAGCCACTGACAATCAGATAAAAGCTATGGTTTTCCGACTTGAGACATCATTTTTCAAAAATGATAGTTTATAAATCTAAAATAGTTAAAAATGTTGACAAATTAGGTATCGCTAGCGTCTGTAATAATCTACCCTATAAAAATACCCTATGACCTAACCCCTTAGGTACAAAAGGAATTTTTTTTGTCACCTTACATAACAAAACACGTAATAACAAGCGATCAAAAAGTCATATGCCCCCCAAAATAGTGCCAATAAAACCGCCCCTCTCGTCCCGCAAAAAATTAGCCCCTACCTAAGACAATCGGGTAAAAACTTTTAAAAAAACTGACTCTTAGACTGTGTAGATAGTTAATTTTTGTTTAATTTGTTTCAAATAGGATAATATAGTGTTAAACCTAAATAAATTAAAAAAAAAGTAGACAAATTAGGTATCGCCACATCCTCTATTAAAATACCCCATGACCTAACCCCTCGGATTCACACGGTCAAATAAATAAAATAAAAACTGTGCCAAATGAGCTATTTTTTGGCAAATTTTCCATTTTAATCCATTTTTTCCAGTAACAGAGCAAGGGTTAACAGCCAAATAAAACTTAAAATTTATTGCCCCGATTCTGCAGTTTACAGAAACACCACATATGTGGTGGTAAACTGCTGTACAGGCACACGGCAGGGCGCAGAAGGAAAGGAACGCCATATGGTTCCTGGAAGGCAGATTTTGATGGCCTTTTTTTTGACACCATGTCCCATTTAAAGAACCCCTGATGCACCCATAGAATAGAAACTCCATAAAAGTGACCCCATCTAATAAACTCCACCTCTCAAGGTATTCAAAACTTATTTTACAAACTTTGTTAACCCTTTATGTGTTCCTCAAGAGTTTATGGCAAATGGAGATAAAATTTCTGAATTTCTATTTTTGGTAACCTTGCGTCACAAGAATGTAATATAGAACAAACAAAAATCATATGTAACCTAAAAATAGTCCTAACAAAACAGCCTCCTTATCCCATAGTTTCCAAAATGGGGTCACTTTTAGGGAGATTCTTCCACAGAGGGGCATCAGGGGTGCTTCAAATGGGACATGGTGTAGATCAGGGGTGCTCAACCTTCGGCCCCCCAGCTGTTGTAAAACTACAATTCCCATCATGCCCTGCTGTAGGCGGATAGCTGTAGCCTGTCCGGGCATGCTGGGAGTTGTAGTTTTGCAACATCTGGAGGGCCGCAGGTTGGGCCTGCCTGGTGTAGATAAACCAGTCCAGCAAAATCTGCCTTTCAAAAACCACACGACGCTCCTTTCCCTCTATGCCCTGCCGTGTAGCCATACAGTAGTTTACGACCATATTTGGGGTGTTTCTGCAAACTACAGAATGAGGGCAATAAAAATTGGGTTTTATTTGGCTGTTAACCCTTGCTTAGATACTGAAAAAAAATGGATTAAAATTGAAAATTTGCGAAATTTTTTTTTTAGCCCCATTTCCCATTAACTCTTGTGAAACACCTAAAGGGTTAACAACATTTGTAAAATCAGTTTTTAATACCTTGAGGGGTGTAGTTTCCAAAATGGGGTCACTTTTAGGGAGTTTCTACCTCAGGGGGGCTTCAAATGGGACATAGTGTAGATAAACCAGTCCAGCAAAATCTGCCTTCCAAAAACCACATGGCGCTTCTTTCCCTCTACGCCCTGCCGTGTGGCCAAACAGTAGTTTACGACCACATATGGGGTGTTTCTGCAATCTACAGAATCAGGGCAATAAAAATTGGGTTTTATTTGGCTGTTAACCCTTGCTTAGATACTGGAAAAAATTGATTTAAATGGAAAATTTGCAAAAAAATCCAAATTCTGAAATTTTATCCCCATTTCCCATTATCTCTTGTGAAACCTTAATGGTTGACAATGATTCATAAATTGTATTTCATGGGGTGAATCTGTCCCATACACTCATAGTGCTTAGTGTATTTAAGCAAAGTAAATGTTTAAGGGTAGAGTTTTTATCATTTACGCATTCTATCTTATGCATAGATGTTATTATGACATGTGTAGGAGTTTATTTATTCACTATATACAGTACTCCTCAGACTGCTCTGTCCATAGAACAGGGAGAGCCTGACTCTTAAAAGAAAGCTCAATGTCAACAGAAGGCCCTGGCATTTCATTCATAGAAGATAATTCTACAAACAGGACAGCAGCACAAAGACACTAAAGCTGATCTAGCTGCTTCTTGTTCCTATTGTTTAATACTTTGGACTCGTTGAACACACCCTGTCTGAGGCAGTGTGCGAAACAAATGAGAGTTGCATTCTTATTTATGTAACCACTGCCATGTTAAGCTTTTGCCAAGTTGCCCAAGGCTGAACCGTAGTTTTTTCAGCTTGAAAAACTTTTCCAGTTTTTTTTCAATGTATTCCATCAGCCTGCCAGGTCTTGTGACACATTGTGAAGAATAAGCTTTAAAACAGACAGATTCAACGGCAGAAGTCCCTCAATTGCTCTTCCTGTTGGGATTACATGGGCATTTCCACTTGCTCCAGTATAAGCATTGTACAATCTTTTTGGCTTCAAGTACTGGACATGTTGCCAGATAGTATAAGCACACATTGGATTGCTGCTATCAACACATCAACAATGCCACGGACTAAATGTCGTTTTCTTTTAATGGAAATAGCTAGCAATCAAGGCTAAATACCTATGTTTTCGAGGCATGAAACAAAACCGAGAGATTGTCCTTTCATGATAAAATTAAAGGGCTTCTGTCACCCCCCAAAAGTCATTTTTGGGGGGGGCTCACAAAAATGCTTCTAGGGTGATTATTCTATATCTACTGTTTTTAACTTTTTCTGTAGGTTAATTTCACTAAAAAACGCAATTTTATAATATGTAAATTACTTCGCTACCAGCAAGTAGGGCGGTTATTGCTGGTGGCCGCCGCATCCTCCATTCGAAAAAACGCCCCCGCCTCCTGTTGAGTGACAGGGCCAGCGAGCGCTCTCCTCCTCCGGCTGGCCCTGTCTCCGTTCAAAATATCGCGCCTGCGCCTTACGGGTCCTCAGTCGGCGCTTGCGCACTAAGAGGAGGGCGCTCGCTCGGCCACTCCTTCCTCAGTGCGCCTGCGCCGATGACGTCTTCTCATCCGGGTGCAGAGGGGACGTCATCAGCGCAGGCGCACTGTGGAAGGAGTGGCCAAGCGAGCGTCCTCCTCTCAGTGTGCCTGCGCCGACTGAGGACCAGTAAGGCGCAGGCATGAGATTTTGAACGGAGACAGGGCCAGCCAGAGGAGGAGAGCGCTCGCCCTGTCACTCAACAGGAGGAGGGGGCGTTTTTTCGAAAGGAGGATGCGGCGGCTACCAGCAAGTAACCGCCCTACTTGCTGGTAGCGAGGTAATTTACATATTATAAAATTGCATTTTTTAGCTAAATTAACCTACAGAAAAAGTTAAAAACAGTAGATATAGAATAATCGCCCTATAAGCATTTTTGTGAGCCCCCCCCCCAAAAAAAAAAAGACTTTTGGGGGGTGACAGAAGCCCTTTAAGAGGACACAACATCTAGTCAGCGTGTTTCAAAATGAAATTATATTATTTTAGTGGCCCATCCGGTCTACACATTTTTTATTACATAAAAATTACAATAAAAGTCATATTTGTGGTGATTTGATTTCTGGGATTCTTTACCAGAGTCAGGTACAAGACAGTCAAAACTTTGAGGAAATGGTTGCACATGCACATAGAAATGAAGGTGAGTCTTGGAAACCTTAGAGCTCTTATTTAGAGGGTTCATGTAATTCTGCATTACCGCCTGGGTCCAGTGCATTCATAATTCAATGGAATCTCTGCAACAAGGGAAAAACATCACTGCCCTTCTTACAGGGGCGGACTGAGAACTTAAAGTGGCCCTGGAAAAAAGCATAAAGGTGGCCTCATGTTGTAGGGGGGCGATACAAGTTTCCAGGGTCAGCAATACCATAGTGCAAAATACCATCCGATCAGAACCATATACCACAGTTATTGGCCACCAATAACTGCAATTTTTTGTCCTCTTCCTCCAGTTGTCTCTTATTAAGATATCCAGTAGGGGGTTTAGGGGGAGGTGATATGCGAGCCACAGCAGTTCAGTTCAGGAGGGCATTTGAGGTCACTGGCTGGGTACATGAGTATCTGATTCTCACAGTGTTAATTACCGCTAAGAGCTCATTATGTCTTGGACCAGCAGCAGAGAGGAGGACTTAGGTGGCCCCCTGGGCATCGGCCCACCACAAAATTTTCCTGTAAGGTCTATGGCCAATCCACCCCTCCCTTCTTAGGGTATGTCCTAAACATCTGATTCATGCAGGTCCCACCTCTGGAACCCATGCCTATCTCCAGACCCCTATCCCACCTGTTAACAAAGCCACTGTGAATAAAATGGTGGCTGCAAAAGCCTAAATCTCTCCATTCACATCTAGAAGGGTTTGCCCAGCTGTTCTGGTCTAAAAGAATAGAGAGAACTGCACATGCTCAGCCACCTCTCCGTTCACAGTGGTTACGTCACCGCGCAGGATAGGACTGACATCTATCAGACCCTCATGGCATATCCTGTGGATGTAGGAACCCAAACCAGTTGGTGTCTAATATATGCAGTGTCTGCTAAGAGGACTAGAGATGAGTGAAGTTCTTAAAAATTCTATTCAGCTGCTTCACAGAATTTTACTTAAAAATTCATTTCATGACTAGTGATGAGCGGCAGGGGCAATATTCGAATTCGCGATATTTCGCGAATATTTGGTAGAATATTCGTCATATATTTGTGAATTCAAGAATTTGCGAATATGGTTTTGTTTGTGAAAATCGGCAATGTAATATGGCCTTAGAGCGCACGCAATACAGGCGTGGATCTCTATAGCTACATTTTTCAAGCTGCTAGAAGTTTCCTGAGACTGGAGAAAATGGTTGGCACGGCAGAACATTACAATGGCTTTATATGTAGATAGAGTGCTCCAATATATTCGTGATTGCGAAATTGACACTAATGATGCAAATATTTTGGAGCAATACGGGCAACTTCACATTTTAACATGTTTGACTACATATTAGTGATTGGTGCACTAAGTACTGTTGTGAAATTGTGACATTACAGCACTACGCATGTATGTAGCATACATACATACTGTACATACATACATACAGCACTATGTCTGTAGCATGTATGTATGGACAGCAGAACAGCTACACTATATCACTATCTAACCTACACTGACTATCTCCCACTAACTATCTGTATTATATATATATATATATATATAAGGGTACTTTCACACTAGCATTTTAGTTTTCCGGTATTGAGATCTGTCATAGGGGCTCAATACCGAAAAAAATGCTTCAGTTTTGTCCCCATTCATTGTCTGCCACAATAGAAAACGGATCCATCCCCTATTGACTTTCAATGGAGTTCATGACCGATCCGTCTTGGCTATGTTAAAGATAATACAACCGGATCCGTTCATAACAGATGTAGATGGTTGTATTATGAGTAACGGAAGCGTTTTTACTGAACCCTGCCAGATACAGCAAAAACGCTAGTGTGAAAGTAGCCTACGCTAACTAAATAACTAACTATCTAATGTAATGACACAGGAAAGCAGAGAGCACAGTAATAACACTGCTGTCTCTCTCAGATCTGCAAAATACTGCATACAATGGCTGCTGGGGAGGTTCCTATATAGTAAGGGGTAGGCAACTATCCTATTGGTTGCTAGGGATGTTGCTAAGCTCAGACAAAGACATTGATGCCTTCTCATTGACCCACAAGCAAGAAGCAGGGAGGGATCATGGGTTCAGATGAAAAAAAATCTAGAATATTCTAAAATTAGGAATATATATATACTATATTCCAAATATTTGTGAATTCTCGAAGTGGCGATATTCGCGATTTGAATATTTGCGCCCATCTCTATTCATGACAAATTTCTTTGTGAGTAGCGGGTGCAATGACAGTGAGCAGCGATTGCACCACCCCCGTCATTGAACCCCTCAGATGCCGTGTTTATTGCCGATCGCAGCATCTGAGATGAATATTAAGGCCTTTCAGGGGTTGATCAGTTTAAAAAAAATCTGATTATACTTATCTTATCCATTTGAGTGTGAAGAGGCCGCCATAGCCATCTCACTTGAAGGTCCAGCCCAGATTTCGCACAGGATCTTCAAGCAAGATGGCCACGGCGGCCTCTTCGCACTAAAATGGATGAGGTGAGTATGATTTTTTTCTTTCTATTTTTACTGCCATTTCAGGGAATATTGATTCATTACCACAAAGCACCAGGAAAGTCGGCTTCACAGCAAATCGAATTTTCCCTGAAATTCACATTGAGGTCTACTTCGGGCTCTTTGTTTCGCTCAACAATAAAGAGGACACTAATAGTAACAAATGTACAAACAATATCAATTTTATTGAAGTACAAGAGTAACGAATGAGGCTAGAAACATTTAAAGGGAGTCTGTCGCCAGAAAATTCAACCTAGGCACACTGCCTTGTAGGACTAACTCAGCAGAATGTAATGATACCTTATCTTAAAGATTTGTTGCTTCCTTCTGGAGGAAAAGTACTTTTAATCCATGAACAAATGATCAGTTAAGTGCACAGAGGATGGGTACAAGCCACTCTATGCACCCTAGCTCCTCTGCCTTCCTCTGCCAACCCCTCTCTTGCATTTTTGATTCAAACACAACAACACAACAATAGCTGATCTCAGGGAGACCAGCTACCAGCTACTAGCTTAGGTTTTCCCTGTCACATCCTTAAAGCTTGTAAAAAAGTGGGATCTTGACATAGGGGGCCACTTAATATGGTGGATTTGGTGATCTCTGTAATGGAGACACCCCTTTGCTTGGTTTTCCTTCCTTTGAGGGATATCTGGCTTTCATTGTGTTGTAGACCCATAACTGGGGCTCCACATTTATTTTGCATATTCCTGTTTCCCAGGGAACTTTGCACTTCGGATTGCTGTGTTGAGACTCTTAAGTGAGGCTCCGCTGTGTTTTTTGTAGCTGGTCTCCCTGAGATCAGCTATTGTTGTGTTTGAGTAGTCTCCGAGGCATTGCTCCCAGTTAGCCAGAATCCTACTCCACACTGATGAGGGGCAACACCTCGAAACAGCAGTCTGTGGATGGATACCTAGCTTAGGTTTTCCCTGTCACATCCTTAAAGCTTGTAAAAAGCGGATCTTGACATAGGGGGCCACTTAATATGGTGGATTTGGTGATCTCTGTAATGGAGACACCCTTTGCTTGGTTTTCCTTCCTTTGAGGGATATCTGGCTTTCATTGTGTTGTAGACCCATAACTGGGGCTCCACATTTATTTTGCATATTCCTGTTTCCCAGGAACTTTGCACTCGGATTGCTGTGTTGAGACTCTTGAGTGAGGCTCGCATGAGCTTTTTGTAGCTGGTCTCCTGAGATCAGCTATTGTTGTGTTTTGAGTAGTCTCCGAGGCATTGCTCCCAGTTAGCCAGAATCCTACTCCACACTAATGAGGGCAACACCTCGAAACAGCTGTCTGTGAATGGATACCTAGCTTAGGTTTTTCCTGTCACATCCTTAAAGCTTGTAAAAAGCGGATCTTGACATAGGGCCACTTAAGATGGTGGATTTGGTGATCTCTGTAATGGAGACACCCTTTGCTTGGTTTTCCTTCCTTGAGGGATATCTGGCTTTCATTGTGTTGTAGACCCATAACTGGGGCTCCACATTTATTTTGCATATTCCTGTTTCCCAGGAACTTTGCACTCGGATTGCTGTGTTGAGACTCTAAGTGAGGCTCCAGAGTAGTTTTTGTAGCTGGTCTCCTGAGATCAGCTATTGTTGTGTTTGAGTAGTCTCCGAGGCATTGCTCCCGGTTAGCCAGAATCCTACTCCACACTGATGAGGGGCAACACCCCGAAACAGCTGTCTGTGGATGGATACCTAGCTTAGGTTTTCCCTGTCACATCCTTAAAGCTTGTAAAAAAGCGGGATCTTGACATAGGGGGCCACTTAATATGGTGGATTTGGTGATCTCTGTAATGGAGACACCCCTTTGCTTGGTTTTCCTTCCTTTGAGGGATATCTGGCTTTCATTGTGTTGTAGACCCATAACTGGGGCTCCACATTTATTTTGCATTTTTGATTGGCAGGGCCAGGATAGATGACTATGCAGGAACCTGGTCCTGTCAGTCAAGAAAAGGTAGGGGCTGGCAGAGGAAACAGAAGGATCCAGTGTACACAGAGTGATTTAGGCCCTCCCTGCTAACAGAACTTCTAAATGCTAATGTTAACTTAACCATGTAAAATACCAAGTAATACCCCATAGTACCCAGGTGACTTTCCAGAAAGAGATAGTCTGACTTAAAGGGGTTGTCTCATTGCTAGGATATACCCCCATTGTCTTATAGGTGTAAGTCCCACCGCTGGGACCCGCTACTATATCTAGAACGAAGCCCCGAAAGTGGTGGAGGGAGCACTGCACATGCGCAGTCGGCCTCTATTCATTTTCTATGGGGCCACTGAAAAAAGCTGAGAGCTGGCTCGGCTATTTTCGTCGGACCCATAGAAGTGAATGGGAGCAGTGGCTGGTCATGTGCGGTGCCCTCCCATTCACTTCTATGGGGAGAGTGCTTGGTGGTGGCCGGACCTAAGTCCTACAGCTACCACTTTATGGGGCTCCTTTCCCAATATACAGTATCTCACAAAAGTGAGTGCACCCCTCACATTTTTGTAAATATTTTCTTCTATCTTTCCGTGGAACAACACTGAAGATATGAAACTTGGATACAATGTAAAGTAGTCAGTGTACAGCTTGTATAACAGTGTAAATTTGGTGTGCCCTCAAAATAACTCTACACACAGCCATTAATGTCTAAATCGCTGGCAACAAAAGTGAGTACACCCCTAAGTGAAGATGGCCAAATTGTGCCCAAAGTGTCAATATTTTGTGTGGCCACCATTATTTTCCAGCACTGTCTTAAGTCTCATGGCCATGGAGTTCACTAGAACTTGAAAGGTTGCACTGGAATCCTGTTCCATTCCTCCATGATGACATCATGGAGCTGGTGGATGTTAGAGACCTTGCACTCCTCCACTTTCCGTTTAAGGGTGCCCCACAGATTCTCAATAGGGTTTAGGTCTGGAGACCTGCTTGGCCAGTCCAGCTCTGTTACTCTCAGTTTCTTCAGCAATGCAGTGTGTTTGCGGTCGTTATCATGTTGGAATACTGCCCTACGGCCCAATGGAGGGGATCATGCTCTGTTTCAGTATGTCATAGTACATGTTGGCAATCATGGTTCCCTCAATGAACTGTAGCTCCCCACAGCCAGCAGTACTCATGCAGCCCAAAACCATGACACTCCCACCACCATGCTTGACTGTAGGCAAGGCACACTTGTATCTGTACTCCTCACCTGGTTGACACCACCAGGGCCGGTGCAAGGATTTTTGCCGCCCTAGGCAAAAGAAAAGTTTGCCGCCCCCCCCCCATGTGACATCACAATGCCCCACCCATATGATCTGCCATATTAAAGGGGTTCTGCAGTTTATTTAAACTGATCGCCAGGAGTCCGACACCCGGGACCCCCGCCAATCAGCTGTTTGAGAAGGCAGCGGCGCTGGCAGTAGCGCCCCAGCCTTCTCACAGTGATGTCACGACTAGTATCATTGGTCTGGGTGGGGCTAAGCTTCGTTCAAGTGAACAGAGCTTAACCCCGCCAAGGCCAGTGATACTAGTAGTGAAGTCACTGTGCCTGAGGTAAACAGCGAGAAGGCCGATGTACTACTGCCAGCGCCGCTGCCTTCTCAAACAGCTGATCGGCGGGGGTCCCGGGTGTCGGACCTCCGCCAATCAGATGCTGATGATCTATCCAGAGGATAGATCATCAGTTTAAATAAACTGCAGAACCCCTTTAACTAACGCCAGTTCTCTCTCTCCCCCCTCTTGTCATCAACTCCCCCCCCTTGTCATTCTTCACTCCCCCCCCTTGTCATTCTTCACTCCCCCCCCTTGTCATTCTTTACTCCCCGCCCCTTGTCATTCTCTCCCCCTCTTGTCATTCTCTCCCCCCTCTTGTCATTCTTCACCCCCCCTCTTGTCATTCTCTCCCCCCTCTTGTCATTCTTCACCCCCCTTGTCATTCTTCACTCCCCCTTGTCATTCTCTCCCCCTTTTGTCATTCTCTTCCCCCTCTTGTCATTCTTCACCCCCCTTGTCATTCTCTCTCCTCCCTCTTGTCATTCTTCACCCCCTTGTCATTCTCTCCCCCTTGTCATTCTCTCCCCCTCTTGTCATTCTTCACCCCCCTTGTCATTCTTCACCCCCTTGTCATTCTTCTCCTCCCTCTTGTCATTCTTCACCCCCTTGTCATTCTCTCCCCCTCTTGTCATTCTTCACCCCCTTGTCATTCTCTCCCCCTTGTCATTCTCCCCCTCTTGTCATTCTTCACCCCCTTGTCATTCTTCACTCTCCCCTTGTCATTCTCTCCCCCTCTTGTCATTCTCTCCCCCTCTTGTCATTCTTCACTCCCCCTTGGCATTCTCTTTCTCCCCCTACCTCTGATGTAGCGCGGCCGAGCTCTTTATGTTCCACGGGTACAGGAGACAGATGCTCCCTATACCCGCGGACCATACAGGGCTCGGCCACTCTACAATGGAGTGACAGGAGGGAGCGCTGAGCGCTTCCCTCCTGTCAGCTCCTCTCCTCTTGCTGCGCCCAGGTGGTGCGCCCTCATGGATGCACCAGCCCGGGCAGTGCTGCAGCCACCAGAGGCTCAATTCAGGGCGCTCGGGCGGCTGCAGCATGAGGCAGGGCCGGCGCTCCTAGCAGCGCCCTTTCCTAAGGGGCGCTCTACGCGGCGGCCTAGTCCACCAGTAATCCATGTCCTTAAGTCTGCTTGTCTTCAACAGACTGTTTGCAGGCTTTCTTGTACATCACCTTTAGAAGAGGCTTCCTTCTTGAACGACAGCCATGCAGACCAATTTGATGCAGTGTCCAGCGTATGGTTTAAGCACTGACAGGCTGACCCTCCACCCCTTTAACCTCTGCAGCAATGCTGGCAGCACTCATACATCTATTTTGAAAAGACAACCTCTGGATATGATGCTGAGCACATGCACTCAACTTCTTTGGTCGGCCATGGCGATGCCTGTTCTGAGTGTAACCTGTCGTGTTAAGCAGCTATATAGTCCTACCCACTAGGCTGCAGCTCAGTTTCAGAGTGTTGTCAATCTTCTTATAACCTAGGCCAGGGATGGTGAACCTTTTAGTGCCCAAACTGCAACCAAAAACCCACTTATTTATTGCAAAATGCCAACATGGCAATTTATCCTGAATACTACAGTCCAGTATGGTATATCTTCCATGTACTTTATCACTTAGCTGTAATAGCCTGCCTACATTCAGTGCGCTGCCTGTGCTGTTCATAGTGCGCCCTGCGCTGATGAATGGCAGGTAAAGTCTAAGGCATATTAGTTCATCATAGACTTTTTCCAGGGTGCGGGTGCCTACAGAGAGGGCTCTCAGTGCCGCCTCTGGCACCCGTGCCATAGGTTCGCCATCACTGACCTAGGCCATCATTATGTAGAGCAATAATTATTTTTTTCAGATCCTCAGAGAGTTCTTTGCCATGAGGTACCATGTTGAACCTCCAGTGACCAGTATGAGTGTGGGAGCGATAACACCAAATTTAACACACCTGCTCCACATTCACACCTGAGACTGTGTTGATCAGGGAGGGAAAATTCCAGAGAATGGAGGAACTTACTTCACTTTCCTTGATGCTTGGGCCCCTTGGTTTTACTTTTAAGACTCCCAGGAGTATCGGAACCTCTTGTCATGAGAGTCCAGACGTTCCATTTTTTGCACTCTTACTACGTCTCCCCCCCCCCCTTTTCCCCCTTGTGGTTATTGTCCGTTCGTGTATTGTCCTGTCTTGCGTGTTGCAGCAGTCACTTGTAATTACATGTTTAACCCCTTAAGGACACAGGGTGTATGGGTACGCCCTAATGTCCGAGTCCTTAAGGACATAAGGCGTACCCATACGTCCTGAATAAAATCGGATGAAAAAAAAATAAATTGCGATAGAAACATGATTCCTGCTGCGATCGTGCAGCAGGAACCATGTTCACATGCCAAGGGGGGTCCTGTGACCCCCCGTATCGGCGATCGCTGCAAACTGCAGGTCAATTCAGACCTGCGGTTTGCAGCACTTTGCGATGTATCTGATCCCCATGGTCTATGACCGTGGGGATCAGAAACTTTAAAATGCTGGCAAATGTGGGTGGTGCAGTGGGTGGTGCGGGGGGCGGCCGGGCGCACGATCCTCAGCCCGCCCCCCCCTTCCGCTCAATTTCAGGATGGCCGAACTTAGTAAGCAGAGTGTCAGCACATTGCTGATATTCTGCTTGTAACGGCTGACGTCCGTGCAGGCACAGATGTCAGCCTTTTAACCCCTTCCATGCCGTGGTCTGTAGGGACCGTTGTATGGAAGGG
The DNA here is from genome assembly GCA_033119425.1 of Bufotes viridis. NCBI lineage: Eukaryota > Metazoa > Chordata > Amphibia > Anura > Bufonidae > Bufotes > Bufotes viridis. The sequence continues at coordinate 441,029,680 of CM065589.1, forward strand.
GTTAAGAGGGAGGGAGCTGCTGTAGGGGACTGCTGTGCCTGGTGCAGCCCCCCTAGCTCCAGTCCCCAGCTTCCCTCCCTTCCCATCCTCCGCTGCTCTGTTAGAGCAGCGGAGGGGGGTAACCATGGCAACAGGACACCTTCAAAGGCGTCCTGCTTGCCATGGTAACAGAACTCTGATCAGACTTTTGCTAAAGGCAAAAGTCTGATCAGACTAAGTGTCTGTATTATACAGACACCAGATCCACTGGATCTTCAGGAACCAAGTGGGTCTGGGTAAAAAAAAATGTAAAAAAAGTGAAAAAACATATTTATCACTAATAAAAAAAAAAATAATACACTACACATGTTATATATCACCGCGTCCGTAACGACCTGATCTATAAAATGGGTTTGTTACTTTCTCCGAACGTCATAAAAAAACTATGATAAAATTGAAGTTTTGCCCACCTCACTTCCCAAAAAGTTAATAAAAGTTATCAAAAAAGTTGTATCTACACCCAAATATTACTAATCAAACCGTCACCTCGTCCCACAAAAAACAATACCTTACCTAAGAAAATCACCTAAAAAATAAAAAAATTATGAGCTCAAATTATGAGGCGGATTTGAGCTCATATAGACCAATTTCCCTATTAAATACGGACGTTAAGTTGTTATCAAAGGTTTTGGCTAAGAGGCTTTTTCAGGTAATGTCCTCTCTGATTCATCCAGATCAAAATGGCTTTATGTTAAAAAGGGGTACCCATCATAATCTCCATAGGTTCTTTGCTAATATTCAGTCTCCCAGTGGGAGCGCCCGCTCGGTCCTGTCATTGGATGCTACTAAGGCGTTCGACAGGGTCGAGTGGACGTTTCTCTGGGAGGTGATGAAAAGAATGGGTTTTGGCCCTAAATTTATAGGGATGGTTCAGTTGTTATATAAATGTCCAGTGGCCAGAATTAGGATTAATGACATGCTGACAGAGAGTTTTGTGTTGGGCAGAGGTACTCGTCAAGGATGTCCTCTTTCCCCTCTCTTATTTAATATCTATATTGAACCTCTTGCAGCTAGTATAAGGCAAGATTCGAGAGTGGCTGGCTTTGGTGTAATGGAGAAGCAGGATCGTATATCTCTCTATGCAGATAATATCTTGTTTTTCATTCATCAAACAGAAAGAACACTCCCTCGAATAATGGAACTGGTCAGCCTATTTTCTTATTCCTCCGGCTTGGAGGTTAATTGGGGGAAGACTGTTCTTCTCCCTATAGATAAATTGCGAGGATCTGTGGAAAATCTCCCTAATCGGGTATCGATCTCCGATTCAATAAAATATCTGGGGATAACAGCCTCTGCTAAAACTCAAGATTATCTCCAACTTAATTTGATCCCTCTATTGTCAAAACTGAGATAAAAAATTAAGATATGGCAAAAAGTTCTGCCTGCAAGAGGGGATAGAATTTCATTAATAAAAATGGTGGTGTTGCCCCAGGTTCTTTATGTTCTTCGCAATTCGTCCGTTTGGATTGAAGATAAGTACTTTAGGTTGATAGAACAGATGATTAATGATTTATTATGGGGGAGGAAGCGGGTGAGACTAAAGTTGCTTTATTTCTCTATGCCCTACAACAGGAGAGGCCTTAACCTCCCCTATTTTAGGGGATATTTTATGGCCTCTCAACTTTGCTTCTTTAATGACTGGGAAAATAGCCAACTCTGTAGAAAACTGGTGAAAGACTCAGGTTTCTCAGATCTATTTACAGTATTGGAGTCCGATTATTTACTTAATATACAGATTGGATATAAACCTTTCTGCAGAATGGCTAAAAAGGCATGGTTGGTGATAAAGAGCTGGTTTAAAGTTAAGGCAGCACTTATCTGTACCCCATTATGGCATAACTTAAAGCTTTTGAAATTAGATGACTTAAATTGTCGGCAATATTGGAGGACGAGAAATATTCAATATCTGAATCAGGTGGTTAAAAATGGGCAAGTCCTGTCTCTCATGGAGTTAAAACAGAATTTAAATTTAGGTGAGGTGGCTTGGTATGCATATTTTCAATTGAGGTCGGCACTTCTTCGTATTGCAGATACTTGAGGTAGACACTCCTGAATTTTTGCACAATCTGATTTGTAAGAAAGGTGGTATGAAAGTTAAATTATCACATTGTTATAGGCACTTGATGAAAAGTTTTTTTTTGGAATGTTTTTCTCCAGGACAGAGATCCTGGTCTGCTTTATTGTCAGAGGTGGGTTCTCCGGATTGGGAAAATACAGGGGAGAATTTTAGTCAGGTTTCGCACAATTTTAATCACACTGTTGTACAGTTCAATATTATACACAAAATATATGTGACACCTCTATGGCTACATAAAAGGGGATTTAGAGCCTCCTCTGACTGCCTTCGCTGTGGGGACCCCAGGGCAGATCATTTACATCTGTTCTGGGATTGCCCGATAGTGAGTAAATATTGGAGAACGATTCAAACAACCTTGATTCGGAGACTTAAAATAGATATTCCTCTATCTCCTAAGGTATGCGTTTTAGGGGATTTATCAGAGGTTAATTGCCAGCCCATGAAGAGCCGTCTGTTGACTAAAGTGATTTTTTTCGCCAGGCTTCTTGTAGCCAGAGAATGGTTTTCTCCCTCTGCTCCAGACTGCCATCACTGGCTATGTTTAGTGGACAAGGTGAAAATCTATGAGAGAATTATGTACAGACAAAGAGGGTCCTATGTGAAATGGGCCAATGTTTGGAGAGACTAGAATGGTTGAGAATATTCATTTTTTTTTCCTCTTCCCTGCAGGATTGGGGGGTGGGTTAAGGGGGGGTGGGAGGAATGGGGAGGTTTTTTTTTGTAATTTGTTTGATGAATTGTGTTCTTTGAGATGATTGAAATAATAACTTAAAAATAAAAAAAATAAAAAATAAAAATTATGGCTCTTAAGCTATGCAGACATTAAAACCTAAATAAATAAATAAATAAATAAAAAGTAGACATATTATGTATCACCGCATCCGTAAGAACCTGAACTATAAAAAAAAAACACATGACCTAACCCCTCAGGTGGACACCGCAAAAAAAATAAAAAAATACTTTAAGAAGCAGTTTTTTGTCACCTAACATCACAAAAAGTGTAACAGCAAGCGATCAAAAAGTCATATGCACCCCAAAATAGTGCCATTAAAAGCGTCATCTCATCCCGCAAAAAGCTAGCCCCTACATAAGACAATTGGACAAAAACTTAAAAAAAATTGACTCTCAGACTATGGAGATACTAAAATGTTTTTATGTTTGTTTAACAAAAGATATTATAGTGTAAAACCTAAATAAATTTAAAAGAGTAGACATATTAGGAATTGCCGCGTCCATAAGAATCTGCTCTATAAATATAACACATGACCTAACCCCTCAGACGAATACAGTCACAAAAATAAAATAAAAACAGTCCCAAAACAGCAATTGTTTCAAAATTTTCCATTTTAATCATTTTTTTCCGGTAACAAAGCAAGGGTTAACAGTCAAAAAAACCTCTATATTTATTGCCCTGATTTTGTAGTTTACAGAAACACCCCATATGTGGTCGTAAACTGCTGTATGGCCAAACGGCAGGGCACAGAATGAAGGGAATGCATATGGTTTTTTTGGAAGGCAGATTTCGCCGGACTGTTTTTTTGACACCATGTCCCATTTGAAGCCCCTCTGATGCTCCCCTAGAGTAGAAACTCCATAAAAGTGACCCCATATAATAAACTACACCCCTTAAGGTATTTAAAACTGATTTTACAAACTTTGTTAACCCTTTAGGTGTTCCTCAAGAGTTTATGGCAAATGGAAATGAAATTTAAGAATTCAGGATGGCTGGGCTTAGCAAGCAGAGTGTCAGCACATTGCTGACACTCTGCTTGTAACGGCTGAAAATGGCACTATTTTGGGGTGCATATGACTTTTTGATTGCTTGCTGTTACACTTTTTGTTTCTAGAATGGGGTCATTTTTGGGTGGTTTCTTTTATGTAAGCCTCACAAAGTGACTTCTGACCTGAACTGATCCTTAAAAAGTGGGTTTTTGAAATTTTCTGAAAATTTTCAAGATTTGCTTCTAAACTTCTAAGCCTTGTAACGTCCCCAAAAAATAAAATGGCATTCCCAAAATGATCCAAACATGAAGTAGACATTTGGGGAATGTAAAGTAATAACTATTTTTGGAGGTAGTACTATGTAAAAAATGGCCTGGTCCTTAAGGTGAAATAGGGCCGTGTCCTTAAGGGTTAAAAGGCACCTTCTGCCAGTTTTTCCACATGTTTGTGGAGTATACTTTTCAATATGTTTATTGGGTTTGAGATATTCTGTTTATTCTGGTTTTCTTCAATACTGGCGCAAGGATAGCGCTTTTACCATTGCAATGTGGTATTTCTTATCTAGCAGTGATATGTCATATTTCACCTGTTCAGGCAGGTTGGATATACATTTTTGGGGTGCCTCTCACCCCACATTGCAGTTGTCTTTCTATTGTGATATGCTGACCTTCACATTGTATTGCATTGATCTTGGCGTATGTCCAATACTTTGTCTGATGTACTGATGCACTTCTTGTTATTCGTATATGACTAAATAAAGAATTAAAAAAAAAAGGGAAAATGACTAATTGGCACAATTTGGCTATTTTCACATAGGGGTGTACTCACTTTTGTTGCCAGCGGTTTAGACATTAATGGCTGTGTTGAGTTATTTTGAGGGCACACCAAATTTATACAAGCTGTACACTGACTACTTTACATTGTATCAAAGTGTCAGATCTTCAGTGTTGTCCCATGAAAATATATAATAAAATATTTACAAAAATGTGAGGGGTGTGCAGCAGCTAGATATGTGAGGGGTGTACTCACTTTTGTGAGATACTGTAGGTGCGTGTCCCAGCGGTGGGACCTGCATCTATAAGACATATGCATATGCCCCCATTGTCTGAGATGAGACAACCCCTTTAGGTTCATTTAGAATTGCTGATGGAGCAGGCAATTATCAGGAAGGAAGCTTTCCTTCCTTATAACTGCCTGCTCATCAGTGGAGGTGAAGAGCTCCATTTACATGCCGTAATCTCCTCCACTTCATGGGGATGGGTTATGGCTAGTGCAATAGCTCCTCTTCATACAGAATCATTGTTTCTGGGCAGCAGATTGCTGTTTACACAGCATGATCTGCTGCCCAAAAATGATGATTGAGAAGTCTGCACGAAAGATAGTTTGACCCAATTAAGGTGTGTTTTGCTCATTCATCTGGTGATCTGCGGTACCTTTACAAGGGCAGATTTTTGAGAATGAGCGTACATTTGTTCCCGATAATCTGCCCGACAATTGTGCAGTGTAATTCCACCATGTTTGACCTAAAGTTTCCAGCTAGTCATTCAGCACCTACTGTACAACTACAGTACAGTGTTGATCTGTTTCAAGAGCTGCCAAGGGTTCACAGCTTAATTAAGGGGGATGTATCATTTACACTGATGTTTTCACTCCAAGTTTCCCTTAAGGCTGTGGAATGTGGATCTGTCTCTGTTAGCTATTCACCAGCCTGGCCTAACTGCTTCCAGTAATTGTCTTTTTTTGTTATATCACTTACAGTTAAGTATAGTTCCTGAACCACAAGCAAGTTTTCCTGCAAAAATCCAAGCATTGTTGCGATTTACCTGGAGGGTAATTTAAAATCAGTTTTGCTGGAGTCTGCGTTGCTATAATTTGCAACAAATTTACCAAATGTTACACAATGTTTGATAAATTTGGTGCATTTCTAACACATTTATATTGAGATGTTACTCCACTTTCTACAACACCCTTTTATTGAACCAGACCTCCCAAGTGTCTCTCTTTTGGAGGGACAATCCCTCTCTGCTCCTTAAATTTCCCTCTTTTTCATTTCAGGTGTAGGCATTATTATATTCACAATATTGATCCAGAAAATGTTTGCCTGGCTCCCATCTATATATTACAGCTTGACTTGTATATTAATGTATTATTTGATGCAATTTGGGTTTTAGAAATTTCTATATTAAGGTAATTTTGCACTATTAAAGTGTCTAAATATGCAGGAAAAATGTATCTTTCACACAATGATAAGTGTTCCTCTTTGACCGTCCAAAAAGTTGGGTGGTATGTTGAAGTAAGGTTGAGACAATTTCTCAGTTGAGAAATCTGGCTTATATCAGCTTCACAGGCTAACCACATGCACCTTCCAAATCTAGAATGAGTGGTGTAAAAATGCAGAATGTTTTTGTGCAAGTAAGTCCTAAAAGCCCAAATTTTGTGACATTTTGAATCCAATTTCCTGGACTTGATAAATCCCCTTTAATATACATTTATTCAAGTAGCAAATGGATGTATCAGACTCAATGAACATTGAAGGTAGTTACTGAGGCCTTATTTTGTCTGGATTTTGTGCTTGGTAATATGTTGTATCACTGCCCTGGCAACTTGTTAATGTCTTTGTTAGCAAGCATACAGTTTCTCTCCCTTTTTCTTTATATCGATGCCATTTACTCACTAGGGTTTACTCAAGTTCATGGTAATAACAACAGCTGTTTAATTCAAGGGCATGAATGGTCATATGAGATGTCCCAATATGTGATCTGCTGAAGCCAGTAGGTGGAGATAGTGGAATTCTGAACAGTGAATAATAATCGTACAATTATATTTTACAAACTGTTGGTAAAAAGTGAAGAATCTCTGAACCCAAACTATCAGGACACCTATGATTTTGTGAAATCACTTCTCACTCACATTGTGCCTGAGCACCCATGTTAAAGGAACTATCTCAGGAAAATTATGCAATAAATGTGATATTTCAAAGTATTATTCCAATATACATCTTTTTTATGAACATTTTCCTCTTTAATATTGCCCATGTGTCATGTGACCATTAGATATGTTAATCATACTATCTGCATACAAAATCCATTGTGGATACACTAGGATAAACATATACTGTTGTTATAGTAATTTTCCTTTACCCCGCGCTCCCAAGCACGTGTATCAGCTCTTTTGTGTAAGGAAAGGCCGCACTATTCCAGTAATGAGTTAAGATGTTTCATGGTTGAGATCTGTTGAGAGACTGCCCTCTCAGACCCTTTCTTTATTTACATAGACCAAGGGATAACAATAGGAAGTGGGCGGGCCCAACACCTGACCACTCCCTTCAGGTACAGTACAGACATACAGGAAGTGATGACACACACACCCACAGAAAGAATACCACAACATGTCTGTCAGTCACCACTAGGGGGAGTCTTGTCCAGCACCGATCAGTGATCAATGCTCAACAAGACTCACCAGGATTCTTATGTGGGCCTACTTATAGGAACAGCGTCACCATCTCCAGCGGTTGATCAGGCACACTGGAAATAACGAATGCACGTTCCTTTCCGTATATTGTTCTCTTAATAAATGCATACACGCCAAGCCAATAAATCCGCCCTTTGGGCGGGGGCCCCAGCCGGCATCCATCCATTCGCCAAGAAAACACTGCTTGCTGCGTCTCTATATCCGCAGCAAGATATCCACTTCCAGTGGTTTACACACTGAGAGACACGATGACAATATTAGAAAACACATCATAATAATTTCCACAACACTGTATACCTAGAATCACCTAAGTATACATATAACCCAGGTGAGAGCCAGGAGGAGTTTATTCATTTCATTTAAACCGTATGCTGCGGCCATGACGTTCTGCGCTACTCAGAGCGCATCTAGCTGAGGATGCTTATGTGCCGACCAAACAGTCGTTGGTGGGCTGTATGTTACCATTTGCCTTATCCTGATCAAGGCCATTCCATGCTTCCAAGTGCCTTCAAGTGAGCTGGTGCTGTTTATTCATATTAATGTACAAGGGGAAGGCATGTCTACACGTGGCAGCCAATAACCACTCCGGGGCAAGGAATGTAAAGTGTTCATCTCCATTTTAATACAAGCAACTCTCAGGCAGCAAAAAGTAAAACTATATAGTAAGACTTGCACTTTTTAAATGAAATTGTATTTTTTTCCCCTAGTGACTATCCATAAAAAATGATATTTTGCAATATTGACGCTTCCCTACTGGTCAATCGAGAATTCAGCTTAAGGGCCCTTTTACATGGACCAATGTTACAGGCAATTATCGGGAATGAACCGTTCAGTCCCAGTAACTGCCTGCTTGTTAGAGGAGGTGAGAGCAGCATTTACATGCAGCAATCACATCCTCTGTGTGAGGGCTTCCTTGTGTAATCACTTATCTCTCCAGAGAATTATTGTTTCTGGGCAGCTCTCTATTTATGTAGAAAATATGCTGTGCAGAAACAATGATTTTCGTTGTCAGATTAAAAGACACAATCACCTGAAGAATGAATGTTTGCTCGTTCATCGGATGATCAGCGGCACCTTTTACACAGGACAATTATTGGGAACAAGCATTCCTACAAATGCTCATCCTCGATAATTTGCCGATTATCAGTCTGTGTATAAGGAACTTGAGGCTGCTGCTGCTGCTTCCTGCGTTGCATCTCTTATCAACTGTGCTGTTTAGGATCCTATGATAACAATCACCCCTATTATCTCAAGAGTGTGAGGTTCTAACAACTGGGTAACAGATTTGTTGCACTACTGTAGACTAGCAGAGAAGAAATTCCCAATTTACGCAACAAATTCGCATGTGTTACATTAGTGGTGGAAATCTGCCGCAATATCTACGTGCTGTGGCTTTAAAATCCACACCGCTGGTTGTGTAAAATGCTGTGGATTTACACACACAATGCTGGGGCAGCAAATTCACATATCTGCCCCTTGTGAATGTATCCTTACTGTATCATTTTAATCATTTTTATAAAAAAATTTTTTTTTTGAGAGATGAGGTTGCCAAATAATAGCAATTCTGTAATTTTTTAAAAATATTTATTTATAGCGTTCACCATAGAAGGTAAATAACATATATAAACCTACAAGTCCAAGAATTATCCAGACATCATCCCCATGGTATTCCCGATCCATTTCGGTGGTGTTTCTGTCACTTTCTGACCTTTTCCAATGGACCAGGCACACTCCCCTCTTCAGAGCAGGGGGTGCCTGGTTGTCTCCCATTGACTTCTATTATACTCGGGTGCTCGGCCGAGCACACGAATATAGCAATGTTTTCGGGCCGAACACCCGCATACTTTGGTGCTCGATCATCACTACCTGTCACTGCTAAGGTCAGTGAATGGCTGCAGCATTAATGTGATCATGGATGGCGTGCCATCACTTTTGGTCCACCAAGGACCAGAAGGGGTGGGTATCGGAGCCTCAGACTCGGAACAGAGCGGCTTTCAAAAGGTTTTTCTTGGGGGTTGGACAACCCCTTTAAGCGCTCATATGCTGATGCTCTGTATGGGGACTGGTGATTTCAGGGTGTACACTAACTATGAAAATAGAAATGATACAAGAAAAATATATAAGAAGGAATAGAGGGTGGAATTTTCAAGAATAATAAGGGCAGTTGTGTGCTTACCATGGAGGCAGTCCACTTGACTGCTATGGGTCCTGGGGTGATTGGGGTTCCACATTGAACTCCTTTCTTCACCTGCTTCCTGGCATAAATTTCTAGAATTTGTTTGCAGGCTCCACTGGGGGGAGTTCTTTGTTAATAGATATTTACAGCTACCTTTGAGTTTAATGGTAACTGTATAAGTTTCTATGTGCTGAGTTTCCACTGTTGGTAGTTGCATTCAGCCAGTTTCATCATGTACTGAAGGGAAGCAGAAGACAAAGAGCTGTATAGAGAATATTTACTATGAAAGTGTTTTTTTTGTGTTTTTTTATTAAGACATTTCTCCACGTAATTCATCTGAGCCTTACTAAGTTTTCCTATTGGGCCCTATGATAACTTAAGGGATAGGGATTGATTGCAAAGCGCATTAGATGTTGTGCATTGCAATGTTCAGCTATATTTTGCACAGGCAAACATTTTAAAACCAGACATGACATAAGGTACTTGAGGATAGGCGTCCAAGGAGCCAGAAAATATGTGCTATAGGTTCCTGATATATGAATTCAATATTGTAAAGTAGAATGAATAGCATACCTGTCAGGGAAAACAAAAAATAAAGGATTAGTTAGAATCACAACATAATATATTGTTTTGTATGTTTTTCCAATTGTGATAGTCATCACCTGGGATCCTCAGTTTATTGTGCTATAGTATGTTAGCAGTTGTCTTTGATCTGCGTCTTGACCTCTCTTCGTAAGAACACAAGTTAATGTCTTTAAAATGATATATTCAGCTATACAAGTGGATCATTTATCATTGCGTAACACCTGGAAAATACTGGGATTAGAAAAAAAAAAGAACAGCTCAAAGGATAATTTTCTAAGCTATCAAATACAAAGCAAATATGAATTCCATGTTTTGCAATGTAGTCCTCCCAGTAAAGTTCCAATGTAGAGCAAGTTTAACCCTTTCTACCCCAGGCCAGTTTTCATTTTCCTGCCCAGGACATTTTTTGCAAGCCTGACATGTCACTTTATATGGTAATAACTTTGGAACACTTTTACTTATCCAAGCCATTCTGAGACTGTTTTCTCATGACACATTGTGCTTCACGACTAGAGATGAGCGAATTTCATATTTTTTCGTTCACGCTTCATTTGGTGGTAAAAGCAGAATTTCGTTATGGATTCCGTTACCACGGACCATAACGCAATTCTATGATGGAATGCATAACGAAATGCCTTTAGAGGCATTCCGTTACTCATTCCGTCATAATAGAAGTCTATAGGCTGCATAACGGATCCGTCCCGTTTCCGTTATGCAGGAGAGTGATGTTTTTATAGAGCAGGTTGTTACGGATGCGGTGATACTCAATATGTCTATCATTTTTATTTTTGTTAAGTTTTACACAGTAAATGCATTTTTGAACAGCATGAAATCATGTTTTTGTGTTGCCATTTTCTGACTGCCCTATTTTTTTTTATTTTTCTGTCGATTGTCTTAGGTAGGGTCAAATTTTTTGCGGGATGAGATGGCGGTTTGATTGGAACCATTTTGGGGTAAATAAGAAATTTTGATCGCTTGGAATCACACCTTTTGGGACAAAAAATAGCTGTTTTGGCATTGTTTTATTTTTTTACTTTTTTTACAGCATTCACCTGAGGGGGCATCTCATGTGATATTGTTATAGAGCAGGTTGTTATGGGCGCGACGATACCCAATATGTCTATTATTTTTATTTTTGTTAGGTTTTACACAGTAAATACATTTTTGAACAGAATTAAATCTTGTTTTTATGTTGCCATTTTCTGACTTCTAACTTGAAACTTTTATTTTTATTTTTTATTATGCAAAACTTTATTTCAACTTATTTTTTTGGCTTTTTGTATTGTAGTGCATTGGCTGTAAGTCTATTACTCACTGTAATACACTTACAGGTTCCTGCCTGTGAGATCCAGGGGGCTGGATCTCACAGGCTAACAGGGAAGGCAGCACAATGCCTAAGGAAGGTATTGGGCTACCTTCCCAGCCATCGGGTCCCCGTCACAGCAGCATCGGGACCCAATGGGGATGGAGCACCCGCCCTCCACACACCCTGAGCAGGGTTAATTCGCCGGCATCGGGGTTTTCATACAATCAGCGTGCCGTAGCACTATGGCGATGGTCGGGAAGTCACTTCCCGCAGTGCCGTACTATTACGGCGCTGGTCGGGTAGGGGTTAAAACTTATATTAGGAAATTGTATTATTATGAACTCTGTAATATACACTGTATGGGCAAAAGTAATTAGACAGACTTCTTAATTGCATTGCATTCAGATGTTTCACTGAGTTCTATTGCCACTGGTGTATTAAATCCAGCCTGTAGCTATGCAGTCTGTCTTTACAAACATTTCTGAAAGAATGGGTCATTTTAAAGGGGTAAATAAATTTGAGCATGGTATGGTAATAGGATGTCACCATTAAATTTGTTCCCTCCTATTCCACATTCAACTGTAAGTGGAATTATTGTAAAGTGGAAGCATTTAGGAACCACAGCACTCAGTCACCAAATGGTAGACCATGTAAAGTTGTAGAGCAGTGTTGCTGAGTGCTGGGGTACATTGTTCATAAACATTGCAATTGCTCTGCTTATTCAATAACTGCAGAGCTACAAACCTCCTCTGGTATTAACATTAGCAGGAGCTTGGCATGGGTTTTCATAGCCGAGCAGCTACATGCAAGCCTAATATTACCAAGTACAATGCCAAGCATCAGCTGTAGTGGTGTGAAGCATTTGTAGTACCCAAAACTTGTGAAGGGGGGCCTAACATAGAGACTCGGACTGGTCCACAGGGGAACAGGTGAATCCCCCGGAGGAGCCCTAACAAAGGTGGGCCCCCAGCACAACATCTCAACCAGCCTATATCCATATAAGAACTGGGCAGATTATTTAACAAACTACCCAGTTTATTTTTATAGATGCATCAGGTAGCTAAGAAGTCTTCTAGGTACAGTGGCAGGCCAACCAGCACCACTGCTGCATCATTCATACTTTATATGTTTTGTTATACATACACTCACTGATGTCAGACTTAGTCTCAACAGGCTTTCTAATATATCGCTGCGTTTATCTTGTTCACCTGCTTCAACATCATCTCATGTGACAACAAATATACACAGGCAGAAATCAGAGAGTTCCTCTGACACCATGCTTAGTTGGTATGACCCAGGACCTGCCTCTGTGCCCTCACCTGCCCTGAACCTTCCCCTTGCTTTTACTGTTCCTTTTCAGCGATGATGAGCGTTTTGAGGACAGTCAGCAGTTACAGGCCAGCACAGACTTGGAGGAGGGGTCCCCCGTGGACTACTCTAGCTGTACAACTACCAATCATGACAGTTGGGTGGGAGCACATGTTGCGAAAGGTCATAGAGGTGCCAAAGAGACAGGTGAGGTTGATATTGGTGAGGAACAAACCAATGTAAATTACGATGTTGTCGATCGCACGTGGAAGCTGGGTGAAGAGGGGGCATTGTGACCATCAGGGGGTGAGGGTGGCAGCTTGCCCGTGAGACAGCAGGGTGAAAGTGTGACTGAGACAAAGGGATGGAAGCTTGCTCATGAGAGATCAGGGTGGGAGATCTGTATCTAAACGTGGAAGGGGTACACCATCTGCTACTCCGGAGACTACCTGTGAGGAACCCACTAGCAGTGCACAGGTTCATAAAAGTGGCCGCAGTCACTGGGGGATGCTGGCAGAAGGATGCTGGCGCGACCCTGCGTCAACACATGGAGCATTACCATAAAGTGGTGTGGGAAAACTATGCCACTAATTTAGTGTTACAGCCTGATGCAGCAACCTCTGCATCTCCCAGTGGCCCGCATCCCCTTTCCAGCAATCAGGGCTTGCCAACATCAGTAGAAGGAAGCAGTCGTTACTTCCCTTCGACAGCAATTAATCACCAATTGCTAAAAGACAACAGTATGTGTGCACACATCAAACGGCGCAGAAGTTGAACGTGAACTTGGACAAGTTGCAGGTACTATAGTGCTTCCCTCTGCACATTTCACAGAACTGATGGCTTGTGTCCAGCTAAGGTGGAAGGTCCAAGCCAACATTAATTTACTTTTCCAAAAAAGCTTTACCAGCCCTCCATATATATATGTATGTTGAGCAGAAGACCTGTCCCTGGGCCTCACAGTGTCTGGTCAGTTCACGCCAGCGCTGACGTATGGAGTTGCAACTATGAACAAGGACAATAAATGTTGTTCACAGCTCACTGGGTAAATGTGGTTCCGGATCAGGCACACCAGCAACTTGGCCAGGTGACGGCAATGCCACCACCTCCGTGTTGTAATGCTGAGATTTCTGCACCAATGTCCTCCTGTGCCTCCTTATCCTCCACCTTGTCCTCACCTCCAATGTAGGTACAGTTCACAGTGGTCCTCCAGCATATAACCTATACAAAGTTAGGCATTGTCACATGGTTTCGCACCTGGTCAGCCTGGGCGAATGGAGCCACACCGGGGAGGAACTGCTAAGCGTCATCAATAAAGAAATTGAACACTGGCTGTCTCCTGGCCAACTGGAGGTAGGAACCATGGATACTGATAATGGGAAGAACATTTTGTCTGTGCTGCATCAGGGTGGGCTGAGCAATGCGCTCTTCATGGCGCAAGTCTTCAATCTCATTGTCACCCAGTTCCTCAAGTCTTCAAATACAAAAAATAGTTCCTGCACTCTGTATAAAGTAGCATGGTTTATTTGTCTTTATTTATGGTAACAGCATAACACACCGGGGCAAATCCATTCACCATGAGGCAGTTGGCGTGTTTTGAACAAACAGTTCTTAATCGTAACCGGGATAAGTGTCAAGACTGGGAAACTTAAGGTCTGAACCCCTCCCCCCTCCTCCAACGGAAATGAAAGAGTGGGAGGATCAGACAGCCACACAAGGCACTCATCAACCTGTCATATAACACACATGCAAAATAAAAATCAATGCCCTTAAATTTCCCAGTCTTGACACTCATCTTGGTTACAATTAAGAACTGTTTGTTCGAAACGCGTCAACTGCCTCATGGTGAATGGATTTGCCCCGGTGTGTTATGCTGTTACCATAAATAAAGACAAAGAAACAACGCAACTTTATTCAGAGTACTGGAACTTTTTTTTCTATTTCATAATACGAGGAACTTACCTGCTGTGTTCTGTGCACGCGGAGTGTCTACTTAAGATTAGCTGGAAATAATACTATATATGTCCCTTAAGTCTTCCACTGAACTGCAAGAGCTGTTAAAAATATCCAGGAAACTGTGCATGCACTTCAGCCTCTCTTACTGAAGGCTGCAAAGGCAAAATGCTCTTCCCCAACATCACCTGGTATGCGATGTTTCCACCCGTTGAAACTCCACGCTCCATATGTTAGACCGCCTGTACAAGCAGAGGAACGAGGTCAACGATTTCTTAATGCAGCAGACAGACAGGTCTATTTATCGGTGTATCTTCCACGTTAGCCAGTGGCAGCTCATGTATGACACATGCCATTTGCTAAGGCCCTTTGAGGAGGCCACTTTATCAGTTGGCAAAACAATGAGATGAATGATGTCATTCCACTCCTACATGTCCTTGAGGGGATGGTAACAAATCTGATTGGTGAGGGGACAGAAGACATGGCACCTACATCTCATGGCTACCTGAGCCCTGAGAAGGATGGGGATGAGTCGGAGGGGGACATAAACGCCCAGGAATTCTATGGACAACTAGGTGGTTTATCTACCCAAATGACAGGAGAGGAGTAGAAGAAGCATGAGGATCTGGAGGGTGACGACCAAAAGAACTCGCGGACTACGACAGACCTTGGCAGTATGCAGTGGAGATGGAGGCAGGGAAGCCCTCTGAGTCCCTTGCGCAAATGGCCAGATGCATGCTTTCTTGTATGCTTACTTACAGCCGCATTGTCAGTACTTGGCAAAGGGATGATTACTGGCTATCCACATTTAGACCCTCGCTACCAGTCACAAATGGGGGCATTTCTTAGACCTTCTGAGAGGGATGGAAAAATAGACTACTAAAGAGACTTGCACCATCGCTCGTCCTCATGAAGGTCTGACCAGAGGAATCTCTAGGTTCACGCTCCACTGCCGTGACTGGTGGTGTTGGGGGACTGGGGGGGATGGGGGTAGGAACAGCCCCAGCTCCATATGCAGCAACATCAGTCTTCAGTCTATGATGAGCAGTTTTCTTCAGCTGCCTACTGAAGAAACCACCCAGCAGCAGCAGGACATGCAGCAGAACATCAACCAGCAGGTGGTGGCATACTTGGACTGCACCCTGTCACCCATGATCCAAGATCCCCTGGACTACAGGGCATGCAAACTTAAATTGTGGCCGCAACTGGCCGAGTTTGCCATGGGCATGCTTTCCTGCCCAGCCAGTAGTGTGGCATCAGAGGGGGTGTTCAGTCTTGCAAGGGCATAGTTACCCCTAAGAGAACTAGCCTTTCCTCCCCAAAAGTTGAAAGACTAGGCTTTATAAAGATGAATCAGATGTGGATCAACCAGGATTTCCAGACACTGGTGCCTGATGCAACAGAATAAATTATACCGCCACTAATGATCATACTGTAGTGTGGTGGCACACTGGTATATTGGGCAAAATGAGCCGTTACTTCTGACCATGTGCTGCTGCCACCATTCTGATGCTAATAATGTTAGGAACTCCCATATATCAGGTTGATACAAGTAAGTATTTAATGTTCGTGCGGCTGTACAACATGTGACGTTTCAACCAAACTGGCTTCTATCAAACTACAGCAAAAAGTGAGACAAAAAAAAAAGTTCATATCAGTACAAGTAAAAGACCATGGTGACAGTATGTATACATATATACAGAGTTTACATTAAGTAATATGGAAATTGCACCGAAATCTGCATCAGGTGCATCAAAGGGAAGACCGAAACATATCCATGACCTGTGTCTGGAGGTATGTCCATAACACAGAGTTGCGCTAAATAACAGTCTCCTTGTTTTCCAGGCAAAACACTGATCATCGGATGAAACTTCGTTTCAATGCTGTACGGAGCAAGCGCTCTGTACAGTATTAAAATGTATTGGCTACGATGAGCCGAAGTTATTACTTTGCGAAGTCTTGCGAGACTTCGCATAATAACTTCAGAGATTGATTTATACTGTAAAAACCATTTTCCAAACTCGGGTCCGGTTCCAATCTGCTGTTTTTTGGGGGGAATTTTTTATTTTTTTTTGCATTACTATCTGGAATTAAAATTGATTCCGAATAAGATCTTATGTAATGGACCTGACAAATAGTCCAAAATAGATTGTTTAAAAATAATAAATAAATAAAAATTGAAAACCTGTGAGTGCATATGTACTGTATCCACCCCTTTGCCATGAAGACCCTAAATAAGGTCTGATCATAACTATTAACTTCAAAAGTCACAAAATTAGCTAAATAAGGTCTCCATATGCATAGTCAAAGTGTCATATTATCTGTCACATGATGATCATCATCACATCAGTGCGGGTCCAAATCCTGGCACCCCCCGCCGATGAACTGTTACAGGGTGCCGCCATGCTCACCGGAGCTCTGGTGAGGACAAATGGCTTCCAGCATCTGTCCAATTGTACAGCAGCTGTGCTTGGTATTACAGCTCAGCCTCATTCACTTCAATGGGGCTGAGCTGCAACTAGGACATGTAACCGATGTACAGTGAAGTCACATGGCCATGGCCTAGAAAGAGGCCGTGGCACTCATAGAGAGCTGGCCTCTTCTAACAGACACCCAGGATCCCTGCTAATCTGATACTAATGATGACCTATCCAGAGCATAGGTCATCAATATTATTACCGGATAACCCCTTTAATCAGAGATTCAACAAAGACACCAATGATAACACCAAAGAAGCTGCAAATATCTATAGTAGAGATAGAAATACCTATCCATAGGACCACTATAAGCCTTATACTCCACAGAGTGGGACTTATTGGATGAAAGACCAGAAAAAAAGTTACTGGTTAGGGAAAAACATAAGAAAAATGTTTAGCGTTCACTAAATTGAATATGTCAGATTTCCCAAATACGTGCAAGAAGCTTTTACAGACTTTTACAGACCCAGATCTTTTACAGACAATTTCACAGATGAAACATGATGGCTGTTTTAATGTCAAACGGACACGAAAATGTGAATGAGGCCTTACTGTGGGAGGAGAGGGGGCCCAATTCTGAATTTGCCCTGGGGCCCCATGATTTCTGTATACGCCCCTGATTGTAGACAAATGCATGGTTAATGGCAACCAGAAAAACCAACCATATAGCATGACTTCTCCAAAGCATTTGATACTGTGCCATATAAAAGGATAGTACATAAAATGAGGATGCTTGGACTGGGATAAAATGTCTGTATGTGGGTAAGTAACTGATAGAAAACAGAGGGTGGTTATTAATGGTAGATACTCAGATTGGGTCACTGTCACTAGTGGGGTACCTCAGGGGTCAGTATTGGGCCCTATTCTCTTCAATATATTTATTAATGATCTTGTAGAAGGCCTGCACAGTAAAATATCAATTTTTGCAGATGACACTAAACTGTGTAAAGTAATTGACACGGAAGAGGTCTACTGCTACAGAGGGATCTGAATAGATCGGAGGCTTTGACCGTGACAAGGGGACATTCTCTACGTCTAGAAGAAAGAAGGTTTCTATACCAATATAGAAGGGGTTCTTTACTGTACGAGCAGTGAGACTCTCTGCCAGGAGAGGTGGGGAAGGTGAACTCAGTAAAAGAGTTCGAGAGGGGCCTGGATGTATTTCTGGAGTGTAATAATATTGCATGTTATAGTTACTAGATTTCTGGAGAAGGGTAGTTGATCCTGGGAGTTATTCTGGCTGCCTGATTGGAGTCGGGAAATAGGCTTCCACCTCATGAGGGTTTTATGCCTTCCTCTTAATCAACTTTGCAGTATAACAGGCTGAACTGGGTCAACATACGTCTGTTTTTATGCCTTACAAACTATGTTACTAAGTTACTACTGTGTGTAACTGTCGCACTAAAGTTAATAGTGTCAATACTCTATAGCAATTGGCTTACCTTACAAAAAGAAATGTCTTGGTAATTACGTATCCTATAACATTTAGCAAAAACGTAGTATGTAATCAGTGATCAATAAATACCATTATTCGCATACCTCCTGTAGAGGCCATCATGAAACTGCCTCTAGTAGTGATGATTAGCTGGAAACAGTAGCATTAGTCTGACACCAAGGACTATTAGTGTCTTTCCCACCCTTACTTCCAAGTATCTTTTTCATTAACTCTTTTATAACCCATGACTAATCCAGCTCTCAGCTATGTTCTGATTTGAGAGAACACACCTTAAACGTGGCTGCTCAAGGCTATGTCCAAAGTGTTAACAATTGCACAAAGCCAAAATAATTTTCATAATCCTGTGTGTTGGACACTGTAACTACGTATTTACTGGCCATAGATTACAATATAGGCTCAAGGGCTCCATTTCATATAGTTTATCTAAGGCTACAAGCTACTCTTGTGTTAAACTGAGGGACTATCTTATTATTTCCATTCTCCATAATACAGCTGGAAACACTTATGAAATAATCATGGTGCAAGGGTGCAGGGACCAAAAAAGGAGTAAAGAATAAGAATACTGACACATTGGGGGTCATTTATTTAGGCGCAGATTTAGTCACAAAGAGCTTTTGTGGCAAAATCTGCCCCTTTTCCAGGCTCACACCACTTTTCTAAGCTAGCGGAAAAAGAGAGCATGGCGTGGGTGGGGTAGAGGGCGGCCAGGCCGTCTCAGTTACTGTTTTCTACACCAGGTTATGGCTTTGAAAATGGTCTTAAATTACACCAGCATGGGAGCTGGTGTAGTTTAAACCATGTCCCACGACGCTGGATCAAAGCGCCAAAGTTAAGTTGTGGCCTGTGCCTCTACATAACTTTGGCGCATCCACCACCAGTGCAGGGATATTAAGACTGGCATTTACATTACCTGCTTAATAAATGACCCCAATGATGTCTAATTTAGTAGTATTGGCTTTGTACAAAGGCCATCCATTGATTTGTCTGTGCAATTTACATGTCAGAAGGACTAAGTACTTGCATTATTCAGGTACATACTTGGATGTCAATATATGTTCTCATAGTTCTATCTTTTTAGGATATTTCATTTACACAAAGCAAAGAAAAGCAGGGCTTATTCTTCTGAGAGGGAGCAATTTGCCTTGGGCATGATATTTTCTCTTGAGCATGCACCAGAGCCATGTATAGAAGCAGCTGCCCTGCAATAAGCATAGACATGAGATATCAACCAAAGAGCAGACTTGCACTACTGGGACTGCTTTGCATATGCTGCTGTCAGTGCTTGGATCTCTAATCCCACATACTTTAAAGAATCCATATACAATGTGTAGTAGAGCATAACAGGGCCCTCACCTGGAAGTAAAAATCTTCTTGCTTTATTGCTTTCCTGGGGTTACATAAACATGGACATGAACATCTAACGGCCGTTTCGTGCATACCTGCACTTCGTCTGGCTTTTTTGCGGACAAGAATAGGAATTTTCTATAGCGCGCTGGCCCCAAGGCCTGTATCCGTGTTTTGCGGATCCACAATTTGCGGTCTGCAAAACAGCACGGTCGTGTGAATGTACCCTAAAGGGCAATGGATACCTGCCAAAGATTTTGGTAAGGGCAAATTTAGTTCTGGTTATTGAGCCATGCTGGGCCTATGATTGACCTGTTAAGGACACAGTTTAGTTTTATACTCAAGGATATAGCAATTTTTTTTTTACATCTGCGCATTTTAAAAGGTGTAACTTATGCTTTTTCTATCACCATAGCCATATTAAGGTTTTTTTTTCCCCCAGAACGAGCTGTATTTTCAGTGGCATCATTTTAGGCTGCATCTAATGTAAAAAAAATTGGGGGTGATGGAGTGAAGAAACACTGATTCCGCCATAGTTTTCTAGGTTTTGTTTTTATGCTATTTACCAAGTGACACAATAACTTTATTTGGTCAATATGAGCATGCCAATACCAAATTATATTGTATGTTTTTTATAGTTTCTACATTTTTACAATCAAAACTCTTTCTTGAATTTTTTTTTCATGTTGCTGCATTCAAAGACCCATAACATTTTTATTGTTAGTTAATGGACTTGTGTGAGAGCTCTTTCTTTGTTGGTCAGGTGGTAGCTTTTATAGGCTCCATTTTGGGGTCCATTTTTAGCATTTTTTATCTTATACACCGTTCACAGTACTGTATAAAACTGTAATCATTTTATTGTATGGGTTAATATGAACCTACATATGATTATGTATAACTTTTTTATTTCTTTATATTTTCACATAACTAAATGAAGGCGTGAAAAAAATCTATTGTACTTTTAATAATTATGTCTATGCCCCACTAAGAGATTGGAATATGCGATCTTCTCATTGCTCATATAATACACAGGAATGAATATTTCTGTATTATGTCAGATACTGTAACAACTATAATGTAATGCAGTAATGTTATTCAGCCATGCCACAGACATGGCCTAATAGGATTCTATACATGGCAGGATTAAGTGCAATTTTTAGGCCCCATGGCTTTCATAGCAACTCCTTGGCACTCTGTAAGTGCATTGCAGGAGGGGCTGTGGGATTATAGATGGAGTCCCCTCTCACTAACTACTTACTTGCTGGAGTCAGCATTAATGATGATATCTAAGGGGTTAAACTGGCACTATCCAAAGCATCTCCAATCCTGCAGCGAGAACAGATTGTCAGCTACAGCTGGCACCCACAAGTGATGTCACGGGCACAGCTCCTAAGCCCACAACACAAGAGCACCGTACATGTATGGTAATAACCAACTTGCAGTGAAGTATGATGCAGTGTGAGAACAGGTTAAGAAAACTTTTATGAAGGTCTTGCAATAGAACACATCCTAGTATACTTTTTTGTGATGTTCATCATTCTTTGCTTTTGCACATTTTTGCTTTTTTTGGGTAAAGACTGAGCAAACTGGTTGCTTCCTTTTACATTGCAGTTAGTGCATCAGGTGGTGAAATGTGCCTGTCAATAACACCTACATGACTGTAGCACGTATGTGCAGTTAAAGTACACTATTCTCAAGGTTTCATGAAAGGAAGTAGTCAAAGGTATGATTAGCACTTAGATGCCAGAGAATCCTGCCCTTCTGCCTCTGCATTCCTTGTTCTAATTGCATGTTGTTGTAAATTGTTTAAAGTATTGGCATGGCATTAGACACATGCATAAGTGTGAACCCCAAGCAAAAAAAGGGCCAATAAGCCATCTTCTTATTGAGTAAAATAACACCCAATGTGGAATCTTAAAACTATGGATAATCCATGGATCCAAACAAGTTGC
Source organism: Bufotes viridis (assembly GCA_033119425.1). Lineage (NCBI taxonomy): Eukaryota > Metazoa > Chordata > Amphibia > Anura > Bufonidae > Bufotes > Bufotes viridis. The sequence continues at coordinate 441,051,543 of CM065589.1, forward strand.
TTAAAGAGGTTGTCCGGGTTCAGAGCTGAACCCAAACGTATCCCCTTTTTCACCCAGGCAGCCCCTCGGAGATGAGCATTTAATTTGAAAGCTTTTTATTTTACAAACTTACACTGCTAGGCTGAGGCTTCCACCTAGCAGTGTTCCATGTGACAACATCGGTACTAATGGGCGGGCTCTAGCGCTAACATCAATCCCTTTCGCTAATTTGGTTTTTCAAATAATTAAAGGGGTTGTCCATGCTACAGATATTGATAACCTATCCTCAGGATATGTAATCAATATTAGATTGGTGGGGGTCAGACTCTCAGTACCCCCATCCCCATGTCTTCTTCAATGTTTACCCACACACTGTCTCCATTGCAGCATCGGTGCAGTGTAATTACAGGCGATGTGCAGGTATTCCAAGGTATTCCAAGAGATCTCATGCTTGCCTTTGTCCATTAGCACAGAAATCCTGATCCTGACTCCGGTATTTACACAAGTCATCATTACTTTGGAGGGAAAATCGAGAGGATGTGGCATTTGCACGAGTGTTGTGGACCCTTCAAACAGCTGATCAGCAAGGGTGTTAGAAGTCGGACCCCCACCGATCTGATATTGATGACCTATCTTGAGGATATCCTATCATATCAGTTGAGCTAGAAGCAGTAGGTAAAAATTTTTGCATTGATTAAATTATTTATACCTAACACTAATGTATCCGAAGTATACCAAGACCTTCAGAAAATCATACATTTTCATTGGATACGAACATAATAGTTTTCCCACCATTATCACCAGGAAACAACTGTGGACAGATGAGGTGCTGGCTTATTATCCAAGTCATGTCTCAAGGCCTGTTTAAAAGGTCAAACATTGAATTATAGGATAGTTACCTTACATCTGGTGGCATCAGAGGCAGAGCGTGTTAAGAACCAATTTGCATACCTTCTTCCCACCTTACCCACTAAAAATTGTTATATAGCTTGCTTGGAACAAGTCTCCGTAAAGTATGCAATTGACTATAGACTATTATCACAGAACAAGGGCTAAAAAAAAACTCCCTATACATATCACAGGCACTATCATGCTATGGCCAGTCTGCCCCTGAGCAAAATACTCCCTCCATTAATTTCTATGGGCGTGCTAAAAATAGTCGAGTGCTGGCTCAGTAATTTGCATAAGCCCCATAGAAGTGAATGGAGCAGTGGCTATACTTGTTGCGGTACACTTTCCATTTTAAAAAAAACTTACAACTCATCCCACAAAATCAAGAACATTTTTGCAGAAGGAAAAAGTTAAAGGGGTCGTCCTATCTTTGACATTGGGGGCATATATGCCTCCTATGTCTGATAAGCGTGGGTCCCACATCTATCCTTAGAACAGAGCCTGCGAAGTGACAGAGGGCATGCCTCGCATGCGCGCCCACCCTCCATTTATTTCTATGAGACTTCCAAAAATAGCTGAGCGCAGCGGTCGACTATTTTTGGCACCCCCGTAGAAATGAATGGAGGATGGCTGCGCATGCGAGGCGTGTCCTCTGTCACTTCACAGGCTCTGTTCTAAGAATATATGTGGGACCCACACTTATCAGACATAGGGGGCATATATGCCTCCAATGTCAAAGATGGGACGACCCCTTTAACTTTTTCTTCTATAAAACTTTTCTTGATTTTGTGGGATGAGTTGTAGGTTTTTGTAGGAACCATTTTAATAGTGTATTAAACAACTTGTTTTAGTTTATTTTTAGGGGAAAAGATAAAAAAAAGCAATTTTAGCATTATTTTGTGGAATTTATTTATGGCATCCACTGTGTGGTATAAGTAACTTTATTCTGTGGGTCACTACAAATATGATAATGCCAAATTTATATATAAATATATATTATTTTCTTTCCTCCTGCAGGCTGTCAGCTCCCTAACTGCCCTACTCCTCCAGACTGAAAGGGGGGCTGCCTTAACCCATCATATGTAAGGATTTGAAGCAGCTAGAGCTATGGGCCTGGTCTTGTTGGAAAACTGTCATCCCAAGCTTTCAAACAAGAATCACAGAGTTATCTCTACTACAACAGAACATATAGCTGTTAAAGATTGGGTTGGCAGTGAATGCAGCTGAAAGAGGAGGTAAAAGCAGGTTTTCACTGCTTTCACTCCCAACCCCATTTCTAGCTGCTACCAATTCCGAGATATGAGTAGCTAAAGCAGCCCTTCTCCTCCTTACCCTTCTTTTAGAGCTCTGTTCAGACTAAACTGTTAAGTTCTTTTCTCAAAGCTCGAGCAGAGCTCAGCATAACTGTTAAGTGTATAAATAATATCCTATTTTGTACCTATAGCTCCTATGCGGAGTTATATGTATCCATGATTACAGATGACAAATAAACTTTATGTAGTTTTCTTTTCAGTCGTACCCCGATCCATATATCTGTGATAACCTCCTAAAAATCCAGAAGGGAGGGAAAGATGTAAACGAGTGAACTACATGGGATTTTAGTCTCTGACTCTACATACACATTGGTCTGTATAGGAGCTGTAGGCACAAAATGGTAGGATATTTATATTGTGGCAATTTACTATTTAGTAGCTTCCTTTTTTATTTTAGATACATTGAAAGAATACAAAAATTGTTTTAATGGTCGACATATCATGCATATACTTTTGGTTTTTATGCTGGAGAGTGCATTGCACAGTAACATGGATGGTTATTTGCACATTTTTACTATAAATCAGTGAAGACTGTGTTCTTACCACTGTGCACTTCCTGCGTTCTAGCCACAGTACAGGACAAGTGAGTATATGTGTGTATAATCTGTCATTTCAAGCTTCTCTGGTATAATTACTAAAATTGCCTATGGCTAATTTAACACTTCAAGTGGATTAGTCACTTGGGTCAGTATTTAGGCTGCCCCTCTTCTTCAACACTGGGAGCTAAGGATTACCTGATCACCGGAGGCTCCAATGAGCTTCACACATGGTGTCATTAAGGACAACATGATCTTGTTATGTTCTTGTAAATCTGTGCTCTGTTTACAAATTAGCAGTGGTCTTCTGAAGAGAATATCTCCTTAAATCTGCCACCTCTGACCTGGAGTTTATTTGAAACCATAGGAGATGAATGGGGAGTGGTGGGAAGATACCTGTTTGAAAAGAGCGACCTTAACTTCGCCTCACATAATCTGGAAAAGTCATGACAACTGGAAGAAAGGAATTTACTATAGGAATGTATCATTCTTTTCAAATATAGTGAATAATATGAAGCAACGTCTGTTATACAGTATTTTCTGTAAAGATAGAATAGACCAAAACCAAAACACGGACACTTGAAATCTTCATGTCAAATCTTTTAAATGCTTAACAATAAGTACCACTAATGTCATACAATTCCATGCACTTTAGCCACATTCATTAAAACTCAGTTTTTCACAATTGCTGACATTTACTTCTAGTGCAAATTCCATCACTTAGGTCGGTTTCGGATCACTACTTCATTTTAAGAGTGTGAAATGTCAGAATAATACTAGATATTTTTATTTATTCCTTCGATTCCATTCCTTCCCAGTGGCTCAGAAGTTTACAGACATGCGGTTAGCATTTAGTAGCATTGCCTTTAAATTGTCTACCTTGGGTCAAACATTTTGGGTAGTCACCCACAAGATTCTCACAGTAGGTTCCTGGAATTTGTCCCTTTCTTCCTGACATAACTGGTGTAACTGGGTCAGGTTTGTAGGCCTCCTTGCCCACACATGCCATTTTAGTTCTGCCCATAAATTTTGTATGCGATTGAGGTAATAACCTTGTGATGGCCACTCCATTACCTTCACTTTGTTGTCCTCAAGTCATTTTGTGTCTTTGGAAGTATGCCTGGAGTAGAGATTAGCGAACCAGTTGAGATAAATTTCTGGTTCGGTTTGCCGGATTTTTGAAAAAGTTCGGTTTGGCCCTGAATTGGTTCAGGTCAAACCAAAGTTTCTCCAATTGCCAAATGTAGAAAAGTGGGCGGGGCCAAAAACAGCCAATCAGATTTCTTTAATCGAGTCAAATAGGAAAAATAAAAAATGCTACCATTCTCACATTATTGATGTCATGGACCTCAAATATCACAAATGTGGTCATTGGTAGATCATCGATTAAAAAGGAAAATCGGAACCTATTCCATCGGCGCTGCCAAGGACCACAGGACAGAAGAATATCTGCTGGTATGGTATTTACTGGTCTACGCGTTTCAGGGGTGAAGTACCCCCTTCTTCAGGGCAATATTGTCACACATTCCCCCCTAAGTGTCATCCACACATCCCCCCTAAGTGTCATCCACACATCCTCCCATTAGTGTCCTCAACACATACCGCCCATCCTTGTCCTCCACACATACCCCCCATCAGTGTCCTCAACACACACACCACCATCAGTGTCCTCAACACACACCCCCATCAGTGTCCTCAACACATACCCCCATCAGTGTCCTGCACACATCCCCCATCAGTGTCCTGCACATCCCCCATCAGTGTCCTGCACACATCCCCCATCAGTGTCCTGCACACATCCCCCATCAGTGTCCTGCACACATCCCCCATCAGTGTCCTGCACACATCCCCCATCAGTGTCCTCCACACATCCCCCATCAGTGTCCTCACACATACCCCCATCAGTGTCCTCCACATATACCCCCATCAGTGTCCTCCACACATCCCCCATCAGTGTCCTCCACACATACCCCCATCAGTGTCCTCCACACATACCCCCATCAGTGTCCTCCACACATACCCCCATCAGTGTCCTCCACACATACCCCCATCAGTGTCCTCCACACATACCCCCATCAGTGTCCTCACACATACCCCCATCAGTGTCCTCCACACATACCCCCATCAGTGTCCTCACACATACCCCCATCAGTGTCCTCCACACATACCCCCATCAGTGTCCTGCACACACACCCCATCAGAGCTTCATATTTACCTGCTGTACTAATATTATGGCTAAAAACCTCAGTAATAGTTTATATATATATATATATATATATATATATATATATATATATATATCAGAAGTATAAATATATATTATCATACTTCTGATATACATGAATGCATAATTTAGCCTCTATTTCTAAAAGGTTTTCACCAGGACTTGAACTCACAACCTTTTACATCAGAGGCAAGAGCCCTAACCACTGAGCTATAAAGCTCAATGCTAAACTCTGCTGGAAAAACCTCATAGTAGTTTATCATGTATCAGGTAGTTCTATACAGCAGAAGTATAATTAAATAAAAAAAAAAAAGTGCAATTACTATATATATATATATATATATATATATATATATATAGTAATTACACATTTATTTTGTGTCATACATTTTTTGTACAATTACGGAAAAAAAATATATATAAAATTATACTTCTGCTGTATAGGAATACCTAATACTTGATAAACTACTATGAGGTTTTTCTAGCACAGTTTGCCATTGAGTTTCATAGCTCAGTGGTTGGTGTTCTTGCCTCTGATGTGAAAGGTTGTGAGTTCGAACCCTGGTGGCAACCTTTCAGATTAGATTTAAATACAAATTAGATTTAAATACATTGGGTGTCCCCAAGCATACTGACGAATGCTTGGGGATACCCCCTTTATGTTCAAAGCACTGACTCCATATATGGACACAACCATATATGGAGTCAGAGCTGGGACTCCTAAGCCGGGATTCCCTGTAAGATCGGGCTTCAGGCAAGTGCAGTGAATATATATATATATATATATATATATATTGTGGGGAGTCGCTCTGGTAGATAGTGGTGCGGGTGCAGTACAGAGGCAAAACAGGGAGTCCAGAAGGTGCAATGAACAGTGTTTTATTCACACTTGCACAAAAACAAACGATATAAACAGTCTCTTGGTGTTTGTTCACACATACCAGAAATCATGAGGCAAAACAAAACAGTCCAAATCAGGTTCTAGTCACCTGGGAGGTTTTAGGTGCAGGTTCGCACCTGGCTGTCAGTCCAGCCGCAAGACAGTCGCCGTCAGGCTTCCAGGTCGTCTGCACTCCTCCTTGCTGGGCTCTTGCGTCCAGCCCAGAGAACTTCCAAACACAAGTGACTCCACAGCCTAACAGCAGCTCCAGGACAATCACACCCACCTGCTGGTGCTGGCTGTGTTTTAAAGCCCGGCAAAGTCCGGCCTGGACCGTGGGGAGTAGGCACCCACCCAACTCTTTGCCTACTCCCAGTAAGAGCTGGCCCGGATTGGCTTTGCAGCCAAACTAACTATAAATGTCAAGCAGCACTAGCTGCTGCTGACACATAAAACCCGGCTCTCACCTCACCGAGGCCAGGAACCTCGGTGACACGTACCTCCCGTCGATAACGGTACCTTGCACCTTACCACATATCCCCCTTTGTTCAACCCTGAGGGGTGAACACATGTGAGGCAGTGGACGCGGGACAGGGCATCTACATTACCCTGCAAGCGGCCTGCCCTGTGTTCTACCGAAAATTTGAAATTTTGCAAGGATAGGAACCACCTGGTGACCCGAGCATTCCTCTCCTTGGCCTGGCTCATCCACTTGAGAGGGGAATGGTCGGTCACCAGACGGAACCTCCTCCCTAACAGGTAATAGCGGAGAGATTCGAGTGCCCACTTGATAGCCAGGCACTCCCTCTCCACTATACTATACCTGGTCTCGGCTGGGGTGAGTTTACGGCTCAGGAAGACAACGGGATGTTCTTCCCCATTGACCTCCTGAGACAGTACTACACCGAGACCTACCTCCGAGGCATCCGTCTGAGCGACGAACTCCCTGTTGAAGTCGGGTGTCACCAAAACCGGGGACCCACACAGGACCGACTTCAACGCGGAGAAAGCCTCCTCCGCCTTCTCATTCCAGCTAACCTTCCCCGACTTTCGCCCCTTCAACAGGTCTGTCAACGGCGCTGCTATTGTGGCAAAGTGGGGCACAAACCGCATGTAGTACCCTACAATTCCCAGGAAGGACTTTACCTGCCTGGTGGTGACCGGTCGGGGCCAGTTACGAATGGCCTCTACCTTAGTTACCTGCGGCTTGATGACTCCGCGCCCAATAACATATCCCAGATATTTGGTCTCTTCCAACCCAATCGCACACTTCTTTGGATTGGCGGTTAGACCAGCTTTCCTCAGGGCATCTACTACCGCCTGCACTTTGGGCAAATGGCTTTCCCAGTCGGTGCTGTGGATGATTACATCATCTAAGTAGGCCGAGGCGTACCGGCGATGAGGTCGCAGCACAATATCCATTAACCTTTGGAAGGTGGCGGGGCGCCATGCAGGCCAAAGGGTAACACCTTGTAATGATACAGGCCCTGCGGAGTAACAAAAGCGTTTTTTCCTTGGCCGCCTCCGTTAAGGGTACTTGCCAGTATCCTTTAGTGAGGTCTAGCACAGAAAAATAACGGGCTTGCCCTAAATTCTCAACAAGCTCGTCTACCCGGGGCATGGGATACGCATCGAACTTGGACACTTCATTTAATTTGCGAAAATCGTTGCAGAACCGCAACGTCCCATCCGGCTTGGGTATTAGAACTATGGGACTGGCCCACTCACTTTTCGATTCCTCAATGACATCAAGCTTCAACATTAATTGCACTTCCTCCGCGATGGCCCGTCGCCGAGCCTCGGGTACCCGGTATGGTTTTAACCGGATTTTGGCCTGAGGCTCAGTGGCGATGTCATGTTGGATGAGAGACGTGCGGCCAGGGAGGTCCGAGAACACATCCGTGTTCGACTGATGAACTCCCTGACTTCCTGAACTTGTTTGGAAGACAGGCTGTCTGCAATTTTTACCGTGGCTACCGCTCGCAGGCCTCGAACTGTGGGGCTGGACCCTTGTCACCTAGAAGCCCTGGCCGGGGCTGTTGTCGTCGGCCGTGTCCCTGTCTTTCCACGGCTTCAGTAAATTCACGTGGTACACCTGCTCCGGCTTGCGCCGCCCTGGCTGGTGTACTTTGTAATTTACTTCCCTACCTTCTCGATAACCTCATAGGGGCCCTGCCACCTGGCTAGGAACTTGCTGTCAAGGGTGGGCACCAGAACCAAAACCCGATCTCCCGGGTTGAAGTTCCGTACCCGAGCCTGACGATTATACACCCTACTCTGGGCTTGTTGCGCTGCCTCCATATGCTCCCGGACCAGCGTCAACACCCTTTCCATCCGGTCCTGCATCTGGGTGACATACTCAATGACACTTTTGTGGGGGACAGGCTGTTGTTCCCAAGCTTCCTTGGCGATATCCAACAGGCCCCGAGGGTGTCTGCCATAAAGCAGTTCGAAGGGCGAGAACCCAGTAGAGGCCTGGGGCACCTCTCGCACGGCGAACATGAGATAGGGCAGAAGCAGGTCCCAGTCCTTCCCATCTCTGGACACCACCCTTTTTAACATATTTTTTAGAGTTTGGTTGAACCTTTCGACAAGACCGTCTGTTTGCGGATGGAAAACATTTCCATTAACTCTTTGGCAATTAGCTTAGCCGAGGTATGTCGCAGAGGCACCGCCTCTGGATACCGAGTAGCATAGTCCAGAACCACCAGGATATGTTGGTGACCCCTAGCAGACTTCGGTACGGGTCCAACCAGATCCATGGCAATACGCTCGAATGGGACCTCAATTATTGGGAGAGGGACCAGGGGACTTCTGTAATGCGGCTGGGGGCTATTTACCTGACAGGTCGGACAGGACTTACAGAACTCCTCTACTTCCTTAAACAAACCGGGCCAGTAAAATCGCTGTAGTACGCGGTCCTGCGTTTTCTGCCACCCCATGTGTCCTCTAAGAACATGTTGGTGGGCAAGCTCCATAACAAGCTTGCGGTATGCGGTGGGCACCACCAACTGTTCAACTGGCTCACCTCGGATTTGGTTCACCCGATACAACATATCCTGAAGAACAATAAATCGCGGAAACATTAATTCAGCCTCAGGTTTCTGGGGTTTACCATCAATCATTACAACACTTTCCCAGTCCCTGGTTAGGGTTTGGTCCCGGTGTTGTGCGGTCCCAAAATTTTCCCCGGAGACATTGAGGTCTGCCAACTCAGGTCCCGGTGGCAAGTCCTCCGTGTCTCCCACCATTACCCTCAGTGGGGTTGCCTCCCCCTCTACCGCTGGAGCAGTGGTCACCCCTACCGCTGGCCCTTCAGATTCGGGCTCCCAGGGTTCTGGCCTTCCAGTGGTATCAGGCCACTCTACTAGGGTTACCCCTGTCTCGGGTCCTTCACCGTGGGGTAATCAGCAGCCTGGTCATCGGCTAGGTCAAAAAAAAACTGCTGGGGTCCGGATGCTAGGAACGGAGCGACCACCTCGGCCCACTGGTCACGGGGTAACTTCTCCCTCACGGCTACCTTCTCAAAGACCGCCAGATACGTCTCAACGTCGTCCGAGGGGGTCATTTTTGGGATCGCCGCACGGACCGCTTTCCGGGCATCATGGACATGGTGGGACGCTCCTGCAGCTTGTAAAGCCATCACGTGCTATAATAGTAGCTGGTTGGTCTCCCGCTGCTGCATGTTAGCCTCTATGAGAGCTTTCACAGCCGCCTCCATGTTGCCAGCAATTCCTACTTGTAGCTTCGCTGGTTTAATATATTCCATGCACTCGTGCCCAGCAAAACAAGCAAACTTCGGCGTTCACGCCAGCCTCACTGCGCATGCCCGCATCCGACACCAAATGTGGGGAGTCGCTCTGGTAGATAGCGGTGCGGGTGCAGTACAGAGGCAAAACAGGGAGTCCAGAAGGTGCAATGAACAGTGTTTTATTCACACTTGCACAAAAACAAACGATATAAACAGTCTCTTGGTGTTTGTTCACACATACCAGAAATCATGAGGCAAAACAAAACAGTCCAAATCAGGTTCTAGTCACCTGGGAGGTTTTAGGTGCAGGTTCGCACCTGGCTGTCAGTCCAGCCGCAAGACAGTCGCCGCCAGGCTTCCAGGTCGTCTGCACTCCTCCTTGCTGGGCTCTTGCGTCCAGCCCAGAGAACTTCCAAACACAAGTGACTCCACAGCCTAACAGCAGCTCCAGGACAATCACACCCACCTGCTGGTGCTGGCTGTGTTTTAAAGCCCGGCAAAGTCCGGCCTGGACCGTGGGGAGTAGGCACCCACCCAACTCTTTGCCTACTCCCAGTAAGAGCTGGCCCGGATTGGCTTTGCAGCCAAACTAACTATAAATGTCAAGCAGCACTAGCTGCTGCTGACACATAAAACCCGGCTCTCACCTCACCGAGGCCAGGAACCTCGGTGACACGTACCTCCCGACGATAACGGTACCTTGCACCTTACCACAATATATATATACATACACACGCTTGCGGGCAGTTGCTTTTGAGGCATACCTGCACTTCTGATAGCAGGCACAGCCACAGGTCCTGTCTCCTCTCACTGTCTGTCAGCTGCCCTGCTTCTCTCTATTGTACACGACACACACAATTCTTCTTTGGAATCCTAGCCTTTCCCTTCACTGTCACTGATAATAAGCTTTATTGATTGATTACTGACTGTCCCTCACTGATTTTTGTTTTTTGCACTCCCTGACTTCCTAAGATAGTTTTCCTGGCAGGCACTATAAGACTCAACCACTCTCATTCACAGCTTAGTACAGAATGGTGTTCTGCTCAATCTGCTCGGGCACCTCTCTGCCTTCTCAAGCACTGATTGGCTCATCCTGGCTGTCTGTGAGCCTGGAAGCCAACCAGGGCAAGCATCCCCCACACACACTTCCTCTCAGGGTCATGTGAGAACTCTTCTTCTTCTTTCCTAGTGCTTTTTTGTCCGCTGACATGTGCACCGAAATGGTGCCCTTTTAGATTCGGGTTTGTCTAAAGAATAGCAAAGTTCAGACCTGTTCGGTCTGAACTGGTTTGGTCATCCTTACCTTGGAGTCATTGTCCAATTGGAAGACCCATTTGCACCCAAACTTTAATTTCCTGACTGATGTCTTGCATCAAGATCTCCTCATAATTTTTCTTCTTTATTATGCAATCTATTTTCTGAAGTGCAACAGTCCCCTATAACATTATGCTACCATGCCTTTGTTTCACAGTTTGGATGGTATTTTTTGGCTTGCAAGCCTCTTCCTTTTTCTACCATACATAACAATGGTCGTTGTGGCCAAACAGTTCCATTTTATTATTCAGACCAGAAGACATTTTTCCAATAAGTAAGATACAGTTGCAAACTGTAGCCTACCTTTTTGGCAGCCTTTCAGGGCAATATTGACAATACTGGACATGATTTACTGTTGATATAGATACTTTGTATCTGTTTCCAGCATCTTCACCAGGTCATTAGCTTTTGTTCAACTCTAGAAGACAGAAAACATCTCCTTCTTCAACAGTATGATGGCTACATGGTTTCATGGAGTTTAATCTTATCTTTAGTTTGAGTAGATGAACCTGGTACCTTCAGATGTTTGGAAATTGCTTGCAAGATTATACCAGACTTGTTGAGGTCCACAATTCTTTTTCTGATGTCCTGGCTGATTACTTTTGATTTTCCCATGTTGTCAAGCAAAGAAGCCAAGTAGACCTTGAAGGTAACCCTTAAAGTACTCTGACCTCCAATTAGTTCAAATGATGTCAGTTTGCCTATCAGAAACTTTTAAAGCCATAACATTGTTTTCTGTGAATTTCCAAGTTATTTAAGCATAATCAACTTGATTTATGTAAACCACTACTTGTAAAGGGAGAAGCTGCAAATTTGGGCTTTATTGCTCGCTATTTACCTCCACAGCCTGGCTGTTTATTTCAGCTGATTATTACAACATAAAGTACTTTTGAACTTAATCATACACAGTGTTTGGACTTACCTTATACTTTATTTAAATACTACACCGGAACGTACACCCTATAAGAGCGTATAGGCTATATGGACAATTGCTGGAAGGACTGCTTTATTGCTATTTTGGTTTCTGTATTTTAATGTGAGGTTTATTTTAGTCTTTTATTGTGCTGTACTGTGTTTATATCGTGCCACTACGTTATTACATTAAAACTATAGTATCTTCATCTAGGTGAATTTGCACGTGTTCCCATATGTAGAGAGTGCCCCTCTAAATTTATTCTTTTAAAATGTATAAAATACAAGTTTTACTGAATCTTTCCCATAAAACTATGAGGGTCATTTATTCTGAAATTCTAAATTAGGCAGATTTCCGGCACAGATTGAGGCACAGCAGCTAGTTGCACCGCAATCTGCGATCTGCCCTGCTTTGCCCAGGCTTAGACTTGCCCTGCTTAGACCAGGTCTAAATATGTCGGTCTTAATAAATGTGCCTCTATAAATCAATATGCTTAGCTTCTCCTGTTGGTTCCGTTTAAAAAAATAAAATAGGCTGTACTATTGGAGTTTCTATACATCTTCTGTTCTCTGTCTATGGAGATTTGAGGTATTCACCTAATAGCATTGTCACAGCAACGCTCTGGAGACAATATATGGAAGCGGAAGCTGAAACTATCCAGCACAGACCAGTTTGAAACAGTAATGATACAATAGTCTGTCACATATAAATGACAAAATATCCAGCCTCCAGGGGCTGGTCACTTATATTTCTATTGTCATTTTGTGTATGTAATGTTGCATTGTGCTTTTTTCATGACTGTAAATTGGCACATTTGATGTCTATAGGTTTACAAGATACTAGATTCAAATTGGGGATCCTATATATCTCATCATACTCTCAATGCATATTTGGAGTCAGAAATAAGTTTTTTCCCTTAAAGAGTCACACATTTAAAAAAAAAACTTTTGATATGTTGTAGCGACATATAAAAAGTATAGCTTGGTGGGGATCTGAGCGCTGGGATCCCACCGACTCCTAGAACGAGGGGAGAGAAGCCCATGCATAGTTCTCTCTCATGTCACTGGCAGAATCGAGATGGACTCATAGACTTCTATCAAGTCCTTCTTGTACAGGAAGGAGGGAGTGTTCTATGCATGCTTCTCTCTCCTCATTCTAGGGATTGGTGGGAGTGTCAGGACTCAGACCTCCATCAATCTAAACTTTTGATATTTTGCAATACAATATCAAAAGTTATTTAAAATTTAGTGACCCTTTTAGATGAGGATTCCACCTTCTTGGGGTTTCTGACTTCTTCCTGATCAACACTGCAGGAGATTATGATAAGTAAATGGACTGGCCTTTTTTCAACTTACTATGTTGCTTTCAAGTCCTGAGGGGACAGAAATTCAATTTTCTCCATGCGTTGATTTGGGAAGATGTTAGAAGTATAAATTTCAGCAATCATGATTATAAGTATTCAATTGGTCACAATATTTCTGGATAGAAAAATCTCACAGGTGCTACTCCGGCAAACAAGTCATCACATTGGGGTACATTTATCAATGCTTTTACACCACAATTGTGGCGAAAAAGAAGTTGCACATTATGGCGCATGCATCTGTGCACCATAATTTGCAACTTTTGAGCTTCTCAGCACTTTTCTGAAGTGCTGCGGAAAAGGGGCATGGCTTAGATGAAGGAGATGGCTTCACACTGCCACTGCATTTACTATAACTTTCGCTAGAAAGTGACGGATGTCATTTCAGCTACTTCCTGTAGCTGGTGAAGACTTCAGTTTCTGGCGCACGACAAGGAAGAGATGCACCTGATTTGTTAAGAGGCTTCTGGAAGTCATGGTATCTCCCCCGTTGTGTTTGCAGATATGATACTTAGCTTTTAATTGTATCAGGTCAGACTTTATTTCTATCAATTCCTATATGTGCCAGGCAAGTGTAAAATTCAAAACAATAGACCAGAATGGACGGCAAGTAAAATTCTGGCTAAGGAAAACTGAACATAAACCTATATGAACAACACTAATCAAAGATTCTCATTAAAAATAAATTTTTATTCATTAATTTACCATAAAATACTTATATCACATGAATAAAAAACTATGGGACAAGGACAGGTGCACAATACCCTCCCACAATATTATAAGCCATACATATTACTCAATACAATAAAAGTCTCAAACAGATATGCTATAGCCCATGCTAAATCTATACACCGCAGTAACCCACAAAGACACGTCACAGTGGTTAATTAATACATATTCAGACACATCTGGTGTACCATACCTGACTAACACTGCGGCAGCCTTCTATTAATGCCCGCAAAACAATGCGTGGCTAATGGCAATGTCTAACTGTCATACACTCCTCCTGAGGAAGCTGAATACGCGAAACGCGCGTCGAGGAGCGCCCGTACTCTCCCCTGCCACACGATTTTGTTAGGTAAGGCTAATAGCCTCTAACTTATGGATGTTTTGGTTACTAAATGTTAGGGCCTTGCAGTTAGACATTGCCATTAGCCACGCATTGTTTTGCGGGCATTAATAGAAGGCTGCCGCAGTGTTAGTCAGGTATGGTATACCAGATGTGTCTGAATATGTATTAATTAACCACTGTGACGTGTCTTTGTGGGTTACTGCGGTGTATAGATTTAGCATGGGCTATAGCATATCTGTTTGAGACTTTTATTGTATTGATTAATATGTATGACTTATAATATTGTGGGAGGGTATTGTGCACCTGTTCTTGTCCCATAGTTTTTATTCATGTGATATAAGTATTTTATGGTAACTTAATGAATACAAATTAGTTTTTAATGAGAATCTTTGATTAGTGTTGTTTATGTAAGATTGGAGAGCACCCAAATTCGGTTTAGGGTGTGTTACACTCCTGTTGGGACCGTTATTGTGAAGTATAAACCTATATGAAAACATTTATTGCAAACAGATATCAAGCTTCTATTAAAGTGTTACACTGGCGGCCCGTGTCCACCATACCACTCACTATGTGTATATTGGGGCTAGTATTCAGTGAAACCTCTCTGTAGTACTGCAAAAGTTAACCTTCCCTCTTGCTTTTTGTTCAGATGTTGACTAAGATGCTGATAAACCCTGTTTATTCTGGACTGTTTGTTGAACCCCTTTGCCTGAGCTTTAGGTATTCTAGTGTTTACTAGTCATAGTGAAGCTGTGCTTTTTCTGTCTGACTGCCCGTGTATGAACTCTGTATGTTTACAGTAGTAATTCTCTGCTGCCTGATCTCAGACTTCTTTTACAGATACGTTTGAACTCTGCCTGCCCTGAAATCAGATTTGTTTAAAGGATCTGCACAAACTTTGTCTGCCCTGACTTCAGCCTGTTTCCTGACTATAAGTATTTCCTGACCGCTTGGTGCTGCAAACCAGTGTCTCTAACTCCCATAGGTCAGCTGCCAACTACACTGGGACTACTCCAAGAAGTAGCGGCCTGGTTGGTCCTCTGTAGCGAAGAACAAATTCCTGTATAGGAGTTAAAGGGTAAAAACAAGGGGATCACCAAGATGACATCCTTAGGACTAGTCAACGTATAATCTGTTAGTTGGTACAATGGGTCCACATCCACTATCTGTTACATAAAGTACTAAAACGTGTAAAACTTTTTAAAAGTAGAAGGCAAACAGATGTAAATTAGACTTACTTGGCTTTTATCCATTCCAAATGTATGTCTAAAAAGCCAAAGTGATCTTATTTGGATACTTGAAGAAAATGTTTTACCCTCAAAACTAGTATAGAGATTCAATGCAAGAGAAAAACTTAGGGGGAAAAGGATATTTAGCTTTATAACTGTGATGAAACTAATATTAGTCTTTTAGCTGGACATAGATAACGGGCTTTGTACCCCTACAAAGATTACATGAAGGTCTTGGTTTAAAATATCACTTTTTAGAACCGGAAATTGTTTACCTTCTTGTGATTTTGATGTATATCAAATATCACTATATCACTGAATATCAGATATACTATATACATCACATGCAAGAGTCTTTTCTCTCCTATCATTAACATAAGCTTTTGTAGAAGATAAAACGTAAATTACGAAGTCAGTCCAATAATGGGTCTATTATGAATTCAATGAAAAGGCATATAAACAATTGTATCCATAGCTTTGCTTTTGTCTAAAAATGTCTCTGTTCTTTGTTTCTGGAAATTACCTGGACTGTTTGACAGTAAAGATGAAAAACTGGGGCTCCCATTGGCTCACAACCACCCCTACAATCGGAAACGATGGCCAGCTTTTATGTTTTCCATTATTAATAGCCTGCAAAGATCTTTCATAGCTGCTGTGTTTGGAAAACACTATTCAAATGTAGATTGCCTAAATCCTGTCAGTCTATTCATACATCAGGCTGCGAGTAAGGCTCATGAACGCCAGCCTTTATATATGACAGGAGGCTACTTTTACAGAGATAATGGTATTTTTGGACAAATTGCACGTATAATTATAATTGACTTTGCATTTATCACTATTCCTCTTACTGATCATATCAATTTTAAAAGTTAATTTTCCCTGTGAACAATGGTGACTGCCAAATAGCCTTGATTTCAAAAGGGAATCTTCTGAAACACAGCTACCATAGAATATGAATAGGCAGCTATAAGGAGAATGGGTCACCAAAATGTTTTTTTCTGACAGTTAAAACCAGACAGCAACATATATCATTTTTGTAATATGTTTTTGTTTTCTGATTTCAGATTTATTTATTCTATTTCCTGAACATGATTATGGGGACGGCCATCTTGTGTGAGCTGATCTTACAGCATTTAATAAGCTTTCCGGCATCCCCCTGGGCCATGGACACAATGGTCAGGAGTAGTGTTGAGCGAACAGTTTGAGAATAGTTCGGGTTCGTACTAAATTTCGGGGTTGTTCAGAGATTTCTTCCTGCTTTCTGAAGGAATCAGCTTTTCTGAATCAGCTTTTTTTTTTTTTGCTATATCCTACATCAGGGGCTTGGTTGTGTTAATTGTCACCCCTAGAAACTCAGGATAGCAATTTCTATATTTTATTAAGGGGTTAAATACAATTGCCAAAATACCAATCCCCTAAATCTGGTGTTCCAGCTTTGGCTAGCCAAGTATAATACTGTCTGCTGTCTGGCAAAATATAGATTATTTTCTGTGGTGAAATTCAATTGCCAAAATAGCAATCCCCTAAATCTGGTGTCCCAACACTGGCTGGCAAACTATAATAGTGTCCGCCAAAACATATATTTTGTTCTGGGGTGAAATTCAATAGCCAAAATAGCAATACCATAAATCTGGTGTCCCAGCACTGGCTGGCAAACTATAATAGTGTCCGCCAAAACATATATTTTGTTCTGTGGTGAAATTCAACTGCCAAAATAGCAATACCATAAATCTGGTGTCCCAGCACTGGCTGGCAAACTATAATAGTGTCCGCCAAAACATATATTTTGTTCTGGGGTGAAATTCACTTGCCAAAATATCAATCCCCTAAATCTGGTGTCCCAGCACTGGCTGGCAAACTATAATAGTGTCTGCCAAAACATATATTTTGTTCTGGGGTGAAATTCAATTGCCAAAATAGCAATACCCTAAATCTGGTGTCCCAGCACTGGCTGGCAAACTATAATAGTGATAGTGTCCGCCAAAACATATATTTTGTTCTGGGGTGAAATTCAATTGCCAAAATAGCAATCCCCTAAATCTGGTGTACCAACACTGGCTGGCAAACTATAATAGTGTCCGCCAAAACATATATTTTGTTCTGGGGTGAAATTCAATTGCCAAAATAGCAATCCCCTAAATCTGGTGTCCCAGCACTGGCTGGCAAACTATAATAGTGTCCGCCAAAACATATATTTTGTTCTGGGGTGAAATTCAATTGCCAAAATAGCAATCCCCTAAATCTGGTGTCCCAGCACTGGCTGGCAAACTATATTAGTGTCCGCCAAAACATATATTTTGTTCCGGGGTTAAATTCAATTGCCAAAATAGCAATACCATAAATCTGGTGTCACAGCTGTGGCTGGCAAAGTATAATATTGTCTGCCAAAACATATATTTTGTTCTGGGGTTAAATTCAATTGCTAATATAGCAATACCCTGAATCTGGTGTTCCAGCCGTTGCAGGCCAAGTGTTAATCTGTCCGTAAAAGGGTATATTTTGTTCTGGAGTGAAATTCACTTGCCAATATAGCAATACCCTGAATCTGGTCCATCTGTCCATAAAAGGATACCTTTAATCCAGGGCCTAAATACTAGCCCTAAAAGAGATATTCCCCTAAATCAGTGATTACTGCTGTGCCTGGATTAGTGTAATACGCTACATAAATAAATAGGCAGATAGTGTTAGGTGCCTGTAAAAAAAGGCCTGAATTTGAAATCAATACATTGGGCCAAATATTTTTTTCCTTATTGTGGTGCTTGGTGAACGGTAACAATGAGGAAAACATCTAGTAAGGGACGCGGACGCGGTCGTGGTGGTGTTAGTGTACCCTCTTGTGCTGGGAGAGGACGTTGCCATTCTGCCACAGCCACACGTCCTAGTGAACCAACTACCTCAGGTTCCAGTACCCGCCAGAATTTACAGCGATATTTGGTGGAGCCCAATGCCGTTCTAAGGATGGTAAGGCCTGAGCAGGTACAGGCGCTAGTCAATTGGGTGGCCGACAGTGGATCCAGCACGTTCACAACATTATCTCCCACCCAGTCTTCTCTAGAAAGCGCACAGGTGGCGCCTGAAAACCAAGCCCATCAGTCTGTCACATCACCCCCATGCATATGAGGGAAACTGTCTGAGCCTCAAGTTATGCAGCAGTCTCTTATGCTGTTTGAAGACTCTGCTGGCAGGGTTTCCCAAGGGAATCCACCTAGCCCTTCCCCAGTGGTGGAAGACATAGAATGCACTGATGCACAACCACTGATGTTTCCTGATGATGAGGACATGGGAATACCACCTCATCGGAGTCCGCACGTCTCTGATGATGACGAAACACAGGTGCCAACTGCTGCGTCTTTCTGCAGTGTGCAGACCGAACAGGAGGTCAGGGAGGAAGACTGTGTGGAAGACGATGCAGAGGACGATGAGGTCCTAGACCCCACATGGAATGAAGGTCATGCCACTGACTTTCATAGTTCAGAGGAAGAGGCAGTGGTGAGACCGAGCCAACAGCGTAGCAAAAGAGGGAGCAGGGGGCAAAAGCAGAACAGCTGCCGCCAAGAGAGTTCGCCTGCTACTGGCCACCACCAGCAGGGACGGAGCACCTCAAAGGCAGCTTCAAGGAGTTCCCTGGCATGGCACTTCTTTAAACAATGTGCTGACGACAAGACCCAAGTGGTTTGCACGCTGTGCCATCAGAGCCTGAAGCGAGGCATTAACGTTCTGAACCTTAGCACAACCTGCATGACCAGGCATCTACATGCAAAGCATGAACTGCAGTGGAGTAAACACCTTAAAAGCAAGGAACTCACTCTGGCTCCCCCTGCTCCCTCTTCTGCTGCTGCCTCGGCCTCTTCCTCCGCCTCGGGAGGAACGTTGGCACCTGCCGCCCACCAAACAGAGGATGTGCCACCGACACCACCACCTGCGTCACCAAGCATCTCCACCATGTCACACGGCAGCGTTCAGTTCTCCATCTCACAAACCTTGGAGAGAAAGCGTAAATTTCCACCTAGCCACCCTCGAGCCTTGGGCCTGAATGCAAGCATTTCTAAACTACTGGCCTTTGAAATGCTGTCATTCAGGCTGGTGGACACAGACAGCTTCAAACAGCTGGCTGTCCCACAGTATGTTGTTCCCAACCGCCACTACTTCTCCAAGACAGCCGTGCCTTCCCTGCACAACCAAGTATCCGATAAAATCAAGTGTGCACTGCACAACGTCATCTGTGGCAAGGTACACCTAACCACAGATACGTGGACCAGTAAGCACGGCCAGGGACGCTATAGCTCCCTAACTGCACACTGGGTAAATGTAGTGGCGGCTGGGCCCCAGGCGCAGAGTTCCTTGGTGCACGTCCTTCCGCCGCCAAGGATCGCAGGGCATCATTCTTTGCCTACTGTAGCCTCCTCCTCCTACTCGGCTTCCTCCTCCTCTGCTTCCACCAGCTCATCCAGTCAGCCACACACCTTTACCACCAACTTCAGCAGACCATTCTGAAACTCATATGTTTGGGGGAGAGGCCCCACACCGCGCAGGAGTTGTGGCGGGGTATTGAACAACAGACCGACGAGTGGTTTCTGCTGGTGGGCCTCAAGCCTGGCCTGGTGGTGTGCAATAATGGGCGAAATCTCGTCGCAGCTCTGGGACTAGCTAGTTTGACGCATATCCCTTCCCTGGCGCATGTGCTGAATTTGGTGGGGCAGAAGGTCATTCACAACTACCCCGACATGTCAGAGCTGCTGCTGCTCGCCTGTCTGCGCTACAGCGTAACTTCGGCCTTCCCACTCACCGCCTCATATGCGACGTGCCCACCAGGTGGAACTTCACCTTGCACATGCTAGAGAGACTGTGCGAGCAGCAGCAGGCCATAGTGGAGTTTCAGCTGCAGCACGCACGCGTCAGTCGCACTGCGGAACAGCACCACTTCACCACCAATAATTGGGCTTCCATGCGAGACCTGTGTGCCCTGTTTCGAGTACTCCACCAACATGGCCAGTGGTGATGACACCGTTATCAGCATTACAATACCACTTCTATGTCTCCTTGAGAAAACGCTTAGAGCGATGATGGAAGAGAAGGTGGCCCAGGAGGAGGCGGAGGAGGAGGATGAGGGGTCATTTTTAGCACTTTCAGGCCAGTATGTTAGAAGTGGCTCAGAGGGAGGTTTTTTGCAACAGCAGAGGTCAGGTACAAATGTGGCCAGCCAGGGCCCACTACTTGAGGACGAGGAGGATGAGGAGGAGGTGGAGGAGGATGAAGCAGGTTCACAGCGGGGTGGCACCCGACACAGCTCAGGCCCATCACTGGTGCGTGGCTGGGGGTATACGGAGGACGATGACGATATGCCTCCCACAGAGGACAGATTGTCCTTACCTCTGGGGAGCCTGGCACACATGAGCGACTACATGCGGCAGTGCCTGCGCAACGACAGTAGAGTTGCCCACATTTTAATGTGTGCAGACTACTGGGTTGCCACCCTGCTGGATCCCCGGTACAAAGACAATGTGCCCACCTTACTTCCTGCACTGGAGCGTGATAGGAAGATGCGCGAGTACAAGCGCACGCTGGTAGACGCGCTCCTGAGAGCATTCCCAAATGTCACAGGGGAACAGGTGGAAGCCCAAGGAGAAGGTAGAGGGGGAGCAAGAGGTCGCCAACGCAGCTGTGTCACGGCCAGCTCCTCTGAGGGCAGGGTTAGCATGGCAGAAATGTGGAAAAGTTTTGTCTCCACGCCACAGCTAACTGCACCACCACCTGATACGGAACGTGTTAGCAGGAGGCAGCATTTCACTAACATGGTTAAACAGTACGTTTGCACACCCCTCCACGTACTGACTGATGGTTCGGCCCCATTCAACTTCTGGGTCTCCAAATTGTCCACGTTGCCAGAGTTAGCATTTTATGCCTTGGAGGTGCTGGCCTGCCCGGCGGCCAGCGTTTTGTCTGAACGTGTATTCAGCACGGCAGGGGGCGTCATTACTGACAAACGCAGCTGCCTGTCCACAGCCAACATGGACAAGCTGACATTCATAAAAATGAACCAGGCATGGATCCCACACGACCTGTGCCTCCCTTGTGCAGAATAGACATTTATAACTGCCTCCCCCTCAACCATGTATTCTTGTACTCCGGGGCACTTCTTTATTGAATCCTCATTTTTTTAACTTTACCATGATCTCTCTCCGGTCAACCAAGCTGCTCTGTTGCCTTGGGATAACCTTCGGTTTTGCTCTGTCCTTCAAACCACATATCCAAGCCCTTACCATCTCCTGGCACCTCCATCTCAAAAATATCTCTCAGATCTGCACATTCCTCAATCGAGGTCGAGGTCATGATTAAGGACATCTGTGTCCGAAACATGTAGACCCTGGGAGTGAGTGTACCAAACATCAAGCTAAGCTGTTTCTGTATTTTAACGCAACGAAAATAAAGGAAATTTGGCAATTTACATCCATGGTTTGTGCTGGATTACTTCATCCATTTACAAGTGAGCATCCGTTCAGGACATCCGTGCACAACACAGGATAAATTCCTTGGATACACATTAATCGCAGATGAGCTGGTTCATCCAAGTTATTTTCACTGCACATTCCTCAACCCTGAGTGTACAAAAATGCGTGTACATTCCATCATCATCTCCTGGCTAGACTACTGTAACGTACTACCCTATGACCTCCCATCTAGAACCACTCCAATCTATCAACTCTGCCACCTAACTAATCCATTTCTTACCTCATTACTCTTCTATCTCTCCTCTTTGCCAATCCCTCCACTGGCTTCCCATTGCCCAGAGAATCCAGTACAAAACACTGCCTATGACATACAAGGCCATCCACAACCTGTCCCCTCCATACATCTGTGACCTGATTTTGCAATACCTTCCCAAGCGTAGTCTCCAATTCGCACAAGACCTTCTATACTCTGGAACTCTCTATCCCAACATATCAGAGTCTCACCTACAGTGGAAACCTTCAAAAGAAACCTGAAAACCCACCTCTTCAGACAAGCCTACAACCAGTGACCATGCTGCCTCTATACTGCCATGACCATCTTCACCCTCACCTACTGTGTCCTTCTACCATCCCTTGTAGAGTGTAAGCCCTTGCGGGCAGGGTCCTCTCACCTTCTTTACCAGTATGTAACCTGTCTTGTGCATGCTTAGTGCAACTGTCTGTATTATGTATGTGCATCCCTTATCATATGTACAATGAATGGAATGAATGGCGCTCTAATAATAAATAAGGAGATAACTGCAGTAAAGTGATCTGTACAGACCAAGAAGTGGCACCTATTATTATTCTTTGTGGCCAATGTGAAAACTGCATGATTTTATGCTTTTTGTTTAACTATAGATATTATTGACATGGAAAATTAAAAATAACATAAAAAAATCTTTGTGATTTAAACAAAAAGTCATTTTCTGATTTCCGTTTAAACATCTAAAACATAGGTGAACTATATACATTTTACACAGATAGATAGATAGATAGATAGATAGATAGATAGATAGATAGATGTTAGATAGATGATGATAGATTGCACATGGTCAGTTTCTGATATTAAATTTCAAATACTAAAAATAGTCTTTTTTTTTTTTTGTCCGAGTTTTGGGATTGTTTCTTAGCCTGGAGCAGTGTAATGAAAAGTGACTTGCTTATGTAAATGATCTGCACACAGATTTTACTCTTGTAAAACAGAGCAGTTACCGAGGGTTTTCTAATTATTTTATGCCCTGTGGTTCTGTGATGGGGGCAGAAGATGACTATTTAAAAAAGTGTGCTTTGATTGACAGAAGTCTTTCCCCATGGATCTCATTAAAGTCTTGCTTCACAAGTGGGATATGTAATATACTACTGAGGAAAGGTTCTGTGTTTCTTTTTATCCATTTATTGAAATATCTATTTATATCAGAATTAAGAACAGCTTTATTCACCTTCACTTCCTGTATCTTATCATTGTATGCCATTCTCTGTATTATGATTCCTAATATATAAAGTGTTGTTTTACAAAAAAAAAAATCATTTTTCAGTTTTATGTAATCCCTGAAGAATGTGGCTATTTAGATGTAAATCAATATTGTAATCGATATAAACGCAAGTCTTTCATGAATATGGCGGAGTTGAGTGTACGTGGCCTGCATGGCAGCATGTGGAGCCCCTTCTGTTCAGCCCCATGGAGCCAAAGGCCAACACATAATGGAGATATTCTCGGCAACAAGCATAATGCACCATGTAATGAAACATGGCCTGTCTTTTTTTTTTTTTTATCTCTGTATGCATCTGTAACAGGGGCGTAGCTTTAGGAGAAGCAGGGGAAGCGCTGATTTGGGGCCCAAATTCAGAAGGGACCCACCCAGGAGGAGGAAACGGACAGAGCGGCTGCCATTCCTTATCTGAGAGAGAGACATCTTGACTAGCTACAGGACTGGGGGTTGCATGGGAGTAGGGGGTTGCTGTGGGGCCCAGCCATTTCTAGTTACACCACTGATTTGTATCAAGTCAGAGACATACAGTGGTACAGCATAAGCTCCTAGAAATTGTACTGACACAATATGCCTGTATGTGTGAGGCCTTAGCGGAAATATTTCATCGAAATGGAATCCCTAAAGGTTACAGGCTATGATATCATTATACATGTAAGACATGTATGAAATAATAATCTTTGTTTATATAGCGCCAACATATTCTGCAGTGCTTTACAATCACTAGGTTGATGCACAAACAAAATCATCTATATCAAAGATTTTGGATACTGAAGTCCAGTTCACCCCTCTTGCTTGATCGTCCTCTTTAAATCTCACATGCTGCTGGGTGGTGCACATCATCCAAACCGCTTCAACTGCGGAACTGTGTACTTCCAAATGGAAGTATTGCAACAACACGTCTTAAAACTAGAAGTCTTTACTAAGTCCACCTTAAAATCAACATACAAAAGGAAGGTTCAATCCATATTTTGAATACATGAATTGAACGATCCTTTATATGTTGATTTTAAGGATGACTCAATAAATACTTTAAGTTTTAAGGACGTGTTTCTGCAATACTTACCTTTGGAGTACAAACAACTCATGCATTAAATAGCAACAAACAAGTCAACAATTAAAACAAGAGGAGCGAGGTCCCTGCTCGTAAGATCTTACAATCTATGAAGAGATAGGAGTGACACAAAAGGTAAAAAGTGTTTTATACAATAGTCCAACCATGTAAAAGAATATGGTATGTATATTTATGTACATGTAGGATTATGAGCATTTATACGTAATAATATATGTTTATGTATAAATGTAACTACGTGTATGAGCATTTATATTTACGTATATAAATACATACTGTATATATAAGTATACTGTATGTATATTAATGTACAATATGTATAATGAACAATATATACTGTATATATATATATATATATAATATAATGCATGGTTTTGTGGGTGTATACATATAGGAGTACATAATGTATAGTATTGTATGTGTATGACTTGTCAGTATCAGTATCAAAAACTTCATATATTATATGTTACTACATATAACAATCAGAAGAAAGCAGAATCATAATAGGGTATTATAAATATTAAGAAAAGGTTATTTCCATCTTAGACATTTATTACATATCTTTAGGATATGTTACAAATGCCTGATGAGGAGAACAAGGGTCTGATGATAACCTCCATTCAATGACTTCTGGCCACCTTATTCTCTATACTTCAATGAAAAGGTGTTTGTGCTGCTTACATGACTCTTTCAATACCCTCCATAGATTGTAATTTAGTTGCCAAATGAGGGGTAACTATTCCCCGATAGGTGAAGGTCCCAGAAATGGCACTTGTAGCATATTCTGTGGTTTTTCCATAAATGTGAAGGCTTACCAGACATATGAAGATGCACGTTGGCCAACAGCTATCTCATTCAGCACCACTATACACACGTGTTCATGTGTTTTGAATGGAAGAACAGAGTAAGACCCTGAAAGACACCTCTGTGCTATGGCTTATCTCCCTGAATTCAAGGATCAGGTGTGTTGAAATGCAATTGTCTGATCCTGATTTACCCCAACATCTTCTATCAGGGAAGAGTCAGAAGCCCTCATAGTTGGTAACTTGTCCCACTGAAATGAACAGGTTCGGCTGATAATGTATATGGCCAGCTTAAGATGCTAAGATATTAAATTATCAATATGTTAAACTTATGTGTAATATTTTTTTTTACCAGAATTAAAACCTTAGGGCCCACAGCAGTTCCTGAGGGATTATTAGAAGTAACATGAACTAATAGTCATAACTTTGTAGAGGACACTTTATATAAAAGTTCCCAGCAAATGGTCTCACTGGCAAGATTACTGTCATTTTACTTTGATTGGGTGTGGAGTTAGCCAAACAGACTAGAAAGCCAACAATAACATACAGAATGCTGTCATCTTAGGTTTCTTCTTAGGTTTGCAAGATTTTATATGGTGGATGACTTAGTGAGTCTGTTAATTATTGCTGACATTAGCATTACATTTGTGCTGGCTTTGAAGTCTGATTATTGTATTTATATACTTTATATTGTGTCAAAGGTTTGTGTATTCTTGTTTGATAACATTTGTAATGACATAGCCATGAAGGCATCAGCTACTTTGAACGGTGGGAAAGTTACCATATTTTGTTGCCAGCCGTTTGATACATATCTAAAACTATTTCTTAAATCAGGTGAAGTTTCTAATTTAATGGAAGAAAAACAATTACCATTGTAGGCATGAGAGGTATAAAATGAATAAAAAGTGCTATGATGAAGCCTTCTAAAAAGTCCAAAAAGTAAAAGACACATAAATAGTTTCTCATCTTTTTCTTTAAGGGATCCAGTGAGTCTAACAGTGGGGCAGATCCTTTTAATTATGCAAAATAAATGTGGAGCCCCAGCTATGGGTCTACAACACAATGAAAGCCAGATATCCCTCAAAGGAAGGAAAACCAAGCAAAGGGGTGTCTCCATTATCGAGATCACCAAATCCACCATATTAAGTGGCCCCTATGTCAAGATCCCGCTTTTTTACAAGCTTTAAGGATGTGACAGGGAAAACCTAAGCTAGGTATCCATCCACAGACAGCTGTTTCGGGGTGTTGCCCCTCATCAGTGTGGAGTAGGATTCTGGCTAACCGGGAGCAATGCCTCGGAGACTACTCAAACACAACAATAGCTGATCTCAGGGAGACCAGCTACAAACACCGCGGAGCCTCACTTAAGAGTCTCAACACAGCAATCCGAAGTGCAAAGTTTCATTGTGTTGTAGACCCATAACTGGGGCTCCACATTTATTTTGCATATTCCTGTTTCCCAGGGAACTTTGCACTCGGATTGCTGTGTTGAGACTCTTAAGTGAGGCTCCGCGGTGTTTTTTGTAGCTGGTCTCCCTGAGATCAGGTATTGTTGTGTTTGAGTAGTCTCCGAGGCATTGCTCCCGGTTAGCCAGAATCCTACTCCACACTGATGAGGGGCAACACTCGAAACAGCTGTCTGTGGATGGATACCTAGCTTAGGTTTTCCCTGTCACATCCTTAAAGCTTGTAAAAAGCGGGATCTTGACATAGGAGCCACTTAATATGGTGGATTTGGTGATCTCTGTAATGGAGACACCCCTTGCTTGGTTTTCCTTCCTTTGAGGATATCTGGCTTTCATTGTGTTGTAGACCCATAACTGTGGCTCCACATTTATTTTGCATATTCCTGTTTCCCAGGGAACTTTGCACTCGGATTGCTGTGTTGAGACTCTTATGTGAGGCTCCGCGGTGTTTTTGTAGCTGGTCTCCCTGAGATCAGCTATTGTTGTGTTTGAGTAGTCTCCGAGGCATTGCTCCCGGTTAGCCAGAATCCTACTCCACACTGATGAGGGAAACACCCCGAAACAGCTGTCTGTGGATGGATACCTAGCTTAGGTTTTCCCTGTCACATCCTTAAAGCTTGTAAAAAAGCGGGATCTTGACATAGGGGCCACTTAATATGGTGGATTTGGTGATCTCTGTAATGGAGACACCCCTTTGCTTGGTTTTCCTTCCTTTGAGGGATATCTGGCTTTCATTGTGTTGTAGACCCATAACTGGGGCTCCACATTTATTTTGCATATTCCTGTTTCCCAGGGAACTTTGCACTTCGGATTGCTGTGTTGAGACTCTTAAGTGAGGCTCCGCGGTGTTTTTTGTAGCTGGTCTCCCTGAGATCAGCTATTGTTGTGTTTGAGATCCTTTTCATTCTCCTGTAACAGCAGCTGCTGTGTGCCGCTGTTCTCCTGCTTACCGCTGCGATCCTGGGCACCGTGTTCAGCGGTGATCTGCTGCTTGTGCTTCCCCATTCACCGCTGCAGTCCTGGGCTCTGTCCTTGCAGGTACTGTTTGTTCTGGGATCTGCTCCACAGTTTCCTTTTAGCCGTGGCCAAGTCATGCTTGCTGTTTCTTCCCTGTAGCACTTCCTTAAGGGCTGGCACACGCCACTTCCTGTGCTTCATAGGTTAGAGCATGTGACCTCGCTGACCAATAATAGCCCTCCTTCATGTACAAGTGGCTCAACCCCCTTCCCAGATGCCTGAATGTCAAGGTCCTTGTGTCCTACAAAGGTTGCTGATTTCTCTGCTTGTGTTTCTGTGTACCTGACCCATGCTTGTGTTCCTGGACTCTGCTACCTGTTTGATCCCTGCCTGCTTAAATTGACTCTGCTGTTGCCGACATCGACTGCCTGACCTGTTCCTTTGTTGCCTGCCCTGACCTATTGCTTGTTTGACTTAGCCTCTGCCTCATCCTTCGGTCCTGCACTGTTGGTCCTAGTTACGACTCGGCCTGCTGACTACATCTGTACCTCTGGTACCTTGCTCAGGTACCTCCTGGTCTGCCTAGACCAGCTGCCTCCTCAAGAGGTAGCCACCTGGTGTTCCTCTCGGGAAAGCCTATCCCCACCATCTGCGGTACTGTGAAGAACAAGGGGTTCACTTAGACAACGCCATTAGAGGAGGTAGGAAGCGTGGCACGATGGGTTCCCACCCGCTGGTTTGTGACATCTCCTAATAATAGGTTTTCTAGATTGTGAAACTACAACTACCTGCAACTGAGAGGTGCACAGGTATACAGGTGAACACTATGATGATGAAAAGCATGGACCTGATAAGCAAGGATCTCATGTAATGACCACAGATGCTAAATGTATGACTAACCACTGAACACCTCAGACCATATATTGGTTACCCTGGAGTTTTTTCTGAGAGTCTCTAGGAGAGTTGGCAACTATAATAATAATTTTATTCTTTTATGAAAAAAAAATGCACCAAACGGATATGCCACTGACTATACTAGCTAGTCAAACAAGCAGATATTAAAAGCTGAGACTTTTGCCAATATGTTCATGTCAGGAACACATCGGAGCCCCTCATGCACCACGTCACGGTCGCTCGGCATGGCATGGGGTCCTTCCACTATGCTAACAATTTTTTTCTGGGATTTATATATTTATATATTTCATCCGCACAATGCTCCATTTTGTGTAGGATGCCTTTGTGGTGCATGTACTCCGCGCCGGCATCCTCTATTGTACGCATTATTTGCTGGGGCTGGTCGTTTGCTGAGGCCCACATGCGGTGGGACTGCTCCCCCAATGAGAAACACGCTACAGTGTTTGGGGTCTGAGCAGTTCCCCCATATTGGCCACTATATTTCTGTGATCTTGTTCCATATGGAATTCGATTCAACCAGATTGGTCAGGTGATTTTGGGTCTGGATAAATTTGACTTGAATCAAAAGTGCTCAAATGCTCTGAAAAATCATTGATGACATTATAGGAACTCCTAAGATAATATTCATAACTCATTTCAAACTCTTCAATGGCAAGCCAGCATTTGTAATCTTAAAGTGACAGCAACATATATGGCACACACACGGCTGGTGGTGGTAACAAACTGCTTCTTTAAAAATAAACTGCACTGTAAGGTTTTTTACATTTATAAAAAATGGTCCAAAAATGGTCCCTTATTGGCAGCAAATTTCTGCCAGTGTGTATACACACACACCACTTGGGGTCATGTAATTCTCCTTTTAATGTCTTCTGATCTGAAAAATGAAAAATGAAAAATTTCATTCTAATGAAATTGACAAAAATTCTGATTTGAATTTGACACAAATTTTTGGAAGATTCAGGATCAATTTTAGGAAGAATAAATTCGCTCATATCTACTCATAGTGAAATTGTCCATTAACTTTTTTTCAAAATAGATATGAGGCTCATATCTATTTTGTGCGGATGCACATCACTACCACTGAGCATCACTACTACATACTGCACTTTTCTTATACCTACAGTCACCAGCAGCACCAGTTTGAAAAAGGCCAAAACATCACAACAGCTGTATATCTAATTAAGACCAGTAATCTTCATACTACATTCTCTACTCTGGAGTTTTTTTTATCTTATAGTTGTAGTTGTCACTTGTTCATACAACTTTTTAATTACTTAAATTCCTGTTTTCAGAAACTGGGAGAAACAAAAACAACTATCCTGGCATTCTCTTTTAGTTTTTTTTTCACAACTTTCAGCATGGGGGATAAATAATGTATTAAGGGGGTTGTCCAGTGTATTAGAAAATCTCCGCTAAGCCTCTAAATGTGAGAAAATAATTAAAGAACATGCATTCACCACTTAGAATGGTTATTCAGTTTGTATATATTGATCACCTATCTTCAGAATAGGTCAGCAATATCTGATCGGTATGGATCTGACTCCCGCACCCCTAATGATCAGCTGTATGAAGAGGGGGAACAATTCGATGCAAGCGCTGCTTCCTCTTCATTACAGTCATCTTGGAAGCAAGTGTAATCACAAGTACTCGCTCCATTCACTGAAATGGAGCGAGTACTTGTAATTACACTATGCCACCGCTACAAGGGAGACGGCTTGCAGTTTAATGAAGATGAATCAGTGCTCACAGCGA
The DNA here is from genome assembly GCA_033119425.1 of Bufotes viridis. Classification (NCBI taxonomy): domain Eukaryota; kingdom Metazoa; phylum Chordata; class Amphibia; order Anura; family Bufonidae; genus Bufotes; species Bufotes viridis. The sequence continues at coordinate 441,081,948 of CM065589.1, forward strand.
CGGCTACCTCCTCTTCAAACAGCTGATTGCCAGGGGTGATGGGTGTCGGACCCCCACTGATCAGATATTGATGTCCTCTCCCGAGGATAGGTCAGTTGGAGGTAGCTTTGGAGTAAATCACTTGACACTAGTGTCTATTTATTATGGGATGACTCAATAATAACCTATTAGACATCCATTTTATGAAGTAGCACATGAACTGTACTGATGGAGGGTGGTTTGCAGAATAATTTCCTTTGGTGGGCCAAAGAAAACTTAGTCTGACACTGGTTATTCTCATAATGACTTTTAACAGGTATGATAGCATGACGTCACCCATAAGAATTATATGGAGACATATTGTATACATTAGATGTCTCTGCCTCCGTCATATTGATGCCTTTGGCAACATTACAAGAATCGTTTTTTCATCATTGACTCCACTGGTATTTTTCGGTAAATTTTCTTGTTTGCACTGCACCAAATTGCCGTATTTTCCCAGGTATTGTTGGAGGGGATTGAAAATATGAAGCCCAATATTATGCAGCGTCTGCTCAATCCTTCCTCAAAGGATTCTGATTGAACATGTTGGGGTTTATGGTGCTTCCAGCATGTGTGAGGGCCTCAGTTTACATTGTCTAAACTTTACAGCAGTATTCACGGGAGTGCCACACTTATACAGAGAGAACAATTGTGGGAGGCGGGTGTGTAACCTGTTTACATAGCTTGTGTCTCATAACTGTCTTATGACATTTATAGGTTAATACACCTATGTTTGTTCACTGTTTCATGACGGGCATCACAATATGGTTATTTATAAGTATCGGGGAAAGAACTTCAAAGGGCTTTCAGACAAGCTGTGATTTTATAGCTTCATGTTGAGTATAAGTCGAAACTGCAACATTACGAAAAATGTATGTCTGCTAGCACGTTGTAAAATGAACATACAGTGCATCGTAAAGTCTTCAGACCCTTTCGCTTTTTTTTAGATTTTGTTTTGGTGCAGTCCTGTATTAAATAAACAAAAATTCTAATTTTTCTCCACCATTCTGCACCTAATATACCACAGAATGCTCGAAATCTTTGCTAAGTTATTGAAAAGGAAAAACTAAAAACTAAAACTAATCTATATACAAAAAAAATTTAGACTCTTTACTCAGTACTTAGTTGAAGCACCTTTGGCAATGAGAACAGTCTCCAGTCTTCTTGGTTATGATACCACTAGGTTTGCACACCTGGATTTGGGGATTTTATGCCATTCTTCTCTGCAGATCCTCTCAATCTCTGTCAGATTGGAAGCGGACTATTGGTGGGACAGCCATTTTCAGGTCTTTCTAATGTTTGATTGGGTTCAAGGGTCAGGGCTCTGGCTGTGCCACTCAAGGACTTTCAAAGAGTTGTCCCTAGTAGCAACTGGCTACTAAGTCACTTGACTGGGTATAAAAACAGCATATTAGAGAGAGGCAGAGTCTCTCAGAGGCCAAGATGGGCAGAGGTTCACAAATCTGAAAAAACTGCATCTTAAAATTGTGGAACAGTTTAACCCCTTAAGGACCGGGCTCATTTTCACCTTAGGACCAGGCCATTTTTTCAAAATCTGACCACTGTCACTTTAAGTGTGAATAACTTTAAAACGCTTTTACTTACCTAGGCCGTTCTGAGATTGTTTTTTCGTCACAAATTGTACTTCATGACACTACTAAAATTGGGTCAAAAAAGTTTATTTTTTTGCATAAAAAATACAAATTTTACCCAAAAATTTGCAAAATTTAGCAAATTTTAAAGTTTCAGTTTCTCCACTTCTATGATACATAGTAATACCCCCCAAAAAAGTGATGACTTTACATTCCCCATATGTCTACTTCAGGTTTGGAGTATTTGGGAAATGCTATTTTATTTTTGGGGATGTTACATACCTTAGAAGTTTGGAAGCAAATTTTGAAATTTTTCAGAAATTTTCCAAATCCCACTTTTTATGGATCAGTCCAGGTTTGAGGTCACTTTGTGAGGCTTACATAATAGAAACCACCCAAAATGACGCCATTTTAGAAACTACACCCCTCAAGGTATTCAAAACTGATTGTACAAACTTTGTTAACCCTTTGGGTGTTTCACAACAGTTCATGGAAAATGGAGATAAAATTTCTGAATTTCGATTTTTTGGAAAATTTTCCATTATAATCCATTTTTCCAGTAATAAAGTAAGGGTTACCTGCCAAACAAAACTCAATGTGGGTTGCCCTGTTTCTCTAGTTTGTAGAAACACCCCATATGTGGTCCTAAACTACTGTTTGGCCAAACGGGAGGACATTGAAGGAGGGAACGCCATATGGGTTTTGAATGGCAGATTTTGCGGGACTGGTTTTTTAACACCATGTCCTATTGCAAGCCCCCTGATGCACCCTAGCATAGAAATTCCAAAAAAGTGACTCCATCTAAGAAAGTACACCCCTCAAGGTATTCAAAGCTGGGTTTACAAACTCTGTTAACCCTTTAGGTGTTCCACAACAGTTCATGGAAGATGGAGAAACAATTTTGGAATTTCGATTTTTGGAAAATTTTCCATTATAATCCATTTTTCCAGTAATAAAGTAAGGGTTACCTGCCAAACAAAACTCAATGTGGGTTGCCCTGTTTCTCTAGTTTGTAGAAACACCCCATATGTGGTCCTAAATTACTGTTTGGCCAAACGGGAGGACATTGAAGGAGGGGAACGCCATATGGGTTTTGAATGGCAGATTTTGCGGGACTGGTTTTTTAACACCATGTCCTATTGCAAGCCCCCTGATGCACCCTAGCATAGAAATTCCAAAAAGTGACTCCATCTAGAAAGTACACCCCTCAAGGTATTCAAAGCTGGGTTTACAAACTCTGTTAACCCTTTAGGTGTTCCACAACAGTTCATGGAAGATGGAGAAACAATTTTGGAATTTCGATTTTTGGAAAATTTTCCATTATAATCCATTTTTCCAGTAATAAAGTAAGGGTTACCTGCCAAACAAAACTCAATGTGGGTTGCCCTGTTTCTCTAGTTTGTAGAAACACCCCATATGTGGTCCTAAATTACTGTTTGGCCAAACGGGAGGACATTGAAGGAGGGGAACGCCATATGGGTTTTGAATGGCAGATTTTGCGGGACTGGTTTTTAACACCATGTCCTATTGCAAGCCCCCTGATGCACCCTAGCATAGAAATTCCAAAAAGTGACTCCATCTAAGAAAGTACACCCCTCAAGGTATTCAAAGCTGGGTTTACAAACTCTGTTAACCCTTTAGGTGTTCCACAACAGTTCATGGAAGATGGAGAAACAATTTTGGAATTTCGATTTTTGGAAAATTTTCCATTATAATCCATTTTTCCAGTAATAAAGTAAGGGTTACCTGCCAAACAAAACTCAATGTGGGTTGCCCTGTTTCTCTAGTTTGTAGAAACACCCCATATGTGGTCCTAAACTACTGTTTGGCCAAACGGGAGGACATTGAAGAAGGGAACGCCATATGGTTTTTGGAAGGCAGATTTTGCAGGACTGGTTTATTTACACCATGTACCCTTTCAAGCCCCCTGCTGCACCCCTTGAGTAGAAACTCCATAAAAGTGACCCCATCTAGGAAACTACAGGATATGGTGGTTGTTGTTTTGGACTATTTTAGGGTAAATATGATTTTTGGTTGCTCTATATTACACTTTTTTGAGGCAAGATAACAAAAAATGGAAATTCTAAAATTCTTTCTAAATTCGCCATTAAGTTTTGTGGAACACCTAAAGGGTTAACAAAGTTGGTAAAGTAATTTTTGAATACCTTGAGGGGTGTAGTTTTTAGATGGGGTCACTTTTTGGAGTTTCTAGTCTAGGCTACATCAGGGGGCTTCTAATGGGACATGGTATAAAAATAAAAATCTGCCTTCCAGAAACCATGTGGCGTTCCCTTCGTTCTATGCCCTGCATTGTGGCTATACAGCAGTTTACGACCACATAAGGGTGTTTCTGAAAACTACAGAATCAGGGCAATAACTATTTAGTTTTGTTTGACTGTTAACCCTTGCTTTATTACCGGAAAATATGGATTAAAACGGAAATTTGCCAAAACATGGTTGTTTTGGCACCGTTTTATTTTATTTTTAACGCCGTTCATCCGAGAGGCTGGGTCTAATGTTATTTTTGTAGGGCAGAGTATTACGGACGCGTAGATACCTAATATGTCAACTTTTTTGATGTATTTAGATTTTACACTATTTTATTATTTTTACAATATTTTACACTAATTTTACTATCTCCATAGCCTGGGATCTATTTTTTTTTGTTGTTGTGGTAACTATCTAATGTAAGGGCTCATTTTTTGCGTGAGGAGATGGCGGTTTTATTGGCACTATTTTGGGGGCATATGACTTTTTGATCGCACACTATTACACTTTTTATGATGTAAGGTAACAAAAAAATGGCTATTTTTAACTTTTTTTTTTTTTTTTTTGACAGCGTTTATTTGAGGGGTTAGGTCAAATGTTATTTTTATAGAGCACATTATTACGGACGTGGCAATACCTAATATGACTACTTTTATAAAAGTTGGCTTCAGCATGACATCATTAACCAACTTTGGAAAAAAAAAAAATTTGTACCTCCACATACTGGAAGCCATAATTTTTTATTTTTTTGGGAGACTGTCTTATCTAGGGGCTAATTTTTGCGGGATGAGATGGCAGTTTGATTGGCTCTATTTGGGGGGCATTTGATTTTTTATGACGTGCTATTATAATTTCTGGGATCTAAGGTGACAATTTTTTTTTTTTAACATGGTTTTTTTTTTTTTTTAAAGGGTGTTTATCTGAGGGGTTAGGTAATATTTTATTATTATACATAAGATTGTTACGGACGCTGACGATGCCCAATATGTATAGCTCCCAGACTTTGGATACACTAAAACAACATTTTAAAAAAACTTATATACAATAAAATAATTTATGGAAAAAAAAAGTTGTTTCCGTGTTTCCAAAGTCTGAGAGCCATAATGTTATGTTTTTCTAGGGGACTGTAGGGAATTATAATAATTTAGTACTCCATGGAAGTGTGATACTCCCTGAAGCAACCGTCAATGCAGAGGCCCGGATGATCGGGGCACGTGTCACACTGAGTGGTGGTGTATTTCTGGATCCCCCTCTTGCGACACACTCTGCACTTTTTTGGGATCGTCCCTTTTTTCCAGTATGGGGGACCACACCTGGAAAATGTTGGCCAGGGACGACCCGGGTGCCTCAATTCCCGAGGTACTCCGACCTGCTCTTTCCCGGTCTGAAAAGATCAGGTCCTTGAGGACTGCCTCATAGAACTGGAGGAAAGTCCCTGTGCTGCCAGCGCATCGGGATAGTACAAAAGCGTTGTACATGGCAACCTGTACCAAGTAGACCGCAACTTTTTTGTACCATGCCCGGGTTTTGCGCATGGCATTATATGGTGTGAGGACTTGATCAGATAGATCAACTCCACCCATATACCGATTGTAGTCGACGATACAATCGGGTTTGAGGACCGTTGCCGCGGTTCCTCGCACAGAGACTGGGGTGATGCCATTACCATGGATTGTGGTCAGCATAAGGACATCCCTCTTGTCCTTATATCTGACCAGCAACAGGTTGTCGCTGGTAAGGGCACGGGTCTCACCCTGGGGATAGGTACCTGGAGGGGGTGGGTAGGGAGGCCGCGATGATTTTCCGCACGGTCCCACAAGCGAACGTGGATCTGGCGGAGAGGGCCTGGAACAAGGGAATACTGGTATAAAAGTTATCCACGTACAGGTGGTAACCCTTATCCAGCAGTGGGTGCACAAGGTCCCACACAAGTTTCCCGCTAACACCCAGAGTGGGGGACATTCTGGGGGTTGAATACAGGAATCTCGTCCCTCGTAAACACAGAAATTTGTAAGTGTACCCTGAGGTACTCTCACAAATTTTGTATAGTTTCACGCCATACCTCGCTCGCTTGCTGGGAATGTATTGGCGGAAAATGAGTCTCCCCTTGAAAGCAACGAGAGACTCATCAGCCGCGACCTCCCTTCCAGGTGCGTAGGCCTGCGCAAATGCGGCCCCAAAGTGATCTATGATCGGCCGTATCTTGTACAGCCGGTCATAGGCAGGATCACCTCGGGGGACATGCTGCATTATTTGCATAATGCAGACATTTCCGTATGGCCTCAAACCAGTGCACGTGCCATAGCCATACTGTACAGTGGGGTCTGGTAAAGGACGTCCCCACTCCAGTAATGCCTGGCACTTGGTTTTTTGACCAGGCCCATGTGCAGCACGAGGCCCCAAAATGTCCTCATTTCGGCTGCACTGACTGGCGTCCAGCCACCGGGCTTGGCCAAAAAAGAGCCTGGGTGCTGAGCGACGAACTGTTGGGCGTACAGATTCGTCTGCTCCACCATCAGATTCACAAGTGGGTTACAGAAAAAAAAACGAAAATAGTCTATTTCAGTAAATCCCACTGTGGGAATTGCACCCCTGGGGGGGGTCTAGGGTCACACAACTAAGTGCTGTGGACCCCAGACACCCAGGTGCACTTACTCAGATGCTGCTGCTGCTGCTGGGGCTGGCTGGGGCTGGAACACTGGTGTCTGGGGCTGTGGATGGCTGGGGCTGTCGGTGGCTGGGTGAGCTGCTGGGGCTGATCGGGGGTCTGCTGGGTGGGATGGGGTCTTCCTGGGGTCCTCCTGGGGTGCGATGGGTCCGGCTGGGCGACGGGCGTCTGGATCCAACGGCGCGAGGACAGGCAGTGTGCGGGGGAGCTCCGGCGGTTAGCGCCTGCCGCCGCCCCTGCACAGCCAATCAGGGCGATTTCTGGCCATCGGCAAGGATGGTGATTGGTGGTGCATTATAGCACCACTGATCACCATCCTGTTCCCGGGTTATCGGGTCATCTGAGACCCGAATGACCAGGCAGCTGAGAAACCGCAGGTCTGAATTGACCTGCGGTTTTCTGCGATCGCCGACATGGGGGGGTCACAGGACCCCCCTGGGCATTTTGCCAAGATGCCTGCTGATTGATTTCAGCAGGCATCTTGTTCCGATCACCGCCACGTGCGCAGCAGTGATCGGAAATTCACAGGGCGTACATGTACACCCTTGGTCCTTAAGTACCAGGACGCAAGGGCGTACATGTACGCCCTTCGTCCTTAAGGGGTTAAGAAAAAATTTCCTAAACATAAAATTGTGAAGACTGAATATTCCACCATCTACAGTACATAATATCATCAAAATATTCAGGGAATCTGGAGAAATCCATGTGCACAAGGAACAAGGGCGACTGTCAATATTTGATGCTAGTGATCCAAAGACCCTTAGGCAGCACTTCATTAAAAACAGGAATATAAATCACTGCACGAGCTCAGGAACATTTCCAGAAATCATTGTCTGTGAACACAGTTTACCGGGCAATCCACAAATACAAGTTAAAGCTTTCAGGGAAGGCCTTGCATATTTCAGCAAGACAATGCTACACCACATACTAAATCCATTACAACAGCATGGCTTCACAGAAGAAGAGTCTGGGTGCTGAACTGGCCTGCCTGCAGGCCAGAACTTTCACTAATAGAAAACATTTGACACACCATAAAACAATGAATCCTGCAAAGAAGACCCAAGACTGTTAAGCAGCTTGAATCCTATATCAGACAATAACGGGACAACATTCCTCTCCCAAAACTTCAGCAATTTGTCCCTTCTCAGATGCTTACAGACTGTTCTTAAAAGAAGATGGGATGGCCCTGTCCCAACTTTTTTGAGATGCGTTGAGTTAAATGAGTTATTGTTTTTAATGAAATGGTAAAATGTCTCACTTTCAATATCTGATATGTGTTCTATATTCCACTGTGAATAAAATATGGATCTATGAGATTTGTAGATTATTGCATTTATTTACATTATACACAGCATCTCAACTTTCTGGAACTTGTATTTTTAGACATTGTAGGGTTTATTTTTAATTAGACAAAAAAACAATAAAAACGAACAACGACTCTGAGTGTCTTTAGCCCATCACGTATTCACTCAAATAGTGTGGCATGTAAATAGGCACTCATATGCAAGTCACAGGAATAAGCTCGTTAATAAAGCAAAAAAGGAAAAACTAGAGCTCATAGACTTCCAAATATGAAAAAGTATAATCTTTATTATCACAGTACATAATAGTTACATATACATTTAAAAGGTGGAAGGGAGCAAGAAACACCATCCCAGTCGCAGGTTACTGACTCGAATGTCTGGAGTCAAGGAAAGTGCACAAATCATAGTATATTACAATTACTGTGCAAAATAGCAAAAATATATTATGTCAATGTTTTATGCATGTGGTGAGTACCAAAAAAGGTAATGGTCTGAGGGAGCAAAAAATTGCAAAGACTGCCCAAGATACAAATGCAATGTGTAGAGGGGCCCTTACTAATCTAATATGCCCCAGTGTCGGCAGTGCACTTCTACTAAGACATGTAAAGGCATGGACAAACTCAAAAAGAGCTAATGCAAAGTACGGTGCACTGGTACAGTGGTGCAGATAACTCACCAAAACGAATGCAAAGAACCTGTGAACCTGGGATGGCGTTACCCCGACGCGCGTTTTGGCGTGCCTTCGTCTGGGACAAGATATTTAAGCCTCTTTTACATGAGCTGACAATCTGGGCAATTATTTGGAAGGAGTCCTGATAATGTAAAGGTGCCGCCGATCACCCACTATACAGACAAACAATCATTCATCTGTTGAAAGCATTGTTGATGCAGACACCATAAACGGAGCAGCAGATCTTCCTATGAAAACAGGATCTGATGCCCAGAAACAATATTTCTATGGGATGAGTGATCACTGTAGAAACCACTTGTCCCCATATGGCCAAGTAGACTGCTGCATGTCAATGCAGCTCTCACTTCTACTGCAGTAGCACTTTAGGGTAAGAGGAAGCAGAACAGTTGCAGTTCAGCTGGTCGCTCACAGCAGGCCTCAACTTCTTGCTTCAGCCAGTGTCCTAAAAAAATCAGTATGCTTATCGTGTCATATGGGGCCATCTGCAGCAGAAACATACCTTTTGCCCATACTCATAGAGTGCCTGCTGAGGGTGCTGAGCCGCTGTTTACTGCTTATTGCCTTGCTGCATATGTACTTGTAACTTGAAATCAAAGCCTAAATCTAATGCATATCACATATCATAAATTGATAAATGGTTTCTGGTTTTCAAGATTGAAACCTCTCTGGTCATGAAACGGTTAAGGCATTGTTCCTTAGGTTACCCTAGGATCATATTCTTTGTAATTGTGTAGAACCATTCAGTGAATGTAACAATGCAAACCTGCTGATATCAAAGATAAATCTATATAATTGTGCTGTCCGCTCATCTTTTTAATGCCATGAATGCCAATGGGGACTCCCTTTGTGTGTTGCAAACAGTTATCTTAGTTGATATTGAGGCATTAAGTACATGTACACGGATATCGGAGATACGGCAGCCATATCTCGCTCATGGCAAACATCACTAACTGAAAGATCATCTTTTCAGAGACGACACTACTGTAGTTCAAAGAAGGGGATTTTTATCTATCCCAAACAGGGGCATCTATTTAACACAACAGCTAGAGATAAAAATGTCTAACATGAACAGCAAGAACACTAGGTTGTAAGCAAAGCCACCAAATCAGCAAGACATGAATGTAAGGACCAGCAATGCATATAATAGACATTAACAAGGGAATATGAAGTTATATAGATAATAGAGGTTGTTCATGCCCCTGTGGTCAGCTGTGCATCCAGAACTGCTGGTGTAGAGCAAAAATGCAGCCTTAATGTCTAGAGCTCTTTATTCCAAAGTTCCACAAATCCATGCTTTCAAAATTGTGTAACCATGTGAGATAAGGAGCCTGAAACCTTTTTGTATAAACTACAATAAATTGCTTTATATTTAAACCAGTTTCTGGTTATTGTTGACCAATGTGTTTGTGAGATGATTATATGGCACGTACTAATATAGACTCTGTTGAAATTCTGCGCCATTTTCTGTATTTCCTAAGGTATGTCCCTTGTTTGCCTAGTCTTTGGTGCTGTCCACACAGAGGTCCTGTCCATAAGATGGCTGCTGATGGAGGGTCATGTGACCAGGCAAATCAACTCCATGTGATGTCTCATCTCACAAACACATTGGTCAACAATAACCAGAAACTGGCCAACCCCCTTTAATGAAAAACCTGCAGGGCCGCCATCTGCATGTAAAGGGGTATTCTGGTTAAAGTTATGCCCTATCAGCAGGATAGGAAATAACTATTAGATTCATGGGGGTCCTACCGCTGGGACACCGACCGATCACAAGAACAGGGTGCCCGTAGTCCATGGAGCTCCCCAGAAATGGACAGAGCAGCTGGTCAGAAATGCCGGGTGCTGTACTTGTATCTCTGGAGCTCCTATAGAAATGAATGGAGCAGCGGAGCGCAGTACAGGCCCCTGTTCTTGTGATCGTTGGAGGTCCAGCATTAGGATAGTGGATAACTTTCTCTAACCGGAATACCCCTTTAAGCTGCCCACACACAAATAAGATAGCAAAGGCTCTGCAGCTTTCTCCACAAGACTTCCCCATAAGCATGCGTGGTTGGCTGAAGGTGCAAGTTCATTCAATAGGGTAAAAAATAGATAAGCTGTAGATATGGTATATTTGAGAATATAAGTGATTGGGAGTCTCCTTCCAAAAACATTCTATGACACGTGCAATAATTAGCCTACAATTTTACACTGTAGAAAAATCCTCAAAGACAGTTATGTTGCATCTTTTAGAGTAAGCCCACATAACACAGCACACTTACTGGCAGAGCAGAACGCTGAGGCCATGCTCCTCTCTGTATCTTCCCAGCACTAAGAGACACCTGGGAAAATAGAGATGCAGGGCTGCAGCGTTTTACTCTGCCAGTAAGTGCTATGTTTCTGGATACTTACTATTAGCGCTAAGCACTGGCAGTCCTGTTCTCCGCTCTCTTCCTCCATACACACAGTCCATATTGGCTGTTAGAGTTTTTAAAACTGGTCATACATGTTTAATGAGTACCAATGGATATATGAAATGTCCTTCTGGGAAAGTTCTTTCAAAAAAGAAATTTCACCCAACAAAATTTAGTTTTGGTTGAAATTGTCAGTTTTTATCAACTTTAGACTAATGTATATGGACACCTTAACCCCTTCAGCCACCATGACATACCTGTATGTCACAGTGACTAAGGGAATATATGGAGTGGGCTGCTGTGCTGAGCCCGCTCCATCCATGGCTGTGTAATACAGCTGGCATCCAGCCGCAATGACTGGGGTCCATGATGAAGCGGAACCCGGTCATTTAACCCTTCAGATGTCACAGTCAATAGCAATCTCAGCATCTGTGGAGTCAGGTAGAGGGAGTGGTCTCCCTCTGCATTCTCACTGGAACCCCCACAGTGAAATTTCAGGGCTCTGATTGGTTACTATGATAGCCTAAGGCCTGCTGAAGGTTCCCAGGCATGTCATGGTAAACTGCCTGTGAAGCTGTGCACGAGGCATAGCTCAACAGGTAGAGCATCAGAATCTCATAGACCATAATAATTCTTTATTATGGTCTATGGGACAAGCGATCAGAAGATAGCAGGTTCATAGGGAAATAGTTATCATGTAAAAAAAATTAAAATCACCCCCCTTTTCCAATTTTACGTATAAAAAATGAACAATAAAAAATAAATATACCACTTTTAAAATATAAAAAATATTTTTCATGCCCGGGGAACACCACAATTGAAAAAAAAATAAGAACAATTAAACGCGATTTGAAATTTTCGGTCACTTTGTCAGCCCCCCCCCCCAAAAAAAAAAATTGAATAACAGTGATCAAAAAAGTTATATGTATCCCAAAAATGGCTTAATATGCAATTCTGTCCCAATATAAGGGTTCTATTAAACTGCACGATTTTGGGCCAATTATAGGGAACCTGCATTCATAGGAATGCTCGTTCCCCAATAACTGGCCGGTATAATTGAGCAGCCGATCAGCCGATTAACAAGCCAACACTGATGGGTATCTTTCATCAGGATGAAGATGCCCGATTGTTGACAGCACTTCTTCCTGTGTAATCAGGGACGTGCTGCTAATGATGAACAGAACTGAATGAGGGAGGAACGACTATGGTAGCAATTGTCTCTCAAACATTCATCCATCGGCTCTCGCACTGCCAAAACATAGGGCAGCATAATACAATAGTACTGTGATAAATCTGGTGTATGTCTAGACAGCCTGTCTAAGTTTACACCGGCGACAGGATTAGTAAAGCCATCCACCTAAACAATGCATTACAATTATACTGAATATCAAGTGGATTTAACATTTGAATCCATTCAACTGAGATTAGATATTTTGGCAAAGCTACATGGAAAATCCCTTTAAGTAAATAGTTTCTAAATATTTCCAAATGGTTTTGGTAGTAAGGGTATTTCACAGTTGTGTTTTTTTTTTCCGGCATAGAGTTTCGTCGTCGGGGCTCTATGCCGGAAAAAAACACTTCAGTTACAGATAATACAACCACATGTATCCGTTTAAACGGATCCGCTTGTATTAAATTTAACTATTTTTTAACATTGCCAAAACGGATCCGTTTTGAACTCCATTGAAAGTCAATGGGGGACGGATACGTTTTCTACTGTGGCAGATTGTGCCAAAGAAAACTGATCCGGCCCATTGACTTGCATTGGGGGTCATGACGGATCTGTTTTGCTCCGCATCCAAGGACGGAAAGAATACTGCAGCATGCTGCGGTATTTTCTCCGTCCAAAAAAAGTCCAGTGACTGAACTGAAGACATCCTGATGCATAGTGAACATATTTCTCTCCATTCAGAATGCATTAGGATAATCCTGATCGGTATTCTTCCGGCATAGAGCCCCGACGACTGAACTCTATGCCGGAAAACAAAAACGCAAGTGTGAAAGGGCCCTAAGCTGAGTATCTATTAAAGATGTGTATCTCCTGGTAAAGACAGCTTTGAGGATTCCAGATAAGTAATCTCCCTTAGCCCTAGGCTCACTCTATCATACATCCATAGATCATTATTTATTACTGGTTAAATAACATGCCCATGGCAACATTTGGACATTTGAAGACAGTCATTACCAGAAATCTATTGTTCTTGCTTTGTGCATTAGTGTGTTACTATCTTTTTCACAAAATGCTTAACTGTGTGTTTGATTTACTTGTTCTTAGTTTATGCCTCTGTAGAATACTAGTTTCCAGCTCAGAAAAGTTGAAACTTAAAGGGACACTCAATACAGGGGGTGGGGCATAACACAAGGAGTTCACAGAGCACCAAAGAGAATCCCTGTGTCATGCCCCTCCCCATCAGACCCTGCACTCTCCATAACACAAATATTGGACTACAGATATTTTAAATGAGGCCTTGAAGTGTTTGAGAGGGTCTTGTAACTTTGAGGTATATAATTGTCATATTGCTTGTATCCATTACGTGTGCACTGTACATTTGTATGTGTGCAGATAAAAATGAATAAAAATGAATTGTCTACTTTGCTATATATTTTTACTAAACAAAATTTAGCCTCGAGTGGGTTGACTTACTTTTATGTTTTTTCTAGAATTCCTTTTGTTTGTATGTTTTATAGACGTGGTGGTGTTCTAAATCTGACAGACTCCTGGCTTAATTTGTGCCAAAAAACTGGCATATATGCTTTATCACATTATTTACATTCAGACAAGCTAGCTCCAAAGGGGGTGCGAGACTTTCCGGGAAAAGGGCATGGCTTCACAAGAAAGGGCTTAACCACTTGCCAACTAGCCATAGACTACATATATCCGGGGGGGTCACTATATATCACTTAGCATGCAACTGCGGAAGAAGCCATATGGAAAAAATGCGAGCGGTTTCTGTCCCAATTTAATGGTTTAAAAAAACACCAGAATAAGGCTAGTTTCACACTAGCGGCAGGACGGATCCCACAGGCTTCTCACCTGACAAAACAGCCTGTCGGCTCCATCCTGCCGCTAGTGAATGTGTGCCCCCGGACTACACCTCCGGCACCATTGACTATAATGGGGGCGGGGTGGAGTTCATGTCGTAGTTTTATTCCGGCAGCCTCTCGCCGCGCGGTGCCGTGCCTATGCTGGAACTCCGCCCCACCCCCATGAAAATCAATGGGGCTGGAGTCGTAGTCCAGGGGCACACGTTCACTAGCGGCAGGACGGATCCGACAGGTTGTTCACCCGACGGAATAGCCTGTCGGATCTGTCCTGCTGCTAGTGTGAAAGTAGCCTAAATTTGTGTGTGAAGTAGCCCTATTCTGCCATTTTTTAGGGCTTTTTCAGTTTTTGTTGCTTATTTTGTTGCCTAAAAAACCCTGCATAAAATGCCAGCTCCAGATTTTGCATGGAAGTCTTTAGGGAATATTAAATGGGTTGTGTCACTTCAGCAAATGGCATTTATCATGTAGAGAATGTTAATACCAGGCACTTACTAATGTATTGTGAATGTCCATATTGTCCATCACATTAAACACTGCTGGTATCCAGGGGTTAGGACTGCCGCTGCAGCGCAGATACCAGGTGACCGGGACAGGAGCTGCTGTGCATGTGTGCCTATGAGCACCCCCACAGTCCTAGCCACCAGAGAGGATGTGCTTTTTCCTATAGTGTGCAAGCAAGACCACCACTGCTGGACTACAGGGTGGTCAAAACTAGGGATGAGCGAATGGAGCCAGAATAGGAGGCAATATGGACATTCACAATACACTAATAAGTGTCCTGTGTTAAAGGGGTATTCAAGTTATAACAAGTGGACAAGATAACTTTCTATAACCGGAATACCCCTTTAATATTCAGACAGGCAAAGGTCAGAAACAGGTAATTATTCACACACAATGCTAACATAAGTATCAGGGCACACCTTTGAAATAGTAACTGGCAATGGAGATCAGAGGGACTTTAGTTCAAAGCAGAGCTAAATGCATGTATGTTCATGTTCTCATAGAGTCTGCATGTATGTACCTACAACAGCAACATTTATGTACAGTTACGATACATCAACTGACCGTGTTCAGACAGACTTAGGGTCCATTTACACGTCCGTAGGTGTTTTGCGGTCCGCAAAACACGGACACCGGCAATGTGCGCTCTGCATTTCGCGGACCACACATAGCCGGCACTATAATAGAAAATGCCTGTTCCAGTCCGCAGTTGTGGACAAGAATAGGATATGTTCTATTTTTGTCGGGAAAGGAATTGCAGATCTGGAAATGCGGATGCGGACAGCACATAGTGTGCTGTCCGCATCCGTTCCGGCCCCATTGAAAATAAATGGGTCCGCACCTGTTCTGCAAAATTGCGTAACTGATCCGGACCCAAGTTGCGGACATGTAAATGGACCCTAATAGATCAGGGCACTGCAAACTGTAGCAATACTGTTCTGTTACTTACATTTTTGATAATGAAAAGAGGAGCAATGGAGCGGGGGCGCAGCCTAGCGGAATGCGCATTGACTTGGGGGGAAGTCTGCAGGCAACTAGGGGTTAAGGGCAGACTAGTGCGGTTAGGTGAGTGTCAGGTCAGGAGGAGGAGTTATAGGTAGTATTGAGGGGGTGTATAAAAGGAGGGGGAGGAGTTTGGGGGGCAGTAGTCCGGTAGAACAGGGAGAAAGTTCCCGCCCACCTTCCCTGGTACTGTGTTGCTATGGCTGGGGCTGCTTTTATGTGGGATCCTGGGGGGCAATTCCTGGCTATGAGAGGCGTGACACTTGGAATGCGCGTCTCTCTTGCGGATTAAGAAGATGGTGAATGGGGCTCCTGTTCGGGCTAAAGAGAGGGCCCGCAGGGGTTATACGGTCATTTGGAGGATATGGTGCCCTTGGGTCGGTGTATGCGGCCGAGGGTAAGGAAGGTCTAAGTAAATCGTGGTCAGGAATTCATCTGGTTTTGGGTTGCCTCCCAGGATTTTTGCAGGGACTACAATGGTTTATATGTTAATGAATGGGTTTGATATTGTGTTACATAATAAGATGTTGACAAGATGGTTATTTGTATGTTAAGTTAATAAAGGTGGCCGACGTGGCCATATTTACCAAAATTTGGTGGTCTGTCTTCATTTAAAGGGGTATGATGGTTGGGGGGGGGGGGGTTTGTGGATGGAAGGTAATCTTCCATCCCTTAAGTCATCACTTCTATTCATCTGAGAAGGGCTTGCACAAATCCCTGTGCTTCCTGCCAAAACAACCTTTTCACATTAATAGAAATTATTTTAAGTTGCAGAAATCTGCTATATGTGAAAACACTCTTAAAGGGTTATTTCAGTCTGAAGCCTCATGCACACAATCATGGTTTTGGTCCGTGTCTAATCCCCACTTTTTGCGGATCGCACTGTGACCCATTAATTTCTATAGGGCTGCAAAAATGCAGACTGGTCGAACATGTCCCATTCTTATCCATTGTGCGGACGAAAATAGAAATTTCAATAATAGATACACAGGAAAGTGTTGGATGCACACTGCCAGTATCCGTATTTTGTGGATCCACGGTTTGAAGACGGCAAAATGGATACGGTTATGTGCAGAAGGCCTAAAATATTTATGGGGACATTTATCAAATCAAATTTGTTCATATTTTTTGTCAATTGCAGTGGTTTTTGTGACTTTGGTTAAATTTTGCGCTATTTGGTGAGCCTCTGTACTTTTCAAAGTAGTCTGTGTTTAGGGACAAAAGTGAGATTAGACCTGGATTATGGTTAATTTGCTTATTTGTGACTTTTGTATCTTCACAGTCTACTGTACTTTTACACATAAAGGTCTAAACTACATTGCACTCATACCAAATATATTAAGGTGTGCCATTTCATAAATTTGGACCAGACACAAAAAAAATGTAAGAATGACACAAAAACAACTGCAAATGATAAATGTCCCCCTTAATACCTATAAACCAGAGCAAGGTGAGACAGCACCATCAAAGATCATTTAGATCAATAGTCCATTCAGTGGCGGTGCAAAGCGATGTCAGGTCCCGGCCTTCGGACCCCCAAAGGATACCAATAGAGTGAAGAAAATCGCAGCACTCCAATGTCTTGCAAAAAAAACTCCTTTATTCCACCTCAGAGATGCAACGTTTTGACTCACTTGGAGTCTTTATCAAGCATCATGATAAAGACTCCAAGTGAGTCGAAACGTCCCATCTCTGAGGTCGAATAAAGGAGTTTTTTTTTGCAAGACATTGGAGTGCTGTGATTTTGTTCACTCTATTGGTACCCCTTAATACCTAGCCACTAGATGACCATGATTACCAACCCCCTTCACCTTCAGAACTGCCACAGTGAAGCATTTGATCGGAGCAGAGGCTGAGCATGAGAACTACCGATCCTGCTGAAGTCTATGGAATGGAAAGAAAAAGCTGTAACCAGGGGCGAACTGGGAACTTAAAATGTCCCCGGAAAAAAAACCTAAAAGTGGCCCCATGTTGTATGGCTGTCCTAGCACTATATACCACAGTGCAGCACAATATATTGCCCCAAAAGCAGTCCCACTGTGGTGGCCATCAGTAGATGCCATTTTCTGTCCTACACCTCCAGTTGTCTTTGATTAAGATATGGATCGGGGGGGGGGGGGGCTGAGGAGGCGAGATGCGGGCCACAACAGTTGAATTCAGGAGGCCTGGTACATGAATACCTGATTCTCACAGCGTTAATTACTACTGAGAACTCATTATGTACATATATATAGTATATACAGCAGTGTACTGATATGTGAGGTACAGGGTATAATAGATGCAGTGTGTTAAGATATATAGTATATATAGCAGTGTACTGACAAGTGAGGTATGAGGTGTCAATTCAAGCTCGTACCTCACAGATCAGTACACTGCTGTATATACTATATATCTGTACTCACTGCATCTATTATACCTTGTACCTCACAGATCAGTACACTGCTGTATATACTATATATCTGTACTCACTGCATCTATTATACCTTGTACCTCACATACCAGTACACTGCTGTATATACTATATATCTGTACTCACTGCATCTATTATACCTTGTACCTCACAGATCAGTACACTGCTGTATATACTATATATCTGTACTCACTGCATCTATTATACCTTGTACAGGACCTGTGATGATGCTGAAGATGATGTCATCACATATCCTGGCAGATGCTCCTATCTAACCTGGGAACTACACTATTCTTTGGGCATTTCCTTTACTAGATGTTCAGGACCTGTGATGATGATTAAGATGATGATGACATCACAGGTCCCGGCAGATGCTCCTGTCTAACCTGGAAAACTACACCATGCTCTGTGCAGTTCCTTTACTAGATTATATCATCACAGGTCGTTTAGCTTTCTCCACTAATGATAGGAATTATATAATGGAGCTGGACAGTAATGAGTGTGAACCAAAGGCAAGGCCTTTGGTTCACTGTGGGCCCCTTTTCCCCACGGGCCCCATAGCAGCTGTGTGGTCTGCCTCTATTGAAGGTATGCCATAGGTATATAGTATTTAGGGCTGGGTTCACAAGTGACTGATTAGCTGCGGATTTGCTTTCATGCTGCAAGTCTGCAGTGTGGTACAGTATTAGCAAAATGAATGAGCTTTCAGCAATTCT
The DNA here is from genome assembly GCA_033119425.1 of Bufotes viridis. Lineage (NCBI taxonomy): Eukaryota > Metazoa > Chordata > Amphibia > Anura > Bufonidae > Bufotes > Bufotes viridis. Next base: position 441,100,559 of record CM065589.1, read on the forward strand.
CAGTCACAAGTGGCAGAAAAAATCAGCAGCTTTTATGGTGAGATTTTTAAATTTATACTGCAGATTTCATTGCAGGTTTTACCCTTTCCAATGCTGAACAAATTCCGCAGCGTGTGAATTCACTCTTCGATGCATTTGTTCCTGCTGCAGATTAGAAGCAGAAATGCTGCAGATTTTCTGCTGCAGAAAATCCGCATCTAATCCGTCACTTGTGAACCCAGTCTCAGGGTGCCCTCACATGTTGTAGAATTTTCCACAGCAAAATCCACAACATAAAGATATCCCCTACGTTAATCTATGAGGATGAAGTGTGTCAAGACCCGTATTCTGTTCCACTGTGAAATATTAATTCAGCAGTGGCTGGAGCCCATGTGTAGCCCAGTGTCTGCATTCATTTCAATGGAGATGAAATCCGCAACATAATTCACAAAGAAAATACCCATCCTGTTCAGCTGCGGAAAAATCCGCAGTATAAACTGCAACAAAAACCACAACCACAAAATTCGCTTCTGTGGATATTATTGTGGAAAAATCTACCTTTAAGGCCACCCTAAGAAGTCAGCTATGCTAAAATGATGTGTTTTTGGAAATATATAATGGATCCTGTTAGATACCAGTCAAAAGACTGAGAACAATTATTCCAGAATACAGGTGCAGCACAAGAGGAATATTGTAGATATGAGTTTTTATATTGGAGGGCAATGGATGTAAGATGACTATTAGCTGTTATATAGGGAGCAGCTAGGAGATGGAGAGTCTTGAACAGAGTCTAGAATTGTAGATACTTTGAAGAACTAGAAATCTAGGCCAAATTAAATATCATATACATATGCAGCTTATGCAGAGAATAACAGATAGTTTTCAGCTGTTCACTCTGCTGTCTTGTCTCTCAAGTGTTTTCTTCCAGGAGCAGGAGCTCTGCAGTGTGCTTCTTCTCCTTACTCAATCTACTCTACCTGGCAGTAAGCAGGCCCTGCTAATATCTACCAAGAGGGAAGCAATAGGGTGGTTAGCCTTGTTTCTACCAACCATTTGCCAATCATATTTCTTACTGAAACTTACATCCAAAACATAAAATATACAACATTGTAATACAAAAACAAATAAATAATTTGCACATCCCCCAGGTCTGGGCTACTGCACATGTAATAACATTCTAATGTTAAAATGACTGCTTTATTTCATGCTATTCAATTCTTCTTTAAATTTCCAAGTCACCGAGCTCACTTAGGGGGTGTTTCCAGATTAGAAAAGAGAATTTGTTGTTACTAAATAAAAGTGAATAAGAAGACAAGCAAATCAGTTAATAGCAGCTTGTTTCCTTATAGCAGCTTATTTTTTATACACAGCAGAGTTATAATGAACTAATGGTTTCTGAAAAATTTTACATTGGCTGACTACATAACCCATGATAATTAACTGTGAAGCTTCACTTTGCTTAGAAAATCTAAAAAAAGAAAGAAGGCAGATTACTTACAAAGCTGGCTAATGGGAAAACTAAAAATGGTACAACCTACCTGGGGCATGACTTCAATACCCAGTGTGGATCTTGTCCACTCTTAAAAGAACAAAAAGATGCTCCTATTGTGTAAGATTATCTCCTGGGGGCTTGTTTTTATTATTCATATTTCATTACGATTTAGTGTTAGATAAAGCACTTAAGTAATACAGATTGCATACTTATAGAGAAAAATTATTGTTCCCCTTAAGCATTTGCATGGTAGGATGAAATTTAAAATCACATCATGTTTCACAACCATCTTGGCCTGAAAAATAAATCACTTGAGCAGAAAGTAATGTAATTTATACTTACTCAAAATATTGTATCCTTAGGGTGTCCTCTTGAACTTCAAACGTAAGCTTTGTAATTATTGTACCTATCAAAGGAAGCCCAGTCCTTCACCTCAGTCCAACCTTTCTGCCTGGTCTGTAATATTTAAGTGTTAATCAATAGGCCACTTTTAGCTTAATTCTTTCAAATCAAAGAGTTTGAATATAACCAGTAACACTCACTGTAGATATATGTATTATGTACAGCGTCTGTATCACAAAGAATCACGATAGATAGAATGATAGATAGATAGATAGATAGATAGATAGACAGATAGATAGATAGATAGATAGATATGAGATAGATAGATAGATAGATAGATATGAGAGAAGAGAGAGACAGAAATGAGAGAAGAGATAGACAGATGTCAAAGAGAATAGTGATGAGCGAAGTTTAGAAAAATTCGATTTGGTTGATTTGCCTAATTTTGACAAGAAATTTGTTTCATTATGAATGAATCTGTCACAAATCGCTATAAATCAGGAATACCCATATGTCATGGTGGCTGAGGGAATGAATGGAGTAGACTGCTGCACTGAGCCCCTCCATACACGGCAGGTGCCGGATGTATCGTACAGCAGACACCTAGCCGCAATGATGGAAATGGCAATTAAAGTGAATAGGCCAAGGGATCAAAAGATCCCAGGTTCTAGCCCAGGCATGGGCAAACTGCGGCCCTCCAGCTGTTGTAAAACTACAACTCCCAACACGCCTTTCTGAAGGCTGATAGCTGTAGGCTGTCCAGGAATGATGGGAGTTGAAGTTTTGCAACAGCTGGAGGGCCGCAGTTTGCCCATTACTGTTCGAGCCCCTCAAGGGGGTTAAAAGTTATCACTGTAAAAGTAAAAAAATTAAAAAATTAAAAGTTTATATCACCCCCATGTCTTAATTTCACATAAAAATAAAACAAAACAAAAAAAACATATCAGGTATCGCCTTGTTCGAAAATGTCTGAACTATTAAAATATTAATAAAAATTGATGATTGATCGCTTCAATTGAAATTTTTTTTAAAACACACGATTTGCAGTTTTTGTCACCCCCCCCCCCCAAAAAAAAAGTTTGAATAACAGTGATCTAAATCTAAATTTGGTCACGCAAAAAACAAGCTCTCATACAGCTCTGTAGACCGAAATGTAAAAAAGTTATACCTGTCAGAAAATGGTGATGGATTTTATTTTTTTAAAAGTAGTAGATCAAGAAAATATATATTCAAGTTTGGTATCATCGTATTCGTATTGAGCAACAGAAAAAGGACATTTTCAGTGCACAAAGAACACTACTATGTAAAAACCTTGAATAACCAAAAATGACTCTAAGCAGTACAGAAATGGGTGAATAATGTCAACACCTCCAATATATCATAAATCTATTCCAGTGGTGGACTAGGCATTAAAATCTAACATTTATTAGTTCATTAAAATACACCAACTAAACAGTGAGACACCAATACGTGGAAGCACAACAGTGGCGGCCTTGTCTCTATATTGACTATGTACTAGTCATTATGCCAGCACTGATATGCACCACTAATACCATAATATACAAAATTCAAGTAAAAAGGTTCGATCTCATCCCTTTTCTTGTTAATATCCAAATGAGCGTGGTCCTATGCCCAATTCAATGGATCTCTCGTATATTCATTTGGACAAGAAGGCCGCTTCATGTCTGATAGTGGTAGTGGCTCCTAATCAGCCCTGATCTCAACCTCCCTATAAGCTAGGTGAGGAGGGGCCCTGTGTTAGCCCTGCCTATACCTGTCCCTATACGGGGCCTATAACTTCTCTGAACTGCCCCTAATATACAATCCCTACGAGCCACGTTTCATCCCTTTTAGGACTCATCAGGGGACGTGTCAATTAGGGGTTAAAGGATAAGGTTCTGGTTTTCACTGTCCCTTATATCACCACCTGGGCAATAGTCCTAGGCGGTACAAACGAAATCTGTGATGAAGGGGGGGTATGGTGTCCCTCACAACCTCCTCACTAAACTGCAGTATGTGCGGTCTCACTGCACTAAATGATCCAAGGCAGGGAAGATATACATAGGAGATGTAAAAACCTCAAAAACCTTGGTGGAATTTTTTTTTTTCAATTTACCCCACAGAATTGTTTTTACTATTTTTCAGGTAACAGACATAGTAAATTGAATGGTGCTTTTAAATAGTACAACTTATCCACCAAAAAAATAAGCCCTCATATGGCTATATGAATGGAAAATGTATGGCTATTGGAATGTTGGGAGGAAAAACGAAAATGCAAAAACAAAAATGGGCTCGTACTATATGCTCTGAAAACAATACAAACAATTAAGAACTTTCAAAAACGGACGTTGGATAAATATAAATATGTACACATTAAAATTGTAAATGGCTCTGTTCTGTCAAATGGAAAACAACTGAAAGAACTGTAAAAAAATAAATGAACTGGATGGTATTTCGCTTTAATCATGTATGACGTTTAATACCAGATGGGCTGAACATGGTGGATTGAACAAACATGGCCTCAGGATTATTGCCATAAAGAACAGGAGCCTGAAAACTAGCTGCCATATAATATGGCGGCCAAACAGGGGCTGGTGCTGGTATGGGGTTTGGCTGGTTAGGTGTCTGGCACAATATTATTGCTGTTGTGGCCTGTAATCTCCTGAAAACGCCCCGTTGTATGAGAATTACATAAAGAGGCCCCATGGGGACAATAGTTGACCACTTTATACATTTTACTTAATGATTATATAGTTATACTTACCTTTTAACCCTTGCATCCTGAAACTACATGAAGAGTACCTCGTGGTGCAGCCGGTGACCAGCAGTTCGAGTTAACGAACCATTAAGAGGAGAGAAAAATAGTCATGGGGCATTCCCAGAGTGACACATGAAGAAAGGCTCTACATCCCCACCCCACCCCACCTCCTAGTTGCAAATCCACTCCTCCAAACTCCAACGATCTCCTGCTCTACAGGCGGAACGACCCTTCTTCTGCCATCTGCTTTTCCTCCTTCTCCATATCATCTTATAACGGTGACATGTCATCAGTAACATCCAGCTTCTCATCTGTCTACATTTTGTGGACTTTTCTAGGACATAGAGACATTGAAGGATTATTTGGAAGAAGTAAAGCCAGCAAAAGATGAGAAGGGTCATCATTAAGACCTCAAGGGGTGCATCAAAAAGAATGATTTCTGTATTCTACTACATACTGCTTCCATAGTCAACTAAATGGAAAGGGAGGGACTGTAGTACCAGCAACTTGGCCAGATGCTCGATTGATGTTGAAACAAGTAATGAGGAGAAAGAGAGCCTGCTCTCATTGTATTTATTGGAAGCCATCAGGCACCAGTATAGAGTGGGCTCAGCATGTATGTTGGTACCTGCATTCCTGGATTTAATGGAGGCTGTTATGACACCAAAAATGGTAAAAAGCAGAGTGTACCCAGCCTGCATGTTGAACCTGCACTCCCTGAATTTTAGGGTGGCTATTATGGCACATAACAGGTAGCATTTAGTTTTAGGTTCCCGTATTACAGTGATCACCTTGACGTTTGGCAGACGGGCTCAAATAATTTTCTACAAAATGTATTTGCCAAGAATCTCAAATTTTCAAAATAAGCGTAGCATTAGCACAATAAAGTTTTCTATAATTATGCCATTATTGTACTTTATTTGTGTTTGCAGAGTGCTGCTGCATTGTCTTTTTTTCAATCATAGATTTAGACCATGGAATAGGTATTCTGCAGTCCCGTGAAAAATTAACATTTGTGATCATGGATGACCTAATCATGATGTACAAATATATCAAATGTCAATGCAGAGATCTATCTAATGATTTCTTATACCTAAGCCTATAAATACACTGATTAGCAAAAGGGTAACAATGTTTTGAACTTTTGACTTTCAGGCTCCATATCTCACCATCCACTACAGCGTTGGATGTAAGACTATCATTTTGTAGACAATCATCTTGGCTCTCTCTCATACATAAAATGGACTTGCAACCATTTAGCATATGATTAGTCATGCAGATTATCGTCATGTAACTGCATTGTTACTGTTTTGCTCTTGGTGGTGGAACAATCATTTTCTTCTTGTATACTACAAATTACAACCTGTTCTCACATTTAGGCCTCATGCACACGACCGTTGTTTGTTTCCGCGTCCGTTCCGTTTTTTTTCACGGATAGGATGCTTCCCCATTAATTTCAATGGGTCCGTCAAAAAATGCGGATGGTCAACCGTTTTCCTTCCGCTTCCGTGATCCGTGTTTTCATTCCGTCAAAAAAATAGTGCATGTCCTATTTTTTTCACGGTCGCGGACAAGGATAGGCATTTTTACAATGATCTGCCATAAAAATCGGATCCGTCAAAAAAAACGGTCCGTCATCCGTTTTTTTTGACGGACGCGAAATTTCAAGGAGGAGCGGACGCGGAGGCAGGCAACGGTCGTGTGCATGAGGCCTTACTAATAGCTCAGTGTGTTATTAGGTTGATTCCCAAGCGAAAGTTCACTGGTCTGAATCAAAAGCAGCCATTAAGAAGATTCCCAAGAAAAGAAAAAACTGCATCATCCAGCTCATCGATAGCGGTATCTCAGCTAAGAAAATTGCCAAACTGCATCATGTAAGTTCCATGACAGTTGGAAGAATACGAGATGAAGTCCAACCATCCATTCCAAAGCCAAGAGGTGGACGTCCAGGCAAAATATCGGAGTCAACAAGTCGGCTCATCTCAAGGTCTATCAGTTCTGGCATGAAAAACACGGCAGTGGAGATGGCTCAAATGCTTTGTAATAGTGAGATCACATATGTCCATGCAAGTACCGTGCGACTCACATAACACAAGTCTGGAATGGTGGCCCAAAAAAGGAGAAGAAGCCTCGATTTCAATGTCATCATGAGATACGTCGGCTCGAGTTTGCAAAAAGGTACGACAGTAGTGGACAGTAGAAGATTGGAAATTGGTGATTTGGAGCGATGATTCGCGAATTCGCAATTATTTTCTTGATTGCAAAAATCAGCAATGTAATATGCGCGTAATGCACGCGCAATACAGGCGTGGGTCACTATAGCTACATATTTCAAGCTGCTAGAAGTTTCCTGAGACTGGAGAAATGGTTGGTACTGCAGAACATTACAATAGCTTTATATGCAGATAGAGTTCTCCGATATATTTGCGATTGCACAAATCGCCAATTAATGATGCGCATATTTTTGCACAATACGTGCAACTTCACATTTTAACAGGTCTGACTACATATTAGTGATTGGTGCACTAAGTATTGTTGTAAACTTGGGACATCACAGCACTATGTCTGTAGAATGTATGTATGGACAGCAGAACCTATCACACTACCTAACACCCTGCACTGGAACCTATCAGCTACACTATATCACAATCTAACCTACACTGACTACCTCCCACTAACTATCTGTATTATATATATAAGCTAACTAACTAACTATGTAATGTAATGTGACACAGGAAAGCAGAGAGCACTGCAATGACACCGCTGTCTCTCTCAGAACTGTAATAAACTGCTGGGAAGGTTCTTATATAGTAAAGGGGTAGGCAACTTTCCTATTGGTTGCTAGGGATTTTGCTAAGCTCAAAAAAAAAAACATTGCAGCCCTCTCATTGGCCCACAAGAAAAAAGGGAAGTTACTGATAAAAAAAATTGAGAATATTCGCGATTAAATTTGCGATATGAATATTCGCGCCCAACACTATATATAATCATACAAATAGATTCCTACATGAGAAGACACTCTCTTCCTCAGGCTATTGATGGTTGATTCACTGAAATTGGGTTTTGGAGGCACTTCTTGTAAAAATAACTTTACCTATTCATCCAAGGAATTATTCTAATATATTTGGAGTTTGGACAATGAGGTCAATTGTCATCTACTCATTGGAATTATTTTGCCATCCTGTGGACCAGCACTGCAGAATAGTAATTTGGCATAAAGAGATTTATGTATTGCTCCAACCTACTATACTACTATATACTGCACATATTATGTACTATACACATGTGCAGCGAGCTCGGAGGAGCCGATGCAGAGGATGGGAGTGGTAGTGCCCCTGATGTAGTGCTGTGTCAAGGCCATTCACTATATGGTCTAGACTTGACTTGTAACTGGCCTGATGGTAGTCTGTGTGATGGGTGTCTGAGCTGCCGTCCCTCACCTGCAAGTAGGCTTGCCATATCTCCGTCTCTTCTACGGCACGATAGCACACTAATGATTCTTACGTGCTGTAAATAATGAAAATGTGAAACTACAGTATCTTAAGCTTTTAAACATGTGCTCTTTAATTTCCATTATAAATGTCCTTCAGGGTTATGTCTACTCAGATGTCTCAAGCCAGGTTTAAACCAAGATAGAATATAACATTATGAAATAATTTTAAATATGAATGGAGATGCTTGTTGAACTGTCCTGCATCTGGGGATCCTCAGTAGGTCACAGAAATTTTACATTTATTCACAGACAACGGAAAAACAAAGATAGAGGGATCTTGTCTGCTGTAACAGACTATTAATTTGTGGTTAACTTCCCATGTATCTATGAAGACTTCCAGATGTTGATCCTTCTAAGTCACTCAGAATTAGACATCAAAGAGCATATTTGCATTTTCTATCATAGATAACAACATTGACATACTGCATGCTGACTCATACAAACCACAGTGGTAGGAAGACTATCATTAATATTCACCCTCTCAAAATCAGCAATATTCTCGGGATCTTTTCTTAAAATAAAAAAACACCTCCACAATCAAAGCACATATTGCATGCATTGTTTGCTGTAATTCTCACTCGTACCACTGATATCCATCATGGTCCGTTTGTGAACATGGTCTCGCATCACACCAACCTTTACAAAAAAACTAAATAACACACCGACTTCTTAAAGCGTATGTGTCACCAAGGTTTTCTTCTGCCAGTTAAAACCAGATAGTGGCACATATCCTTTTTCTAATCTGTTATTTACAATGAGGGCATAACTACTTTGAGGGGGGCACAATGTGGGCATAATTACTGTGAGAGGGCACGATGTGGGAATAACTACTGTGAACAGGCACAACTACTGTGAGGGGGAACAGTGTGGGCATTACTACCATGGTGAGGCACAATATGGGTATAACTATTGTGAAGGGGTGCAATGAGGACATTACTACTGTAAAGGAGTGCAAATAGGGCATTACTACTGTGAGGGGGGTGCAAAGAGAACATAATGTGAGGGGGAAAAATGAAGGCATAACAACTGTGAGGAAGCACAATGTATTAAAGTATGGGGGTGCTAAAGAAAGGAGCTGCCCCAGGTGCCAAACACCTTAGGCACACTACTGTGTATGGGGGCCTTCTGACTGAGCCAACATAGCATATGTATAGTAGGGTTGGGAGGAATACATGTTGCTCGAAAAAGGAACAAGCGGTTGGCCAACAGGTATCTGAAGTGTATGGGAAGCTATAGGCAGATGTACAGGTCTATTAGATGTAGTGCAGTGATATGTGATATGTTTAACCTGCATGTAGTCATTCTGCGGCACCTTCTCCCTCTTCATGCTTGCTGAGTGGAGAGCTCTTCTTGGGAGTATGGTATGCCGTACATCAGTCATTGATCTCTTCCCTGTTGCTTGTTCTCCTCTTTCATACCTGCAGCTACTTTCACTTCTCCACCCTTCATCTTATGTTTTATTTACTGGTTTACACTACATGGTTTTTTGATGACTGAGAAAATGTAAGGAAATGTATACCTGAATTCACAATGAGGGTGAGCTTACACTCAACAGATTTTTCCATGTGCACACAGAATGTAAAAGTAAATTCCCCATTAAAAGTGCCTTGTCTGACCCAGGAAGAAGTACAACAGCGACTTAAAAAGATTAAAATAGACAAATTGCCAGGACTAGATGGCATACACCCCTGTATCCTAAGGGAATTAAGTGATGTCATAGCCAGACCTTTATTTCTGATATTTACGGACTCTATACTGACAGGGAATGTTCCACAGGATTGGCGCATAGCAAATGCGGTGCCAATATTCAAAAAGAGTCAACAAACAGAGCCCGGAAACTATAGGCCGGTAAGTTTAACATCTGTTGTTGGTAAACTGTTTGAAGGTTTTCTGAGAGATGCTATCTTGGAGTATCTCAATGAAAATAAGCAAATAACGCCATATCAGCATGGCTTCATGAGGGATCGGTCATGCCAAACGAATTTAATCAGCTTCTATGAGGAGGTAAGTTCTAGACTTGACAGCGGCGAATCAATGGGTGTCATATATCTGGACTTCTCCAAAGCATTTGACACTGTACCTCATAAAAGGTTAGTATATAAAATGAGGATGCTCGGACTGGGAGAAAATGTCTGTATGTAGGTAAGTAACTGGCTGAGTAATAGAAAACAGAGGGTGGTTATTAATGGTAGATACTCAGATTGGGTCACTGTAACTAGTGGGGTACCTCAGGGGTCAGTACTGGGCCCTATTCTCTTCAATATATTTATTAATGATCTTGTAGAAGGCTTGCACAGTAAAATATCTATTTTTGCAGATGACACTAAACTGTGTAAAGTAATTAACACTGAAGAGGACAGTTTTCTGCTACAGAGGGATCTGGATAGATTGGAGGCTTGGGCAGAGAAATGGCAGATGAGGTTTAACACTGACAAATGTAAAGTTATGCACATAGGAAGGAATAATGCAAGTCACCCGTACATATTAAATAGTAAAACACTCGGTAACACTGACATGGAAAAGGATCTAGGAATTTTAATAAACAGCAAATTAAGCTGCAAAAACCAGTGTCAGGCAGCTACTGCCAAGGCCAATAAGATAATAGGTTGCATCAAAAGGGGCATAGATGCCCGTGATGAGAACATAGTCCTACCACTTTACAAATCACTAGTCAGACCACACATGGAGTACTGTGTACAGTTCTGGGCTCCTGTGAACAAGGCAGACATAGCAGAGCTGGAGAGGGTTCAGAGGAGGCAACTAAAGTAATAACTGGAATGAGGGATCTACAGTACCCTGAAAGATTATCAAAATTAGGGTTATTCACTTTAGAAAAAAGACGACTGAGGGGAGATCTAATAACTATGTATAAATATATCAGGGATCAGTACAGAGATCTGTCCCATCATCTATTTATCCCCAGGACTGTGACTGTGACGAGGGGACATCCTCTGCGTCTGGAGGAAAGAAGGTTTGTACACAAACATAGAAAAGGATTCTTGACTGTACGAGCAGTGAGACTATGGAACTCTCTGCCTGAGAAGGTGGTGATGGTGAGTACAATAAAGGAATTCAAGAGGGGACTGGATGTATTTATGGAGTGTAATAATATTACAGGCTATAGCTACTAGAGAGGGGTCGTAGATCCAGGGAGTTATTCTGATTGACTGATTGGAGTTGGGAAGGAATTTTTTTCCCCTTAAGTGGGGAAAATTGTCTTCTGCCTCACAAGGGTTTTTTGCCTTCCTTTGGATCAACTTGTAGGAAACAGGCCGAACCATGTTACTATGTTACACAGGTAGGGGCATAACTAGAAAAGGCTGGGCCCCATAGAACTTTTTTGAAAGGGACACCCCTCTTCTCCCCCCTGCGAGACTTCTCCAACACCCCACCCCACCCCCCTCCCACAGCTAGTTCAAGACTGGCCACACTCGCAATTCAATTCAACCACCCACTCAGTCATGTAAAAATATGAAAATAAAACACTTATTAGAACTGGACAGGTGGAGGAGTCAAGATTTTACTTTACTTTTCTGTGCTGCCCGGGCATTGTGTGCCCCCTTAGTGCTACAGACTATAGTCATTACCCCTTAGTGGCCTCTTCACCGTAGTTATGCCCCCTTAGTGCCCCCATAAAGTATTTATGCCCCCTTAGTGCTCCCACACAGTAGTTATTCCCCCTTAGTGTCCCTTCACAGTAGTTAAGTCCATTTTGTGCCCCAACATATTATTCATGCCCCCTTACAGTAGTACTGGCCCCTTAGTGCACCTTCACAGTAGTGCTGCCCTATTACTGTCCCTCTTACAATAGTTAAGGCCCTGTGGTGTTAATAAAATAAAAATGTAATTCTCATCTAGCAACGTTCCTCTGATTAATGGACCACATAATGCAGGCATCTCAAGTCTCCCGGATGTTCAAGGAGTCTCCCGCTATTAGATAGTGGGTCCCTGACGCCCGCATGTGAATCAATATATCCCGGGAAGGTTTACTCGCAGTAAACCTTTCCAGTGTTCCGTGAAAAGATGGTACCCGTTAAGATTTGGTACCCTCGTCACTTCCGGTAGTGACGTTGCAGCACCGAAAGCTTCAAAAGAAGGTGTGAGCTCAGAGCTCGGCACCTGATTGGTTTAAAAGAAGGCGGGTTGGTGCCTGCGCAGTACCAACTTGGGTACCGCAATTTCACAGTCAGCGCCTGTGAACGCGCACAGGGAGGGAGGAAAGGAGGGAGGGTACCTTTGATTTACGGGCCAATGCGCATGCGCGAACCGCATTGCCCTGTGAATGCTATTGCCCTGTGAACGCGCAGAGGGAGGGCAGCCACTATCTACTTCCCGCACAATGCGCATGTGCGCCTTGGGAACACGCTGTGTAGGAGCCGAGGGAGGGGAGGGATGCAGGGAGGGAGGTTTGGCCGCAATGTAAACGTTTGGTTTAGGAGCCGAGGAAGGGGAGGGATGCAGGGAGGGAAGAGGGGAGGGACATAGGGAGGGCGGGATTGGCCACAATCTGATTCGTTATTCCCCCTGGTACCATAGTTTAACATGCACATTATGTTATTGTTTATACATTTGAAATGGTAGCTGTAAAACTTTGGTTATTCCTCCTGGGGTACCAATCAGATTGCGGCCAATCCTCGCCCCTCCCTGCGTCCCTCCCCTCCCTCACATAATGTGCACGTTAAACTTTGGTACACCAGGGGGAATAACCAATCAGATTGCGGCCAATCAACGCCCCCCTCCCTGCGTCCCTCCCCTCCTTCGGCTCCTTCACAGCGCGTTCCCAAGGCGCGCATGTGCACTGTGCGGGAAGTAATGTCCGCCCTACCTCCGCGCATTCACAGGGCAATAGCGTTCACAGGGCAATGCGGTTCACGCATGCACATTGGCCCATAAATCAAAGGTACCCTCCCTCCTTCCCTCCCTCCCTGAGCGCGTTCACAGGGGCTGACTGTGAAATTGCGGTACCCAAGTTGGTACTGCGCAGGCGCCAACCCGCCTTCTTTTAAACCAATCAGGTGCCGAGCTCTCAGCTCACACCTTCTTTTGAAGCTTCCGTTGCGGCGATGTCACTACCGGAAGTGACGAGGGTACCAGATCTTAACAGGCACCATCTTTTCACGGAACACCGGCAACCTGTAGCAGTGTCCCTTTCTCGGCCGTTCCTCTGACTCCTCGAGAACTCCGACTGGTGACGTCACATCCTATGACCTGTCAGTCAGAGCTTTAGCCCACCTGCAGCTACTGCGCGTGCGCCAGCCTTACTCGAACTACCGCCACTGTGGCTGCGCGGCATCACATGTCACTGTCAGAAGCCTCGATTCCCCTTATTGCGCCGTCACCCAGGCATAGTAGAAAGTTATTTTTGGTCATACATTATATAATGTTTCACTATGTTCCCATATATGTTTTGTTCATGTTATACTTGCCTTTATACCGTATCAGCACAGCAACCTTGTTATATGTTATGTTCTGCATATGTTTGGAAAATGTAATAAAAAGTTTGTGAAAAAAAGAAAAAAAAGAAAACCTCCCTGAAATGAGAAGTGCACCTCCCTGAAATGAGTTTTCGCAGGTTTGGATGTCTGGTAATGCTCTCCCCAGCAGCAGGCGCAATTCAGTGATGTCATCACGCCTGCTGAACAGGAGAGTGCACAGGCTTTGGGATGATCTTTGGCCTGCGCGCTCTGCATCGCTCCTGCTGGGAACCACACAGGCCGGGGAATGAGGCCCGTGCCCTAATAGATGAAATAGACCTAATTTTCCTATAGTCATTTAGACCACTAATTTGACCCTATTTTCCACCCATTAGTTCATAAAACTTAGCTTTTATTTATAAGCTCTTTTAGAATCTCTTTAGTATCATGAGAGTGGTTTGTTAAAAATCGCAGCAGGAGTAACAGTCCTATCGGCGTATACTCCAAAGCTCTTATAACAGTTTCTGGCCAGTATATTGAATAGCCTACCTAACTGTACTAATTGCTGCTTTTTATTGAAACCCTAACTAAACACTGCCCCCCGACATGTTTCGCCGGACCACCGCATCCTCGGGGGAACCGGGCAAAGTTTAACCTAATGGATGAAAGACACAGCAGTCCAGCTGCTCTGTCTGCCATACTAATGGGCTACTGCAGGCCAAAATTGCTACTGCGTGCCCCATAGCAGCCGCTATGGTTCGCTCCTGCTTACAGGCTTGGAATTACTAATATATATTGCCATAGGGAGAAGGAGAGGGGACCAAACCTGTTCATGTTTTTCAAAACATGACATCTGGGAACAGTTAGACTCCCATAATACACATTTAGGAGTACATTTATTAAGACCTGCGTTTTGGACGCCGGTCTTCATAAACTCCTAAATTGACAGTGGATCTGCCAGCCAGTTCTAAATGGCCTCTATGCCGGCCAGTTCTAAATGTAAGACAGCTCCCTTGCTTTCTTACATTTAGGCCTCATGCACATGAACTTTTTTTTTGCGTTTACGTTACGTTTTTTGCGTTTCGTATATGGACCGCATACGGAACCATTCATTTCAATGGATCCGCAAAAAAATGGAAGGTACTTCGTATGCCTTCCGTTTCGTATTTCTGTTCCATTCAAAGATAGAACATGTCTTATTATTGTCCATATAACGGAAAAGGATAGTACTGTTCTATCAAGGGCCAGCTGTTCCGTTCCGCAAAAATACTGAAAAAGCCATACGGTCGTGTGCAAGAGGCCTTAGGAATGTTTATTTTACGTTTGCGTTCCGTTTTTTGCGTTCTATATACGGACTGTATACGGAACCATTCATTTAAATGGATCCGCAAAAAAAAACTGAAAGTACTCCGTATGCCTTCCACTTCAGTATTTCCCTTTTTCCGTTTCGTTCAAATATAGAACATGTCCTATTATTGTCCACATAATGGACAAGGATAGTACTGTTCTATCAAGGGCCAGCTGTCCTGTTCCGCAAAAAACAGAATGCACACTGACGTCATCCGTATTTTTTGCGGATCTGTTTTTTGCAGACCGCAAAATACTGAAAAAGCCATACGGTCGAGTGCAAGAGACCTTAGACCTTTTTCTACGCCTAAAACAGGTTTAGAAAATGGTAAATGAGACGGGCCTGCCAGTCTGTCCCCTTCCCCGCCCACAATTTTAGACCTGGCGTAAGCAGGGCGAGGTCGCAGATTGCGGTGCAACTAACCTTTGTGCCACAAGTTGCAACTGAAATACGCCTAATTTAGGCGTTTTTCAGATTGATAAATAATCCCCTTGATCTTAAGCAGACCATTAACCATTGGAATATTTTTTTATGCCAGCATAAGTATGAAAAGTGATTATGTGTATGTGACATATTTTCAGTAAACTCAATCAATAAATCCCTGAGTACATATTCAATGTACCTACCGTTATGTAATTTGAAGCACAAATCCGAAATACCAAAACCATTAATTTCACTGCAGCTCAAGTTCTTCATAACTGATGTGTTGGATGAAACTGTGTTAATACTGTTGGGTATATATTAAAAGCTAAACTATCTAAAAATAAAACATCAGCATACTGATAGAAAATGATAGACAATGTGAAACATAAATTTCATTTGGAATCCTTGTACTGAATGATCAAGCCTTATATTAGCAAAGACACTGAAGGCTACTGCTTCACCATGAAACCATTTCAAATGAATGATTAACAAATACACCACACAACAACTTTTCGTCTGCTACTGGGCAAAAACCATTTGTCCTATACTAAATCGAGTTGAAATTGAATAATTTTGAACAGAACGAGTTTTACTCCAACAATTACCTGATCTACATCAAAGTTTGCGTAGTAAACAGTGAATGAAAATGTAATGGAATAACAAAATTACATAAAGTCTTGTTTTTACATTAGTAAATGACATCGCTTGCATTGCATAGTATGCAGATAACTTGGTGTGTCGATGACAAAAGTGTGAAGTGCCTTGTTGTAGCAAATTCCATTCCTGAAGTCTAGAAGCTAGCAGTTCTGACTTTTCTTTAGCTAATGACAGATCTCTTACCAGAAATAATGAGTGAACAGCACCCCCTAAATATTGTAGAGTCGGGTGCACGTCTCCAGGGGATTGGTAAGGACAAAGGCTTCTCTGGCCGAAACGTTGCATCTGGATTAAAGACTCCACTTTGGACACGCTGTCTCCATCCTTTTTTTATTTTTGTCACACTGTTTGGACAGATCTCTTACCAGATCATCTAAATCTGATTTGCTCAGCAAGTGCGGCAGTTGTTCTGGATCATAAAATACATTGTGTCAATCTTCTTCATCAGGATCAGAACCGTCTGTTTCAATTTCCGTTCCTGCTGTGGGAGGGGCAGGCACTGGATTCTCTACATCGAGTGGTACTGTTTTAAGAGCAGACTCACAGTCAGGATACACAATTTGTGACTTGTTTCTCTTTGAATATCCCGCGATTTTAGTCATGCAAAAGTAACAGTCTGAATGGCGATTTTTCTGCTCACGCTAAACCATAGGCACTGCGAAAGCCATTCCTTTCCTTTTACCATTCAACCATTGCGTTAGCCCAGAGTAACACACAGTGCAACAAACATGAGGTGCCCAGCTTTTATCTTGATCTCCAATTTTACAGTCAAAGTAATACTTGTAAGCAAGACTCCCTCGCTTTGTCAGATTCTTGCGCTGATCATAAGTAGTGTATTTGCCACATATGTAGAAGAAATTGTCACGGTTGTTAACACATTTGCGTTTATCCATCTTAAGTTTCAAAACTGATAGCACCATAACAGATCACTTTATCAAAATCTGTCCAGCTTGCCTTATACACTTACTTCCGGACAGGTCTGGACATGTCCATTGGAATATTTCCAATATAATACATTAATATTATAACTGAATAGGCTTTGCATGTATAACTTAAAATCTAGACGTGTCAGACAAATTCCGAGTTCATATTTCGAATCAGCGCACTCATTTTAGTATAAATCACATCTTTTTCTCTCAGTAGCAAAATCATTAATAAACCACGAATATCCAGTTGCCCTCCTCATTTTGTACAATGCTGTTGATGACACGGCCTTAGTTTAGTCTGTGAGCTAGTGACATCCCTTAGACATTTGATGACCTGTACTTATGAAGTACTGGTTCCTGGTAAAATGATAGGTTGCATACTTCAAAAAGAAAAATAACTAGCCTAAAGCCAGTTCCAATTAATAGTGACAGAAAACAGTGGTGTCTCTTTGACCAGCACAGTCGCCACTTCAGGCTAGAGAAGCTACAACCTAGAACTCATGTTTATTGATAGAAAACAGAGCATGTTCTGGATTTAAGGCACCAGAGTTTATATAACTATGTAGCTAAAACTATGGAGGGAATTTATTAACCTATTTACACCAGTCTTTTGGTGTATAAAAGTTGCAAATTTTGAAAAAATAGGAGATTTTTTACCTTTTATACTTTTTTTCACCACTTAAAGGGCGAGAAAAGTTGCTGGGTTTACCAGCCCAACAGATTTACCATAACTGGTATTGGAAATAGGTGTCAATTATGGGGAAAATGTGCTTTTCTGTGACATGGACAACCAAAAGTTGTGGCAAATTAATTAAGAGGTCTGTGACCCTTAAATAATTTAAAGGGTTTCTGTCACCAGATTTAACCCTATTAAATCTGGTGACAGAAACTGATGTCAACAGACCCTGACTCTCCTAATCTTTTGCTTCTGGATGCCCCCGTTACTGCACAATTTTAACTTTTATAATACGCTAATTAGCATCTAGAAGCAGGGGCGGCATTGCTCCTGCTCCTAGAGGCTCTGTTCACCCACCTCAAGTCACGCCCTGCCGTCCTTGATTGACAGGACCAGCGTTCGTCTTCTCCGGCTGGCCCTGTATGCTGGATAAATCTCGCGCATGCGCAGTCCCAGCACACAGGGCCGGCAGGAGGAGACGAGCGCTGCCTGGCCCTGTCAATCAAGGACGGCAGGGCGTGACTTGAGGTGGTGAACTGAGCTTTTGGGAGCAGGAGCAATGCCCCCCCCCTGCTCCTAGAGGCTAATTAGCATATTATAAAATTTATATTTGTGCAGTTATGGGGGCATCCAGAAGCAAAAGATTAGGAGAGTCAGATCTGGTGACAGAAACCCTTTAAAGGATATGGACACCTTTGTAAAAAATAAAAAAAATTTTTACACTAATAAATTTATTTTGTGGAGAAAATAATTTTTCCAATTGGTTCTGTTTATCTAATTATTTTTTCATTTTTGTTTTACAGTCTGCTGTGCTTCCTATGAGTTTACAGAGAATCCGTCATCTGATCAGCGATGAATGGACAATATGTAAGAGATGTAAGAGAGCAGCGGAGGAGGATGGAAGGCACGGGGGGGGGGCATCAGATGTGAATGGGAATGGACAATATGTAAGAGATGTATGAGAGTAGCGGAGGAGGATGGAAGGCACGGGTGGAGGGGGGGGTGATCAGAGATGAATGGATAATATGTAATAGATGTATGAGGGGCGGGGCTGTGTTATCTCAGAGAAGGGAGTGGCAGCAGAGCTGTGCTAGTGCATGTGAAAGCAACAGGAACACCCACAGAGCTGAGAAGACATGACAAACAGTGAGTGAATCTCATAGAAGAACATTTCTGAGTGCATGTAAAGCAAAGCTGATACCAGAAAACTAACAAGTGCAATTTTATGATGTGCGGCATTATTCTCCTTATATTGAGCATAAGGGTAATGAGATTTTTTTTTTCCGTTCAGCCTCTGGGCTGAAAAAAAAATAATGAACGGCACAGATTTCCTCATTCGCATCGATCAATGTGGATGAAAGAATCTCTGCCAAAAAATGTGCAAAAAAAAGAAGTAAGGCCCCATTCACACGTCCGCAAAAATGTCCGCATCTATTCCGCAATTCTGCGGAATAGATGCGGACCCATTCAGTGTGAATGAGGCCGGAGGTGATGCGGAGAGCACACTATGTGCTCGCCGCATCAGCATTTGCGGAGCTGCGGCCGCGAACTTCCGGGTTTCGGCCCCTAAACATCCGGCCGCAGCTCTGCAAAAGGTAGAGCATGTCCTATTCTTGTCCGCAATAGCGGACAAGAAAAGGCATTTTCTATATAGTTCTGGCAATGTGCGGATCCGCAAAATGCGGTGTCCGTGTTTTGCGGATCCGTGGATCCGCAAAACACATATGGATGTCTGAATGAGCTTTACAGGGCGGTGACTAGTGACAAGGGGGGTGACATGAGGTGATCAGGGGTTAATCAGGGGTTAATCGGGGGTTAATCAGGGGTTAATCAGTGACGGGGGGTCTGTGTTCGTGATTGGTGCACTTACATATAAGCAAAAGGGACCACCAGAAGATCAGGCAGCAGGCATATCAGACGCTGTTAACAAAACAGTGTCTGATATGCGATTTTTTTTTAACTACTACAGCCTGCCAGTGCATTTTCAGCGCTGGCAGACTGTAGTTTACGTTCCTCCCGACGCGATTCCTGTGAGCGCGAGAGCGTTCACAGGAAATCTCGCCTCTCGCGAGATGATGCGCCGATGCATCCACCCAGAATAACCTGCCCGCCCAACGCATCCGTGCGTTAGGCGGTCCCGGCGTGGTTAATGCATTTTATTCCAGCTTAGGGCTGATTCAGTTGTCTGTGATCGGCCTGTGTGCTATTTTTGGAGGCCACAAAAAAACAGACAAACATTAGAAAACATTGCATATATCAGACTGTATTATGAATTGCAAAAATACAATTCTTATCTTTAGCAGTGGCCCCTGGGTCACTGCCAGGGGCGGCTTGGCCATAGACCTTACAGCGTAATTTCCCGGTGGGTCCAGGAGGCTGCCTGGACCCTCCTCACGGCTGCTCAGTGGATATTTCTGGGGATGTATTTTGTGCTTCTGGCAGTATTTTATGATGGACTGTGGTATTTGGCTCTGTTGGGGTGGTATAATGTGCCACAATATGGTATAGATGGCTCTGCCTTCCATTCCGCTTCTGGTCATTGCAGTAGGGTGGGGCCCCATTACAAGTTTTGGCCCTATGGTTAGCTGTTAAGTGCTGGCATAATTACTTACATACTGGATATCAGGAGGTATTACCTATTGATACAGTCCCCCGAGAAGTATTAGCCACTGTCACCTGTACAGCTCTTTAGTGATACTGCTATTTGATTTGGTAATCTTTATCTACTTGTAGAGTGTTAATGAAAATCTGATGTCCTGGACATACCAAAGTTTTCTCCACAAATTATAGAAGGGAATGGCCATGGTAGTGTTGGTCCTGTGTATCCAGGGCTGGTGTTAAGGGAACAAACTGGGCGATTGCCCACGGCCCCCATTCTGTAAGGGGCCCCCTGCTTTAGAGAGGCTCCTCAACTGAACACCCATGGAGGTGAGCGGGCGTTCAGCTGAAGAGCCGCACTTTAAACTTCAGTGTGTGTCGCGGCCAGCTACTGCGCAGCTGCCATCCGCACTCCATGTACCTGTCGGCTGCAAAACAGGGTCCTCTGTTGCTGAGGAGAGGCGAGTGAGAGAGTGCCCTGTGCCTCGTAACAGTAGCGTCAGGCAGCAGCATCACGACTATTGCCAGTCCCAAACAATGCCAGGCCCCACAGTGTGTAGCAGAAGGACTCAGAAGGTATCCCAGGTGTAGCAGAAGCAGAAGGTATCCCAGACTGTACACAAATGATTAGCCTGCCTGAAAATGAAGGCAGGCAAAAACATAAGTACCAGGCCGCCAGCAACATTGGGGTTAATGTGACTCATTAACCCCAATCTTGTCACTGCCATGTTATAAACATGATGGGGGTCACTTATTTTTAATGTGAGGCACATAATTTTCTCAATTTGGACCCCATTTGCCACACATTAATGGTAAGTGACTCCCAAGTACCTCCTCAAATAATGGGCAACATGGGGTTAATGTGAGTTACAGAATACAGATGAGGTCTCTTACTATTAATGTGAGGCACACAGGTCCAAATTCATAAAATGATGTTAATAGCAAGTAACTTTTCGTTTTCCGCATGTATTAACCCCATGTTGCCCATTATGCAAGGAGATAGATACTTGATAAGGTTATTGTGAGGCGCATGAAACAGTTGTACCTGTGCCTCACATCAACCCCATCATGTATCACCTTACGGACAAGGATAGGACTGTTCTAATATGGCCAGTATGTTCCTTTGCACTAAATACAAAATGTACATGACCAGTGTCTGTGTTTTGCACATCTACCTTTTTCAGACAGTGTTTGGTCAGTGATTTCCATCAGTGATTTTGAGCCAAAACCAGGTGCGGCTCTAAACACAGAACAGGAGAAGATCTTTCTTTTATACCTTATGTCTGTGGGGGCTCCAATCCTGCTTTTGGCTCACTATAATCACCGATGGAAATCACTGACCAAACACTGACGTGTGAATGAGGCTTAAAATGAGGCCACATGGAGTAGCAATTTGTTCACATATTTGTTTTCATTTATGGAATTGACAGAATGCCAAGGGCCCCCCATAGCAAATCGCTTGGGGGACACATGGTGGCCTAGTCACTGTCATTTTTAGTGTAATTTTAATGGTTCGGTCCATGTGGCTATGTTTTTCTATATGGCTGGTGTGGTGTCTCCCCCTTTTTGTGTGTTTCCCCCCTCTTGTGTTTCAGTGGTACTTACTGGACTCGTCATCTGGAGGTCAACTGTGCTGGGCACGAGTGGTCATTTCTGGTTCTGTCCAGTTCTGAGGTGGGAAAATTCAAGGATCTTGATTGGTCCAGGAGGTAAACAGCAGCAAAATTCTCCTTTATATTGGAGTGCTCCACTGGGGGTCCGTGCGTGTAAGAAGAAAAGAAGACCTGGATCAGCGCCCCACCCACCCTCCCTTAATTTTATATGTCGTGATGTTTATTAGTGGGAGTTTGTCTCCCAGCTAATGCTGGGTGGACTGGTGGTTATTGGTTCTGGAGTTTAATGGATGATTTATTTGGATGGAATTTTATTAAGTTATGCTAATTATTATGTATTATGGTAATTTATTATGCTAATTTATTTATTTATTTTAAGGTTATCCTTATTAAACATCACGGCCGCTTATTTCCCCTTAGAAGGTGTCTGTGTATTCCTTTATTTGTGTTCGGATCGGCTCTCGTAGGTACCTAAATAACAATAAAAGCAGTGGGTTGTGCCTAATCTGCTGAGCGAGGGATAGGCTAAAGGGGCCCATCCCTGTTATAATTGTTAAGAAAAAAGGGGTTGGGAGGGTGGGTACAAGAAACGCCCATCCCATGTGAGCAGGAGGGGGGGTCTCTTATAGTGAGAAAACCCCGCCTCCTCCTCACACAAATCCGGCATAATTGCCTAACACTTGTGTTCGGATCGGCTCTCGTAGGTACCTAAATAACAATAAAAGCAGTGGGTTGTGCCTAATCTGCTGAGCGAGGGATAGGCTAAAGGGGCCAAAAAGACCAAATCATAGGCAAAATTAATATTTAATTAATAATCAGTCAAGCAATCTCCCAAAGGCAGACATCATTTCGACATGAGGATCAGGAATATATCGTGCATAACAAGACGATTTCCAGCGGCCTAACCTCTTAATTACATGCACCGGCACATTATTCCTTGAGGCGGAGGAGGCTGCCCTAATACGGAAAGAATGCCCAGTTATGGACCGGGGTCAACATCCGTATGAGTCAACAACAATCGTATATACCTCAGAAATTTTTGAATGCTTAAGGGTACACCTGTATGGGCTAGCAATGGGTAGTGACTAGGAGAGGCGGCTATGAGACTCAGCCATTGCGTGAAAACAACTATAGGGCACCAATCATTGTTAGTCGGAAAGTAGCGTATAATGGTAGGAACACCACTCTGAGTAGTCTTTGAACTGTATAAAGTTAGCACGTACAGATTGTCCTGCTTCCCTAATTGGTCTTTCCTCAGGAAATTCTTACTGCCCCTGTTGCCCGTAAATTCACCAGGCCGCAGGAAACCATAGAAAGCTAAATACAATGCTGTCTTAACCAACAGGCTGACATATCTCCCAAATGGTTCATTATCCAGTTTACTTGATAATGACTTGAATATACCGCCCGTGACGGGCTGACGCATAGGCGGTCTGACCACTGCTGATTTCTGTATCCCTTTCAAAAACATTTTTACGGGGTGATATGAAAATAACGAAGGGTTATCAGGATACAAGAGGTATAGGTTATGTTGTACCCCTGCCAGGTATGATTTGATAGTGGCTGGAGCTAAATTCAGATTAGAGTGGCAAAAATCTGCAAAAGCTAGGATGTATGAAATTAACCCTGCCCCTCTAGCCGGATGGGTACGTGTAAAATCACAGAAGGCTATCCAAGCAGTGTTGTAAATCCTGCGTGTGGTGCTAGACAACGCTTTGGACATCCATGCTCTGGCGGACACAATATGGGCTGTCAATCCATTATCAAAGCGTCGTGCGGAGGAACCCCTGACGGGTGAGTATCTGCCCGGGGAAACCTGAAAGAAAAGCTCCATGTTAAATCTAGAAAGTGCGTCAGCTGCCACGTTGCTTTGTCCATCAATATGACTAACCACAAAATTAAAATTATTCTGTAATGCGAGCCAAACAAATTTCCTGAGAAAAGACATAATATGTTTAGAAGCTGACCTACCCTTCATAATTATCTCTGACAATGCCTGATTATCCGTGAGAAACATGACAGTCTGATTCTTCCAGCTATGACCCCACATATATGCTGCTGCCACAATAGGGTAGATTTCAAACAGTGCAGAAGATTGACTAAACCCGGGAATACTTAGGACCTGAACCGGCCATTCCGCACAAAACCAACGGGAGCCGTAAATAGCTGCAAAACCATGAGTGGAAGAGGCATCGGAGTAGATTACAGGGGATCGGTTGGACACCGCTGGCATGAAAAAGGAGACCCCGTTCCACTGTTGCAAAAACCCGTCCCACATAATGAGATCCGCAATGGCCTCATTATCAATCTTAATGAGGCTAGTTTGTTCCCTGGCTTGCGGCAGTAAACTGAGTAATCTGGAAATGAAAGATCTACCCTGGGGTATTATTCTCATGGCGAAGTTAAGCATCCCCAGCAAACTTTGCAGTTCGGACTTTGTGACGACCCTAACTAAGGTGAAATGATGTACAAGCAGCCTAATCCTTTGTAGTTTGTCCTGAGGAAGACTGGCCTGCATCTTGACTGAATCCAGACAAACACCTAGAAACGTGATTACTGTAGATGGACCTTCAACCTTGTGAGGCGCCACTGGGACCCCAAGATCGTTGAACATGTTAGAAAGAACCAGCAGATCCTGTGGAGGCTTATCCGGAGGTTCGATGAGTAAGAAATCGTCGAGGTAATGAATGACATGGTGTATACGGAAGGTGTTTGTCAGGACCCAGTGAAGTGCAGTAGCAAATTGATCAAAAATCCAGGGGCTGGACTTAGAACCGAATGTTAATTTGACCGAAAAATAATACTTTCCTTGCCACTTGATGCCGTGCCATGGCCATAACTCGGGTTGTATCGGGATCAGCTTAAAGGCATCAGTAATGTCTGCTTTAGATAACCACGAACCCTGACCCAAACTGATAATAACCTGAATGGCCTCGTCAATAGAAGCGTATTTCATCGAAAATTCTTCTGATGGTATGAGTGAATTCAGGCTCGGAACTTGTATGGAATGAGGGGCTGATAAATCGTAAATCAACCTTTTCTTGTTACTGAATTTCCCTGAAACTATGCCAATTGGATTGACCCTCCAATTCGCAAAGGGGGTTCAACAAAGGACCTATCAAATAACCCCTGTCTAGTTCGGTCTGAAGAAGACTAGTAACTGCCTCTGGGTCCTTAGCTGAAGACAGTAAATTCTTACACTCATAAGTAGAATGGGGAATGGCTAATAACCCAGTATGAAACCCTGCAGTTAAGCCACCCAGAATGTACTGTACCAGGACTGGTCAGGATGCTCCTGCAAAAACAGCCGCAAAAGATCGACATCGACCACGCTTAGTCATGCCGAGTTTTTATTTTTCTGAGGACATGCAATACTAGGGTGTGCTCTGTAGCAATTAGAGCACAAATGTAAAAGCCTGCATTGGTTGTAATGGCACGCGGAGTAGTTATAATTGTTACAAATCTGGGACTTACCTAAGTATTTTATAGGACGTCCCAGTTTGTCCGTGCCTGGTGTGGCCCTAGAAGTAGATGGGCCGGAATTGTACCTAGAAAGCACCGTGTCAGTAGTACTACTAGCGTTGGAACACCACCCTGCAGTATGCGTGTAGGAGTTGCATACAGAACATGACGGAGCCTTCAGACCCGCGAAGTGCCGGCAAAAAAGCTCCGTGTCAATATTGGACCAGTTAATTGTTTGCTGAAACTGCGTCAATGCAGCCGCAGCTTTGGCCGAAAAAGAGCGGTGGTAGTCGTAAAATGCCGTGCCCCGTATTTGTAACCTAAATCTACCACTTTATATAAGTAAAGGTCAAGCTCCTCTCATCTTTGGGGGCTTGCTGAGCATAGCACTTCCCGATACAGGCTAAATGCGAGTATGAATTCCGGTATGCTAAGTTTCCTGTTCAATCTGGCGTCTTTTGACTTGAGCACCACAGACACCTCGCCACATGCTATGGTCTTGTTCTCTGGTACCTCGTGTGCAGCTATCAACAAGGACGCCAGATTGACATCCTTACCGTCTAAAATATCTTGGCGAATGCTAGATGGGATGAAGTGGGAAGGAGCAATGGTCGGGATTACACCGGAAACACCTGACACACTAGGTTGCTCACTGCTGGCGTCCGCTGAAGATCGAGTAGCCAGAGTGGAAGCAGCAGAGTTGGCCTCCACTGTCTCCAACCTGGCTTGAAACTCTGCCATGGATGTTGCCAGCGTATTAATGACAGCGTGCAACTGGGTAGCGAAGTTTGCAAGGTGTCCATAGAAACAACATCTTGAGATGTAGAAGAGTTATCCTCCGACAACAGGCAGAAAAAGTTCTGCCTTCCTTGCGGATGCCGGAAAAGGGACACCTCTTCTGCGTAACTCCGCCATAAGCCTCGGGACTGTCCAGGACCTCAAGGACTGCGTAGTACCCTGTTCTGACAGATGATCTCCACTGCCAGCATTGGAGGAAGCACTTTCATCAAGAGCTTGCGACATGTCTAAATTAAACATAACGAGAATAAGCGCCAATACACCCAGTATACCTGTGAGCAAGCACCCCCGCTCCCCGTGCTCTGGTGACCAACCCCTGGTGACAAGCTGTTACGTCTAGAGGAAACACTGGTCCACCGTCCTGAAATATAACTAGAAAATACATCTAGGAGTACCTTAGTGAGACCTGCTGCACACGAGTAGAGAGTGAACAATGTATGATCGGGAACGTGACACCTGCGTGAGCCTAGCCGTAACTGAGATGTACCTACGACTGGCGTCCTGATAATATAGATAGACCAATGGAGAGGCCAGCTAAGCCTGAACCTATGGCTGGGTTGTAAGAACCGCCGCCTGACTGCTACAACAACCATCCCTGATATTACGACCCGTTGTGTCAGTAGTCAATGAGCCAGGTGTAAGCGATGCATCTACAGACGTGGTAGGATGCTAGGACCCTGGAGCAACCACCTGCGGAACTGACCGTGAGCAGGAAGGGACCGCTATGCGTTTGACATGACCGGAAGGGCTAACGCCGACAGTCTACAGGCGTGGTAGACAGTGCGTAGTATGCCAATTAACGTCCGTGCGAATACGTGAAATAGTTATACAAGGGTAAGAGTGGAAATGGTACTGCTGAGGGAAGTCCTACTAATTACCCGCAGAAAGGTGAACCTGTAAGCAGAAAATGTACTGCCTTAGTAACACCAACCGTCTAACACTACCTAACCGGACGAGAATAGTCGTGAGCTGGTCGTGCGTGAGAAACCCCGTAAGCCGAGCCAGGAGTGGGCCGGACCTGTGTCGCGGAATGATACTAATAATGCCTGATGTGGCCTATCGTAGTATTACTTGAAGACCCTAACGAACCAGTAGATTGCCTGAAGACGTGACAGGACTTTTGAGCGTGCCTGAAGGCGTGACAGGATTCACAACGAGTCTGAAGACGTGACAGACAACCCTGTGTGAACGTAAGCAACGAAATATATGGTGCGTACAACCTTGACCGAAGCCAGACTGACACCCCATGCACTATTCCTTTTTTTTTTTTTTTTTTTAAATACCTACCTGATGCGAGAAGCTGCGTCACTACCTAAAACCCAAGACAACCTATTAAGTATATGAAATGGAAACCCCCCTCCCTTTTTATTTTTTATTTTTATTTTTATTTACCGAATAGAAAGATGTAATAAGACTCTCTGAATAGCAAAGGGAACCCGCACGCCACTAACTGCGAGAGGTAGCCAATATGCTGAAAAACAAGGAAGTATTAAGAGTTTAACCTGAAAACGTACCTGCCGCCTGACAAATACACAACCCAATGTATAATTTTTTTTTTTTTTTTTTTTTACCTTAGGCAAGGAAAGGACAAGCCCAAACCACTTGAGAAGCGTGTACCCAGAGAGCCCTAGAATACGTCTGGGGAACAGTAATAATAAGATACCATCATACACCACCTAACAGATAATGCATATACACCATATGAATTTGCGACACTGAAAGAAGATGGTCAGGACTCCCCTCTAGTTCAGTGACATAGTGACTACTGGCATAAGGAGAGCCTATAGGCCCAGACCACCACTAAACGATACCTAAGGCATGTCAGACAGAAATTAACAGGGGTTGGGAACCCTCTCTTGGCCAGCCCTGCCATAATAGTGTACCTGACCGCACCTAGACCCGTAGAAAGAGGCACATGATGCGAAAGCCAGTACATCACTGAGGCCAGGCGTTGGCTGTAGCAGCAACGTCACAGCGGGACAACTGAGGATGCTGTATACGGACAGTCGGCAACGAACCAGGTGTCAAATGGCAGAAAATGTGCGTCACATCACTACATGATTTAATCACGCAGAGAAAGCCAGCGTGGGGCACCGAACACATCATGTGCCTCCCTGGCTGAACTAATAACCCCTGTACCATACACTGCCCATTCCTGTATCAAGCCAGCTAATATGAACCATGCTGATAAGTAGACAGTACCATGCAAGCAAGTAAATACATTGATAACAGAGAAGCAGCTGCTTAATGTATCCCGTATTACACATATATGTAGGATGCTGCGTATGGTAGTGTAGGGATCGGACCTCAGTAGATGCCAGGTCCTACCTTGCCAGCACTAAAATCCATCCCTCTGCCACCTGCATGCGGCTCATAGCTGCACATAGTCGGCCAGACTGGCCCGGCGTTGAGACGCTGCGGCGTGCCGAGGACAGGAGCCGGCGCGGTGTACACACGTGCTGTACCCGGAAGTGGAGGCTGAAGCACGTGACCGCGCGGGCTGACAGTCCTGGACCTGCCTGGAGTGAATAGCGGCGAACCACGGGGCAGAGCCTGAAGCGGCGGCCTGCTATTCCCTGCAAAAACGGGCTCCCTCCAGAAGTGAGAGGTGGCCCCGATCTTACCCGCTCGTCGGCGCCTGTGAAGGTGAGATGGGACACCCGGCTGTAGAACAAGAAACGCCCATCCCATGTGAGCAGGAGGGGGGGTCTCTTATAGTGAGAAAACCCCGCCTCCTCCTCACACAAATCCGGCATAATTGCCTAACACTTATTGGAAGTTGGATAATGACTATGTGACTTGGGCCACCATGTGACAGTGTTGTTGGTAAATTTTTACAGGATTTGGGGCCCCACATTTGATTTTGCCCAGGGCCACATATTGTCTAAAAACGGCCCTGTGTGTATCTCCACATTATGGGTGACAGCAGAAGGGGCCACATACTATTTAGTACTCCTCTTAGTCTCTCGCACTTTTGTACCTCCTACACATCCATTGTGCTCCTTGTATGCCCTCACGATAATATTTTCCTCTCTGTGCCACCTAAACACGCTTCTCTTTAGTGATAAAGCTATCTGATCTGGTTATATTTATCTACTTGTAGAACATTTGTGAAAATTTGATGTAGTCAAATTTATGCAGAACTATAGAAAATTCTGAAGGGTTCACAAACTTTCAAGCACTACTGCAGATACTTTTAGATGCTTTCAGTTATAGTGATCTGTTTTGGTGACATACTATCTATGAAAATCTATAATCTATAAAAGTAGCAGTAGTTTTATGTGGTGGAAGTTGAGCAGAAAATGATTTTCCAGAAAGCTCTGCAGCTTTCATATGGCTCTGCTGTGGCCTGCAGCTCCTTCATCTTAATTGCTCTTGCTAAAGATAGGACGCCTTTAATGCAAAATTATTTTTTAAATTGAATGTCAGAAGTGGGGTTGCTCAGATGATTCACATTGCTGGGAAAGGAGGATTCAAAGCTAGATAAAAATTACATAAAACACCTTTGGGTGTTATTTAAAATGAAATCATTCATCGTTTTTGGCTCCTATATTTTCTTTTGTGACATGAAAGCTGCCAACCGTTGACTACTATAGACCTGCAAGAAAATGGAAATTTTTATTATATATATATATATATATATATATATTGTGGGGAGTCGCTCTGGTAGACAGCGGTGCGGGTGCAGTTTAGAGGCAAAACAAGGAGTCCAGATTGTGCAACAAACAGTGTTTTATTCACACTTGCACACCATAAATGAAAAAACAGTCTCTTTGGTGACAGTTCACACACAACGGAAATAACGTGGCAAAACAAAAACAGGCCAACACAGGTTCAGTCACCTGGGAGGTGTAGGTGCAGGTTCGCACCACGCTGTCGGCCCAGCCGCAGGAGAATCCAGCTTCAGGTAGCCAGGAACAAAACACCTCCTTGCTGAGTTCTTTCCTCCAGGACAGAGAACTCCTCAGCCCTGTTAGCAGCTCCAGGATAATCACCACCTCCAGCTGCTGAGCTGGCTGAGCTTTTAAACCCAGCCCAAAACCAGGACTGGGTCGTGGGGAGCAGCCACCCACCCTACACTTTAGCTGCTCCCGGTAAGAGCCGGCCCGGATCGGCTTTGCAGCCATGCTATTTAAACTCTGTCAGTAGCACTAGCTGCTGCTGACATCAACAAAACGGGCTCTTACCTCACCGAGGCTATGAACCTCGGTGACACATACCTGCCATCCACGACGGCACCCTGCACCTTACCACACCCCCTTTGTTCAGCCCTGAGGGGTGGACACATGTGAGGCAGTGGACGCGGGAAAGGGCATCTGCATTTCCCTGCAAGCGACCTGCCCTATGTTCCACGGAGAACTTGAAATTTTGAAGGGACAGGAACCACCTGGTGACCCGAGCATTCCTCTCCTTGGCCTGACTCATCCATTTGAGGGAATGGTCGGTCACCAGACGGAACCTCCTCCCCTAACAGGTAGTAGCGGAGAGATTCGAGTGCCCACTTGATAGCCAGGCACTCCCTCTCCACTATACTATATCTGGACTCGGCGGGACTGAGCTTACGGCTCAGGAAGACAACGGGATGTTCGTCCCCGTTGACCTCCTGCGACAGTACTGCACCGAGGCCTACCTCCGAGGCGTCGGTCTGTACGACAAACTCCTTGTTGAAGTCGGGTGTCACCAAAACCGGGGACCCACACAGGGCCGACTTCAACGCGGCGAAGCCTCCTCCGCCTTCTCACT
The DNA here is from genome assembly GCA_033119425.1 of Bufotes viridis. Taxonomy (NCBI): domain Eukaryota; kingdom Metazoa; phylum Chordata; class Amphibia; order Anura; family Bufonidae; genus Bufotes; species Bufotes viridis. The sequence continues at coordinate 441,131,281 of CM065589.1, forward strand.
CCAGCTAACCCTCCCAGACTTTCGCCCCTTCAACAGGTCTGTCAATGGCGCTGCTATTGTGGCAAAGTGGGGCACAAACCTCATGTAGTATCCTACAATCCCCAGGAACGACTTTACCTGCCTGGTGGTGACCGGTCGGGGCCAGTTACGAATGGCCTCTACCTTAGTTACCTGAGGTTTGATGACTCCCCGCCCGATTACATATCCCAGATATTTGGTCTCTTCCAACCCAATCGCACACTTTTTTGGATTGGCGGTTAGTCCAGCTTTCCTCAGGGCATCCACTACCGCCTGCACCTTGGGTAAATGGCTTTCCCAGTCGGTGCTGTGGATGACTACATCATCTAAGTAGGCCGAGGCGTACCGACGATGTGGTCGCAGCACTATGTCCATTAACCTCTGGAAAGTGGCGGGGCGCCATGCAGGCCAAAGGGTAACACCTTGTAGTGATACAGGCCCTGCTGGGTAACAAGCGCGGTTTTTCCTTAGCCGCCTCCGTTAAGGGTACCTGCCAGTACCCTTTAGTGAGGTCCAGCACAGAAAAATAACGGGCTTGTCCTAAATTTTCAACAAGCTCGTCTACTCGGGGCATGGGATGCGCGTCAAACTTGGATACTTCATTTAACTTGCGAAAGTCGTTGCAGAACCGTAACGTCCCATCCGGCTTAGGTATTAGGACTATGGGACTGGCCCACTCACTCTTCGACTCCTCAATGACATCGAGCTTCAACATTAACTGCACTTCCTCCGCGATGGCCCGCCGCCGAGCCTCGGGTACCCGGTATGGTTTTAACCGGACCTTGGCCTGAGGCTCAGTGGCGATGTCATGTCGGATGAGAGACGTGCGGCCAGGGAGGTCGAGAACACATCCGTGTTCCGACTGAGGAACTCCTGACTTCCTGAACTTGTTTGGAAGACAGAAGACAGGCTGTCTGCAATTTTACCGTGGTTACGGCTTCACAGGCCTCGAACTGTGGGGCTGGACCCTTTTCACCTAGAAGCCCTGGCCGGGGGCTGTGGTCGTCGGCCGCGTCCCTATCTTTCCACGGCTTAAGTAAATTCACGTGGTACACCTGCTCCGGCTTGCGCCGCCTGGCTGGTGTACCTTGTAATTCACTTCCCCTACCTTCTCGATCACCTCATAGGGGCCCTGCCACCTAGCTAGGAATTTGCTGTCAAGGGTGGGTACCAGAGCCAAAACCCGATCTCCCGGATTGAAGTCCCGTACCCGAGCCTGACGGTTGTACACCCTACTCTGGGCTTGTTGCGCTGCCTCCATATGCTCCCGGACCAAGGGCAACACCCTTTCCATCCGTTCCTGCATCTGGGCGACATACTCAATGACACTTTTGTGGGGACAGGCTGTTGTTCCCATGCTTCATGGCGATATCCAACAGGCCCCGAGGGTGTCTGCCATAAAGCAGTTCGAAGGCGAGAACCCAGTAGAGGCCTGGGGTACCTCTCGCACTGCGAACATGAGATAGGGCAGAAGCAGGTCCCAGTCCTTCCCATCTCTAGACACCACCCTTTTTAACATATTTTTTAGAGTTTGGTTAAACCTCTCAACAAGACCGTCTGTTTGCGGATGGTAAACGGACGTCCGTAACTGCTTTATACGCAACAATTTACACAGTTCCTTCATTACTTTGGACATAAAAGGGGTCCCTTGGTCTGTCAGAACCTCTTTTGGCAGGCCCACACGGGAAAACATCTCCATTAACTCTTTGGCAATGAGCTTAGCTGAGGTATGTCGCAGAGGCACCGCCTCCGGATACCAGTGGCATAGTCGAGAACTACCAGAATGTGTTGGTGGCCCCTAGCAGACTTTGGTACAGGCCCAATTAAATCCATAGCAATTCGCTCAAGCGGTACTTCAATAATTGGCAGAGGTACCAGAGGACTACGGAAATGTGGCTGGGGGCTAGTTACCTGACAGGTTGGACAGGACTTACAATAATTTTCTACTTCCTTGAACACACTGGGCCAATAAAACCGCTGCAGTATGCGGTCCTGGGTTTTCTGCCACCCCAGGTGTCCCCCAAGAACATGTTGGTGGGCAAGCTCCATGACAAGCTTGCGATACGCTGTGGGCACCACCAACTGTTCAACAGGTTCACCTCGGTTTGGTTCACCCGATACAACATATCCTGCAGAACAATAAATCGTGGGAACATTAATTCAGCCCCTGGTTTCTGGGGTTTACCATCAATTTCCAGCACATTCTCCCAGGCCCTGGTTAGGGTTTGGTCCCGGTGTTGTGCGGTCCCAAAATTTTCCCGGAGACATTGAGGTCTGCCAACTCAGGTCCCGGTGGCAAGTCCTCCGTGTCTCCCACCATTACACTCAGTGGGGTTGTCTCCCCCACTACCGCTGCAGCAGTGGTCACCCCTACCGCTGGCCCTTCAGACTCGGGCTCCCAGGGTTCTGGCCTTCCAGGGTATCAGGCCACTCTGCTAGGGTTACCCCTGTCTCAGGGCTATTAGTCACTTTCATCTCAGGCCACAGTGACGGAAAACCAGGAAGTCTCTCCCAATTATTAGTTCATAGGGCAGCTTTGTGGAGATCGCCACTTCACAAGTCCAGGTGCCGACCGCCGTGGACAGAGACATTACAGCAGTGGGATAGTCCTTTAAGTCTCCGTGTATGCACACCACACCCACTGTCCGGCCCGTATACTGGGTGGGCTGTACCAGGGCAGCACTTACCAGGGTTACCAGGCTCCCTGAGTCCAACAGCGCCACTGCCAGGTTATCCCCGACTTGCACCTGGCACAGATGACGATTGTCTATTGTCCCGGGGATGCCGGTCGCACACAGTCTCCGGGCATACATGGAAGCCCGGTACCCATAATTAGTCTCCATGGGTTCCCCCACTGTGGACAGTTGGCCCTTATGTGTCCAGGCTCCCGACACTGCCAACAGACCACTGAGGACGGATCTGCAAGAGGTACATCCCGGGCGGGTTTGGCCGGCCGCCGGGACTGGGGTGGAGATTTCCGGGGTTTGACTGGCCCCCTCCCAAAGAACCCCCTGCAGGTTTCTGGTGGCCTCATATCGCTCCACCAGGTCGACCATCTCAAGGGCATCGGTGGGGATACCTGGCCAATCCAGTGTTGAAGGGGGTAAGGCAAGGCCCTCCAAAACATGTCAGCCAGCAGCCGGTCCAGCATAGCAGTCGGACTTAGAACCTCAGGCTGCAGCCATTTTTGCAACCTGTGCAGCAACTCATAGTACTGCGGCCTGGCGGGTTCAGCCACTTTGAAGTCCCACTGGTGGACCCGCTGAGCCCGGACCAACACGTTTACCCCCAGTCTGGCCAGGATCTCCCCCTTCACCGTGGAATAGTCAGCAGCCTGGTCGTCTGCCAAATCAAAAAAACTTGCTGGGGTCCGGATGCCAGGAGCGGAGCAACCACCTCGGCCCACTGGTCACGGGGTAGCTTTTCCCTCACGGCGACCTTCTCAAAAACCGCCAGGTGCGTCTCAACGTCGTCTGCGGGGTCATTTTGGGATCGCCGCACGGACCGCTTTCCGGGCATCATGGACGTGGTGGGACGCTCCTGCCGCCTGTAACGCCATCACATGTTGTAGCAGTAGTTGGTTGGTCTCCCGCTGCTGCACGTTAGCCTCTATGAGAGCCTTCACAGCAGCCTCCATGTTGCCAGAAACTCCTGCTTGCAGCTTTGCTGGCTTAATATATTCCATGCACTTTAGAAAAACAAAACTTCGGCGTTCACGCCAGCCTCACTGCGCATGCCCGCATCCGACACCAAATGTGGGGAGTCGCTCTGGTAGACAGCGGTGCGGGTGCAGTTTAGAGGCAAAACAAGGAGTCCAGATTGTGCAACAAACAGTGTTTTATTCACACTTGCACACCATAAATGAAAAAACAGTCTCTTTGGTGACAGTTCACACACAACGGAAATAACGTGGCAAAACAAAAACAGGCCAACACAGGTTCAGTCACCTGGGAGGTGTAGGTGCAGGTTCGCACCACGCTGTCGGCCCAGCCGCAGGAGAATCCAGCTTCAGGTAGCCAGGAACAAAACACCTCCTTGCTGAGTTCTTTCCTCCAGGACAGAGAACTCCTCAGCCCTGTTAGCAGCTCCAGGATAATCACCACCTCCAGCTGCTGAGCTGGCTGAGCTTTTAAACCCAGCCCAAAACCAGGACTGGGTCGTGGGGAGCAGCCACCCACCCTACACTTTAGCTGCTCCCGGTAAGAGCCGGCCCGGATCGGCTTTGCAGCCATGCTATTTAAACTCTGTCAGTAGCACTAGCTGCTGCTGACATCAACAAAACGGGCTCTTACCTCACCGAGGCTATGAACCTCGGTGACACATACCTGCCATCCACGACGGCACCCTGCACCTTACCACAACATATATATACTGTATATATATATATATATATATATATATATATATATATATATATATATATATATATATATATATATATATATATATATATATATACAGTTGTGTTCAAAATTATTCAACCCCCACTGAAATTGAGTGTTTTGGCCAGTTTGACATTGATTTTGATCATTTCAGTCATCTTGTTTACAATTAAATCAAAGAGGCACTTGTAAGTCAGACAAATATAACATAACATTTATAATGAAATAACCACAAATGTCTTTTCTGTGCTCACATCATTATCAGTTTTATTCAACCCCAAGTGACATTCAATCTTAGTACTTAGTACAACATCCTTTTCCAGTTATAACAGCTTTTAAGCGTGAAGCATAGCTTGACACAAGTGTCTTGCAGCGATCTACGGGTATCTTCGCCCATTCTTCATGGGCAAAAGCCTCCAGTTCAGTCACATTCTTAGGCTTGCGCGCTGCAACTGCTTTCTTTAAGTCCCACCAGAGGTTCTCAATCGGATTTAAGTCTGGTGACTGAGATGGCCACTTCAAAATGTTCCAGCCTTTAATCTGCAACCATGCTCTAGTGGACTTGGAGGTATGCTTGGGATCATTGTCCTGTTGAAAGGTCCAACGTCTCCCAAGCCTCAGGTTTGTGACGGACTGCATCACATTTTCATCCAATATCTCCTGGTACTGAAGAGAATTCATGGTACCTTGCACACGCTGAAGCTTCCCTGTACCTGTAGAAGCAAAACAGCCCCAAAGCATGATTGACCCCCCCGCCATGCTTCACAGTAGGCAAGGTGTTCTTTTCTTCATAGGCCTTGTTCTTCCTCCTCCAAACATAGCGTTGATCCATGGGCCCAAACAGTTCGAATTTTGTTTCACCAGTCTACAAAACACTATCCCAAAACTTTAGTGGTTTGTCTACGTGACTTTTGGCATACTGCAGTCGACTCAGCAAGGGGGTGCGCCTGGGAGTTCTGGCATGGAGGCCTTCAGTACGCAGTGTGCGCCTTATTGTCTGAGCTGAAACTTCAGTACCCGCATCTGACAAATCTTTTTTCAGTTCCTCAGCAGTCACACGGGGACTTTTCTCCACTTTGCGCTTCAGGTAGCGCACAGCAGTCGAAGTCAGCATCTTCTTTCTGTCACGACCAGGTAGCGTTTCAACAGTGCCCTTTGCCTTGAATTTGCGAATGATGCTTCCTATGGTGTCTCTTGGTATGTTTAACATCTTTGCAATCTTCTTATAGCCAGGGCTTTTTTTCTGGCGGAACGCACCGGAACGGCGTTCCGCCACCTATTTAGGATTTTACACATTATCGGTATCGGCATGTAACTTGCCGATACACCAATAATGTGAATACTAGTGCGCGCTTCTATTATGGAAGTGCGCACTAGTATAGGAACGGGGAAGGAGCGGGGAAGCAGCGGTACTTCCCTTCCTGGTCCTCCGGCCGGCACTTTACTGTTCTGACCCCGTACAGCGTCAGGACGTAGTGCGCGCACTATGACCTGATGCTGCACGCTGTCACATGACAGTACAGCGCAGGCCGGACATAGAGGAGCGCGACGCCGGACCCGGAGATGAAGAGGAGCCGCAAGAACTGGAGAGGTGAGAGGAGTTTATTATTTAGGGGGGGATAACTGATCTGAGGTCTGATAAGGATGGGTTAAGTCTCATCTGAGGTCTGATAAGGGGGGTTAAGTCTGATCTGAGGTCTGATAAGGAGGGGTTAAGTCTCATCTGAGGTCTGATAAGGGGGTTAAGTCTCATCTGAGGTCTGATAAGGGGGGTTAAGTCTCATCTGAGGTCTGATAAGGGGGTTAAGTCTCATCTGAGGTCTGATAAGGGGGTTAAGTCTGATCTGAGGTCTGATAAGGGGGTTAAGTCTCATCTGAGGTCTGATAAGGGAGGTTAAGTCTAATCTGAGGTCTGATAAGGGGTTAAGTCTGATCTGAGGTCTGATAGGGGGTTAAGTCTGATCTGAGGTCTGATAAGGGGGTTTAAGTCTAATCTGAGGTCTGATAAGGGGGGTTAATAAAGTCAGTGAAAAGGGGGGATGGTGTGGAAATTTGAAGTTGGCACTAGTGTGTGTATATAAATATATATGTTACCACGGGCTTTATTAATAATTTACATTTATAAGTGCCAAATGCAAATTTCGACACCACAACACCCCCACCTCAGTGACTACCAACTAATATTATTATATATAAAATATCGGCTATCGGCCTGAAAGTTAACAAAATATCGGTATCTCTAAAGGGGCGGTTTTAGTGGGCGGTCCTAGGGGTGGGTAGGGGCGTGGCCAGGGGAGGGGGGGGGTGAGTTCCACCACCTTTTCTATGAGAAAAAAAGCCCTGCTTATAGCCATTGCCCTTCCTGTGAAGAGAAATCACCTTCTCTCTAGTCTTCCTGGACCATTCTCTTGACTTCACCATGTTTGTAAACACACCAGTAAATGTCTAGAAGGAGCTGAGTATTACAGTCATTTTACATCTGCCTAATTGGTGCTTATTATGCTTGATTGCTGCTCCTTGACATCCACAGGTGTTTTCAATACCTGATCGAAAACACTTGAATGAAACTCTGTTCTTAAGAGTGGTAGTCTTTAAGGGGTTGAATAATTGTGTCAATGAAGAAATCACAAAAAAAACATTTAATATTGTATTACAAAAACAATTGATGTAATTTTAGTTGCATTTGGTTCTTTAAAAAGTCCTTGTAAGATTTCATTCTGAACACAATTACAAATGTACACTAAATTCCCTAAAACCCTTTACAGCATTGGGGGTTGAATAATTTTGAACACAACTATATATTGTAAGTACATGTTTCTTTCTAAAGACTTAAAGATGTCATTTTTTCTTATCATTTTTAGTTATTACCAAAATATTAGAGACCCATTATATTATGTTCTGATACCTATGACTGCACTAAATGCTGCTCCGTGATACAATACATATTGTAGACTGACATTAACCCTGATTTACCGGTAAGTCTAGTTTTCATCCTTATGATCATACCATCATGAAAATAAGTAAGATTATATCCAAACACTGGCGTAACTATATGGGTTGCAGTGGTCGCAGTTGCGACCGGGCCCCCTTGCCAGTGGTGCTGTATAGAGATGTCCTGAACTATTCGCCGGCGAACATTTCCCGGCGAACATCGCTTGTTCTCGTTCGCCGCGGCGGGCGAACATTTGAGATGTTCGGTCCGCCCCCTATACATCATTATTGAGCAAACTTTGACCCTGTACCTCACAGTCAGCAGACACATTCCAGCTAATCAGCATACCCTGCCTCCCAGACCCTCCCACCTCCTATCAAAAAGCAAGGACAGCATCCATCTTAGATTCATTCTGAAGCTGCAGTGTTAGTTAGAGCAGAGAGAGTGTTGCTGCTGCTGAATTAATATACGGATTCTAAGGAAAGCGTCAGCTACTAGTGTTCTGTGTCCACTCCAGTCCTCAAAGACTCATCTGCTGTAAGGACAGCGTTCTGACAGCACCCTAAAAAGCCCTTTTTAGGGCTGGTACATCAGTCTGCTTTTTAAAAAAAAGACTGTACTGTGTGCCCACCACTCATATCGGGTGGCACAGTACCTTGCAGATAAAAAGTCATTTAATTTTTACCTTTTAATATAATTTCAGTTGCCTGCCACTGCCAGTGTGTGTCAGGCCCACACAGACTGTACTGTGCCCACTGCCAGTGCCCACCACTCATATCCGGTGGCACAGTACCTTGCAGTAAAAAGTCATTTAATTTTTACCCTTTAATATAATTTCAGTTGCCTGCCACTGCCAATGTGTGTCAGGCCCACACAGACTGTACTGTGCCCACTGCCAGTACCCACCACTCATATCGGGTGGCACAGTATCTTGCAGATAAAAAAGTCATTTAATTTTAACCTTTAATATAATTTTAGTTGTTTGCCAGTGTGTGTTAGGCCTACACAGACTGTACTGTGCCCACTGCCAGTGCCCACCACTCATATCGGGTGGCACAGTACCTTGCAGATAAAAAATTCATTTAATATTTACCATTTTATATAATTTCAGTTGCCTGCCACTGCCAGTGTGTGTCAGGCCCACACAGACTGTACTGTGCCCACTGCCAGTGCCCACCACTCATATCGGGTGGCACAGTACCTTGCACACATAGTACCACTAATCAAAAAAAAAATGACAGGTAGAGGCAGGCCACCCCACAGGGGCCATCGTGGTGCTGTGATTTCCTTTGGCCCTAGAATAATGGCCAGTGTTCAGAGGCCACATACTCTGAACTCTAAAAATTCCGAGGACATAGCTGATACCCAATCTTCTACAGCTTCCGCTCGGAACCTTGACGCACCATCCTCCTCCAGCTCAGCTTCCGGCACCTCTCAAGTTACCACTCGCCCGCCCGCCACCACCAACACTAGCACCACAGCCGCTTCATTTGATCTGTCAGAGGATTTATTTACACATCATTTGGAAGAAATGATTGATGCGCAACCATTATTGCCAGATGATGTAGATAACAGGGATATGTCTCAGTCAGGCAGCATTACACACATGGACGTACGGTGTGATGATGATGATGTTGTACCCGCTGCTGCTTCCTTTGCTGAGTTTTTCAGATACAAGTGAAGCGGTTGATGATGACGATGTGTCCGTGGATGTCACGTGGGTGCCAGCTTGAAGAGAAGAAGAACAGAGGGAAAGTTCAGATGGGGAGACAGAGAGGAGGAGGAGACGAGTTGGAAGCAGGGGGGGTTGTCGCAAGGAGCTAGTGGCACAGTCAGACAGCATGTATCGGCACCCGGGGTCAGCCAGACAGCACGCCAATCAACGCATGCTGTTGCCACCACCAGAATGCCATCATTGAAAAGCTCAGCAGTGTGGCATTTTTTTTGTGTGTCTGCCTCTGATAACAGCGATGCCATTTGCAACCTGTGCCAAAAAAAACTGAGTCGTGGGAAGTCCAACACCCACCTAGGTACAACTGCTTTGCGAAGGCTCTTGATCTCAAATCACAAACGCCTATGGGATCAACACATAAGTACAAGCAGCACACAAACTCAAAGCCACCATCCTCCTCCTGGTCCAGCATGTTCAGCCACGTCAACCACTGCTGTTGACGGCATTGAATTTGGGCAAGTTGACACATGTGCCGTGCATGGCACATGTGTTGAATCTGATCGTACAACGCTTTGTGTGTAAGAACCCAGGCTTACAGGACGTCCTCTAGCAGGCCAGGAAGGTGTGTGGCCATTTCGGGCGTTCCTACGCGGCCATGGCGCATTTTTCCGATATTTAGCGGCGAAACAACATGCCAGTGAGGCGCTTGATTTGCGACAGCCCGACACATTGGAATTCAATACTCCTAATGTTCGACCGCCTGCTCCAACAAGAAAAAGCAGTCAACGAGTATTTGTATGACCGGGGTGCTAGGACAGCCTCTGCGGAGCTGGGTATGTTTTTTTGCCATGTTACTGGACGCTCATGCGCAATGCCTGTAGGATCATGCGTCCTTTTGAGGACAAACCTAGTCAGTCGCACCGAAGGCACCATCAGCGACCTCATCCCATTTAAAGAGGATTAGTTGTGGTCACCATCACCACCAGAAGCAGCCTTGTCGTTGTCTATTGCTGGACCTGCGGCAACGCAGAGAGAGGAGTCTGAAGAAGAGGAGTCAGAGAAGGAAAGTGGCTTTGAGGAGGTGGAAGACCAACCACAGCAAGCGTCCCAGGGTCTTGTTGTCACCTTTCGGGGACCCTTGGTGTTGTATGTGGCTGGGTGGAGGAAGAGACCTTTAATGTCGTCAGTGAGGACAAGGAACGGGACATGGCTAGCTTGGTATCCAACCTTGTGCAAATGGGGAGTATGCGGTTGTGCAAATGGACTGTTTGCGGTTGTTTGCGGTGCGTTAAACGTGGTCTGTCAGAGTTTGGTCTGTCACTGTGAAGCGGGTGTAATCCTTACACTACCTGATCGATACAACATCATACCTGATCGTATACACATAATGGATGTTTTAAAGCACGTTATTCCAAACAATTTAGGAATGTTAGGTGATTTATGCCCTTTATGGATTAAAACCCAACTCTGCATCAATTACACAACTTTCCATGGGAGTTTTGCCATGGATCACCCTCCGGCATGCCACAGTCCAGGTGTTAGTCCCCTTGAAACAACTTTTCCATCACTATTGTGGCCAGAAAGAGTCCCTGTGGGTTTTAAAATTCGTCTGCCTATTGAAGGTTATGGCGGTTCGCCCGGTGTGCCCTTTCCCGGACATTCGAGCAAGTTCGCGTTCGCCGTTCGCGAACGGAAAATTTTATGTTCACGACATCTCTAGTGCTGTATATTTCCCTTAATAAGATGCAATGTATCTTACAAAAGGGAATACTAGTGAGCATTTCCATTATGGAAGCGCTCACTAGTCTGCAGGATAAGGGGGAGAAAAGTGCTGTGAGCACTGTACAGTACTTACTCCTCCTCCTGCTCACTTTTCCCGGGTCCCGCCCTGCTGTGTCCTAGCTGTCTGCACCGTCAGGACGTACAGAGCGCACTCTGACCTGATGCTGCAGCCGGTTAAGTGACAGCAGCGCGGACCCTGAGAAGAGATGTGAGGCGGGAAGACAGCCTGACCGAGAGACGCTGCAGAGCAGGAGAGCTAAATTTGCTTATTTATTTTAGAGTTTGATTTGAGGTCTGATTGCGGGTCTGAAGGGTCTGATTGGGGGTCTGAACGGTCTAATTTTGGATCTGATTGGGGGTCCTATTAGGGTTCTGAACGGTCTAATTTGGGGCCTGAAGGGTCTGATTTGGGGTCTGATTGTGGGTATGATTGTGGGTCTGAAGGGTCTGATTGGGGGACTGAGGGGTCTGATTAAGGGCCAGAAGGGTCTGATTTGGGGTTTGAAAGGGTCTGATTGGGGGCCTGAAGGATCTGCTTGCGGGTCTGATTTGGGATCTGATTGAGGTCTAAAGGGTCTGACTGGTGGTCTAGAGAAGTCTAATGGGGATCTGGAGGTCTAATAGGGGTCTAGAGGTCTAATGGGGGTCTGACATGGGGTCTGAAGGTCTAATGGGGGTCCAATTGGGGGTCTAGAGGTCTAATGGGGGTCTGATTGGGTGTATGGAGGTCTAATGGGGGTCTAGAGGTCTAATGGGGGTCAGATACGGGGTCTGGAGGTCTAATGGGGTCTGGAGGTCTAATAGGGGTCTTATAGGGAGGTCTAATGGGAGTCTTATCTGAGTTCTGATATTGGGGCAGGGTCTGACATGGAGGTCTGATATGAGGTCTGACAGAGGTCTAAAGGGTGTCTGGTCTGAGATGTGGGCTGGGTCTCATCTGGGGTTTGATATGGGGGTCTGATCTGAAGGGCAAGGGGGTATTTTTTTGTACTGGCACACTATCTGTGTGGTACCAGTATTTTCAGAGGGACTGTTTCTGCAGTATAGTATTGGGGGGGGGGGGGGGGGCAGGATACCCCATCCTGAGAAGGTGAGGATGATGGAAAGGTAGTAAAGTAAGATGTCTGTTTGTTAAACTCTGCAGAGACAAGAAGCGGCTAAATGAAATCATCATGGCAGTCTAGCTGAACTCTTGCACCAGGGCCCATAAGCCTTTAGCTACATCCCTATATCAAAATTACATCTGAAAAGCACAATCTAGATGGAGGCTCAGAGTTGTAGTTATGCTTTTCTTCATCATGGAAAGTTTTCTACTAAGGGGTTTTCCAATGACTTTTAAATTGATGGTCTATCCTTAATGCCCCTTCTACATTTATATGCATCGATCTCATCCTCAGTATGGGGAGGAGCAATTGTTTATGCCAAGGTGACCTTATAATAAATCTGATTATCCAATGAACAAGCTTTTCACTCGTTTTCATCAGGTAATCAACAGCACCTTTACACTAGCAGATTATCACTAACATCCATTCCCACACCTGTTTGTAATTAATGGCATATCCTTGCGATATGCCATCTATGTCTGAGATGAGCCAACCCCTTTAATTTAACTGAGCTGAGACTGACAAAGTATAAACTGCTAGTGTAACTTGGTCAATGATCTCACAACTAAGGTAGTACAGCCTTTAATTTGGGTTCTGCAGCAGGGTATATGCTGAGGCAGGGTCACATAATTACTGGGTGGCATCTCCCCTTGCTGCAATACTGGCTGCTATTCTGGCCTAGTAACAGTTGTAATAGATGCTGGATATCCTTATGTTGTATGTCATTCCAAGCTCATTTAACTGGGACCAGTAGTTCAGCCAAGGTGGTTGTTGGCTGCTGTGTATAGGAGATCCATCGCCCATCCCGTCTCAGACATTCTTGATAGGGGAGAGATCTGAAGAGCAAGCTGGCCAGGGTTGATGTTAGATACCCTGAAGAGCATATTGAGTAGTACAGGCAGTGTGTGGGTATGCGTTATCTTGTTGGAACACCATGTATCCTAACTGAGTCAATAAAGGCAGTAGGACTGGTTCCACAATGTCCTTGGACATACCAGATGCTGGTCAATGTTTTCTCCACAAATTTCAGATGAGAATGTCTATGACACCCGGTGTTGTTCCTGTGTATCTCCACACTATGCATGATGGCAGAAGGGCCTCTCCAGCCCTCCTGCAAACTCTGATCTGGCTGCAACTGGCCAACCCCCCCAGAGCCGTTCGGGTCCTAGGTTTTTAGGAATGCTGAGTGGTGATGCGGCCTTATTAGTTTCTATGTGTGTCACTGTGCTCCTACCTGGATACCGTTGATCCACAGGGTTAGGCTGTGGAGCAATAAAGGGGAGAGTTGTAGGAGGTGGAGAATAATTTGAGTCCAGACTCGGTAAAAGTTCAACAGCTTTACTTGAATAAGCTTGCATCCAGACAATATTCGGTCTTTCTCTTGGTTCCAGAAGGTTTTGAGGTAAACTGACAGGCTAACTTGAATACCTTTCTCTTTCTCTGCTGTGCTAGACTCTGGCTTTAGTCTGGTAGCTGGACTTTAAGACTGTTCTGGTACCTTTTGAGTGGGGTGCCTTTGGCTGTTGACCCCCTCGTGATACTCTGTATCTGTAAGGAGTCATGGTGCTCTATGAGCTGCTTCCCTTTAGGTACCCCTGCTGCAGGAGGGGCGGCCATTCCCCTTACTGCACCATGACTTGACTCATCTGCTTAAAACACTAGACTTGACTCTGACTAAACTGACTATAGCTTCCTGCAACCCTTCCCTTGGTAGGAAGCAGGACTAGCCCACTTCTGCCCAAAATAGTAAGTTCCATTCTATACAAAGAGCCAGATACACTGCTACCTGCTGGTAAACCAGGCACAGTACATAAACACAACAGTTTCATAGCAATATTATGAATACACAATGTAGGAGGACCTGGAATAAATACACAGATTACATTATTGTTAGCTATTAGAGACAGTAGTAGGGTGTAGGAATGGTAGTAACGCTCTGGGCTACTATGTGGCCACAAACTACCGTGTTTCTCCGAAAATAAGACAGGGTCTTATATTATTTTTTCTCCGAAAAAAGGGTTAGGGCTTATTATTGGGGTAGGGCTTATTTTGGCTCCATAAACAACAATCACACATTTACCATAGTAACCATAACCCTACAGTAACTTACAATGGGTGGTATAGTGTCAGTGGGTGGCACTCTCTCTCTGATACAGTACTCTGGCAGGCAATGCAACACATTTTTTCTTTCTGGTACCGTACACTGCCCCTGAGCTGTCCTTACCCAAGGGACTTAGGCAGCAATGTGTATGGTACCAGGGAGATATGGCGCGAGAGATGATAGGGAGCTGATTGGTAGTGAGCGCGTCCTTCTCCCTCCCCCGCCTCTATTAATCAGCACCTCCAGCTCCCGGCTGCCTCCTTCTTCTAATGGTAAGTTAGAACGTGCGGGCTGGCAGCAGTACAGGGCAGAGAAGCTGTCCGGCCCACCCACCGAAGTAGATGGAAGCGCGACTGCTGGCATCATTTAGCATTTAGTGAAGCCGCCAGCCGTGATGTATGTGCTGGTTGGCGGCTTCACTGAAGGCTAAGTGCTGCCAGCCTGCGCTACTATAACTCCTGCCCGCCCCGGTTTCTGCTTCTGGCACCGAGGTCCGCACCTCTGCATGGGCCATCCGGTTCTATAGAGGGGAGGAGGAGGAGCCCATAGCTGAAGCCGGGGGTCCGCACCTCTGCAGGGACTGTCCAGTTCTATGGAGGGGAGGAGGAGGAGCCCAGAGCTGAAGCCAGGGGTCCGCACCTCTGCACGGACTGTCCAGTTCTATGGAGGGGAGGAGGAGGAGCCCAGAGCTGAAGCCAGGGGTCTGCACCTCTGCACGGACCGTCCGGATCTATGGACGGGAGGAGTAGGAGGAGCTCAGAGCCGAAGCCGGGGGTCTGCACCTCAGCTTGGACCGTCCGGTTCTATGGAGGGGAGGAGGAGTAGCCCAGAGCTGAAGCCGGGGGTCCGCACCTGTATGAAAGGTATGACACGGCACTGGACACGACAATATCGGAATTAGACCACCACTGATTGGCAAAGGGTTGCCTTCTCCGATAAGTCACATTTTCTGCTTCTATGAAAAGATGGACGTGGTGGTGGTGGCAGCTTTATGGTCTGGAGGATGTTTCATGGCATTCTCTGGGCCCACTCATCCATGTGGAAGGCACTCTTTACCAATTTAGTAATGAATCCATCCTTGCAGATCACATACATCCTTACATGCTGATTGTCTTTCCTAGGGTGGATTGGATCTTCCAGCAAGAAAATGTGACATGTCACATGACTAGAAATGTCCAGCATTGGTTGTAAGAGCATGATTAATACTTCCAAGTACTTCCCTGGCCCCTAATTCCCCAGACTTAAACCCAATTATGTATCTGTGGGACCACCTCTATCGTCGTATTCCGCTCTATGGATCTTCCCCCACGTATACTCCAGCAGCTGTGAGATGCACTGCAGTCAGCATAGCTCCACATACCTGTGACAACTTACCAGGACCTTACTGAGTCGCTCCCAGCCTGCTGATATCCATGCTGCACATTACAGTTAATCTGGATATTACCTGGTGGTCATAATAATGTGACTCATCTGTATATGTTCTGTATAAAATAAATGCAACAATTGCTAATTTTTGTATTTCTTTATAGCCACATTAATGACAGTTTATATCACTGCATAGTCTGTCACTCAGCTGATAGCTTAACTTCTGGGCTGTGCCACAAAAAGAGGATTTAAGTCTGAATTAATAAAAGGGAACCATAAAGGCTAATGTGAACGTAACATATTATTATGCTATTTACTATAATGTTAAAATTGCCATTACTTCCCCTATAAATTAAACATGAGATTGTCTGGACTTGCTGTACATTTGAGGAAATAGTTCCTAGCTACTGATCACTTTATTCATGTCACATCTAGCCTAAGACGATGATTTGTTACTTTTATGTTTTTGCACACTTACAAAATTCCATTATATAATGTTTCTGTATTTATTTAAGTATTAGGTTGAAAAGTTTATCTTCTGTTCATTATTAAATAAGGGACATATCACCATACTGTAATTGATGTTTTGGTAATTCAGTTAATTGTCTTAAAGCTTGTACTCCTGATATATGTAGCTTCTCTGTCCTTGACCTTAGTACCTATTCCCCTACCATTATACTTTTCCTTCTCCTAATCATTTCTTGCCCCTATCTTCTAGTCTCTTCGGTAGCAAAAACATGTTCACATTTTACTTTTTTCCCCAAAACCTCCTCCAGGCACTTTCTCAGTTCCCTACTTCTTTCTGATCGTTACACAGGCTCTGGACAATCGCATACTGAACGCATGAGAAATGTCTGATGCATTAATTTTTGTAAGATATTGATTGTACCAAACCATACATGCATTGTTCCCCAATAGACAAGATGAATAAACGATTATGAAATAGATGGTTAAACAATAAAACTCTGGAAGGTCATCCCTCCCAAAGGTGCCAAGTTACCAATACATAACAAGGTTAACTAAGATCTGTCACCACAAAATACAATGCTATCTGAAAGCACCATGTTATAGAGCAGGAGGAGCTGAGCAGATTGATATATAGTTTTGTGGGGAAAAGAATGAGTAAAATCTGTAATTTATACATTTATATGTTTGCTTTTTCTAACAGCTATTGGGTACAGGAGACTGACAGCAATCTCTCTATGCACACTTATACATACAATGCCATCAGTCCCTCCTGTACCGATGCTCTTCACAGGGCTGCAAAAAAAGCCATAAATGTATAAATTACAGGTTTTACTGAATCTTTTCCTACAAAAATATATATCAGTCTGCTCAGCAACTCCTGCTCTATACCTGCTGCTTTCAGATTGCATGGCATTTTGTGGTAACAGGTCCTCTTTAAAGCTCTACCATGTAACACTTTACTAATTTTTGAAGGACTCATATGACCAGGTTATTAATAGTGATAGTGATTTTGACTATAGATTGAGGCTGAGGCATTCATTAGGGATTTTAGATAGAGATATTTTGAATGACTTGGTGTGTGAAGTAAGTTGAAGCAAGCAGAAAAATTGCTGATGGATCTTTGATTTTTTGCGAGGACTATGTTTCCACTGATGAGATGTTTTGTCTCGGCATGTTGTATGGCATATATTTCTTTCCAATAGTAGCTCCTCACAATGACCATAAACACAGCAGATGAACTTTTCTTTTTTTAAATTATGGCTTTTTAATAGCATTTTGATAAATTATCATAACAGAACCCCCCCCCCCCCCAACATATCCCACCCCACCTGTCCAAAAAACGCTCTCCATCTTCAACAGTCCAGTCAATGAACATCGCCACCATGTACAAGAAAAAGTACATATGCAGCTCCCACCCTCTCCCAGCATACGGTAAAATGGCAATCCATTTTCACAACAGAAATTACTATGGATAAAGTACTCAGCTCAACTCCACCTACCAAGTGGACCGTAAATATAGATCTAGATAGAAGACCGCCAACCACCGATCCCGCCCATATTTCACCATTGGTGTAAATACAGAGTGCTATCACCCTCACAAATCACGCCAGACCCAGCCAATATCTCTGAAGTTCCTGGGAAGCCAATCCATAGGTATCGATCCAAGGAACCCAACGTTTCTCAACTCTAGCTAGGGCTCCCCTCTTCTTATGAACACCATGTTCAAGGTTAAGTAACCAGTTCATCTTGGCAATGTATTCAGTTCTACTAGGGCTGCACTCATCCAACCAATGCTGAGCAATCAGTTTGTGCGCCATATATAACATTCTGTCCACTGCCACCTTACCGGGCTCAGTGATTGGCAAGTCCTTTACATATCCCAGTACACATACAAAGGGGGTCATATCCAGTGTAACAGAACACAGAGAATTAATAGCCTTCCAGAGCTGAGCACAACCTCTGCTGAGATATCTGTCTTCAGTCATGCATATTTGAAAAGGCACAGGAGGCTCAGCAGGAGATGTTCTAAATTGCCCATCCAAAATCTATTGTAGGGCCAGCTTAAAATAGTCCCCCCATCCTTTGTGTCTTCTGTGTGTTGTTATGGAAAGCTAGCCTTTACTTTCTGAAGGATTTTCTGAAAATTTACAGGGAGTCTGCGTTCAGAAAAATGGAAATTACAGACTCCCCTAATGAGACATGATAAAGCTTTAAATATTCACATTTTCCTGAATTATGAATATGAAGTTATCATGGCAGGTACATACTAAAGTTTTTCTTAGGGCTGACTCACATCTATGTTGGACACTTAGTTCGGGGCCTCCAATGCAGATTCTGTCAAAGTCCAGCATGCAAAAGTTTTTTGTGCAGTAAAAAAGCAACGTTCTGAATGGAAACCAAACATACCCCATTATAGTTAAGGGGGTCTGTTCAGCTCTGCTCAGGTCAGTTATGTGCCAAATCCAGAACTTTTGTTATTAAGTGTTCTTTCATGGCAAGACCACTTACTGTTATCTCACATATATTGTGTATACTGTATATTCTTCTTATTATAGCCAAATTTACCACCCTAACTCCTCCCACAGTTTTTACACTACATAGACAGTAATATACCAAAACGTGCGGATTCTTCCCGATTGGTGTGCTATTACTTTGTGGAACGTTTCGCTGAATGGTTCACGGAATATTGACATTTTTGTGGCGAAATTGGTCCCATAGAAATGAATGGCGGAATGTTCAAAACTAGAGTGGGAGCTGAAAAATCAGGACATGATTTCTAAACTGCCACCACTCCCTCATTTTCAAGCCCACCTACACAAATCTTATATCAAAACGTTCAGCTATCCCTGCTGCCACTAAAAATGGCTAAGCCATAGTCCTGATAGATTTCACAATATGACCATTTGTTTGCAACTCACGCCGTCCATTGACATTCATTGAAACTCCACTTTAGCCACCTCAAATTTGAAGGGCAATTTCTAAACTGCGACAGTGCCTTCATTTTTAATATTTCAGAGACATACTATGCATCAAAATGTAGGTCTGAGTCCTGTGATTTTCACAATATAAAGCTATTAGCTGTAGGATTTATAGTTTTTAAAACTATGACCGTTTGAAGATGACAACCGCCAGTGAAGTGAGCGGCAACCGCCAGTTAAGTGAGCATTTTGGAGCAGTTTGTTTTTAACCGCTCTTCTCTGCCCTAATTGAAATCAAATTTTGGATTTGTGACAGTTTGGCCGGCTTCTGGTTAAAGGTTTGTAAATAAGTTTTATACAGTAGAGAGTATTTGAGGTGTTTTAACTAGCTACATTTATGAAAAGAAATTAGAGCTGTGTGAATAACATCATGCCATCTAAAGGAAAGAGATCTAAAGCTACAAAGATACGCTGGACTAAACTGGACCTTTCAGACCCACGCTTTCGGGATCTGGAGCCCCACAGCAGCATAGTGAAATGGAGGTTACTCCAGCCACTCCAACCACACAACAGTTACTCAAGCCACTCCACCCAGTTACTCCGCCCACTCCAGTTGTAGACTACTGGTGGAGACAAGAACATTTGCACAATTACCCCAGAAATTGTAGCTTTTCAAATTTACATTGTTCTGCTCCTGTAAAAGAGTGGAGCAACAGAAATTGCAAAGGCTAATAGGGCGGGCAAAGGAAGAGGCTGGGGAGGAGTAATGCTAAAAAAGGCAGATCAGCCTGGGCTCCTTCACACCGAATGCCGCCCCTGGGCACTTGCGAGTGCTCATTTGCATATGAAATGAATGTCGTTTTTCCTGCTTCTAGATGTCGTTTGAAAATAACAAAAGTACCATTACATTCATGTATACGTGTGCTACAGCGCCATGTAAGTGCTGTATATGGCCATATAGTGGTGACAGACTCCCTTTAAATGCAATTCATATGAACCATCATCTATGGATTAAGGCTCAGCAATTCCTCTCGAGCATTTCCTATGGGACAAATGCAAAGGAGATTTTCTCACAATGAGGAAATCCATGCCACATCCAGCAAACCATCCCACTTCCGTTTCTACAGCATGCTGTGACCAGCTGCATGTGTGTAAAAGACTGATCAAACAGGCTAATGTACTGCTTGGAAACATTCAGGTGACCTTTCTTGTCCTTCCAAAGACTTCTGACTTCCCGCAATCTTCAGCCAAGACAAAATCAACTTTCATGGAGTGTAAGCTGCAGTGCAATGATATTTACTATGTTACGTTGTGAATTTGTCATGTTTTTGTAATCAAAAGCTCTGTGGGATTGTAACCTTTTCATTACAGCCATCATGAACAGGGTTATTTTTACTCCCCAGTACTAGTATACAGAGATCTGGCTGTACAACAAAAACTGGAAAACATACAGAATGACGGCAGGTTTTATGTTTTATCAAGAGTTATGATGTGGACCTTGATGACATTTTCTGTATAAAGTGACCCACCCACTATGGAGACTGACAGAATGGAGTGGCAGAGAGGGCTGCCAGGATAGGCAACATTTTGAATGATTTCTAATTGTTTATAAAAAAGGTACTATTGATGGATTGTTTAAAGAGGACGTTTCATGGGTCCAGACATTATGAAATAAGTAGGGGGTTGTGTGGGGCATAGTGCAGGCATGTAAGATCACTTACTAGCTTATCTGTCCAGCGCTCCGTTACCCCGCTGTGCCTCCCGTTCACTTTTCCCGCCTGGTATGCTAATGAATATCATCGGTACAGGGAGGAGGAGACTGCCCTTTTTCTCAATGGCTGTAGCGCGGTCCAATCACAGCGGAGAGCGTCACAGCCAGGGAGAAAAAAACGCTCACCTTCTCCCTGGCTGTGACGCTCTCCTCTGTGATTGGACAGCGCTACAGCCAGGGAGAAGGAGACACCCATTGAGAAATAGGGCAGTCTCCTCCTCCCTGTACCGATGCTATTTATTAGCATACCAGGCAGGAAAAGTGCCGGACAGATAAGCTAGTAAGTGATCTTACATGCCTGCACTATGCCCCACACAACCCCCTACTTATTTCATAATGTCTGAACCCATGAAAGGTCCTCTTTAAAGGTTTATCTCAGACACATATGGCATAGCTTCCTGCCTCTTACACCTATTTTGAGAACCCCCGACCCTCTTGATGAGTTAATCACTGACCAATGCAACTGTTATAACAGTGGCCTGTGCCCGCCGTCACTACACTCTCTCTGGCGTGCACGGTTGCTACTCCGCTCCCCTGCTATGGCGGCTCAGACCCACTGGCCTTCCTGCTCTTCCTTCTTGCAGGCTGCAGTCTGCTTGTTGCCGGCAGTGCCTCCAGCTCTTAAAGGGTCAGCAAGTGCACCCTAATCTTCTAGAGCCTATTGCCAGCCACCAAGGTGTCCTTAAGGCACCTTCCCCTGTGAAAGGATTCCCAAGCAATAGGTTATAGTGCGACAGTGTCCCGGAAAGATGTGCTGTTCTTCGTTCGTCTGTCTGTATACCGACTTCTGCCTATATAGTGCCCTGGAGCAAGGGTACTTTGAACTATGGACATTTGTGGGCATTTGCCTATATTCCTAGTATGCAAAACCATCAATTCTCTAATTAATTGCACTTTGAAAGATTAACATGCACTGTGATTTATACTATTGTGTGCACTAGTAGTGCCACAAGATTACCCCCCAAGCCAGCAGACGCAGCTGTGTGAGATGTATACAGCAACCTGGAGAAAGCCAGGGCCCAGGAGAGAGGTAGATGTGTGCTGTGCAAGGCAGTGGAAGCTGAGCTGCAGAATGAGCAGGTTCAGGGGGCCTGGCTCTGTTAGCCACAAAGCAGGCCACAGACTTGGCGGAGAGCCAGAATAGGAGATTGTGAGGTTGGTTTACTGACAGGGACAGAGGCCAGAAGATGAACCATGCAGTACACACCGCAGATTACCAGGGAGTCCTGAGAGGACCTAGTGAGGGCCATCGGCCGTAGTGAAAATGACTAAGATAGAAATAGATAGAAATGCCACAGAAAATATAACATCTAAAATTACATAAGAAAATACTGACATGAATGGATGAATGACATTAGTATTGCAGAATTAATGCATAGTATTGCAGAGTTCATGCATCCAAAAGGCTTCTCTGTTCAGGAGTTTTTTCTTATGATCTCCTCCCCTTATTGGTGCAGTTAGGCTGGGTTCACACGGGCGTTGCAGATTGGGGCCAAATAGAAGGCAGGAAAATCGCGCGAGTGCGCACGCATTTTCAGTCAGTTTTGACTGCGACTGCGTTGCGTGGTTGTTTTTTTCGCACAAATGCAATGCGTTTTGCACGCGCGTGAGAAAAAACTAAATGTGGTACCCAGACCCGAACTTTTTCAATGAAGTTCGGATTTGGGTAAGTTGTAGTGTAGATTTTATTATGTTCCCTTATAACATATTTATAAGGGAAAATAATGGCATTCTTTAATACAGAACGCAAAGTAAATTAGTTATGGAGGGGTCAAAAAATAACAAACAGTTAATAAACTCCCCTTAATCCAGTTGAACGTGATGCCGGCATGTGTAAATGGCTAAAGGACCTGTGGTGATGTCACAGCTCTCATCACATGGTCCAATCACATTGTGCATCACCATGGTGATGCACCATGTGATTTGACCATGTGAAACAGTGACGTCACCACAGGTCCTTTTCCTGCCAGGTCCTGAAGATAGAAGAAGAAAGAAGCCGTGCTGCGCAAACAAGTGGATTAGGGGAGTTTAATTTTATTCTTTTTAACCCCTCCATATTTAACTTACTTAGCATTCTGTAGTGAGAATTCTATTATTTTCCCTTATAACCATGTTATAAGGGAAAATAATAAAGATCGGGTTCCCATCCTGATCGTCTCCTAGCAACCATGCGGGAAAATTGTACTGCATTCGCACTTGCTTGGGGGATGCTTGCAATTTTCACGCAGCCCCATTCACTTCTATGGGGCCTGCGTTGCATGAAAAAACGTACAATATAGAGCATGCTGCGATTTTCACGCAACGCACAAGAGATGCGTGAAAATCACAGCTCATGTACACAGCCCCATTGAAGTGAATGGGTCCAGATTCAATGCGGGTGCAATGCGTTCACCTCACGCATTGCACCCGCGCAGAAAACTCGCCCGTGTGAACCCAGCTTTACCTTGTAAATTCCTTGTACACGAAGGCTTGGTGCATTACCGCACAGTGTGTACTTACTGCCGAAACATTACTCATCTTATATTGTGGTGTGTCAGAGACATGTTTGCGCACTCTTGTTTTTATTACATTGGATATACATCCCACATATTGTAGGTTGCATGTTGTGCATGTGATGAGATAAATTGCAAACTGGGTATTACAATTCAAATATGATCTTATATTATAAGTGTTCCCGTTTGCTGTAGAGTTGTATGTTGTGCTTACCTGCATGTAATTGCAACAAATACATTTATTATGTCCACATTTATGACTGCCGATAGGTTTTACAATAGGGCGGTCATAAAAAAGACTGGGACTCAAAGTTTGACCCAAATTACATCCCCTCCGAGCCACGAATCTGATACCATCAGATACTATTCCATTCCAATCCTTATCAAAGTTGAGTACTGGTAGATGGCGTTTTATTATCTTACAAATGTCTGCATATTCTTCACTGTATTGTGTGACAACTGTAACCTGATTATGTTTCGGATGTTGTCTGTTCTACCTTTGTAAGCTGGATTTTAGAACTTTTAGAAGCTTTTTCTTTTCCTTTGAGATTGTGATTTGTAGCCGAGTCCAGGCCACGTCCGTGCATCTGAAAGTTAGAGATAGGTGAGTGTTGCATTTTTTTCTACACTGTCATTTCAGAATCAGCTCCCATTGTCTTAGTTGTTGTTAAAGAAACGTTGTTCATTGCTATACCCTGAAAGACAACATACGAGAAAGAGGGAGACTCCCCTTATGCAGGCGTACTGCTGAGGACAGGGTAAATGTCTGATTATTGTAAAGAGGGAGGAAGAGGGAGACTCCCTTCACACAGGCGTGCGGCCGCAGACAGGATCAACCCAGAGTTATTTGTCGAATATTGCCTTCTTCTGTTCTAAATTTTATCTATTATTTACTTCCAGTTTTACAGTAAAATCCTATCTTAAGGAAAAAAACGCTTCTAATTTCCTGCACTTTACACATTAATACTGTTTCATATTATTGAACTGCATTTATATGTTTATTGGAGTGTTTTCTGTTAATTTGCACTGTTAATACACTATATCTGCACTGCATTGTAGAAAAGGTTAATGTACAGCCAGCTAATACTGAGACTTTATGACACACTGACCTTCTGACTGTCTGGTTTAGCGCTGTCTGGAAAAACTCTATACAAGTTTATAGCAGACTAAAATTGTAACAATGTTTCTGTTTAGGCTGTGCTTCTCCACTCCACCCCTCACACTAGAAGGTTCTAGTTCAGCTAGAAACTGTATATCAGGAGAGCAGTTAAAGCCCTTAGTGGTCTGCAGATAGGGACTGGTGTTTAGTAGTAGTGTTGAGCGCGAATATTCGAATAGCGAATTTTTTTAGCGAATATCGGCACTTCGCTAATTCGCGAATATTTCGAATATAGCGCTATAAATTCGCTATTTCGAATATTCGTTTTTTTTTTTTTTTTAGTTATATTTTTTTCTTTCCCACTTCCCAACAGTAATTCTTACCTGTCCTGAGGATTCCTGGCTTCCTGGCTGCTCTAGTCAGTGCCCATTGCCGCTTCTGCCGACTTCCTTGCTCATGGAGCGTCCCCAACCATGGGAACGTCTCCATATACTAAAATGTACTGTCGGATTTGAGGAATTACGTTGAAATCGTAATGCGATTAATTCAAGTTAAATTAATCGCATTGCGATTACAACTTAGCACTGCTATCTTACATAGGCTAGAATTAACGAATATGGATTATAGCATTTGTAGTGCTAAGTTGAAATCGCAATGCGATTACTTCAAGTTAAATTAATCGCATTGCGAATTCAACTTAGCACTGCTGCTATATTCCATATTCGTTAACTTCGTTCATTCTAGCAAGCTGACCCATTATAAACCCAGCTCTAAGTTGAAATCGCAATGCGATTAATATAACTTGAATTAATCGCATTGCGATTTCAACGTATTTCCTCAAATCCGACAGTACATTTTAGTATATGGAGACGTTCCCATGGTGATGGGGACGCTCCATGAGCAAGGAAGTTTATGGTTGGCTTGGTAGAATTAGCGAATAGCGAATATGACGAATGTATTCGTCATATTCCTCAAAACGAAGATAACAAAGTATTCTACATCTTCGTTTTAGCAACCTATTCGTCAACCTCGCTAATTCTAGCAATCAAATAGGAAGGTTGACTATAGAGACAGCTGTGTTAAATTCGCTATGCGATTTTTTTTTTTTTCTTTAATAGAATAATTATATTACTTGATATAATTATTATAATTATTCTATTTATAAAAAAATATATAAATAATCGCATAGCGAATTAAACACAGCTGTCTCTATAGTCAACCTTCCTATTTGATTGCTAGAATTAGCGAAGTTGACGAATAGGTTGCTAAAACGAAGATGTAGAATACTTCATTATCTTCGTTTTGAGGAATATGACGAATACATTCGTCATATCCGTCATCTTCGCTATAATTCTAGATATGAAACCAATAGGAAAGTAGCCTTAAGTTAAAATCGCAATACGCGATTATTTAAATCGCATATTAATCGCGGTAACTAGAATAATGACGAATATTCGATTTCGACGAATATGAAACGAATATTCATTCGAATATTCGCGAATTTCGTCGAAATCGAATATGGCACCTGCCGCTCATCACTATTTAGTAGAAGAGACTCTGCCAGGCTGCATGAGTAACCAGAAGAAGACAGTGAGATGGGGATGCTGGATCAAAAGCCCTGTGACCAAGGAGCCAGCCAGATGACTGAGCCACAGACCTTGGGCCACCAACCTTTGGCCAGGGTACCAGCCTTCTGAGAGAGAGTGACAGCTAGTTCAGGCATTTCCTCAGCACAGAGCTTTCTTCTCCCATTGTATTATTTTGCGCTTGATTTCCTCTAGTAAAAAAGCACATTGATTTACTGCAGACCCTGACTCTCTGGACTTATTTCCCATTAGGGAGAACCATGCTTTACCATCCCTTCCAGAAAGTAGCCACAAGTCGGGACACTTCAAAAGTGTCCATGGGACCCATAGTATGGTGGTACCACCCCAAACCTGGCCGCTGCACCTGTTTCCTGGATTTGACCATTTGCTGCTTGAACTGCATTCTAACTCTGCGCTGCACAAACCTGGTCTGCTCTGACCTTGGACTGTCCCCCTCTGTGCTCTGTACCAGTGTTTCTTGACATTGGGTCATCGGTCACTTGAACGGAGACTACTCCAAAAGGTAGTGGCTTGGTGGTTCCCATGGAGCAAAGTCCAGATCCCTATATGGGAGGTACGGGTGTAGTCCAGGGTGGGGCACTTAGATAACGCCTTTAGCAGTAGCCCAAGTCAAATCTGTTCATGACTCACAGGATCCACGTCTGCTTTGTAAGGCTCCCTACCCATATGTCCAGCTATCAGGTTGAGTTCCCCTCCTTTGTGAAGCAAAAAACGCTAGACGGAAACTGAGCCAGAGCGGTTCCCATAGTTTTCAATGGGATCATGCACATACTTCTGGTGCATCAGTTGTGATGTCGCAAGATCAGTTTTTCTGTCCAGCGCTATCTGTGTACAGACACCAGATCTGAGCACTGAAGTTCAGCACATATATGCCAGTTGTGTCTGGCTAGACATAACTGATATATGTGAACCTAGTCTTACAGTAACCAGGCTAAGAATGAAAGGAGAGAGGTGGGACCCACATCGGTCATCTGTAGCTAATCCTGTATATAAGCAATATATGTCTGAGATGGGAATACCCCTGTTCTCCCAAAGAGCAGTCACTACTATTTAATAAGTAGAACTCATCTACTGCAGTTTGTAAAGAGCGCCATTGGTGGAGTTGATGTATCTAAAAGAGTGAAATAGATAGGGGTGGCCCAAATAAACACAACCCCCCAATGGTACCCCTAGATTGTAACCTTCCCCCCTTGTTTTAATCGTTGACATGTTTGTTGCTCTATAATGTAGGATTTTGTTTGTACATGTTCCCTCTGATTGTAAAGTGCTGCAGAATATATTATTAATACCCCTACTTAATTTTTAACTTGCTTGATTTGATAAATTTGCTGATATATTTAAAAAAGTTATTTTAAGCTAAAACTTTTCATTTTAAATGACATTATGTCTTTGTATATGGGCAATATGATGGCAATTAATTTATTACATCTATTTAAAACTCCTTACCACGTGTATACACATAGGGGAGATTTATCAAAACTGGCTTAGTTACCCATAGTAACCAATCAGATTATATCTTTCATTTTCTGAACTTCTTTGGAAAATGAAAGGTGGGCTCTGGTTGCTATCGGCAACTAAGCCAGTTTTCCTTTACACCAGTTGTGATAAATCCCCCCATAGACATTTCCCATAGTAAAACTTGATAAGAAAACCACATGTGTCAATATTTTTTAGCCAGAAATATCACCATTATTCTTATGGATTACGTGGTTGTAAGGTTTACTGCAGCAATGAACCACATCAAACATACAAGAAGCACCAATCCAGAACACTGTAATGCTTTAAAGGCTGGTTAGCACTTATTTATTTTAACAGATTATAAATGAACAATGTTTTCAGAGGTTGAAGTGTGAGAAATAAGCTCTCCCCAAAACATTTTCTGCTGACCTACATAACTATGAAGAACCGTAGAAGTAAGGTTTTGATGACATCTATCTATCAAAATATCTACAATGCAAAAGAAAGATAAAGTAGCGCTTCCAAGCTATGTATAGATGGCAGCCTTTTCACTTACTTACCGCTTCGCTCCCCGCGCTCCTTCCCTCCTGGCGCACTGAATTTTGAAGCAGGAATCCATCTGCTCCCTGCTTCACTATTCAGCCCTGCAGGCACAGATTGCACTACCGGACTGTGTAGGAGGATCCCAGGAATCTGCCTGTACACTTCTCCAACAGAGCGCTGCAGCTCATCAGGAATGGGACAAGGTGAGTAGTTACTTTTTAAAAAAAAAATGTATTAACACTGAGGGGCACAATGTGAGCATTACTACTGTGAGGGAGGCAAAGAGAGGAAATTACTAGCATGAAGGTGCTTAACAACTATTATGGGAGCACAGAGAGGGCATATCTACTGTGAGGGGAGGCACAATGAGGGCATAACTACTCTGAAGGGGTGCAGAGAGAGTATAGCTACTGTGAAGGGGCATAACAACTGTTATGGGGCACAGAGAGAGAGCATAACTACTGTGAAGGGGACACAATGAAGGGATAACTACTGTGAAGGAGCACAATGAGGGCATAACTACTGAGAGGGAGGCACAGAGAGAGCATAACTATTGTGAGGAGGTGCAATGAGGGCATAACTACTGTGAGGGGAGCACAGAGAGAGCATATCAACCTAGATTGTTAGCTTAATTGGGGACAGCATGATGCAAATGTCTGTAAAGTGCTGTGGAATATGTTAGCGCTATATAAGTGCATAAAATAAATATCTACTGTGAGGGGGCACAGTGAGGGCATAACTACTCTGAAGGGAGCCCAGAGAGGGCATATCTAGCCTGAATAGGCATAACAACTGTTATGGGGCACTGAGAGAGCATAACTCCTGTGCAGGAGGCACAATGAAGGAATAACTACTGGGTGGGGGGCACAATGTGGGCATAACTACTGTGAAGTGGGCACAATGAAGTTATAATTACTGTGAGGGAGGAATAATGTAGGTATAGCTACTGTGAGGGGGGCACAATGTGGGCATAACTAATATGAGGGGGTATATCTGGGTATAACTACTGCGAAGGAGCGCAATGAGGGTATAACTACTGTGAGGGGGGCACAATGTGGGCATAAATACTGGAAGGAGGCACAATGAGGGCATTAATACTGTGAAGGGGCACAAAGAGGGCATAACTACTGTGATGGAGCACAATGAGGGCATAACTGCTGTGAGGGGGCACAATGAAGGCATAACTACTGTGAAGGGGGCACAATGAAGGGAAAACTACTGTGAGGGGCGGTACAATGAAAGCATAACTTCTGTGAAAGGGGCACAGATAGGCCATTACTACTGTGAATGGGCATAACAACTGTTATGTCAGCACAGAGAAGGCATAACTTCTCAGAGTGGGGCACAGTGAGGGAATACCTACTGTGAAGGGGGCACAATGTGGGCATAATTATTGTCAAAGGGGCATATCTGGGTATAACTACTGTGACGGGGCACAGTGTGGGCAAAACTACTGTGAGGATGCAAAATGTGGGCATAACTACTGTGACGGGGCACAGTGTGGGCAAAACTACTGTGAGGATGCACAATGTGGGCATAACTACTGTGAGGCGGCACAGTGTGGGCATAACTAATATGAAGGAGTGCAATGTTGCGATGTCCTCTGGAAAAAAAAAAAACCTGTGGTGTGACTTCCAGTTTTGCACCTGCAGGAAGCACCACCATGGGAAATTTGCAGTGTTACATATCCATGCCGTGATCATAGAATAATATAGCATAATATGTTCTCCTTATTTGTATCTACTGTTGTCATTTGATCTTGTTGCTTCACAATTGTCACGACTTCATGAGGGTGAAATAATAGCTGGGGTTGTCTTTTCTTTCATTTGCTACACATAACATGGCACATGCACCTCTAGCCAATGTCTTTGCAGATAAGAAGGAAATGTACGAACACTGCTTTGTCACCTAGGTAGACTCTTAAAGTAGGCTTGAGGGAATACTTTTATATAATACGGAACATTATCAGGTACAGACATGTTAAAAAAGAAGATTAAGTGCTTAAGGTGGGGCTAGATTGTAACAAGCTGCTATTTCATTCTGTAGCATGTGTTGCTAGTGGATGTCCCTTTGAGTGATCCGACCTCAAAAGAATAGAAAAGCACAAATGCCTTGGTAAATAAAGCACTTTACAGCTCATTTACTTTAATGAGAGAGTGGTGACATTTTCCTCAGCACAGCAGACAGACATCTTTGTCACATTCTGCTACAATAAAGCAATCATAATACAGAATACTGTCTGCTAGAATCGTGCGCTGATTATAAGTACAGATGAGCGAATTTCATGATATGTTATGTTATTCGTTCACGCTTAGTTTGGTGGTAAAAGGAGAATTGTGTTATGGATTCTGTTACCACGGACCATAAATTAATTCTATGATGGAATGCATAACGGAAGGCCGTTATTCATTCCATTATAATAGAAGTCTATGGGCTGCAAAACAGATCCGTCCCGTTTCCGTTATGCAGGGGAGGACTCAATAGAGGATGAAAACGCTTTAGTTTTGTCCCCTTTCATTGTCAATGGGGACAAAACTGACCTGAACGAAACAGAATGCTCCAAAATGCATTCGTTCCGTTTTGTTGCGCTCCCATCGCGGATAGAATAACGCCCTAAGCAGCATTTTTCCGCTATGTGGTGTGGAGCAAGACGTTTTCTCTGACAAAATAGAAAACATATCAATTCAAAAGAAATGGACGGCACTGTGCATTTATCGAGGTCCGGGTGCACCGTGCAAAGCTTTACATCTCCTGGACAAGTTATCTGCTGAGTCCATAAGTCTGTTGGAAAAGTTATTACCACAGTCTCTTTTGGAACAAACACAGAACCAGAGATAGGTGCACACTGCCGTCACACTAAACCCTCACACTGATGTTAAAAATTGAGAGTTAGTTCGACATATCCTACTAGGAGGACATGTCTTAAGCCTCGGGCACCAGCGTCAAGGTCTCTCAAGTAGCCCGTGGGCCCTAACACTCACCTACCTGCGCCATATGGGCGATATCAGGGGCCAGTGGGCAATTACAGGAGTCTCTTTTGCACTCGCCTCCTCTAAAAGCTAGAATGCTCCAAGAAAATTGTCTTTTTCTCTCTTATTCCCCCAGAGGCTGGTTTAAAGACTTTTTATTTTTCCATTTCGACTTGAAGGCGTTTTCCAACTGCAGCACCATTTCTATTGAAGTGAACAGAACCAGAGCTGCTACACTACACAATGGATGAAACTGTGTAGTTATGTCGCCGACTTCCAGCACTGGAGCTAATGAAGAACAGTTGATAGGCGGGAGTGGGGAGTGTTGGAACCCTGCTCATCAGATATTGATGGCCTATCCTGAGGATAGGCCACAAATCTAAAAGTACCAGAAAACCCCTTCAAAGGAACGTGTCATCAGAAAATTTCCTGTTTATATCAAGTTTTTATGTTAAACATATTTTGAAAAATATTTGGTGATATAATGTTTAATTTTCCATCTATATGAAAAAAATTCCTAAACTCCTACAGTTTTCTCACTGGCCACTAAAGGGCCCTTTACACGGGCTGAGAATCACACAGATTATTGCAACCGAGCTTTCATAGTAATGCTTGTTAGCAATGATCTGGCGGTGTAAATATATCACCAATTTACCCATGAACAAGCCAAACGCTCGTTTATCGGGTGATCCGATCATTTGTGCACACACAAAAATGATCGTTTACCAGCAGGAGATCATGTTTACACGATCTCCTGCCGGCCAACAACGCTCCTCTCCATACTCTGGAGAAGATTGCTGTATGTAAATGCAGCGGTCTCCTCCGCCAGCGATCAGCAGATTGTTGGGAAGGAACACTTCCTTCCCAACTATCTGCTGTAATATCATCAGATTAGAAAAAAAGGTTGTGTCACTATCTGGTTTTAACTGGCATAAAACATTAATAGTGACATTTCTTAACATTCTTGGTGCAACATCTGCCTCTGCATCCATTTTTCAGAGCTAAAGGGCAGTAGAAAACCAATAACATAGCCCCTCAAACAAATTAAAAAAAATCTTGGCATAAAGCACCTACCACACTAATATTTATTCTTCTGTTGGAGGAGACCCAGAGGATGGATCAGACTAAATCAGGCCATATACTGTACATGAGATAGGTTGACGTTTTTTTTTTTTTTTCACTCAACTCCAACATAAACACAGGTAGGACAGGGGGAATAAGCCACTGTCAGACCAAAGAATTCACATGTTGAAATCCAACAAACAGTCAGGAGGCCTTCATACACAGTAGATTGTCTCATGTACAGTGCCAACCTGATGGTGTCTTATGGGCAGCAGTGGGCCATGATGAAGGACTTAGCAGAAGACATATAATGGCAGGCAGCTGTATGGAAAGGGCAGAACTGCTCTACCCCCATGCCTCTTGGGCACACATAGAAGCTCCAGTGGAGGTATGCGAGTGATCACAGTTCTGCTGATTGCTTTTGAAAACAATCATCAAGCATGTCAGCAGACATTTACTGTTTAACTAGGCTCTTATAAGTATAGGAGATATATGAGATTACTGTAAAGTATCTACTGTATAAACTACACTTCTTAGAACCGGGATCAGCAACCTCTAGCAATCCAGCTGTTCTGAAACTACAACTCCCAGAATCCTCTATTATGTTCTTGGGAAGTTACGATATCTGAGTAAGTGTGAATGCTGAGAGTTGTAGTTTCACAGCAGTTGGAGTGCTGAAGATTGCTGAATTGATCCCTGTCCTATAAAATCAACTTCATAAGCCCTAGAACACCAAGAAATACTGGGAGATGTCATCTCTGAATAATGAAAAACTGGGATTGCGCTCTGGACATAATACATACTGTGACTCAGGAGTAATAAAATACATGCAATGTAGTTATTCTTCGTGTTTGTAATACAGTGGTGATAGAGGTAAATGAAGTCTCTGCTATAGTGCTGTATGACTGATTTCATATGAAAGCATACAGAAGGTTTCCAGGTTTAGAATATAGATGGCCTATGGAAAGGAACTAGTGGACATGGCTAAATGAAATAGGTCACAGGAATGAGGGGCATCTAAATATGTAGACCCATTACCCTTGTATCTTTACCAATTTTGAGTCCTTATATTTTTTCACTGTAGAAGCACATAGGAAAAATGGTAATGATATGGGCTCGGTTGTTCCCAACTTTCTCTTTCCTACCCGTCAACTATTTGAAGTGGCCATGCTGCTCATACAAGTACTACGGCCTCTTAATTGCTTACATCGGCACATCTTCCTACTTAATACCAACAATGCAGGATATTACAATAATCAAAGGGGCAGACTGGCCATAGAAGCTACAGGGAAATAACTCAGTGGGCTCAATCATAAGCCAATTCTGATGGAACCATACAGGCTTTACTGCTGCTACACAGACAGGATCCGTTCTGTGTCTCATTTTTCCTTCCTTTTGACATATCAGAAGGTCAACCAGGCCAAAAAGACAAAATAGTGGCCCAGTCATGGAGTGGGGAGGGTGGGATAACAGCTTGAGAAGTCCACAGAGTGGCCCAATGACATAGTGTTGAGGTAGCAGCAGCATGAGGTGACCACAGTGTGGCCTAGTGACATAGTGGGGAGATGGCAGCAGCATGAGGAGACCACAGAGTGGGCCATTTACATAGGGTTGAGGTGGCAGCAGCATTAAGGAAGCCACAAAGTGGCCCAGTGGCATAGTGTTGAGTTAGCAGCAGCATGAGGAGGCCACAGACTGTTAAGGTGACATAGTGTGAAGGTGGCAGCAGTAGCAGCATGGGGAGGCCACAGAGTGGCAAGGTGACATAGTGTAGAGGTGGAAGCAGCATGAGGAGACCACAGAGTGGCCCAGTGACATAGTGTTGAGTTAGCAGCAGCCTAAGGAGACCACAGAGTGACAAGGTGACATAGTGTGGAGGTGGCAGCAGCAGCATGAGGAGGCCACAGAGTGGCCCAGTGACATAGTGTTGAGTTAGCATCAGCATGAGGAGGCCATAGAGTGGCCCAGTGACATAGTGTTGAGTTAGCAGCAGCATGAGGAGGCCACAGAGTTGCCCAGTGACATAGTGTTGATTTAGCAGCAGCATGAGGAGATCACAGAGTGGCAAGGTGACATAGTGTGGAGGTGGCAGCAGCAGCATGAGGAGGCCACAGAGTAGCCCAGTGAAGGTCCTCCTCCTCCTCCAGTTCAGCCCCCACAGGGCTCATGTGGCCGTGAGATGTCCAGTCCCCTAACCAGCCAGATTTACCAGCATCTGTTCCAGGATATGAAGCAGTGGAATGATATTGTTCATCCCGTCGTCCTGGCCACTGACAAAAAATGTGGCATCCTCAAAGGGCCTGAGCAAACGGCAGGTGACAAGCATGAGCTGCCACTGGCTGACATCGAAGTTTCAGAGGGGAGTACTCCTGTCCGCTTGGATCATCAAGAAATCGTTTATGGCTTTTCTCTGTTCATATAATCGGTCCAACATATGGAGGGTGGAAACTTTGCATATCAGCCTTTGTTGGGGGATGCCATTCTGCTGCTGCAGCTCAAGGAGGGTGTGCTTGGCTGTGTACAAGTGGCTGAAGTGCATGCAAAGTTTCCTGGCCATTTTTAGGATGTCAACCAGATTGAACACATGTGCCATGCAGGGCGCATGGCTCAGCCCTCCTTGATGCAGCGTCGACACATGTTCTTCCCGTTGTCAGTCACCATGGTTCCGATTTTGAGTTGTCACGGAGAAAGCCAGGATTCGATAATAAGGTGCAGAACAGCATGACACCGCGCGTGCCCTGCACATGTGGTATGCTGGAGGAGCACTGTGAATTGTCCCTGCAGTGGAGGCTGAGGACATGGTGGTGGATGAGGAGGCAGAGGCTGACATTGTCGCAGGACCAACGGCGTGAGAACGTGGAGGCGGAAGCGGCCTCACCTGGCCAAGTTGTTGGTTTGGCTAGGCAGGAACCACATTTACCCAGTGGGCCATAAAGGACATATATTGTCCTTGACTGTAGTTACAGCTCCACACGTCGGCGCTGTAGTGCACTTTGGCAGACACCGACAGGCTCAAGGACTGGCCCACCTTCTGTTCTACATATTTGTGCAGGGCTGGTG
Organism: Bufotes viridis; assembly: GCA_033119425.1. Classification (NCBI taxonomy): domain Eukaryota; kingdom Metazoa; phylum Chordata; class Amphibia; order Anura; family Bufonidae; genus Bufotes; species Bufotes viridis. The sequence goes on from CM065589.1 coordinate 441,166,083, forward strand.
TAACACCAAAGAGTGGTGTTACCACTTCTGCACCCTGCTACTGTCCTTATTGGTCTAATCTCATGTCATCTTGTGCATTTATTCCAGGTCCTCCACAATGTGCATTTCTAATGTTATGTAACTGTTCATGTAATGTGACTGGTTCACCAGCAAGTGGCAGCAAACATGGCAGAGCTGTACTTAGCTAGAATGGAACTTACGATTCCATTCTAACACCCCTCTGGAGAAAAGTGGGCTAGTCCTACTTCCTGAAGGAAGGGTGGGGACCAGTGAGTTCGAGTTTAGGTCTTCCCTAGCTAGGGGAAAGGTGTGCAGAGGCACGTCTCTGCTGGATGTGCCCACGCCAGCCAGAGTACCTTAAGCTCTGCTGGCCATGGAGGCCAAAGCTTAAAGCCTCAGGGGCCAGGAGGAAAGTTCACTGGCATAACCTAGAGTCAGACTACAAAGTGAAGTACAGCATACAGAAGGAGCTGAGTAATACAGCCAGCCTGTCAGAACAGCAGAGTCAGAGAGAAACAGATATAGCAGAGTAGGGTTTTGCCTGCCAGTTTCATGCTAAAGCCTGCTGGAACCAAGACAAAGCCTGTAAACAGTTTTACGGAATGTTTATGCAAAGTAAAGCTGCCATAGTTATTTTTTTATCCCTCAATTATTCCCCCTATTTATTGCTTTGGAGACAAAGCCTGGGGTCCAGCGGTATCCAGGTAGGAGCACGTGACACCCAATAAAGACATTTTAGGCCGGAACATACCACTCAGCATTTCCTATACCTTGGACGCTTTATATAGAGGTCCCTAGAGGGAGACCGCCAATTGCACTGGTACTGCCTTTTTGGCAAAGAAATGATGGTTCGGCACAAGCCATCAGTTCTCTAAAAGGTGCATAGTCCACCACTTGGAAAGGGAGGGACTGCAGCACCAGCAACTTGGCCAGGAGCACATTCAGCTTCTGCACTGTTGGATGAGTGCACGCATACTGTTGGCTCTGGCAATTGCTTTGGTGATCGATTTCTGACGGAATGACTGACAAGGAGTATGAGGGCTAGGAACAGGAGCATCAGGACATTCATTTCCTCCGGCGGCTTAACAAAAAACTGCCACACCGCGGAGTAGGTGATTTTACCCCAAACAGTATGCACTAACTGACTGCTACCGCCGCTGCCTCCGTGAACCCCTGCACCACTACCTTCCGGGCAGGTAGGCTCCTGCGAAGTGGGTAGTCTACCCCGGGCACGTTTGGCTCTCGGCCTCCCACTGCGGCCACCCTTCTGACTCCTGGCTACACTACTCACTTGCTGGCCTCACGCGCAACCCTGCCACCCTCTTCTTCCGATGATGATGAAGCCCCTTCGTCACCCGGCTCCCAATTGCGATCGACTACATCATCATCGAGTACTGTCTGCACGTCACTGATCTCCTCCTCAACGGTCTCTGAGCCAGGAGCCTAACAGCTCGCAACACTAGCTCCCACGCCACTCTCCTCATCAATACTTGCCCACCTATGGGAGGGAGCTGCGGATGTCTCCTCCAGATCTTGGCTGGGCAGTAGCTGCTGACTGTCCTCCAGTAACTCGTCCTTGCTGTATAGTGGTGCTGAGCCCACAGCATATAATACTTCTCTGGCTGAGGGAACAGAAAAAGACAGAGGCAGGTTGAGGACAGGTGAGAGCACAGGGCCTTCTCCCGTGCCATGCAAACTAAGGGTTGTGCCTGACAAACCCACTGACTCTTGGCTGGAGGTGTCTGATGTCACTTTGGACGAAGCGGATGACCGAGTCAACCAATTAAGAACCGCTGGTTTGCTGGTCAAGACATGACTGCTGGATGACACTAATACACGCCAAAAAAGGCTTAAGAACATATAACTGCACCGTTGAACAGCAAATAAGCCCTTACTTTTTTCCCACTAATACACGTCAAAAAAGGCCTTAGAACATATAACTGCACCGCTGAACGGCAAATAATACTTTTTTCCCCACTACACTAATACACACCTAAAAAGGCTTTAATTTTCTCACTTCACCACACAACACCTAATAAGGGCTAATAAGACGTAAAAATATTTTCTAGTAATAAACCCTGTTAATGGCTGTATCATACATGCCAAAAAAATCTTTCGAACATTTACCTGCACCACTGAACGGCAAATAATATTTTTTGTTTTCCACTAATACGCACCTAAAAAGGCTGTAATTTTCTCACTTCACCACACAGCGGCTAATAAGCCCTTTTTTTTTGCACTAAAACACCCTAAAAAAGGCTTTAGAATATACAGTATAACTGCACCGCTGAACAGCTAATAAGCCCTTTTTTCCACTAATACACCCTAAAAAAGGCTTTAGAACATATAACTGCACCGCTGAACAGAAAATAAGCCCTTATTTTTTCCACTAATACACCCCAAAAAAGGCTTTAGAACATATAACTGCACCGCTGCATGGCAAATAATACTTTTTTTCCCCACTACACTAATACACACCTAAAAAGGCTGTAATTTTCTCACTTCACCACACGGCTAATAAGCCCTTTTTTTTTTTGCACTAATACACGCCAAAAAGGCTTAAGAACATATAACTGCACCGTTGAACAGCAAATAAGCCCTTACTTTTTTCCCACTAATACAAGCCAAAACAGGCCTTAGAACATATAACTGCACTGCACAAGGGCTAATAAGACGTAAAAATATTTCCTAGTAATAAACCCTGTTAATGACTGTATCATACAGCACTTGCACCCCAATAACAAGAACGTTTTGCTGGAATTACAGAGGTATCATTTATTGCAAACCTGAAAGCAGCAATATAATGTCAATTTGGATCCCCAGTCAGTGCAGCAAGGTATAATAGGATTGTTACTATCACCCAGGCTGTACACTCCCCTATTGGACTCTAATTCATAATAATATGAATTATTATTATTATTATTTATGTTTATTTACTCCAAATATTAAGGAATTATGCAACAGTTTGGTGTGGAATTGTTTATCTGCTCATCCTTACAGTTTATCACACACACCACCACGCTCACACTCAGAGAAACTTGTGACTGATTCATATGTATTATTACCCTAACATCTGCCCTTAAGTACATGCCCTCCTAATGGAGTAATTATTACACCACTTTTGCTCTCACAGTAATCATCCACTTATTAGCCTCTGATCTTTTTCTTCCCTTTGATAGCATTACTCCTTAATAAGTTGTATGATTTTATGTTATGAGTTATTTTCAATGTGGATGTTTACCCATCAGAATCAGATATGAAAGCCACACTACAGCTCTTGTTCTGACTCATAATTGTAGTTGTTTATATTGTAATAGAACCGCCATTAATTTTCGATCATTTTCTAAACTGCCTGTTCGGCAGTGTACAATTGTTCTAAAGATACACCCACCTGTTCCATAGAAAGGATGTAACCCCTTTTCCTGACAGGGTAACCCAAAGAACGTTAGGACAATATGGTATCTAGTATAAGTTGGAAATAACATTACCCATGACAATGGTCAGGCACAAGAGAGGGGTCAACATGGCAAATTATGTGATAGAAAAGATAAAGTCCACTGGTGCAGGGAACCATTGGCGTATCTACCAGGATAGCAAGCATCTGCTATAGGACCCCAAAAACTAAAGGGACACTTCTCCACTCAGACATATGTGCAGTTAGTGATGTATATGGACAATTGAAGAGTGCATTACCTTTTGCATTATATCTGTGTTGTGACATTACTGATTAATTTCTGTGCATCACCATGCATATTATCATATTATTGTGATATTACTGTGAGCATTATTGCTCTTCTATGACATCACTGTGCACATTATTTCTGTCTTGTAACTTCAGTTTTCACATTGTCCTACCATTGTGACATCACTGTGTGCATAATCATAATAAACATAATCATAAGCTTCTCATGGCCATGGTGGTGTGGAAACCCACTCCAAGTTTTGCTATGGACCCCCATGGATCTTTGTTGCACCCCTGCAGGGAACATTCCAAACATAGGAGATCGAAGGTTCATGTCAAATAGTCAAAAAAGATACAGGATATAGCAAAGAATCTCATGTAACATACAGACATGAAATGAGAAATTACAGATAATAGAGAAATTATAGAGAAATTATAAAGAACTAAAGTTGAGTGAACACCTGAAAGTTCGGGTTCGCCAGGTTCGGTCGAACTTCGTCGCAAAGTTTTGACCTGAACTTGACCCGAACTTGACCGCGAACCCCATTGAAGTCAATGGGGACCCGAACTTTGGGGCACTAAAATGGCTTTAAAAGAGTCATGGAAAGGACTAGAGGGCTGCAAAAGGCAGCAAAAGTGGGTAAGAGCATGACAAGTGCCCTGCAAACAAATGTGGATAGGGAAAGGACTTAAAATAAAATAAATAAAAGTAAAAAATAATAATCTTGAGCTAGGAGGAGGAGGTCCATATGGAGTAGGAGGTTGAGGAGGCAGTAGACCTGGTGGTGTAGGTGGATGTGGCAATGTAGGTGGAAGCAGCGGTGGAGGAGGTAGCCAAATTTTTTTTTTTTTAATAAAAATTTTTTTTTTATAATAAATTTAATTTGGGTAGACAACAAAGCATTGTGGAATATATAAAATAAAATAAAGAGAGAGTGCACTGGAGTATAACAATGGCTGTGTGAGGCCGGTATACATGTCTATTCTGCACAAGGTACGTACAAGTCCTGTGGGATCCATGTCTGGTTTATTCTAATGAACGTGAGCTTGTCCACATTGGCTGTGGACAGGCGGCTGCGCTTGCCTGTGATAACGCCCCCTGCCATGCTAAATACACGTTCAGACAATACACTGGCTGCAGGGCAGGCCAGCACCTCAAAGGCGTAAAGGGCAAGCTCAGGCCATGCGCCCAATTTGGAGACCCAGAAGTTGAATGGGGCAGACCCATCAGTCAGTACGTGTAGGCGTGTGCACACATACTGCTCCACCATGTTGCTGAAATGCTGCCTCCTGCTAAGATGTTACATATCAGCTGGTGGTGCTGGTTGTTGTGGCATGGTGACAAAGCTTTTCCACATTTCAGCCATGCTAACGCTGCCTTCTGAGGTGCTGGCGGTGCCCGGCTCCGTTGGCGACCTCTTCCTCCTCCTCTGCCTTGGCCTTGTGCTTCCAATGAGCCCCCGCTGTCAGATGGGAATGCCATCAGCAGCGCGTCTACCAGTGTGCACTTGTAGTCGTGCTTCTTACGATCACGCTCCATTGAGGGAATTAAGGATAGCACGTTGTCCTTGTAACGGGGATCCAGCAGGGTCGCCAACGCCCACCTAAGGGTACTTTCACAATAGCATTTTTCTTTTCAGGCATAGAGTTCCGTCGTCGGTCTCTATGCCGGAAAAAAACTGATCAGTATTATCCCCATGCATTCTGAATGGAGAGAAATCCGTTCAGTATGCATCAGGATGTCTTCAGTTCAGTATGTAAACGTTTTTTAGATGGGGAAAATACTGCAGCATGCTGCGGTATCACCTCCGTCTAAAATTCCGGAACACATGACGGAATGCCGGATCTGACATTAATTCCCATTGACTTGTATTAGTGCCGGATCTGGCATTACAAATACCGTAACGACGAATCCGTCCTCCCATCTGCGCATGCAAGTGTGAAAGTAGCCTAACAAAAAGACTGATTAAAGCTTATTTCTCTGTGGCACTGGCTCATGGGTACAAAATGTATCATAGCACCCACAATAATCGCTGTAGTTTGCAGATTGAACAACAGAATTCTTCCCTAATCTGTATCTTACAGCAGCAGCATCCTATCCCTACACTAGTAAGAGCAGAGTGCGTGCAGCGCTACGTGACTCCAGCTTATATAGAGGCTGGGTCACATGCTGCACTTGGCCAATCACTGCCATGCCATTAGTAGGCATGGCTGTGATGGCTTCTAAGGGCACACTAGTAAAACGCTTGTTAATTGGCTACCCTGCAGCTTTTCAACAAGCGTCATAAAATCGCCAAACACCGAACCTGAACTATTACGGAAATGTTCGGATTCGGGTGCCAAAAACCCTAAAGTTCAGTACGAACCCGAACTTTACAGTTCGGGTTCGCTTAACCTATAAAGAACCTTAAAGGGCTTCTGTCACCCCCCAAAAGTCTTTTTTTTTTTTTGGGCTCACTAAAATGCTTATAGGGCAATTATACTAAACATATTGTTGTTAACTTTTTATGTAGGTTAATTTCGCTAGAAAACGCTACTTTATAATATGTAAATTACCTTGCTACCAGCAAGTAGGGCGGTTACTTGCTGGTAGCCGCCGCATCCTGCTTTAAAAAAAAAAACTCTCCTGCAGTTGAGAAGACGCCAGCGTCTTCTTTTCCGGGTGTAGCTGTGACGTCATCGGCGCAGGCGCACTGAGGAAGGAGCGGCCGAGCGAGCGTACTCCTCTCAGTGCGCCTGCGCCAACTGAAGACCTGTACGGCGCAGGCGCGAGATTTCGAACGGAGAAAGCAGAGCATAGCGCTCGCTGTCAATCAACCGCAGGAGGGGGTGTTTTTTTGAAAGCAGGATGCGGCGGCTACCAGCAAGTAACCGCCCTACTTGCTGGTAGCAAGGTAATTTACATATTATAAAATAGCGTTTTCTATCTAAATTAACCCACATAAATAGTTAACAACAATATGTTTAGTATAATCGCCCTATAAGCATTTTAGTGAGCCCAAAAAAAAAAAGAAGACTTTTGGGGGGTGACAGAAGTGAGCCCTTTAAAGGGAATCCTTCACCAGGAATATAATATGAAACATAATATGAAATCCTTCACCAGGAATATAATATGAAACCAGACACAATGCCTGGTAGGGCTACCTGAGCTGATTACATGGATACTTGTTTTATTCCAAACCATTGCAGTATTCTGTAAATACAGCTCTTTTTCTTAATATGCAAATTAGTTCTAAAGTGCACAGATGCCCGGTCCAAGGCACTAGGTGCATCCTAGAGTCTCCGCTCTGCTTCATTAGCCACTCGCCCTCCAGTTGATGACAGGGCCAAGCTTCCCGATCGTCATCTCACTTGATCCTGTCAAGCAAATAGAGCGGGAGTGGGTAGTAAAGCAGCTCGGATGAACTAGGGTCCACCTAGTGGCTTGGGCCTGTCCTCTGTGCACTTCAGACTTCAACTGCATATTTTAAAAAAAAAGCGCTGTATCTCCAGAAGGCCTTACAAGAGTGGGATAAAACAGATATCGATGTAACCAGATATTTAGCTCATCATTTGGCTGGTGAGTATATAAATGGTGAATTTGATGACACTCTATTACTGCTGTACAAAAAGACATAGCAACAATACATTCACATGTAGCTAAAATGAAAAAGAAGGATTTGGGAAATGCACGCTAATCTTTACAGTATACAAGGAGAATCAGGGTCAGACTGGGGTTCCTAGGGCCCACCTGTAAAATTCATTCTGGGAGCCTACTGTACAGCTACATGCAAATACCACCTGTTCAAATATGCCCAAGATGATTGATTATGGGGGTCCCTGCAGTGATTTTAAGAAGTCAGGTCATGGAGAAAGAGGATGCAGGCTGGCCTGCCTGTGTGCACAGAAGTCATCTCAGTCACCTGGTGCATCTAATAAACTGCCTATCTGTATATAGGGCGGTCAGTCTACTGTGCCATGTGTGCAGGGGGTGGGGGGCTAGGGGACCACTCTCAGGGGCCCACTTGGGGCCAGTCCAAGCCTAAAAAATTAATATTCAGATGAATTTATACCCCAAAATCAGTAAAATACCTTAAAACTTTTCATCAGTTTCCTTTGCCATTATCTGATGAATAAGAAACAATAAATAGCTTCATTCTGGAGATAGGAGCAGGTCCCAGAGGTGGGACCCACACCAGTCTCACATTTATCGCATATCCTAGAGGTATGCCATAAATGTCCCAGATGGGAAACCCTTTAAGGCTGTATTCACATTACTTATTTTTTCCCAGGTTTAACGTATACACATAACGTATAAGTTAAATGGATGCCTCAGAATGATGCCACACAGTGCCATCCATCATTATAGGTTTCCTATAAACAAAAACCTATACGTTAAGGTATACGTTTTTTTGTTTTGTTTTTTGCTAGACTCTGAAGGATGGAAAGCCATGCCTTTGCATCTTTTTTCCCCAAAGTATATATTAAATGTGGGACAAAAACAAGATGTGAAAAGTGACGTTGTTCACATGTATGAATTTGTAGAGTCAAAATAAAAGGGACTTTGTCATTGCTTTTATTCAGTTATCAGTTTAGCTATTCAGATTTGCAGATTTGCTATTATCCCTGCCCAGGGGTGCACCTAGCCTTTCTACTGCCTGAGGCGAAAACTGAAATGCGGAAACCCACACAAACTCCATGCAGATGTTGCCTTTGGTCAGATTTGAACCCAGAACCCCAGCACTGCAAGACTATACTGCTTACTAGGGATGAGCGAAGCAAGCTTTGGATTCTAGATCCGAAGTCGATTCGCTCAAAACTCCGTTTTAATGCTGTATGGAGATTCATGTCTCTCAAGTTTTGAGCGAAGCGACCTTGGATCTAGGATATGAAGCTTGCTTCGCTCATCCCTACTGCTAACCACTGGGCCATCACTAGCCATCAATGTCCCTGATGTAGTATCATGTTGTCCTGCCTCAGGCTGTCGCTATCTGGGGTCCGTTGCAGTGAAAGTTGTAGAACTGAAGAATGAGGCCAGAGTTGAATGTAACATAGTAACATACATAGTATATAAGGCCGAAAAAAGACATTTTGTCCATCCAGTTCAGCCTGATATCCTGCAAGTAACAAATTCATTTTTGCTAAGTGCGACATAGAACTTGAAAATACATATAGGCTTTAATGTAATTCTTCTCTGGCACCAGCTGAGGACCTATGGTGGCAGAATGGATGGCTGCAGTTCTGCACTTATATGTCCCTGGCCTATAGGGGCCGTTTGGTGATGAGGGTGTCTTTAGCCATAATCCCTCACCAGTGCCGGCGCGTCCTATAAGCTGACTAGGCAGCCTGCTAGGAGCGCCGGCCCCGCCTCATGCTGCAGCCGCCCAAGCGCTCTATATTGAGCCTCAGGCTGCCGCAGCACTGCCCGGGCTGGCGCGTCCATGAGAGCACACCGCCCGGGCGCAGCAAGAGGAGAGGAGCTGACAGGAGGGAAGTGCTCAGCGCTCCCTCCTGTCAGTCCCACATTGTAGCGTGGCCGAGCTCTGTATTGTCTGCTGGTACAGGGAGCATCTGTCTCCTGTACCTGGCCGGACTGACATGAAGTGCACACACAGTGCGCACACTAAAGCTCCTGTACCCATGGACCATACAGGGCTCGGCCACGCTACACCAGAGGTAGGGGGGGATTGGGAAAGAGAAAGACATTTGGGGAGTGGGGTGATGGACAGAATGACATGGGGGGGAGCGAATGCCAAGAGGAGGGGGGGGGGAGAATGACAAGAAAAGGAGAGAATGACATGGGGGGGGGGAGAATGACATGGGGGGGAGAGAATGACATATGGGGGGAAGAGAATGACATATGGGGGGGCGGAGAGAATGACATGGGGGGGGGAGAGAATGACATGGGGGGGGAGAGAATGACATGGGGGGGAGAGAATGACATGGGGGGGGAGAGAATGACATGGGGGAGGAGAATGACATGGGGGAGAAGAGAGAACTGGCATTAGTTAAAGGGGTTCTGCAGTTTATTTAAACTAATCGGCAGGGGTCCCAACACCCGGGACCCCCGCCGATCAGCTGTTTGAGAAGGCAGCGGCGCTGGCAGTAGCACCTCGGCCTTCTCGCTGTTTACCGCAGGCGCAGTGACGTCACGACTTGTACCACTGGCCTTGGTGGGGTTAAGCTCTGTTTACTTGAATGAAGCTTAGCCCCACCCAGGCCAATGATACTAATCGTGACGTCACTGCCAGAAGGCTGAGGCGCTACTGCCAGCGCCGCTGCCTTCTCAAACAGCTAATTGGCGGGGGTCCCGGGTGTCGGACCCCTGCCGATCAGTTTAAATAAACTGCAGAACCCCTTTAATATGGCAGATCATATGGGTGGGGCATTGTGATGTCACATGGGGGGGGGGCAAACTTTTCTTTTGCCTAGGGCGGCAAAAATCCTTGCACCGGCCCTGTCCCTCACCTCACAGCGGGGTCTGTAGAAGCAATTTCACAGTTCAATCTGCTGTCTGGAATCCCAGGGCTTTACTTGAGTCCTTACTTCAGTTCTGCAGAATGCATGCTCTAAGAGCTGCTTCCTCACTCTATGGCAAGAGAGGGATAATTTGGGTCCTGCACTTTCTCACAGGGGAAACAATACGGTTCTTAGGAGTGGTTGCTCTATGAGCTGCCTCCTCACTCCCCTACTCTCTGGGCAGGACCTCTATCGTTGCCTCTCTTCCTAACTCTGACCACAGAATACTGAACTACCCTTGACTTTTCCCACCTGGCAAGAAGTCGGATTGGCCCACTCTACCAGGAGGGGTGGAACAGGGTGGTTAAAATCTGTTACAGGTAGCCACTGCTAACCAATACTTCCTTCTGCTGGACAAAATGACATAGTACATGGGACTTATGTAACATTACATAGAACTGCATATAAAACATATATAAGAAAGGAACTAAAGAACACAATAGTTATACCCCCAGATCTATGGTATTACACATCTTCTCAGTATATCTCCATTATTGCCCGCTCAAAAATAGCACGTTTTATTTGTCTCATTCACAATAATTTGTGGTCCGAAAGACACATTTTCATATTGAACAACTCCTGAGGGATGCAAGTGCAGGTTCTACTTCCAGGACTCACACCTATCACTCCTCACTGACATGGAAACCACATGCGAGAAGCATCTCTGTGTCTGGATGGGGGCTGCACAGAATGGCATTGCGGTATACAGGTTGTACCCCTTTGCTTTGCTCTTTTAGAAAATCATGATAGTTAATTTCAGGGTATAATGTCAATTTAACATGTCCGGGGATAGCGATGTGATGGCAAGTGTCCATGTCGCTTTTTCTAAATTAAACTGCAAAGAATAAATCATTCATTAGACTGCCCTTTACAGCCCCTAATGAATAACTATTGCACGCTCCACAAGAGGGTAACACTACACAATTGGCACACTCTGGAGATCAATCATTGTCAATTAGTAAAGTGCATTGTGGTGGGGACACATATTGATGCAGACCATTAGCACTTCCACCCTCTGTACAGGAAAAATAAAAAAGGTCCCCAGATTTGGATCATACCATTTTTGTCCTATTTTTTCATTTGCATTTTGGGTAGAGTGGAGGCCCTGAGAAGCCGAATAGATTTTTTTCAACCTCATCATATCAAACTCTTATCTTGTTAACAATGGATGCCTCTAAAATGGTACCTGCTTGCAGATTTTCATTATCAAGAATGCTGTAATTTGTACCAAATTAGCAAATATGTCACACGGACATACTGTACGGCAATTTGGTGCAGGTTTCCTTATGTAGCCAAAATAGTTCTGGGCTCAGTCATGGACTCAAGAAGGTGCCCTGAGGTATCTGACATCAAGACTTTAGAGAGGATCTGTACATTCAACTGACAATTCACTAGTATCAGGCACTAAAACTAACAGCATACATTTTGGGCAAATGGGGCAGGCTAGAAGAAGAATAGAAAAGTGCCAGGATACAAAAGTGTGCAGCCACTTGTATTTCTGTGAAGAAGTGACAGGTCTGCCTGAAATTTTCAAGGTGGGGCCTCCATGGATCAGACCTATTTTTCTAGTACATCCAACAGATGATCGATCAGTTTGAGATCTGAGGAATTTAAAGACCAGTAGTAGGTTGCAGTATGCTACTGAAAGAGGTCACTGCTATTAGAGAATACTGTAGACACAACAGGGGTGGGGGTACATAGTTACGATACAATGTTTAGGTAAGTGGAAAGTGTCAAAGTAATATCCACGTGACTGCTTCCCGGTAGAACATTGCCCTATAGCACCACACTGCCTCCAACAGCTTATCTTCTTCCTAAACTTCAACCTAGTGCTATCTCTTTCTGAGATAAGTGATCAGCACGCACCTGACCATTCATAAGATGTAAAAGAAAAGGTGATACATCAAACCAGGTCACCTTCCTCCTTGACTGTCCAGTTCTGATGCTTAAATGCACACCGTAGGCACTTTTGGAGGTGGACAGTGGTCAGTGTCATCTACACAATCCCATAGACGACAAGCTATAATGCACTGTGTGTTCTGACACCTTTCTATTATGGTCAACATTAACTTTTTTCTGCAATTTGTGCTACAGTAGCTCTTCTGTGGGATCAGAACAGATGGGCTAGCATTTTCTCTCCATGTCCATAAATAAGACTTGGGTGACCATGGTCTTGTCACCGTTTAATCATTTGTCCTTCTTTGAATCACTTTTGTTAGTACTAACCAGTGCATACCAAGAACACATCCACCTGATCTTTCATTTTGAAGTTTCTCTACTCCAGTCGTCTAGCCAATTTAGCCCTTATCAAATTTACTTACCTATTTTTTATAACTTCAGGAACTGACTGTCCTGCCTATTATGTCCCACACCTTGTCCAAGGTTATTCACTTTGTCAGTGGTTTTAAAGAGGGTTTCCAGGAATAAACTATTGATGACCTACCCTCAGAGCCCATGGTGCTAACCTAAGTGCCAGGGCCTCTTCAAAGAGCTGATTGGTGGGGGTGTTGGGAGTCAGGCCACCACCGATCAGTTATTGATGACCTATACTAAGGATAAGTCTTCATTACTGAACTCCCAGAGAACCCATTTAAATAAGTATATATTACACATTAACTAGTATACACTGAGCAGTCTGTGAATGGACCACTCCTAGAGGCGAACACCATCCTGCAGCACTTAAAATGGTTAATATTTTTTTTATTTAACTGTATAAAAAACACATTTTAAAATATATTTTTATGAATAAAATTCCCTAATTTGTAGGTTTATAATACATCCACCAGAGATCTCTTATGTTAGAACTCAGGATCAGCTGCTACCAAAAACCACAGGCACTGTTCTTTCTATCTTTGGAGGGAAACAAAATTGGATGGGTTGAAATTCATCGTAAAAATGAGATAAGCCATATAGATCCACCAACAAAAATGCCAACAAATCAGCAATGTGTATTAAGAGGACACTGAATATAGGATAGCAGCTCTGTTGTAGAATGAGGCAGCAGTCACCTCTGGGCTGGTCAGCGAGGTAAACCCTGGCTTCCCCAGCACAGCTCTCCAGCTTCTACGCCCTCCCTCCTCTCTGGCTCTGCTGTGTATTGTTGGAAGCTGTCCAGTCTTGTGTGTTGTGTGTGTGTGTTTTTTTTTCTCTTCTTCAATCCACAGTTGAGCAGATCCAACTCCAGACTCTTTGATCTTTGCTTCAGTCTTCTTTACCCGGAAGAAAACCCTTCGCCTGCTCAGCTGGGAGCTTTGAGCACACGTGGAAAATGAAAAAAAAATCCTTGCACAAGCTCCAGGATTTTTTTCTTCTTCCAAATTTAGTCACACAAAGGGGGCCTAGAAGAGAGAAAGGAGGAGGGGGAGGGAGAAGGACGAGGAGATGAAAGGGACTGCCGCCTGGAGATGAAAGGATCCAGCCTGAGCAGCCAGAGCCCGCCCTAGTGTGTGTGTGTGCAGCCAGTCCCCCTACACACCACAGACCTGCAACTTCTCACGCAAGCCTGTGCTGCTGTACACCACTGAGTCACACAACTGGCACTTGTGTTGTACACTATTGAGTTACACGACTAGCACTTGTGTTGTACACTATTGAGTTACACATGACTAGTGCTTGTGTTGTACACTATTGAGTCACATACAACTGCAGCGGCCGGGCAATATGTGTGAGTTATGGTGGGCCGATGGGGGTAGTAGCAGTTTGACTCACAGTTAGCAGTGCTCCCTGTGCCGGTGTTCTTTAAAAAACCTTACCTCGTTAAAAAACCTTACCCCTCGTGACTTCCGGTGACGCGGCCTCACCGGACATGACATCGAGGAGGGGGTGTGCGCCTAAGCGCAAGCGCACAACCGCGGGTGCGCTTAAGGGAAAATTACAGGGAGAATCAGCCACCAACTGCGCATGTGCGCGAGCATGCGCAACAATGTAAGCCAGCACAGCCTGAGTCGCGGACACCGCGTGTGCGCCCTCAAGGGTAAGGAGGTCTGATGCTCTTTTATCTCGTAAAATCTCCTTACCCTTACACTGTGCACGCACGGACACAGCTTTGTCCGCGCGTGAGCAGTCTGGGGGTAAGGAGATTTCACAAGATAAAAGAGCATAAGATCTCCTTACCCCTGAGGGCGCACACGCGGTGTCCGCAACTCAGGCTGTGCTGTCTTACATTGCAGCATGTGCTTGTACGCATGTGCAGTTGGTGGCCGATTTTCCCTATAATTTTCCCTTAAGCGCACCCGTTGTAGTGCGCTTGCGCTGAGGTACACACCTCCTCCGAACCCGTGGTAGTGCACTTGCGCTGAGGCACACACCCCCTCCTTGACATCATGTCCGGTGTGACCGCATCACCGGAAGCCATGAGGGGTAAGGTTTTTTGACGAGGTAAGGTTTTTTGATAGAACACCGTCATGCAGCGAATGGAAGTAAAGAAACAGTTCCTTCGGGGCACACTCTGTTGTCCAGGGACTCCCGCCAGATGGTGGTTGAGATGCCCCTGGTGGTGTGGGTTTAAGGTGCCTTGGAGGCAGGGTCCCTGGTGTTCGTGTCGCCAGCATCGTAAGGTGCAAATAGGTAATAAGTTCACACAATAATCTCTTAACAAATTCCCAGTAGTTTACTGAAGTTGATCCAAAGGTCATCAATGTGCGCAAAAGTCATTTACAGAAAGGCGGCTTCTACAGTGGCTTAGGTTAGTTTCCAAAAGTTTCATAAGGGGTAGTTTTCCTCTATAACAATCAATCCCTTGTTTCTCGAGGCTGGAGGGATGTACTATCTCTGCTGTACTGTATAGTCATATACTTCTGTATCCTCTCTACAAATACTATCTCCTCACAGGTGGCCTATCTGTCTTTGGTTTTGGTGGGCAGCTGGTAGCTTAGAATCTTTCCACCTAATGCAAAGGAGACTAGAGTCTGATAAATGACAATTACCTTCCTTTGCCAATATTATCACTCCCTCTCTGGGTTACCTGTATTCTCTGTAATTTTTCCCTTCTATGGGCTGGTACATGGAACTAACTCTGGAGTTTTGATAACTCTGCAACTTGGCTGCTGAGATGTAGCTTTTCCCAACTGTTTTTCCCACAGACATCACACTTTCCTCCTTCTTCTTCTCAGAGAGCAGTGTGGAGTCAGCCCTGGGAAGTTTGTTAGAACCTCCCCCTCCCTATGCAACTTTATGGGAACTCAGGCACAAGCACTTGCGTTGTACAATATTGAGTCACACACAACTAGTGCTTGTGTTGTACACTATTGAGTCACATACAACTAGCACTTGTGTTGTACACTATTGAGTCACACATGATTAGCACTTGTGTCGTACACTATTAAGTCACACATGTCTAGCACTTGTGTTGTACACTATTGAGTCACACACAAATAGCACTTATGTCGTTCACTATTGAGTCACACACAACTAGTTCTTATGCCGTACACTATTGAGTTACACGCGACTAGTGCTTGTGTTGTACACTACTGAGTCACAAATGACTAGCACTTGTGTCATACACTAATAAGTCACACATGTCTAGCACATGTGTTGTACACTATTGAGTCACACACAACTAGAGCTTATGTTGTATACTATTGAGTCACACACAACTAGCGCTTATGTCGTAATCTATTAAATCAGACATGACTAGCGCTTGTGTCATACACTATTGAGTCACGCGCAAGAGGACATTGTGCTGTACATCACTATGCCACATGAATAACAGTTGTGTTGTACACCATTGTCACACATGCCCAATACTTGTGCTATAAACCACCATATGAAACTCATCTAATGCGATACACCTCTGACTTACTCTTCCTAGTGATGTGCATACATGATTGTGTCCTTAGTTCAGGACTGGCAGTAGTGAGGAGAGATAAGCAAATTTCTCAAAAATTTGATTTAGACAGTTCGCCGAATTCCCCAAAAACATTTGATTCGATCCGAATTAATTAGTGATGAATCGTGTTAAGAGAGCCTGTATAGTGGTGTAGTACACTGTGCATTGCAGAAACATGCATAGGGAGACCGCTGTGCTAGTGAAACAATACGGTGAGTCAGTATGACACGCAGATGACAGGCGTCACTCTTAGAATCACTGCACACTTCACTTATTTGGTCAGTTATGGGGCCAAAACTGACCAAACAACTCAAGTATGAACTCAGCCTTAGGCCTCTTGCACACGGGCGTCATGTTTGACGCCCGGATAAGAGGCGGGTGCGTTGCGGGAATCGCCGCGATTTTTCCGCGCGTGTGCTAACGTTTGTAGTGCGTTTAGCACGCGCGTGAAAAAATCCGCATGCTTGGTACCCAGACCCGAAGTCAGACTTCATCACTGAAGTCTGGTTTCGGGATGAGTATTCTGTATGTGTAATTATTTTCCTTTATAACATAGTTATAAGGGAAAATAATCACATTCTAATTACAGAATGCAATGTTCCCCGGGCTATAGAGGGTTAAAAATAATAAAGAGTTAACTTACCTTCTCCCATTATGCTGCAGAGCCCCAGAATGTCTTCTCTCTTGATGGTTTGGATGCTTGAGGACCTGTGGTGACGTCACAGGGTCACATGGTCCAATCATAGAAGCATTTGAGTGGACCATGTGACCCATGTGATCCTGTGACATCACGGCAGGTCCTTCATCCAACAGATGTTGGATGAAGGACCTTTGGTGACGTTACAGGATCACATGGGTCACATGGTCCACTCAAATGCTTCTATGATTGGACCATGTGACTCTGTGAACCACAGGTCCTGAAGCAAACAATCATCAAGAGAGAAGACGTTCTGAGGCTCTATGCGCATAATGGGAGAAGGTAAGTTAACTCTTTATTATTTTTAACCCTCTATAGCCCGGGAACATTGCATTCTGTAATTAGAATGCGATTATTTTCCCTTATAACTATGTTATAAAGGAAAATAATAACGATCGGGTCCCCATCCCGATCGTATCCTAGCAACCATGCGGGAAAATCGCAACGCATCCGCACATGATTGCGGATGCTTGCGATTTTCCCGCATCCCCATTCACTTCTATGGGGCCTGCGTTGCGTGAAAATCGCAGAATATAGAACATGCTGCGATTTTCACGCAATGCAAAAGTGATGCGTGAAAATCACCGCTCATGTGCACAGCACCATAGAAGTGAATGGGTCCGGATTCAGTGCGGGTGCAATGCGTTCACATCACGCATTGCACCTGCGCGGAAAACTCGCCCGTGTGAAAGGGGCCTTACAGGTCGATGTTAGCATCAAGAAGAAGCGCACTACTTTTACATCACATGAATCGCATGAGTTGTCAACACAGTGGTCCAGTCACAGAGTGGTGAGAATGGGAATCGCATGAGGAATTGCATTAGTTGTCAACACAATGGCCCAGTCACAGAGTAGTGGGGGTGGGAATCGCATGAGGAATTGCATGAGTCGTCAACACAGTGGCCCAGTCACAGAGTGGTGGGGGTGGGAATCACATGAGAAATTGCATGAGTTGTCAACACAGTGTCCCAGTCACAGAATGGGCCATGCTGATCGTCCTCCGGCAGCCGAGTGTGGCATTCCCCCCACCACCACCACCACCAACACTCTGTGCTGACTGCTTGCTACCGCTGCCTCCATAAACAGGTAGGCTCCAGCGTAGTAGGGGGTCTACCCTGAGCACGTTCGGCTACAGATCTCACACTGCTACCACCCTGCTGACTCTTGGCCACGCTACCACCCTGCTGGCTCAGCCACTGCCTCACGTGTAAGTTGCCACCCTCGTCTCCTGATGATGATGATGAAGCCCCCTCTTTACCTGGCTCCCACATGCAATCGGCCACATCATCGTCCGCCACTGTCTACACCACACTGATGTCACCCTCAACAGTCTTAGGGCCATGTGCCTGACCACTTGCAACACCAGCTCCCAGGGGTAAAAGATCTGCATCGAGGAGGGGGTGTGCGCCTTAGTGCAAGCGTACTACCATGGGTGCGGAGGGGGTGCGCGCCTCAGCGCAAGTGCACTACCACAGGTGCGCTTAAGGGAAGATTACAGGGACAAACGGCCACCAACTGCGCATGCGAGGCATCGAATTAAGTGTAAAAGAATTTGAACATCCTAAAATGTGTAGTATCAATCCAGGTTTGGGTCACAAACACAGAGCAGGTGCAGATCTTTCCATTACACCTTATCTCTGAGTACGCTTCACTACTGGTTTTGGCTCACAAAAAATCATAGTATTAACTGATCAAATAACTGTGAAATCACCCTAAAGTGTAGTATCAGGGCACTTTTTTACACACCAACTCCGCAACTACTGATTGAGGCATCGAATTTAGTGGAAAAAAATTTGACCACCTTAAAAGTGTGTGGGGAAGTGTTCTGCTTCAGCAAGGCAGCCTCAGTGGCTAACCCTTTTCAGGTTATCTGCTCTCGACCTTTATGGTGTCATCACCTCAAGTATCTTTTTTTTCTTAAGCCCGGGGAGCGTGCTTTCTTTACCCGTGCAGCATGCCAGACTGCAAATACTTATATATAAACTAAATACACTCCAAAACTGTGTGTATTAGAACACAGCTTCACCCCAGAATCAAGGAGTAATAGACGTACTTATATATCGACTAAGTACACCCCAAAACAGTTTGTATCAGACAGCACTTTCAGTACAGAAGCAAGGGTGAATGGAAGTAGTTATATATAAATTAAATACACCCTAAAACTGTTTGTATCAGGCTGCAAATTCACCCCAAAAGCAAGGATGAATGGAAGTACTTTTATATATAAAATAAACACCCCAAAACTGGTTGTATCAGGCCGCACTTTTAGTACAGAAGCAAGGGTGAATGTAAGTAGTTAGAT
Organism: Bufotes viridis; assembly: GCA_033119425.1. NCBI lineage: Eukaryota > Metazoa > Chordata > Amphibia > Anura > Bufonidae > Bufotes > Bufotes viridis. The sequence continues at coordinate 441,185,089 of CM065589.1, forward strand.
ATCAACTAAATACACTCCAAAACTGGTTGTATCAGACAGCACTTTCAACCCAATAACATATACTAGGATTACTGCAATTATTGTTTAAAACAACCTCAAATCTGTAGTATTAGATAACTTTTTAACCCCAATTTGTGCAGCAAGGTGTAATAGAATTTCTCCTACTACCAAGCCTGTACACTCTCCTATTGGTCCCTGCTCTCTCCCTACAGTGTAGATAATGCCTCCCTACCCTATACTATGAATTATTTTTCCCTGAACAGCTCAATCATTATTATTTTTTTATAGTCTTTTCCTAATCACAGTCCCTAGTGCCTGCAACATCTCTCCCAGAGACCAGGCATGAGGCTTTTTATAGGGCTGCGAAATCACAGGGGCTGGCTATCTGCTGATTGCCTGCATGCATGGCATTATGGGTGATCCCTCGTTCCCGGGCTTTTTACTTTCACTTTGTAACATGTGCAGCAGCCATTCTAGAAAAAATGTGATTCGTTAAAATGTTACCTCCAGAGAAATCGAATTTTTTCTGAAATTCGGATCAAATTCCTCTTTGTCAACTTCGATTAGCTCATCTCTAGTAGGGAGAAAGACTAGCCCCATCTACCACTCTTATGTAAAATGTTTTTGTTGACCACGGCATTGCTTAGTATGTGTGGAACGGTTGTTAGGAGTATTCCATTGGGTTGTTGATAAAAAAGGCACTTGTTCCTGCCATTCAGGGTTCAGTGCATGAAATTATAGCCCTGAGGTAGTCCAGGGATAGAACTAAGGCCTGGTTTGGTGCAGGACACCATTAGGGTAGCTGCAAGCCACTGTGTGAAGACTGTGCTGTGTAATGAAAAAGCACTGTGATCGCAGGAGACTACGGCAGCCTGGGAGAGGTGTGAGCTCGGCATAGAGAAAATTGCTCCTACAGCAAGTAGATGTCAAGGACACTGAAACTGAAACCAATAAAAGGAAAAGCCCCTACTGCCACTGCAACTATCATATATAGCAAGTATTGTGCCTCTCTAGCCTAAGACGAGCTACTGTTCCTGCTTTACCTTGTGTGTTCAGGTCAGTTTGCAACAATTGAAGCATATGATGCCTTCCTATGTAATGATCCTGTAACATAGCATGCATGCAAGTTTTCTTTGAGGGGCGCATAGAGACAGTTATGATGCCAGTTTAATGCAAACATCTCACATTTAGGGTACGTTCACACGACCGTATGTGTTTTGTGGTCTGATAAAATACAGATGATGTCCATGTGACATCCATTTTTTGGCGGATCCATCGTAACAATCCCGATCTTTGTCCGCAAAATGGACAAGAATAGGACTGTTCTATCTTTTTTGCGGAGCAAAAGAATGGACATACATATGTGGAAATGAATGGGTCCACATCCTACCCGCAAAAAATGCAGACCAAAAATACAGCCGTGTGAAAGCACCCTTACTTAAGATGTTCTCAAAGAGAGCCACAGGGCTTAGAACAGTGCCACAGTGCTTAGGACAGCCTCACTTTACTGAACTAAACCTCCTTCAGCGACACCCCTCCTTTTCAGAATCTGTATGGGGAGTCTCACATACTCTGCAAATCTGTCTCACTCTCCAACAGCTTCACCTCTCCCTTTTTGGTGGTCAACACCCCTTTTTATACATCCTTGTATCATCTAAGTGGGGAACACAGTGCATCCACGAATGCATCCAGCCACATGGCCTGGCCGCTGACAGCCCCTACAAAGATGGTTACTGGATATCATCATCTACTGGTACTTCTACCACTCAGCATTGTGCAGCGACCTCCTTTACAGATGCTGCACTCATATATTGCATAACACACAAAATGCATAGTTAATGCCAAACATTGTCCAAATGCACAGGACATAGTACACTGCCATTGCCAAACTTTGCCCGGTTAGGGTACTTTCACATTTGCTGCATAGCTATCCGGCAGGCTGTTCCGGAAGGTGAACAGCCTGCTGGATCCGCTATGCCGCAAGTACTCATGCACTGCCGTGCTGCCGCTCCGTCCCCATTGGCTATAATGGGGCGGGGGCGGAGCTACGGCGCAGCACGGCAGTGCACGGCCGGAGATCGCCAGACTAAAAGTACGGCAGGTCCGACTTTTTAGTCTGGCGATCTCTGCCGTGCTGCGCCGTAGCTCCGCCCCCCACCCCATTATAGTCAATGGGGACGGAGTGGCAGCACGGCAGTGCACGGGTACTTGCGGCATAGCGGATCCAGCAGGCTGTTCACCTGCCGGAACAGCCTGCCAGTTAGCTATGCCGCAAATGTGAAAGTACCCTTAGTGGTATTTAGTGCTAACATACAGTCAAACAGTACCCACATAATGCTATATTTTACCCAAACAGCCTTAAGGTATCATAATGAACCCATATAACATCAGAGAGTACCATAATTGGGTGCTGCCAGTTGGTGTTGAAACCCTACCCATTCTGACATTGTCCAATCAATGCTGTCAGAGTATGTAGGGACACAAGGGAGGAAAGGCACAACCACAGAGTTCTAAGAAAGAGTATTACCTAAAACATACTTGGCAGAACAGCTTACAGATCCTCTTTAAGGTCTTCCAAATGGTTTGGACCTTCAGATCTTGTTGGGATAGGAGAGGAAGCACTCGAGAGGCATGAAGGAAAAAGGCTATGGATCATTCTAAGGCATGATCAATGTTTTTGCTATATAGCACCATGTTACACACTTATAGTGATTGTTCTGCACAATTTGTGACCACAAGGGACGTCGTAAAGAATGTCTCTCTGATGTGTAAAGCTGGCCATATACGTTCAATAGCTGTCAGATGAGCATGTATGTACTGTCATTGGGGGGATAGTATAACATCGCTGCTGGAGACTTCTGATGGTGACTTATCTCCTAGGATAACAAAAGAACTGTGCGAAAAAGTTCAATTCACCTGATTCTCCTTTTCACTAACATCATCTGTGCTATCCCGACTGTACCGACTCCCTAACAACTGCCTCATACACATACACGTTCAGCTAAACAGTACAAAGCCGCTGCCAGACAGCTCTGCCCCTGTGATTTCCAAAACTTAAAATGATTGCGCATGATGAAATATTTTGCTTCACCATATAATTTGTCAACTTCTTTCTTACCTGTCTCCCTACTCTGTCATCCATTCTGTTAAAAACATTGACTAAAAATACAGGTAATAAATGCCACTAAATCGTGAAATGTGAACTTGACTTAAATACAGTATGTCATGGCCAGGATGGGTGGTAAGAGACCTATGACCTTTATTGCCTGGGGCCCCAGATGACTATCACTGTCTGCTCTCTCTCATGTCTACCACAGTATAAAAAATATCTAGTCCTGTTCCACAACTGTATCATACACACGCAATGCCTGTGCTATAGTGTGTAAGAGGTGAGAGATACACATATGATTTGGGGGTTAATTTATTATGTTAATGTATGGATAACAGTGTTGGCCGTTGTGAATATGACCAATGTATGTAGAGTAGGACTTGGGTAGATATAGGTCTTAGCTCTTAACTAGAAAATGGATTAGGTAGGGCCCTAGTCGATTGTGTATGCACGTGTATATATGTAGAGCAGGGCTTGGGAAGACAGGTCCTAGTCTGTGACTACAGAATCGATTAGGTCTGGCCCTAGCAACCACGCGGGGGGTGGGAGGGATGCAGTGACATGTGGGAGCAACCACATGGAGGAAGACAGTGAAGCAAGTAGGAATTAAGAGAACGGTCAGAGGGAAATGACAGATGAGAAGGCTGAGTGCCACCTGATAGGGAGCCATGTAGAAGAGAGACAGTTTAGATATGACAAAAACAGAGTGGCATGAGAATCCTGAGCATGGCAAAGATTAATACAGAAGATTCACAAAGTGACCAGAGAGACTAGAGAGAAGCATGGGTGTTTAGTAGAAATATGGCTGTTTCACAACAGCTAACATCACACAGTTGTGTACCAGTTGGAACTGTTTGAGCTAGTGCACCTCTTCATGAAGAATAAGTTAAAAGATGAAAATGCAGTTTTTCAGGAGGGCGTTATCCATGTAACTCTGAGCGCAGCAAGATTAGAAAAGACCCGTCCCACAGTATATGTCTCTGGCACTCCCACTTCGGCCATCTTATAATTGTACAGCACTCTCACGCAAATCCAATTCTTAGACTATACAATGTAAGCCTCTATGCAGACTTTGCACATATATCTCCGTTTTGCAATTGCACAGACTAATGTTATGTTTAGCCAAGTAATGTAAAATGAATACCATAACTAAAATGAAAGTAGCACTCTGATATCTTAAACACACATCAAACACATATGTTGTCTGTTATTTATTGTAAGGATGTGGCAGAACACAGCGTTAGAACAGCAGGAGATCAGTTATAATATTATATGGCTTGATAAAACGTAATAACTTTAAAGGGCCATTCCAGGAATGGGTCCCTTTGAAAGTAAGGGTACAGCCACACGTTTAGGTTTCATGAGTGATTTAAAAAAAGAGGAGAAGTCATATCTGTCCTGTATATTTTATTAATTTTATTTTACTTCACTACCTGACCTCTGCTTGATTTACCTACTGACCCTGCATGACGTCTGCCTGCCCTGACTATGGTTTTGCCTGATCCCTGGTAGTTCAAAAATCAAAATGCCTAAATTGCCAGTTTTTGGGCACTTTGCCTCCAAAAATGTTTTATTAAAAAGTGATCAAAGTCAAGTCAAGTAAAAACTACAGATTGCCCTGCCAAAATGAGCCCTTCCCCAGTTCTATAGACAGAAATTAAATAAAAGTTCTGGGTGTCAGAATATAATGATGCAAAGCAACTTAAAAAAAAATGTTACTTTTTTAAAAGTAATACAGCATGAAAAAAACAATATAAATTCGGTGTCACTATAATAGTGCTGACCCACAGAATAAAGGTAATGTATCATTTTTTACTGCCCGGTGAATACTGTAAATACAAAACATATAATTAAAGTGGCAGAACTGCCTTTTTTCAAAGTCCATCCAATAAAAACTTTTGTCCAGCTAATATGTTGTATGGAAGATTAAATAGTGACATCAGACAGTACAACTTGTAAGACAAAAAGCAAGCCCTCACACAGCTACTCACAAAAAGTTAGGGATATTTGGTTTGTGGGTGAAATTTCAGGGTGAACCTAAAATGCACTCTAAACTTTACATGTGAACTGAATGTGACCTTTGCTAAACTTTTAATTGCACATGTCCAGCTGTTCAATGTTTCAGTACTTTTTGCACAACTTGCTGTTCTCTAACAAGGGGCTTAACAGGTGTTTGATCCATGACTTGCCCCAAAAATTTCCTGGTTTAATTAGAATTGGTATTTAAACAGTCCTCCTCATCATGCTGTTCACATTTTCACATCATGAGACCAGGATGACACCTAGCAAATGATCACTATTACCTCGCCATTGCGAGACTTCAAGCAGGATATTCTCAGACAGAAGTGGCATGGGAACTTAGAGTGTCACAGCGTGTCATCAGCAGGTTGCAGCAGAGATACAGAGAGACTGGAACTGTCACAGAAAGACATAGAAATGGACATCCTTTGGCCACATCCCACAATGATAACCGCTTCATTGTGAACAATGCCCTGCGGAACTGGATGATGAATGCCACACAACTCCAGGCACATTTAAGGGAGGTGAAATGCATCCAAGTGTCACATCAGACCATTCAAAACCGTTTACATCAGCATGGTCTGCATGCTGACCACACCACCAGGCACAGGTGTCATTGTCTTGCACAGGCCAGGAAGCATCTACGCTGGATGAGGGACCAGTGGGCCTCAGTGCTGTTCACTGATGAAAGTCGATTTAGGCTGAGCAGAAATGATGGCTGCCAATGATGTTAAAGACATCAAGGAGAGCGCTATGCATTATCCACTGTTGTCACCAGACGAGCCTTTGGTGCTGGTGGTATAACAATGTGGGCAGGTGTGTCTAGTTAATACAGAACTGCCCTACACTTTGTAAATGGTACAGTGCCAAGCCCATACTACTTGAATAACATCATTAATTCAGTCTTTGTGCCTCTGCATGAACAACACAGGCCTAATCTCATCTTCATGGACGACAATGCTGCAGCTCTTCGAGGTTAGATCATTAGGGAACAGCTGCTGGAGACTGGTGTACCTCAAATAGAGTGGCCTGCACTTTCTTCAGACCTGAATCCCATTGAAAACCCATGGGATCAGCTTAGTCGCCGTGTAGAGGATCGTAACTCTGTACCCCAGAACCTCAATGACCTGAAGGCCGTCCTCCAAGAACAGTGGGATGCCATGCATCAGCAGACAATAAGTCGAATTGTGAACAGCATGAGACGTCATTGTCAAGCTGTAATTGATGCTCAAGTCCACATGAAAAGTTATTAAAACATTGACATTTTTTTGTGGGGGTATACCCAGCACTGTTGTTGGCTTTTTTTCAATAAATTGTTTGAGATGAGGAAATCACCATTACATACTTCTACTTAAATGCCCTAATTTCATGATAAAACGTCTCTGTAGTGTGAACTTTTTACGAGTGCAATATTCATATGATCATGGATGTCTAACCATGTAAACTGTAATGTAGGCCGGATTTACACATTGTAATTTCATGATCTAAATTAAAATATTGGATCACTGTGATTATTATTTGCACATGGTTCTAACAGGGTCACATTGTTATATGATTTACTAAAATATTTCAGATTCATTCATCATCTATGCTACTAAAGTAACCAATAAACAAAGTAAAGAGAAAAACATTTTTGGCTAATAGATTTTCTTCACATTTCCTGTATATGAACAGAGAGCTTTGACCAAGTTCTGGTAATAATATGATTGATGCTAAACCTGGCTTTATTACATAGTGCTTTTTAACATACATTTAGAATGTATTAAAGGCGTATTCCCATCTGAGACAATGGGGGCCTATCGCTAGGAGATGTCCTCATTGTCTGATAGGTGCGGGTCCCAGAAGAATGGAGCGGGTAAAGTGGTGGCTGGAAAACCCTAGTTTCCTGGGTCTGGACACCACCAAGTACTCTCCCCACAGAAGTGAATGGGAGCACACCGTGCTTGCGCTGCCACCGCTCCCATTCATTTCTATGGGGTTGACGGAAATAGCAGAGCCAGCACTCGGCTATTTTTGGCTGCCCCTAGAAATGAATGGAGGGCAATTGTGAATGGACTTTGCCAGCTGCCTTGACAAGATAGGTGAGGGTCTCAGCGATGGGACCGCACCTATCAGACAATGTGGGCATATCCTAGCGATAGGAATACTCCTTTAACATATAGAGGGTCATTTATCAAGTCTGCTACTCCACTTTTGTTTAGTAAAAATGTCCCCATAGATGTTGCTTGCAATATTTTGTGCATCTTTTTTTGACATTTGGCGAGCCATATCACTTTCAGAGGTGGAGTGAAAAGTTGGTCAGGATTACAGATTAGAACAGTGTTATGTGTCATTTTTGATGTGCGGTTTTTTAAAAAGTCGCAAAAAAGTTGCATCTCCATGGTGTTCTTTCACTGACAGTGACTAAACTACATTGCACTTGTACCAAATGTAATAAAATCAAACACCGCTTCATAAATTAGGAGCAGCAACACAAACCAAAGACAGACTTAAACCACCACAAATGATAGATTCCCCCTATATTGTTTACGAACATGCTTAGACACTATGTCACTTGAGAGCAGTGAATGACTCATGTGGCAGCGTGTTCCCAGCTCTCTTTGAAGTGATAGGGTCCCCTGGTGTTGAGTCACAGTCAGGTAATAAAACCTTCACAGATTGTAACCTGGTGGTGACTCAAACCTTGCATGCCTGTTGCACTAATGTACACAAAGCATATCTGTTTTGCGATGGCTGCAGGCACTTTGTTTCAGTGTTGGTTTTGTTTGTCTCTCGTCTCAAACCTCTCAATTCTCTTGGTTTCGTTCAGGACAAATGTCATGAAAGCATTGCAACACAGCTCTTAATCACCAAATTCAAGGTTTCATGCAGTTCCATTGCCATGAGTATTTAAAATATGTGAAAGAATGGGTCGTTCTAAAGAGATCACTGAAGTCGAGCATGGTCCGGTAATAGGATGTCAATGCTGCAACAATTCAATTTGTGAAATTTCTTTCCTCATAGATGTTCCATAATCAAGGAGAAATGCTATGGGGCTGTTTTTCATGAAATGGTTTAGACCTTTTAGAAGCCCATCTCTAGGATCTGCCGCGGTCTTACTGTTGAAACAAAAACTCTCATTATTACCCTGATCCATTCCCGTCACGATTACTGTAACTTATTATTAATTGGTCACCCCCTCACCAGATTCTCCCCTCTCCAATGTATCCTGAATGCAGCAACCAGGCTCATCTATCTGTCTAACCGCCACTTTGATGCCAGTCACTGCACTGGTTACCCATTCAGTACAGGATTCAATCTAAACTGCTCGTTCTCACCCACAAAGCTCTTCACCGTGCTGCACCCCCCTATATCTCTTCCTTCATTTCTGTTTACCTTCCTACCCGTGCACTCCATTCAGCCAATGACTTTGACTAACATCCTTCATAATCTGAACCTCTCACTCCCGTCTCCAAGACTTCTCTTGAGCTGCATGAGTTTTCTTGAATGCCCTACCCCAAGCAATAAGGTTAATTCATAACATCCACAGTTTTAGGTGCTCCCTAAAAACACATTTTTTAGGTTATCACATCCCCTGATCTAACTCTCCTCCATTAACCGTCCCCCAAACCACCCTTCAGCATAATTCTTCTGAACCTGATTAATTGTCAAATATCCTTACCCCATGCACTCAGAGTCAATACAGATATAGGATGGTGATGGGTCATGTAGCCTTATACTCTTTTTTTGTGTTAAGATGGCTGGACCAATGTACAAATCAAGCACTTCTTACCTTTTGAGTCACCCGCCATCACCTAGATCTTGCGAGCAGGGCGCTAATTCCTCTTGTTTGAGTTGTTGACTTGTTTGTTTCTATGTTATTTATGCATCTGATTGTACATGAACCCCCTAATTGTAAAGCTGCTGTGCAATATGTTGGCACTAGATAAATAAAGATTTATTATTATTAGTTCCAGTGAAAAGAATGCTTCACCATACCAATACATTTGGGACATTGTCTGCGTCCAACTTTGTGGAAACGATTTGGGCCAGACCCTTTAATGTTCCAGCATGACTGTGCCTCAGAGCACAAAGCAAGGTATGGTTGTGTGAGTTTGGTGTTGAAGAACTTGACTGGCCTGCACATAGCCCTGAACGCAAACCCCACAGAACACCATTGGGATAAATTAGAATGGAGATTGTGAGCCAAACCCTCTGATCCAATATCAGTGTCCGAGCGCACAAATGCTTTTCTGGATGAATGGTTAAAAATTCTCGACGACACCCTTCCAAAACCTGTAAAATGTTTTCCCAGAAGAGTGGAAGCTGTTTTAACTGCAAAGGGGGGACCCACTCCATGTTAAAGGGGTTCTCCATGATTTTCATATTGATGGCCTATCCTGTAGGTCATCAATATGAGATCGGTTGGGTCAGACTCCATTTAGTTGTTTGAGGAATCTGCGGCACTCACTGGAGCTTTGGTAAGCCCTGCAGCCTCCTCACAGCTTACAAAGCACAGCACCATCCGATGGATAGTGGCTGTGTTTGATATTGCAGCTCAGTCCTATTCACTTGAATTAGGCTGAGCTGCACCAGGCCATGCAATTGCTGAACATGGTGTCATTTGGCCTAGGAAGAGGCCTAAGTGCCTATGGAGCATCGAAGCCTCTTTATACAGCTGATCAGTAGGAGTGCCGGGAGTCAGCCACCCACCGATCAGATATTAATCCTGAGAATGGGCCATTTATATGAAAATCCCAGAGGACCCCTTTAATGCTAATAAATTTAGAATGGGATGTCATTTATAAAAGCTCTTGTAGATGTAATATGTATGTATCCCAATACTTTTGTCCAAACTGTGTATATCCTGTAAGGGAACTGCATTATCTCCCAAAGTATATTACTGTAATCACTTGGTCTACATAGACAGAACAGATCATAGAGCAGAGCAACTTTACAAGAGCCTATATTTTCCAAATTATGTGAACAGACTAGCTATCCCAGTGTGTTGAGGGGTAACACTAAAGTATCTCATAACAAAACATGACATTAGTTATTACCAAGCTCCAAATTGCAGTTGAAAGCAGCATCAGTAATACAACTTTTATTCAGCTAGCCATAAGTTATAGTTGGTAATTTGTGTTGAATGAAACGTGGTTCGGATCTTAGATCCAAAGTTGCTTTGTTCAAAACTTTGTTTAAATGCTGTACGGAGATCCGTCTCTGTACAGCATTTAAATGTATGGCCTTTGCGGAGGTAGAATTCATTATGTCCGAAGTCTTGCGAGACTTTGTTGAGTATCTTCAGACTTCGATTATTCATCTTGAAAACCATTTTAAAACTGGGATCCAAAGTTGGCTTCAGTACCATCTGGTATCTCGATTCTAAAGCCGACTTCAGATTTCAGTTTTAAAATGGTTTTGAAGATGTAGAATCGAATACCGCAGTTCTTCACCGAATTTCACCTCCGTGAAACCCATACATTTGAATGCTGCATGGAGACAGGTCTCTGTACATCATTCAAACGAAGATTTGAATTGCGCTTCGCTCATTCCTATTGGTAATGCCTAGAGTGTATTGGCTGAGGTTTAGGTTATGTGAAGAGGCCATGTAACTCTGAAATAGGTGTTGTGAAAAGTGCTGTGTTTTAAAGCGCTGTGATACTTTTTTCTAGCTATTCTGCATGGTCTCTTGTGTGGGTTGTTTTGTTGGTGGACATGAGTTTTGAGGACTATTTTCAGCTCGAGCTAACTTCTTGTAGATGCCCATATGGAGTGACCCTCTGAGGAGCCGGTGAAGAGGACAGGAGTTGTAGTGGCTCTTATGAACTGTTTGTCATGATGTACTCCCTCAGGCCATTGCTTCCTGGGGATCGATAAAGTGAAAATATAATACTAAAGTTGAGAGTTGAGAGTTGAGTGTGACAAAGTCTTTTTTACTAAGTGCAATGTACAGTAGAATTTAAAATATATACAGTAGCAGCAGGCTTGAAGTGCAATTCTTCTCTGGCAACAGCAAGGCTATCAAGACAGGTTGGTTGATGGTAATTCAGCACTTTAGTGATGCTGGCCTAATGTCTGTTTGGTGATGGGTGGCTTGGCTGTAGTCCCTTAACTTGCAGCAGCGTCTGTAGATGCAGATGTAGCAGTTCACTTTGCTGTCTTTATTTAAGGACAATTTGGAATAGCTCTCTCTGAAAAATCTTGTATCGAGCAGAAGCCAAGGCAGTGTGCTTCCTCTCCACTCTGTCTCTAGACAGGAACTCCCCCATCTGGCAGGAAGCAGGACCAGCCCACTCATACCAAGAGGGGAGGAACAAGGTGGTTAACCCTGTTCCTGCCAACCTTTGCCATTCCTTCCTTGCTGGTAGGAACGGCCAGGAACAAACAGTGAAATACATAACATAACAATATACAAATTGTAGTACCCTCAGGTCTGGGGTACTACACACACATTCTAGACACAACTGTTTTGCGTTAAAAAACTGATCAGTTTTATCCTAATGCATTCTGAATGGAGAGGAATCCTTTCAGTATGCATCAGGATGTCTTCAGTTCAGTCACTATACAGTTTTTGGATGGAGAAAATACCTCAGCATGCTACAGTTTTGTCGCCGTCCAAAATTCCAGAATACTTGCCGGAATGCCGGATCCGGTATTAACTTCCATTGAAAAGTATTAGTGCATCCAGCAGTGTATTAGTGTATTAGTGCATCCGGCATTAAAATTACCACACCGACGGATTCGTTTTTCCGGTCTGCGCATGTGCAGACTTTTAAAAATGTGAAAAAAATAAATACCGGATCCGGATGACAACCGGAGAGACGGATTCGGTCTGCAATCTGGATCCGTCTACAAATGCTGTCCATTTGCATACAGATTGCTGGATCCAGCAGGCAGTTCCGGCGACTGAACTGCCTGCCAGAATCCAGCAACACAACAAAGTACCTGTAGTTTGCACAGTGCTGCACATAAGCCTGAAATCACCACACTCAATGCCAGTTGTCAACTTTAAAACAACCACCATGAACTGCAACAATTAAAATTGATTCTCTACAATGCAGAATTCATTACCTCGTTATCTGATTCATAAATCTGTGCCAGCAGAATGTGTGTTTTATGACTGTACAGTGCAAATTGTTATTTATTTATTTTTTAATGATCTGAAGATTTTTCTATCCTATGAATCCTACCGTGAAGTAGGATAAAAAATAGTTATAATGTGCTGTTTGTACAGTTAGTCAAAGCGCAGGGATAGTTGTGAGGCTGGGGCAACCTAATTTATGACGCGGCGTACGTATAGTCATGAATCAGGTGGAGCATCTGGTAGAGCGCCTGGTTACCATAGCCTGAGATATGCTGCCATCATCTGCCCTATAGAGTATACATTCTTAAAGGGGTTGTCCGGGTTCAGAGCTGAACCTGGACATACCCATATTTTCACCCAGACAGCCCCCTAATAAGAGCATCGGAGCATTTCATGCTCTGATGCTCTCCTTTGCCCTGAACTGTATCGTGCAGTGCAAAGTCATTTTATGGAGTTCCGGTGGCGTACCAGACTCTCCATAGGGACTCCCAGGCGGAGGCTTCTGCCCAGCATTGATGGGCGGGCTTTAGCGCTGCCCTAACCTGTAAAATGGCTAGGACAGCACTAAACCCAGCCCATCAGAGCCGGTGATGTCACCGAATACACTGCTGGGTGGAAGCTTCTGCCTGGCAGTGTATTATAGAAAAAAACAAACCCTTGTCCTGCAAGATCCAGCACAGGGCAAGGAAGAGCATCGGAACATGAAATGGTCCAATTCTCATATCACAGGGGTGGGAGGGGTGAAAATGTGGGTATGTCCGGGTTCAGCTCTGAACCTGGACAACCCCTTTAATATTACATGATGGAATCACATATAGCAATGCCACAGAAAGGGCATAGACAGGAGGAGGAGAAATAGTGTGTGCAGAGAAGCAAAACAATTACTGGAGGAAGAGGAAAAAAGAAGTAGTGAAGAGCCAGGATTGGTAAAGGGAAGGTAATTAGAGGAATAAACACTTGTTATATATTTTAAATGTTGGTCGAACGATCTCATTGCAGCAGGATTAGGTGGCAATCCAGTTGGGTAAACAAGAAGTAAAGTGATAAAGGATGGGCACATTGGATTTCATTAAATGAAGATATAGTCACCCATTGGATGCAGTACAAAACCTATTATAAGTGGTGGTGCATGTAATATTTCTGCCAATATATATATTTGCAGAAGTTCCCTTTACTTTTTTCACGATATTGATGGAGGGTAGATCTTACATAGTACCACTTTGCATTGCTACAGAGAAGATAAGATAACCATACATGATATTCATCCCAACATTCTCTAAGCTCCAAACCTTTTCAGAGTTTTCCAGATCAGTTTGAATGTCTGAATATAGCCACATGGGCATTAGCTCTGTTCCTAGGAGACTTACGGCCTCTTTTACCCTGTATATTTATGTCAGGTTAGGGATATGCAGCTTTTAAGTGAATCCAGCTGGCTAAACAGAACTTACTGATTTTAGATGATGCTACAACTTGCATTATGTTACAGTTTTAACGTCCTTCTCAGCAGAGAGAGTTTGTCTCTGGGATTTTAAAATATCTTAAAAACAGCAGACCTCTTGATAACATACATAGTGTTATAATATTTTGTCAAGGTGATATTATAGAACGGCATGTGGAGAGCAAGGATACCATCTATTGAGATTTATGGAGAAGATACTAGATGTGTAAGGGCCAAACCTGACAATTTTATCGGGTTTGGCCGTGCATCTGTGTATGAGGCCTCTCAACTGCACCTATTGGCATTTTAAGACAAGTCCCCTTGGGTTTGCACCTCGTTTTTCACTTTTATCTGGTGCTGATATATTTATTAATTTTTTTTTGTTTTTTTGTATGCATTACAATTGCATTATGTTTTTAATATAAATGATAACATGTTTATTGCTTTATAAGTTATTGCTTTATATTTATGACCTCCAGGACCTCTGCTGATCACCTTTTTGAGAAGGCACTGGTGCTCACAGTATTGGTGCTGCCTTCTCGCAGCTTATCCTGGGCCATGTAATGTCCCGTTTATCGGTCACATGGCCTAAGCGCATCTCAGCCCCATTGAAATAAATGAGGCTGAGCTGCAATACCAAGCACAGCCATCCAATGCGCAACGCTGTGCTTGGTAAGCTGAGAAAAGGCTGTGACGCTACAGCAAGCACTGGTGCCTTCTCAAACAGCTGATCGGTGGGGTCCCAGGTGTCGGACCCCCACCAATCAGATATTGATGACCTATCGAGAGGATAGATCAAACCTCTTTAATTCAAAAGTGCCGGGCAGCTGTAGCTGTATATTAGAAATTTGGGGTCAGATTTAATAATGGTTTACAGGATGAAAGTGGGTTAAAAGAGATGTAGATTATGGCGCACTTCATATTTGCTCTATAATTTCTGACTTTTATCATTTTCACTAGCAATAACAATGGGTAAGGCTAGGAGAGAGGGCATGAGGCCTCCAGTGGCCCAACAGATTTACTATAATTTACACTAGAAACTAGTGTAAATTCAATATAGCTGAGTTTCTGGCACATGGACAGCCAAAATATATGGAGAATTTGGTGCATCTTATTCCTCTTCACAAACACTGGCATGTGAAATGGCATACTTAGTAAATATGTCCCTTTGAGTCTAGCTTCTACAGCAAAGTTTGGCTGTCCTACATGCGTTCATATGCTTTCTATAACTACAGTACATTCGATTAGTTAGCATGATTTCTGAATGGACTGGCTCTTCCTAAAGTGATTTTTCCCCTACCTTGATGTAGTTGCTTGCTGCTCATAAATCTCATAATGCTATGCACATTATGCTGAGCCATTCAGACGTCTCCCCATCTATTCTACTTCTGGTCTTTTATTTACCCTGTGATGGCAGTCGGCATTTTAAGGACCGAATAGGGTTATGAAAACTTACAAAGAACCGGCAAAGTAAAACGATTGCTGGATGGTGTGGAAAATGTATTTTATTATTATATTAGTAGAATATAAAAAAAAATCAGACTACTGATTTATGCATAAAGAGTTTTATTTTGTCAATTTTCCATTTCATTCATATGACTTCCATCAGTAAGCCCCAGTAAAGTCAAATCTTCTTGTTCCTGGCACGATAGCCATGAAATCCAGGAGATGAGGGTAAGTGCAAGTGGCATCCTAAATACTGTGCCTTGGGCAGGTCCCATTCCTGAGGTCCATATGCCATAGTAGCACCTATAGATATTGGTTGTTTTCATAAGATAACCTATTTAGGAACGGATGTAATTTTAAATAAATGTCTCATCCTCCTCTTCTGTAACATCCTCAGAGCCTGTATATGAAAAAATGATCAGCTCTCAGGGCTCTGCAAGGAGTAGGAATCCTCTTATTCTTAGAAAGATTGTCTCATCAAGAGAACCCTTGTCTATACACCCTATTATGGCATATGTACATCACAGAGGGGACCCCCAGTTGGATCCCCATTTATAAGCCAACGCAAGGAGGGCTTTGGCTGCTACTGTGGAAGATACTAATAATCTCAATAGCCACCTTTCTCTCCCCTGGAGAGGCCATAGCAGGGGAAACATCTGGCTGGCTATGTCTTTCTCCAGCAACGCTAGCTGATAAGGGCCGATTTGCATGTGTAGATGAGGGGGCCAATTATCTGGAACATACATGTTCATACATTCCAAAAAATGGGATCAAAAATTGGAGCCAATGTACAATTCCATAATCCCTTTAGTTTAGATTTTATGGTGTTAACACTATTTTCTCCAATCATTTACAAATTTACTAGATTCTTAATACAATGAGTTAACAATTTACCAGTCATGTGAATGCATCACCTGCTAGAAACATGATGACTGTCTGATTTTTGGTTCAGTTCCACCTTGAAGTGGTTAAAACACGTCACCTGAGTCACTTTGTTTGGTGTGCAGGTGATCATACTCACAAAACAAGCAGGCTTTCTAGGCTTGCAATGCAAAGTAGGTGCCAAGGTTTATAATGAATTTTGTAATAAAATATATTTACCGGTTTTGTAAAAAAAAAAATGTAATGTCAAAGGGTACAACCAAAAACAGGACTACAAAAATCTGAAAAAATGGGCATGCTGAATCCCGATTACTCCTGCATCATATCAATGGCAAGATTAGAAGTTTTGCAGATGTATATGTGCATGAATCCTTTTATAGGGTGATAATGGTGTTTGTGTAGAAGTGTGGGATTTATTCATCCATCACTAATTTGCTATACAGTATAAGAATCTAATACCAGATTGCGACCAATACCAGAGCGTGACAATATACAGTGTCACTAAGGACTTGTCATCATCTAACGGTTTCAGGAACATAATAAAGTCTTTACATGTTTACTCCTATTGGTAATGAATGTGATAGAAACACTGCACTTAACAGATGCACATATCACAACTGCTGAAAATGACCAATTACACTGTCAGCATTTGAGGTTATACCAATAGCCCTATTGCTTCCACCACCTAAGGTTCTTACCCTGGGAACACACCTGAGCGTTTTTCAGCACATTCAAACGCGCTGAAAAACGCACAACAAGTGAAAACCCATCTATTCCAATGGACATGGTTCACACTTGAGCGTTTTACAGCGCGTTTGAACGCGCTGAAAAACGCCAAACGCAAACGCTTGTGCATGAGCTTCTTTGGGGCGTTTGCCCAAGCGTTTGCACCCATTGAAAAGCATGGGAACGCGCATATAAGAAAATATGCGCGTTTTCCGCTTCAAAAACGCGCATATGATCGCGCGTTTTTGTAGTAAAACCCAGCAGAAAGGCAGAATCTCCACCCACCTTTGCTGGGTGGGGATTCTTTTTTTCTGCAAACTGTAAGCTGTCAATCAAAAAACGCCCCAAATACGCGCGTTGCAAAAATACAAAAACGCCTAAAAAAACGCGTGTTTTCCGCGGAAAAAACGCTCAAAAAAACGCCTGATCCAAAAACGCCTAGGTGTGTTCCCAGCCTTAGGGATTCCTTCATCATCCCCACCCATCACATCTCAATTTGTATGCTGTTTTAAATGGCAAAACTGAAGCATTTTTGCAAACTTCACCAAAAAGTTCCACAATACAACTGCAAAGTGTGAACACAACCTAAGGGCTCAGGCAATGAATTCTGAGAAGGACACATGGAAAGACTTACCAAGTTAGTAGGCTTGAAAGAAGTGAAAGGAGATAACAGTCAGTAACAGCAGATGCACATGGTGATCAGAACTCAAATTCGGAATTTTTGGTCTCATCTTGGTTGCAGTCTAGAGCCCTTATATGTCACCTTTACTTGTGTTGTGTTAGCTGCTGGCATGGTCCTTAATTGTAATACATCTTATAATTGAAATAGAGAATTTGGCCACCACCATTTTTATTTGCCTGGGGATTTCACCAACCTTAGGGGTAATTCAGACAGCCTCAATGTGGCGTATTTAAGCTATCTGTATTCACAGTTCAAATGTGGGTTTAATGACCCAAATTTACAGCATGATATATAAATATAATGTTGGAAGTTCTGTTCAGGAGATACTCGGGTGGAGCAGGTTAGATAGTTACACAGTACGATTGAAAAAAGACATATACACTACTCACAAAAAGTGTCTTTCAGGTGACATTTATGGAAAATGTAAAAAGTTCACGCTACAGTGATATTATATCATGAAAGTAGGGCATTTAAGTAGAAGCATGCAATGGTGATTTCCTCATCTCAGACAATTTATATGAAACAAAAGCCAACAACAGTGGTGGGTATACCCCCACAAAAAATGTCAACATCTCAACAACTTGTCATGTGGCCTTGTGCATCAATTACATCATGACAACAATGTCTCATGCTGCTCACAAGTCGATTGTCTGGTGAGGCATGGCATCCCACTGTTATTAAAGGGCGGCCCTCAGGTCATTGAGGTTCTGGGGTACAGTGTTACGAGCATCTACAAGGCGACTCAGCTGATCCCATAGGTTTTCAATGGGATTCAGGTCTAGAGAAATTCCAGGCCCCACCATTTGAGGTAGTAGTGTATCTATCAAGTTCAACCAATGGGATGGGAATTAAAAGAAGAGGAGGGAGAAACCAATAATTTTACCCATTTCCATAAGCATTGATTGTGTTATATTATAAGAATTCATCTAAACCTTTTTTTTAAACCGTTCACTGTTCCTGCTGTTACCACATCCTGAGGTAGACTATTCCACAGATTCACAGTTCTTCTGAAGACTTGTCAACTCTGGAGACTGAACTTTTTATTCTACAGATGGAGGAAGTGCTCCTTGTTTTTTGTGTGGAATTTATATGGAACAGCTTTTCATCATATTTTTTGCACTATTTTTTACGGGACACTTACGATATAGGTTAATAATGTCCCCCCTTAAACGTCTCTTCTTAAGACTAAATTAATTAAAATCTTTTAATATTTCCTTATAACTAAAGGGGCCTATTACACAGGCCAAGAATCCCGCAGATAATCGATAATGAGTGTTCATAGGAACGCTTGTTAGCTATTATCTATCAGTGTAAATGTGCAGACGATTACCCAATGAACAAGCGAAACAAATTATCGTTTGCCGGCAGTAGATGGTGTTTTCTGCTGCTGGCAAACAATGATTTTGTATGGGGATGAGCAATGGCATTAGCGATCTCTCCTTCCTATAATGTGGAGGAGATCAATGCATGTAAATGTAGCGGTCTCCTCCACTGACAAGCAGGCAATTGTCAGGAAGGAACACTTCATCACATGTAAAGGGATCTTTAGACCCTGCCTTTTCATTTAGTTGCTTTCCTTTGTACTTTTTAAAGCTCCAGGGCATCCTTTCTATGAACTGATGCCCAGAACTGAACTGCTTTTTAAAGTGGTAACATTACATCCCGTACTGCAAGTCCATGCCTCGTTTAATACACAACCGTATACACAACAGTAATCTATGATTTAGAACTATACCCAAATCCTATTAATTGCATCCTCCATATCATTAATAAGGAAGTAATTTAAATAATAGCAAAACCAACACTGAATTTTGGGATTAACCACTTATAACTGTTGACCACTCAGAAGAGGAATCAATGACCACAACTCTCTAGACACAGTTCTTCAGCCAATTTTCAATCAAAACTCTAGAGGATCAGGCACAGTATAAGGGTCCATTCACACGTCCGTTTTTTGCGGATCCTATTTTCCAAGAATTCTTTCCGTTTGTCATCCGTTTTTTGCGGATCCGCAAAAAAAAACGGATAGAAGAATACATTCCAATAAAGTTTTATCCGCAATTTTCGGATTAGAATAGGACATGTTTTATTTTTTGACGGACACTATGTACTGAGAAAATTATGCGGACAGCACACTTTGTGCTGTCCGCATATTTTATAGACCCATTGAAAATCAATGGGTCCGAATTCTGTCCGCAACTATTCCGAAAAATCGGGATCAGATGCGGAACTAAACAACGGACGTGTGAATGGACCCTAAGAGCTACTATATATTCTACAAGCTTCTCTATAACATAGTTCTTTCACCATCTGTAGGATGCCAAGTTTCTGAAGCTAGTCGTTGTGCGATACCAACAAAATGATCAGTGTTTCACCCATTTGTGATCTAAACAAAAGCACCCACAGGGATATTTTAATGGTGCATCTAACTATCCTTGTTTCACACGTCCTATATGATTTATCTGTTGGAAGACACATTTGTGGTCTATCTGTTTCGATGTCATATATACGGACAGCTATGGCATAGGCTCCAGGTGGGAGTAGAGCACTGCCACTAGGCCAGAAATATTTCAGGGTCTGGTAGGTCTGGAGGACTGCCATTTTTGTTGTAGTCATGGTGACCCCTGTTTTACTGCCTGCTCCTCTGCTTGGTACGAAATTAAATAAAAATGAAATCCTTGTCATTAAGATTTAAATGCATTTTACAATGTGGAGATAAATAATGTATTATAAGATCTAACATATGCCATACAGAATTGAATTTTTTTTCGTTTCAAATATTTTTTATTTTATTCTCCACGATCTACAAATCCATTCTGTTATATATTTCTGCAGGAAATATCAAAATTCCACCTATACAGAAGTGCTCATATTACGTATCACTATACTATTATTATTTGTAATAGTGCTTGCATTTTCTGTCAAATTTTATTATAAAATGCTGAATCAATGACCAGCATGAAATTCTAGTAATAAAGTTCCAACTAGACATTAAAGGGCTATTCCAGAACTACTGTGGTTTTTAACAGATATGCTGATGTAGTATCTTACCTCAAATACATCTTCTCTATGCTTTTCCTTTTTTTATTGTGGACTCGTCTGACCGTTTTTCACCTTGTAAACCAATCACTCTGGTTATCTTCCTGTTGTATCGAACCAAACCTATGATGCACTTCTCCTTTCTTTGCCACACCTCCAGCACCGCCCCTAACAACCGCTAGTTTATAGCTCCTCCCATGCAGCTGGTTACATAGAGACTCCCCTATCACTGTCCCTGTTGCTGCTTTTACACATCCATGACAGGAAATAAGAAAGAGCTGCATGGACATGGTCATGTGACCACAGCCCAGAGCAGACGGTAAATGAAATAATACAATTCCAGATACCCTCATAAATGATTATTTTAAAGGTTGTTTTCTGGGATTTTAATATTGATGACCTATCCACAGGTAAGTCATCAATATCAGATTGGTGGGGGTCCGACACCCGGCACCCCCGCAGATCGGCTGTATGAAGGGAACATGCATGCAAACCTTCCCTTCATCAATTTTAAAAGATCAGATAACCCCTTTAAACGATGTTGGTGCAAACCGTAAAAGCCTTTTAAGGCAAAGACTCTTAAAATGGCCTTTCTGCTATATTTGTGGGGTATATTATTATTATTATTTGAAGTAACAGTTCTACATTGAAATCAGTGAAGAAATGTTTTGGACAAGATTTGAATTGTTGCTGATAGCTGCATCTTAATCCCAATCACACTGTCACATTGACTTTTAAGGGTACACTACCATCAAAATTTTTTTGTTACATATTAGTAGCCTCTATGTGAATAATCAAATTTTATTTTTTTCGAGTGAATGTTTTTTTGGATTTAATTTGTTTTTGTGATTCCATGTATTCTGCTTCCTGTCCTGACTTCCAACTTCCTCCTTGGTTTGAACTTTTAGCACGGCAAACAGCCTCGCTGGACTTTTTGACCACCATTCACTGTGGTCAGAGATTGCCCCGTGTAAGTAACCCAATTAGATCATCACACTGATAAGTGCAATGTTCTTCTGTGGGCATTCTCATCTGGGCCAATGAAGAGAACAATATAGCTGTCATACTGTAAACCTACTATTTTAGGCCTCATGCACACGACCGTTGTTTGATTCCGTGTCAGTTGCTCAGTTTTTCGTGATTTTCTGGTTTTTATTGGTTTTCAATGGGTCCGTGGAAACCTCGGCAAATGCACCGTTTGTCCTCCGCGTCCGTGGTCCGTGATTCCAGTCCGTCAAAAAAATATAACCTGTCCTATTCGGTTCACGGACCCATTCAAGTCAATGGGTCCGTGAAAAAATGCGGATGGCCATCCGTGTGTCATCCGTGTTCAGTGTCTGTTTTTTTTGCGGATCCCTTGGCAGGCACTTGGGAAAAATTGTAAGCCTGTCTTTTGGTAAAATCTTTTGGGTCATGTCCGCTAAAAAAAACGGAAGACACACGGAAACACAACGGAAGGCAAAAACGGACACAAATCACTGAACAACGGAACCCCTTTTTGCGGACAGCATAAAAAAACGGTCGTGTGCATGAGGCCTTACTAGCAGGTAACATCTTTCCCTCACAGCAGCAGTAAAATAACAATGGATTTCCTATCTGTATAGGAGTTTTATTTCTGTGCTGACTGCTACAGGAGGACAATATTTCATTTTCGATGGCACTGTAACGCTGAAATAAAAGAAAAAATGCCAGAATTATAAATAAAATAATTTCTATGAATATTGAGTTTACAAAACAAATACTCCTTTCTGATGGAAGTGCCCCTTTAATGAAAAATGTATTAAACTCTCAGATTTATTCAAATGAAATTCTAACTTTTTTTAACCCTTTAATGACCAGAAAATGTTTTTTATTTACATTTTTTACTTCCAGCTTTCTCAAAGCCATAACTTTTTTATTTTTCCATTCCAATAGCTGTATGAGGGCTTGTTTTTTTGCGGGATTAGTTGTACTTTCTAATGGCACCATTTACGGTAGCATAAAATGTAGTAAAAAGCAGGGGAAAAAATTCAAAAAAAACTATTCCGCCACAGTTTTATGGGTTTTGTTTTTACAGCATTTCCTATGCAATAAAACTGACCTGTTACCTTCATTCTCTGGGTCCGTATGATTACAATGATACAACGTATGTATTGTTTTTTGTGTTTTAATGCTAAAAAAAAAATGTTTTTCTTTGCATCACCATGTTCTTACCCTTATAACTTTTTTTTTTTTTTTATGTGTATGGAGCTGTATAGGGGCTACATTTTTTGGGAGATGATCTGTACTTTTTATTGATACAATTTTAGAGTGTGTATGACTTTTTGATCACTTTTTATTAAATTGTTGGTGGGAGGTGAAGTGGCCAAAAAACGGCACATCAGCCATTTTAATAATATTTTCCATTTGCCGTTTGCTGTATGGGATAGATATTTTTATACTAATAGTATGGGTGTTTTCACATGCGATAATACCTATGTTGTTTATTTTTTTAATGAATTTTTATTTTTATTTCATATTTTTAAAAACTGCTTTTTCTTCTTCTTTTTTTACATTTTTTATAGTTCCGCAAGAGAACTATAACAAGAAATCATTAGATTGCTTCTCTTATAGACTCCAATGCATCCCAATTTTTATCATTGCAGATGCCGTGGTCACATTTTACCACGGCATGTGAAGGGTTAAATGTCCACGATCGGTGTTACTGCCGGTCATGGACATTAGCCCTGGATGCCTGCTGTTTAAAACAGCAAGCGCCCGGCAGCAATGGTGCCCGCTGCATGTGCATATTTAAAGTCCCAACCATTGGTGTATATATACGTAAGGCGGTCGGGAACAGATTAATAATCAGATCGTTATTGCACTTGACATAATCCACAACTACAAATGACTAGTTAATATTACTGTATATCAATTTACAAGTAAAAAAAAATATTACCAACATGTTTATGAGGTGGATATTGTTTGCCATGATTAATCGGAGGAGGCCTATTAAAAAGGCAGGTTACAGATTAAGATCTTGCTTATGATGTGCCATTTACTTAAAACATCAAAATAAATTCATGAAATCCAGAATTTAGTTTTTATTACAAATGATGACATTTCTGTGATCAAAATATAAAACATTATAGTAAAATAAAACCACTAACAATGCATCCCATTCATAATTTGCACATTTTTCTAGGCCTACATAAATTGAATTCAGCCACTGCTTATTCAGTGCCCATGTTACATGCGAGATTAAAAGATCATATTTGTTCATAATGCAATGGTTTTCAGTAATTTCGTTTTTACTCCTGGTTCTCTAAAGAAATTCATAATAATGAATAGACTAGTACAACTAGAATCTGTAATCAATTGTTAAATATATGAGTACTAAACTAGGAAATATTGCTGTAGATTTGGACCACACAAATGAAAAAAATTGTAAAAATAAAATAAACATAGTCTAAATACTAAAACTAGAAATATGCATGTCGCAGATGAGTAGAGAAACATCATGGTTTTTGGGCTGGCATCTTGTGTTATCATTGCTTTACTATTATTTGTTAGTCACATACTCAATTTCTTACAGATCTGGCTCAAGCGCAGATGTGATTTAAAAGGAAACGGCTTCAAAAAAAAGTATTTTGATGTCTGTTTCCCTCCAGCTTTTTCCTTTCCTGCTCTCATAATAATCAGCATCCTTTCCTACCCCCCTTATCATTCTAATCTCCTCCTCCCTCCAATATTCCTGCAGGTTTGTGTTGTCTACAGTTAAAGCTGGCGTGCTGGTGAGGTTTCCTGAGCCCATGTAGTAGACATAAACCATTTTATTCTTTTTGTATTTTATAGAAGAAAAAAAACTGGGGATGAGGGGAAGAAATGGGAGTGGGATACCATGCTGCCCACATGAAAGAGTTAGGAGATAGGGGAGGCTACAGCCCACAGCATCTCTTGTAATGAAGCCTCCAGTCTTCTGCTCAGTCTAGAATAAACACCCTGCAGTCTTAGAACTTCCTCTCTACTAAAAGCAAGAAAACAAACCTGAAATCCATTAGTCCACACAGCTCCATGGAGCAGGCGACAGACATAATGATTCTTCACATGCTCCAACCAGAAAATTCTTTCATATAGCAACATCATCTTCTGTGGTGCTGTACAATGTGATGCAATAGAGGGAAAACTGCCCCTGCAAACCCTAAGAGGATACACTGAGAGATCCCTGTCCATATGAGCTGACAGTCTAAAGGGGGGCAGTGAGGGGACATGGTTATTTGTCCTCACGATTAAATTGTAAACTCAGATATTGATGATACATCATGGTGAATCACACACTGCTCCTCTGGACATGGTAAAGCTGGTACTAACAGAGGGGGTTCTTTTATTTCTTCATGGGACACTGGCTATTGTGTATGATTGGGGAAAATATTACATTGTTCTTATTAACAATGGTTATGACATTGTACAACAAGAAAGCCAGATGAGCTCCCCCCTACCCAGTTCACCAAGTGCTGAGATTTAGGATTAACTGTTTAGATCACAGACCTCTCAGCCCTCACTGACAGGGGATTTTTATGAAATGACTAATGGAAACAATGTTTCAAATCAAAATAAATATTACTTTGCCAATATTACAGGCTGTTGGCTCAGAAGAGTCAGCTCTGTACAATATGTTTAAAATATGCTGGAAATACTAAATGAAAGGTTTCTGCTGTCTAGTTAATATCTGTCTAAATATATATATCTTCTCCATTATATCAATATCCTCTATTCTATCTATTTAATATCTAACTATCTTCTTTATTCTATATCTACCTACCTATATCTATCTGTTCTCTATTATATCTATCTAGTCTGGTCTATCTGTCTATAGTATCAATCTGTTCTCTATCTAATCTATATATATATATATATATATACATCTCTATTCACTGTCTTCTCTATTATATCTATCTATTTATTAGCTATCTATTAGCTATCTATATCTATCTATCTATCTATCTATCTATATCTATTATCTATCTATCATCTATCTCTCTATCTATCTATCTATCTATTATCTATCTATCTATCTATCAATCATCTATCTATCTATCTATCTATGTTTCTATCATCTATTTATCTATCTATCTATTATCTATCTATCTATCTATATCTATTATCTATCTATCTATCTATCTATATCTATCTATCTATCTATCTATCTATCTATCTATCTATCTATCTACCTATTATCTCTATTTCTCTGTTATGTCTATCTTCTCTATTATATCCATCTTCAGTATTAAATCCATCTTCTTCTCCATAGTGGATACAATGTATGCTGTATATCTGTCTCCTTACACACTGATGGTCATATTTGGGGGACCCATTAGCACACAATCTTACCATTGTCCTGTGCCTTCCTCGCCTGCAGTGGAGTCTGGGCAGGGAAAAGGTGCTCTAAAAATTAGCATGTAAATCCAAGCAATTAGCATGAGGGGGAATAGGATTTACACGGGCAAAATGTGGGATTCCTGCTAATGTGTCACCAACTTCCAGATACCCAGCTGCCCCCTATCTTGTCACTTCCCACACTGCATGTTAACACCAGAGAGGGTCACTCGTAGTTGGCGGATTCGTGGCTAAACGATGTGATCGACAGCGATGCGGTCGATAACGCCTCAGATTGTTGCAACTTCACAACGTTATCATTCCTATGATGAGATCGGTGACAGTCAGGTGTGGTTGGCATGAGGTGCATCCCTCTATGTGCAGGGCATGCCAGTGAGTGCAGGAAACTGCAAGGAGTGAGCTCACGTCAACTCCTCAGAAGACATTCTCCTGGAGGCTGAGCAGCTTCTGTGTGCTCTCTGCTGAGATCCCTTCTGTAGCCTGCATTATTCCAGAGGGATCTATAGGGTCTTATTTCTGTTTGATCTCAGCTTAGAGTCACCCAGCATCCAGTATTAGACAGCTCCCTGCTGCCTGCCCCGACATTCTGCCATTGTCATATGTCCTGCTCCCTCCAAATGACTAGAAATACAGGGTTATTGCTTATATGTTATATATAGTGATGTGATATATGTATAAACTGATGTCATACCTCCAAATGGACTCTAGAAATACATGAATACATGTTTATTTTATGTATATATATATATGTAATGTATAGAAATGGAATGTAGAAATGTGTTTATTGCCTATATATATATATAGATGCAATATATCGAAATGGAATATAGAAGTACATGATTATTGAATATATATATATATATATATATATATATATATATATAGTAATAGTGATGTAATATATAGAAATGTGTTTATTGCTTTATTGTATATATACTGTTTGTGATGTAATATATAGAAATGGAATATAGAAATACATGTTTATAGCCATATATATATATATATATATATATATAATACATAGAGATGGAATATAGAAATGTATTTATTTTGTGTGTATATATATATATATATATATATATATATATACACATATATATATATATATATATATATATATATATATATACACACACACACACACATATTATATATATATATATATATATATATATATAATACAAATATAATATATATACATATAACATAATATATATAAATAAATAAATATATATATATATATATATATATATATATAATATAAAATGAAATATAGAAATGCATGATTATAGTACATATATAAAGATGCTTGTATGTGGTATAATGATGAGGCTTCGGGTTGAGGGCTGATATTTGGCAGCTGGGGGTCCTGCATGGTCCACACAGGACATGTACACCTGCCCCACTTATTAGATCTTTCTCCTGTGTTTCCCTTAATTGCAGTTATTAGGAGGATTTCATTTTGGACAGTGTTGTTCTGCCTCCCCCTCCCTGGTGTGATCCTGTCCCCTCCTGCCCCTTCATTTGCTGAGCTGGTGTGTGTCTGCTTCCCTCCTCTATCAGCAGGCTGTCAATCAGAGCGCGGCTTCTCTTTCATCTCCTTCCACCGCCTCCTCCTCCCCTCCAGCAGACAGAGAGGGAGCGGGTGAGAGGGGGGAGGGAGGGGGGCACAGGAGGAGGGGGATGTTAAAGTTACATTACACAAACACACAGGGAGAACACAATCCCACCCAGAGCTAGAGCAGGACATCTACCAGGGTCTACGGGACAACGTGATGGAGTAACCTGGGGATTGTGGGGTGGCAGAACCTGGAGGTCCATCCTGACCCCCAGAGATAACACAGAGGGATCAGTCCTGCGCTGGTGGCTGCTGGAAGTTACTTCTCAGACGTCCTCCTGGTCTACTCAGCCCTGAGTCACCGCAATCTTACTCACAGTCACAACAAACTTTTGTCTGCTTTCTGCCGCCGTCCATGTGAAGCTTACAAAGGAGAAGAAAGTTTGGATAGTGACACCAGAAGCTTGTCCTCAGGATCGCAGAGCGCAAGGTGAAGCCTGGAGAAGCAGGGAGTAAGGAGAAACTTCTCAGGAGCTGGACCTCTACAGCCTGGATACAGGGATTTGCTGGGTCTGATTAGGTTGGGGGAGATTGGGCATTTTCTTGTGTGATTTCCGATCCTCTGGGCACAGAAGTGGTGTCTTCTTCTCCTGTCAGAGCCATGCCTCAGCTCTCTGGAGCAGGAGGGGGCAATGGAGGTGGTGGAGACCCTGAGTTATGTGCCACTGATGAGATGATCCCATTCAAGGATGAAGGAGATCCTCAGAAGGAGAAGATCTATGCCGAGATCAGCCACTCGGAGGAGGAAGGGGACCTGGCAGACATCAAGTCTTCTCTGGTGAATGAGACTGAGATCACTCCTAGCAGCAACAGCCATGAGGTAATTACAAGTCATAGTCCTAGGAGACACCTGGGGGCTCATGGGGAGGGCTGCTCATGTTTACATGGGTTAGCAGGCATTTTCTTGGAAAATCCAAAGTCCACAAGTGCTTACAACTACATGTACCTAGTACTAATAGTAAAGAGGATAGTTCTAGACCACTGTGTTAGGTCTCCAGTGTGGGTATGGCCTTTATGTGTTAGATATTGAATCTTATATCCTGGTGTGTGGTTGGTGCCAGCTTTGGATGTATAATGAATGAATGCCTTGGTTATGTATTGTTTAGGAAACATTATGGCCAGTTAACAACACATTACAAAGTTAAGTCCAGAATCAAGTTGATGACAGTTGTCCTTCTAAACACACTCTAGTAGTCACAATATAATTGATTAGGAGAATGAAGTAAATCCAGGGTCTAACCCACCAACATCCCACTGCTGGCCAGAAATAGGGTTTACTGACACATGTGCTCAGAAAAAGTCTATCATATCCCTATACCTTAAGTCAAACATGTTCCCAAGACTTTTCAGAGTCAGCTTGCTGAAGATCATCTACCTGAAGTCTAGTGTAGTTCCTAAGGGCACACAATGGTTTTGAAGGGCTCTTGCAGTACACTTTATAATCTACTCATTCATTAGTTCTTCCAAAATCTTTAGGATTGGCATTTCTAGAAAAATCATTTTGTGTTCTCACTCTTTGTTTTCTCAGTGACCTTCTTTTGAACTAGGTTCCTCTTTGGCCTTAGCATGTGTTACCTCCATTGACAATGTGAGAAGTGAGGATGGTGTAAGGAAGGATGATGCATTTTAATGGCATATGAAAACTAATAAAGCATCTATACAACATCCCTTCCCATCCCTTTTTATAACATTTTCACAGGTCTAGACAGTTATTGCAATATGAATGTTGGACTTTTGTTGAGGTGATCTCTAAACATGTGGTATCAATAGAAAGTATAGCATTGTCAATCATACAGCTTGGCATGTGGCCCTGTTAGGTGTTGTTGCATAGTTTGGCACATTGTTGCGATGAATTACTCTCTATTATCCAGTGATGTCTATTTCAACCTCATTTTAAAAGATTGCCATGTGCAGCCATTTTAATCCAATGGTGAAAAGGTGTCACAGATAATGTATGTATGATAGTTGAAGAGAAAAAACAGGAAGCAACAGTTTGCCATAGCTGTGCAAATGAGCAGTCGCTGACCACAGGTCACTGTCTCTAATGTGATGGGCAGACAGCAGTTCCAGGGGAAGGGGTTAATTGGACCTGGGGTAGAAATTTTGGAAGTGTAGATCTTCCTATTATACCATTTTAATACAAATGTTCCTAATCTCCATGGCATTCGTAGAATTTTTGAATTGTATTCTACAACTAATACATTTCATTTTTTTACTTTTCTATTTTTCTCGCTTTAGTAACAGTTATACATTTATTATAGCCAGACTTTAAAAAAAATCCAAGGCAAATGGGAGCCAAATGACCCAACCTCTCATTTCTTCAGCAGACTGGCCATGTTTAGATGTCTATCATTTATCGATATGACCACGGATTTCTTTTTCCCAACCATATATGTTTAACGCATTGAAGACAAAATTTTGATTAACGTTGAAATTCATCATCAGTGCTCTTCCAATTCTTTTATTCATGTAAAACAAAATAGTTGTTTGTCATTTTCAGAAATTGAGCCTGAGATCTCCTTGTTCTGTGTGGGCCATACCATCCTGTAGGTATAGTCCTAGTACTTGGACTTCTTAGCCATACAGTTTACCTACTGTGTGAAGACCTAAAACATGTGCACAGAAAATCCTGTGTGCAGCAGCCATGTCAGGGGCCAATGATGTTACTGGAGTAGGACAGACTTAGGAAATTGAACTCATGGGGTGTCATAAGTTTATGTAACAGCGGTGTAATTGCTCCATTGCATATTCAGGACACTTGTCATTTAAACTAATTGTTTCCCAGCAACTGAAAGGGCAACACACAGATGACTGGAGACTCTCTTATCTCTTCAAGTTCTGTGTCTGCTTTCTTTTGCCTGTATGTAAACTTTTCCTAGCCTATCTAATCTAAGATTAACCCCTGTAACACTATAGTCCTATGCCAGCCCTTTAAATTTGGTTTAATTTGACCCATTCCTGGGAGCTCCCCTAAAAGATCAGGCTGTGTGTAGATATATATATATATATATATATATATATATACATATATAAATATATAAAGCTAATTAGAGCAAGTGTTGATTGAGTAGATGGCTTTCACTTTTTATGCGTGACAGAATAACCCCCTCCCTCTCCTTGATAACACAAAAAAGACACCACCAGTCAGGCACCATAAGGCCATGTCCAGACAGAGGAAAAAGTACACAGGAGTCCCGTGGCCTCCTGTGAAGTTTCAGTGAGCCAAACATATGTCATGAACTCTAGGTTTAATTAGTCTTTCATTGTGTTATTGACATCACACGTCATAGAAGAATTGGCCTAACAAGAGCTAATTAATCCCCTATTCAAAATGTTATATCTTGAGGCCTAGATATTGAAAAAAATGCTATTTACATGCAAATAGCGACCTATTCAAATAGTTTTGTTCTAGAGTCTAACATTTTTATATGTCGTAGGCACTGGATAGTGTCATACAGTATACAGTTATACAGGCTAGTGGCTCATCCAGGTGACTGTAGGGAACACATCCAACCGTTTATGACCAATATCCAAATTGCTTCATTATTGTTATACTATATATTTGTGCCACTGATAGACATCTTTGTCTGTGCAAGTCAACCAACGGTGAGAAGTCTCTATTTGTAAAATGGCTTCAACATAGGGGGGATTAGTAGTAGTGGGTTAGTAGTAATAGACCCCTTCACGTTGACTGTTATGTAGGGTTTAGTCATAATGTCCACAAACCTGTGGACATCCTGTAAACATATCGCTTCACTTGTAACACCTCAGATCTGAAATTCTAGTTACAATACAATTTCTCATTTATATAGGTGTGAATTGTTACATTTTTATTTTCGCATACAAGACAGATAGTTGGCTTTTTAAGTGAATTTTAACCTCTTTGGTACCAGATGCATAATGCTGGTCCTCTCATAGAGGTAAATGTTCTTGCTGAAAGAAGGCTCTTGTGCTCACAATTGGGCTGTCATCACTTAAGGTTCCCTATAACCAGCTGTGTTCAGCATAAGCAGAGCAGACTGCAGTTGAAGCCACATTAAGTGAAGGGTACATTGCCATATTTTGCAAACATCCACTCAGAATTAAGTGCGCCCACCCAGAGATGCTGCCATTTTTTCCTTCCCCATGTCTAATATTACACAATTATAGTCAGCAGAGGATAACCTTAAAGAGAATGGATTTTAATTAGAAAATTATTTAACCCATGCAGATATTTTACAAGATAATTTTTTTAATATTGATACAGTATTATTGTAAGCTATGATCACATACCTGATACTGAACACAGAGAAACCCCATATCTCATTATTTTACGTTTGTTGCATCAATATAGGAAGAAAATATTACTTTGATTCATTATAATCTTATTTTTTAATCATTGTAATTGGGAATTAAAGACTGCATAAATGATAGAGGTCTTGTCACAGACATGCAGGCGGCTTGTGGTGACGATACCAGCCAAGGGATCCAGCATGATTAGAGAACGTACATAGTACAAAATTATTTTGCTTTAAGAGAATATGATTTTTTTTTTATATCAAAATGCTTTGTCTACTGTAAAATAATTGGCTGATTGCTCCTTGCAGATACTCTACATTCATTACTCCATCACGGGGGCTTTAGGGGAGGATTGTGGTCCTCACATTCCATATTACTTGCTTTGAAAACCTTGATGTGATCTTTGTATTTCCTCAGTGTCAAAATTCTAATGAAACGGTTGTGGTTGTGCGGACGCACAATTCTTTGATCTAGACCTGGAATAATAAATGTAACACTCACCATCTAAATATAAGATTCAGTTGAACACTTTTACTTAAATCATGCAATTGTTGATAAACAGATGTCGACGCAGGACGCAACTTACCAACCACATTTCTCAACTATAGTAAATGTATCATATTAGCTATAAATACACCGACAATGAAAGTTTCATTTCAATTTCTCCATTTAAATATTTATGTTATGCACTTATATAGCACTGACATATTCCACAGCGCTTTACAGACATTAGCATCACGCTGTTCCCAATGGGGCTCACAAGCTAAGTTCCCTATCAGTATGCTTTTGGAGTGGGAAGAAACTGGAGTACCCAGAGGAAACCCACACAAACACAGGGAGAACATACAAACTCCATGCAGATGTTGTCCTTGGTCAGATTTGAACCTAGGACCCCAGCACTAACCACTGAGCCACCATACGGCCCTATATATATATATATATATATATA
Source organism: Bufotes viridis (assembly GCA_033119425.1). Classification (NCBI taxonomy): domain Eukaryota; kingdom Metazoa; phylum Chordata; class Amphibia; order Anura; family Bufonidae; genus Bufotes; species Bufotes viridis. The sequence continues at coordinate 441,217,696 of CM065589.1, forward strand.
TATTGTCAGTGTGATATTAGCGAGTAATGGATATGAGCAGACCGGTTAATCCCAAAGAAACATGTTCCCATTGGTTAGACACAAGTTTGCTACCGTAGACACACAGGTTAATAAACACGCATTTTATTGGCTGATTTATCTTCGTACCCATGGCAGCTTTTAGAAAACGCCCTCATTCATAGCAGTCTGCTGACACTCTTTTATTGTGGTTAACGCTTGTTGTGCCTGTTTTAACACTGGGTATAAACTGGCTGACTTTGTCACTTGTCCAGACTAATGTCTAAGGACCCTGTTGATTTATGGTCCTTTTACATGGGCCGATAATCTGCCTGTAAACGATTTTTGATAGGCCGTATAGCATATCAGTCAGTTCATTTACAATTATCATACGGTAAGGGAACATAGAATTGTTTTATTAGTTTGATTGTTTGTCGCCATGCAGGTTGCATATGGTCAGTAGCAGATCCCCTGCCTACATGAGGTGTGCTGCCGACCAGAAATGTCATTTATGCCCACATAGAAGATGCAATGAACAACAAATGAGCATTTGCTTGCTTGTCTGCTGACTGCTGGCCATATTTACATGTGGCAATGATCAGGGATAAATGTTCATATGATCAATCATTGGGCCATGTAAAAGTGTCTTGTTGGAGCATTCGGGTGATGATTGGGTTGTCCTAACACCACAACAGTCAACTGACAAATTTGCATTTCTGTTGAACTTCTTTAGGACGTCTTAACCATCTTTCTGAAGCTGCATGTACTCATTTTTCTGCCCAGTCAGACTCGTCTCAGGGCCCTTTTTTATTTGCAGATGGTCAGGTCAATTATTGGGAATGAATGACTCATATGAACACTCCTGCCTAAACATTGTCTTTCTGATTGCCTGTTTGACAGATTTTTTCCCCCTAAAATGAGGAAAATTGGTTTGTATCTCATGAGTTTTTTTTTTTGCCTTCCTCTGGATCAACTTTCAGGATAACAGGCTGAACTGGATGGAAGGATGTCTTTTTTTAGCCTTACAAACTATGTTACCATGTAAAGGGCCCTTTACGAAGGCCGAGAATCGGCTAGTTAATCATAGGAACACTTATTAGCGATTATCTAGTGGTATAAAGGTGCTGATGATTACCCCATGAACAAGCGAAATGCTAAAAGCAGATTGTGGTGTCTAAAGAGTGATCTGCTGCTGGAAAATAATGATTCTGTATGGGGATGAGGGATGGCATTATCGATCACTCCTCACCATACTGTGGAGGAGATTGCCGCATGTAATAGCAGTGGTTTCCTCCACTGATGAGCAGGCGCTTGCCAGGAAGGAATGCTTCTTTCCCGACAATCGCCTGCTAAATTGTACTGTGTAAAAAGGACCTTTGCTTAAAATTGACCTGCGAAAATGTGTCAGCGATCAGCCAACAAACAAAAAAATGCTCATTTGATCATTTACACATGCATGAAAAAGTGTAAAGAGGGAAAATGGTTCCAACATAGTGTAAAGTATGGGTGACAAACGATCGCAGTAAAGATCGTTCATCCCCTGTGCATTTTCCATTGGTCTGTGTAAAGAACTTTTGAACAAGTGCCAGTTGACTGGTGTTAAATCTGTCTGTGCTCATAATGGCTCAGAATCAGCCGTGGGAAAGGACCCACCCCTACAGATGATGAAATTGATCTCAGCCGCTCAAACCAACAGATATTTTGTGAGGAGAGATCCAATTCTCTTGATCATCATCCTAAAACAAAACCTTTCGATTCCCCAGTGAAATTTTCTTTTGCATCTCTGTCAGAAATGGCTTACATGCTACAATTATTGTCACTGCCATGCAAATTGTTAGACATATCAGATCCGTTTTCTGGCAGATGAGACAGATTTCAGTTCGTTCAAGGTGGGTCAATGATCGGGAACAAATGTTTGTATGAACAGTCATTTGCCTGATCATTGCCTTGTGTTAACATGTTCCTGATCACCTAAAAAATGAGGTGCTCGCATCTTTTATGTGGGATTACAAATCATTGCTTGTAGGCAGCACATTGGTCCAGTAATACAGGGTATGTGCTGCCGACAAGTGCAAACTGTCTGGGGAACGATCGATAATGTCCACATGTAAATGGCACTTAATGAGTGGCAGTCGAAGAACTATATTCAGTGTTTGTTAACATGCGGAAAATCTAAACATGTAGATGAGCCTAAAAGGGGTTTTTCAGGAATTTAGAAAAAAAAAAATAACGAAAATACTTACATATAACTATATTATAAATATGTTCCCAAATACCTATCATTAGATAAAATGGCTTGTTTTGTCTAGAAAGCAATCATCAGGGGAAATAAAATGACAGACGCCCTATTACTACACACAAAACCTGTCCTAATCACACAGCAGGACAAGTAACTTCAGAACACTGAGGTAAAAAACTGCCTTATCCTCCTCTCTGCTTTATTTATCAGTTCATGAGGCAACATGAGGTACAGAGAGGAGGGTGGCTAATGAGCAGCACTTGTATGCAGTCTCCATTACCACAGCCCCATACTACCACATTCTGTCCTGTCCGTCCTCTCTGTACTTCATATCTCCTCATGATCACCATTCCTACAGAGATTCAGATGAAGATCATATCAGCTGTATTCAGGATCATAATCCCTGACAAGTAGGAGAGGAGGATGAGGCAGCTCTTTACCTCAGTGTTGTGAAGTAACTTGTCCTACTGTCTGATTAGGACAGCTTTTCGTGTACTAATAGGACCGTGGCCATTTTGTTTCTCCTAATGATTGCTCCGTAGACAAAACTAGCCATTACAACTAATGAAAGGTATTTGGGAATATACAGTATTTTTCACCCTATAAGACACACCTAGGTTTTAGAGGAGGAAAAGTTTATATTTTTCATCATACCTGAGCTCCTCAGCCCAAATCAGACCCCCAATTAAATCTTAGCTTAGAGCCTCAGCTCAGCCCCCCAATGTTAATAAGACCCCCGATCAGACCTCAGCTCAGCGCCCCAATGTTCATAAGACCCTCAATCAGACCTCAGATAAGAGCCACAATGTGAATAAGACCACTCCATTCAGACCCCCAATTTGAATGACCCTCCAAAGCAGACCTCAGATCAGAGCCCTTATGGGAATAACCCCCAAGCAGACTTCAGATCAGACCTCCATGTTCAGAGCAGACATTAAAAAACTAAATTGACTTACCTCTCCTGCTCTGGACGCTGCTGCATCTCCTGACACACTCTTCTTTTTCTTCCTGCCGTGTGCTGGGCTGTGTCCCAATGTCCTCATGTTGTGCACAGTCATAGCACAGCAAGTGGCTAAGGAAGACAAGGAAGCGGTGAGTACAGAGCCCAGGGAGTGCTGCATTCACTACTTCCCAGTCCTCCTGTACTAATGAGCATTTCCATAACGGAAGCATTCATTAGTGTTCGCACCATAACATGCACTGACATTTTCCCCCCACTTTGGTCTTATATGGTGTCTTATAGGCTGAAACATTTATGCTAAAGTAATATTTGAGTATTTTCATTTTCTTAATTCCCAGAGAACCCCTTTAATAGCCTTTAACAAGGACGGATTGTTAGCCGAGTGGAATGTTTGTTTCCAATCATAGGCCAGAGCAAGGGGTCCGCATATCAGACGACAAACTAGCAAACACTTGTTTTATGTTGATTAGATTATTCAAGATGACATTATCTTTCAGCGGCAGCACATCTACCCGTGTGTGACATCAACAATAATGTAAATGAACGGCACAAATGTTCCACGCATTCATGTAGCCATTTGTTCGGTGAAGGTCCTTAGGAGTAATGTGTCATCAGAAAATGACCTATTCTTGAAATCCCGTTTTTATGTATAACATATTTTTAAAGAATTTTTGATGATGTTATTGTAAATTTTCCAAGTCAATATCTGTATTTAAACAAAACCCATAAATTCCACTGGCCACTAAGCCTAATAATAGATGCTACTTCTTGGTCTGTACAGATTACTTTACTGCAGTTATCTGCTTATCTGTCATTCTAATCCTGCCTGTAATGATATCACCCCTGTGTATAGATAAGACAGGAGCCTCCATTCACAATAGGTGATTGTCAAAGCTTATCTATTCTTTCCTTATACAATGACCTCTGCACAGGTAACAGAGCATGCCTAGAAGGCTCTCCCATACAAGTCAATAGGGTCAGTGCCAGACTATTCTGTCTATGGCCCATGTGGCTGCCGTAAAGCGATTTTCGAAATGCTGTTAAGAACAGCTCAGGCAAGATGGCCGGCTCCATAATCACATTCAGGAAATAGAATAAAAAAACTGCAATGAGAAAAGAAAAACAGATTTCTAAAAAGGGATAAGTGTTGCATTCTGGTGTAAAATGGTAGATAACATTTTTGGTGACAGACTCCCTTTAAGCCGTCACTGATCGACTTTCTATATCATTTGGAAGCTTAGGTTGTCTGTAGCAACTTTAGTAGTAGTTTCCTTTAGTTTTACATGGCTACAAAGTATTTGAATGATGAGAAAGGTCCCTGACAGGACTGAAACGTTGCTGCTGTAAACATGGGCGAATAAATCACTCTTTTCATTTAATCATTATTTGGAGTGCTCTGAATGTTCCTATGTTTTTGGGATCTTGAATCACGATCGTGTATGCTGTCAGCCGGACTTTTTGCTCTTTTTGGATCATGCTGCCTTATTTTTGCTACACTGATCGATATCATGGATAAACATTTTAAATTCTGAAAGGACTTTGTCCAATATAAATGTTTTATGACCCACTGATAAAGCGCGCTATAACACATTCATCTCAAAGATGGACGATTTGTTATGGACCTTTTGTATAAGGTGATGAATTGGCTGAACCAGGGTTAAATGAACGATCAGTTTGTTGGTAACATATCCCCAGTTTACACAGGGAGATGTGCTGCTGACAAGGGATCACTTAAAAACTGCGATCAATGACTGGGAACGAATGTTCATTGGGCTGATCATTGACCTGCGTAAAAGGGACTTTAGGACTGTTCACCTGGGGACAGCAGACAGTCCTTGCACATTCTCTACTGAATATGAGAGTTTCAGAGGAAAGTGATAAATTATGGTGGGAAAATCATTCAGATCTTGGTCCAGTTCACCAGTTCAGAAGAGCAGAATCACTGGATAAGCACAAAATCCACCATTCAAACAGCTGGGGAACATGTTGGGATGGTGTGCTTTAGGGATAGTTAGGGTGTACAAGGGTGAGGTCATGATGTAGGGTCACCCTTTTTGTGTTTTCTGTCTCTAGTCATTATACATCCCCTGGTATTACACCACTGTATCATATTATTTGGGTTTTTGTCCGGGACTGTGGAGCCTTTTTTCAATCTATCTAGATTTTAAAAGTTGAAGAGGTTATCCAAGAATATAACAGACCTCCCAGAGTGACCAACCCGTGGTGGCGATTATACTTACCTGGACCCACTGCTGGGTTCGTTCTCCATACCTCTACAGATGGCTCTTCATCTCCCTGCTGCTCTGAAATGGGGGAGTGGGCACGTGACCTGCTCTTCTTGTGTCTTCTTGTGTATTTAGGAGAATCGCTGTTCTTGCTGCCCTAATGGCAAACAAGCATAAACTTCTTCTCTACATCTCCATGAACATGTGCGCTTGACTGGGCCAAGCTTGCATGTGTTCTCAATGGGAGAGGGATCGCTGCTCGTTTAAAGGATGTTTTAATCTGTCCAATGCAAACTATATGGGGATGAACAAAACTGTTTGGTCTCCATACAGTCTGCATATTGGCAGGGAAGTATACATATATATAGGTGGATCAGGAGATATATCTTGTTTGGACCGACAGTTACCTCGTATGACCATCTTTACAAAGGCTGATCTTTTATTACTTCAGTGCAAATTACAGTGATAATATTAACTTTAGTTTGGGGACAAAAATCAAGGAATCCCTTATTGTGTCAACATGTCTTAAATGTTCATCTGAAAGGGCTTTACCCAGTAGAAAACTGCTTTCATCATCGTTTCTCCTTTCCGTTCTCCGGCTCCATTAAGGAGCAGGAGAACGGAAAGGACGGATTCTGCAGATAGCTGACACCTACCTGAGAGTAACGGAGTCTAAAGACCCCATAGATTATAATGGGGTTCGTTCCGTGTCCGCTCAGAACATGATTTTTGAGCGGAGACGAAAGTCCTGCATGCACTACTTTCATCTCCGCTCAAAAATCATGTTCTGAGCGGACACCTAATGGACCCCATTATAGTCTATTGGGTCTTTAGGCTCTGTAACACTGAGTTAGGTGTCGGTTATCTGCAGAAGCCATCCTTTCCGTTCTCCTGCTCCTTAACGGAGCCGGAGAATGGAAAGGAGAAACGGTGATGTGAACGAGCCCTTAATTGGGTTGAGAATAATGATTTTACAGATAGTTTCTTTTACTGCACACATATATATATAACATTTAGTCCTACCTTTGCATTAAATTGACTGATAGTAGGCTATAACTGACAATACACACTAGATATTTGGTGACTAATTCCACTGATTGGAAACCCCAACTATGGTGTCCACACATTCTCATATTCTTTTACAAGTTTGGGTTAGAAAATTAAAGAGGACCTTTCACCAGTCTTGACTTTATCATATAACTAGCGGATTGTGTAGGGTATACTGATGACATGTTACAGCGTTTACTATTTTTCCTATGCGCTGCTGCGTTTGCCCGCTGTGCCCCCCGTATTGGTTTCCCGACCGGTGAAAGGTCCTCTTTAAGCAGTAACCCAATGACTTAAAGGGAATCTGTCACCAGGTTTGAGCCCTGTCAGCTAAACATATGCTGACGTTCAGGGTCTCATTAGCATGCCTAATATGGGCTCATCTAAACAAATGGTAGCGTAATTTTGTCAAAAAACAGGTTTAACTAACCTGTCAATCACACATATAAGGAGCCCAAGGGGAGGTCCAGCGATGCAGGGTGCCGGGCCGCAGGCATTGCTGTATGTGGCCAGCGCCGCCTCAAATGCTCCGTGCCGCCTCTCCCTCCCCTCCTCCTGCTGTAGCGCTGGCTCAGTACGCACACGGCGCGTGCGCACTTCACTTCAGAAGCCGATCCAAGAAGTCAGCGCGTGCGCACAGGCATGCACCCGTGCGGACTTCTTGGATCGGCTTCTTGAAGTAAGTGCGCACGCGCCGTGTGCAGCGAGCCAGCCTTACAGCAGGAGAGAGGAGAGGAGAGGCGACGCGAGCTGGGAGGCGGCGCTGGCCACACTACAGCAATGTCTGCTGCCCGGCACCCTGCATCGCTGGACCTCCCCTTGGGCTCCTTATATGTGTGATTGACAGGTTAGTTAAACCTGTTTTTTGACAAAATAACGCTACCATTTGTTTAGATGAGCCCATATTAGGCATGCTAATGAGACCCTGAACGTCAGCATATGTTTAGCTGACAGGGCTCAAACCTGGTGACAGATTCCCTTTAAGGCACCCGATTGCTAATGGGTCTTTGTAAACTAAGGCCAAAAGTGGAAGCGTTGCCCATTATTGCATGTCTGAAATCTCATTGCTATGAGCTTTATGTACATACCTTAGACCCACCACTTGTCAGTTGCATCTCTTTCCATGTTCCCTAAATCTCTTGCTCAGTAGCCAAGGCACACTTCAGCCACTGAGCACAAGCCGCTTTTTCTTGGATAGTACATTTTATGTCTTTTCAAAATGTTATTGGCGGTATAAAGTACATCCTGCAATAATATTTAGCTAAACGCCACAGCAAAAAACAAAAACACAGCCGTACAAAGAATATTTATTTAAAAGAAACGGCACTTCCAACACTCAGGAAGTAGATTCATGAACAGATGCAAACTGGGTAATTGCTGTCAGATGCTAGTCCCCTTAATTTAGCTGACACATTATCTGATACCTTATTCAGACAGGAAGGAAATGCAGTGTTAATAGGACAGATTTGTTATTACGGTTCTAAACATTCTGATTATAGCCATACATTTTATGTTTCATTCAGGAGGGCAATCAATTTACGGGTTTTAATTATTAAAGGAACCAGCAACCTCGGTTACAAATCCTAAGATGTCAGCCTTCTTTCTTCATTCTCAGGGCTTCATTTGTCTAGAAGGGGCACCTACATATCCACAAGTAACACTATATATAACTGATACAGCAATTACTTGCAGCCTCTACGATAGGTTACTCGTTTATATCTAATAAGATTAGACTCTTTTTTTTTTTTTTGCATGCTAAAACACATGTCTTCATGGCAAAGGGAAATGGCTTCAGATCTGATTACTTAGGGCTGTATTAGACAAGTAGATTTTATACAGATGACCATTGACTATCAAATACTTAGCGACTGGTTAGCGTTCAAAAGTGCTCACATTACACAGTGGAATGGCTGCTGTAGTAATCGTTAATTTAATAGTTATAAACTTGTTAATCGTTCATCAATACATATATTACACACAAAGGTGATATCTCATGGAGGTGACCTTGGTACTCCCGCAACACTACACCACACCTACAGTCTGATCATCTAATGAGTTTGGGGCAACTTATTACTCGCTAAGATATGCACTCGATGAAAAATTTCTAAGAATGCTGAAAGATCACCATCAGCAAAAATCAAATGATTTTGCGATAGCTGGAAAGTATCACACAGTGCGAAGATCCCCCTTTTGTGAACAATATTCCAATTTTCCATTCAATTCTCGCTAATACAGGCTTTACTTTTGCTTACTTTCGCAAAGACAGAAAAGACAAAGGAAATTGGTTTAAGAGCAGGAAAGATATGTTTTGGGGTACCTTCACACTGGCGTTTTTGTTTTCCGGCATAGAGTTCGGTCGTTGGGGCTCTATGCCGGAGAAAAACTGATCAGGATTATCCCCATCCATTCTGAATGGAGAGAAATCCGTTCAGTATGCATCAGGATGTCTTTCGTTTAGTATGTGAACGTTTTTTGGACGGAGAAAATACCGCAGCATGCAGCAAAACAGATCCATCATGACCCCCAATGTAAGTCAATCAGTTTTCTCTGGAACATTCTGCCACAATAGAAAATGGATCCATCCTCCATTGACTTTCAATGGAGTTCAAAACGGATTCGTTTTGACAATGTTTGACAGTTAAAGTTAATACAAGCGGATCCGTTCAAACGGATGCATGCGGTTATATTATCTTAACTGAAGCGTTTTTTTCCGGCATAGAGTCCTGAAGATGGAACTCTATGCCGGAAAACAAAAACGCCAGTGTGAAGGTACCCTTAGAGGGTTATTATACTAGAATAAAGGTGATGGGTCAAGTTAAAGCTGATTGTCAGTAAGGAAGCGTTCCTTTCCAACTGTTGGCTGCTCGTTACATGCAGCGATCACCTCCACAGTATGAGGAAGAGCAATCGCTACTGTTTAGACTGCATGATCTGCTGCCTAGAAATGATCATTTACTTGCCTGAATTAACAATCATTTCATTCATCGTGTGATCAGCTGCACCGTTACACGAGCCTGGCCAATCAAGCCTTGTTAGGAAGATGGGGGCTGCCATCCCTGGTCTGGCAATGGCTTATCTTCCCAAGTACAAAAGGATTGGCCAGTTGACATCCAATTTGCCTTATATTTATCTCCTTGACATTTTCTGGTGGGGGGAGTGGTGAAGTCCGTTTAAGGTCCATTTAGACGGGACAGCAGACAATTGTTGGGAAGGAAGCGTTCCTTCCCGACAAGCACTTGCTTGTCAGTGGGGGAGATCTCTGCATTTATATGCAGAGATTTCCTCCACAGTATGGGAAGCAGTGATTGCTAATTCCATCGCTCATCACCATACAGACTCGTTGTTTGACGGCAGCAGAGCGTGTTTACACAGCACAATCGGCTGCCGGCAAGCGATAATTTAGATGCCTACACAAATGAACACTCATTAGCGATTATTTGGCGGATTCGCAGCCTGTGTAAAGGGCCCTTTATATATTGCATGGTCAGTGAGTTAGGCCAACATATATCATGGAGTACTTACTATTGCTGTGTGGTGTGCACCGATTATACTCAAAATGTAGTCATTTTCTAACCTGTAAACAGAAAGACTGTACGCTTTCTTTATCGTGTATGGTCAAATACACTGACGAGCAAATCCACTACAGCTTCCACTACAGCTTCAAACATAAGACAACCATCATTTTATAGACAATCAGCTTGGTTATCTCATACATAAATTGGACTTGTAACTATTTGACATATGATTAGTTATGCAGATTCTTGTCATGTAACTATATTGCTACTGTTTGGTCCTAAAATTCAAAATTTAAATTTTTATTATTTTGTTAGTATTTTGTAAATCCACCTTCGCCTTTCAACAATGCCTGAATCCTTCTGGGCATGCTGTCTATCAGATTCAAGCATGTCTCGACCGAAATCTGTTCCCAGGTCTCTTCCCTATGTTGGTGCATGCTGGTCGACTCACTTGGGTACAAATACAGCTTTCTCTTCAACTCTACCCACAAGTGTTCAATTGGGTTGAGGTCTGAGCACCTCTACTTCGTTGTCATTGAACCATTTCTTCATGAATCTTGACATATTCTTCGGGTCATTGTCCTGCTGGATCACTATGTCATCTTTTTCATACCCATAGTACTCAAGTGTACGAAGTAATTCGTCTTGTGTCGAGATACCACCTTCGATGAGCTGGATGATGCTGTTTCTCTTTTCTTGGGAAATCTTCTTCATGGCTGCTCCTGGATTCGAGCCAGTGACCTTTCGCTTGGGAAACAATGCAGTTACATGACAAGAATCTGCATAACTAATCATATGCTAAATAGTCCACTTTATGTATGAGATAGCCAAGATAATTGTCTATAAAATGATGGTAGTCTCACGTACAAAGCTGTGGTGGATAGTGAGATATGGAGCCTGAAAGTCAAAAGTTCAAAACATCGTTACCCTTTTGCTTGTCAGTGTAGTGTTGAGGTTTGAAGCATGACATAACAAACCTAAAGTTATATTCTTATATTAGTATAGAAAGTGTGAATATTGATGTGTTGACTTAAAGTGTTGTCACCTCTTCTAACATGTCATTTTAGTAAATCTATGTATTCCCCATCTTTTCTAATACCTGTTCTTGACCATTCCAGTCATTTGCTCGTCAGTGTAGTGTTGAGGTTTGAAGCATGACATAACAAACCTAAAGTTATATTCTTATATTAGTATAGAAAGTGTGAATATTGATGTGTTGACTTAAAGTGTTGTCACCTCTTCTAACATGTCATTTTAGTAAATCTATGTATTCCCCATCTTTTCTAATACCTGTTCTTGACCATTCCAGTCATCAAAGTGGCAGTGTACGCTAATTCGACAGCGTTAAGAGTGTATAAAGAATGAAAGCTGGTTGGCACTCCACTTCAATTAATAGTATGGTGCTCAGTGATAAACTCAATCAAACTCTGTAAATCACAGCACTCAATTCAAATCAAAAGATATCTTTGCTATTGAAGAAACTTTTTCATTCCATCCTTAAAGTACACATATATTGTTAGTGGCCAAAGTTTCCGGACCTTGTTCACGGCCGCTGTAATAATACCCGTATGTAGGATCACGTGTACTTTAAGGATGAAATAAAAAATTTTCTTCAATTGCAAAGATATCTCTTGGATTGAGTGCCGTGATTTACAGAGAGTGTATAAGGACGCCCAGGTAACACCCAGTTGTCAACTTATTTATAAAGTTCTAACAGGAATAGCACAACATAGAATAAACGGATTTTCCAGAATTGTTATTTTAGAGGCAATACAATTATTTCCTGAATCAGACGCGTCAGGAGAGATCACAGTTCCTCTTTAAGATGGGGTGTTCTTGTACTTTACAAATATAGACTTACATTAAATTTCTTCTAGATAAATAACATTCTGTATACATTTTTTCAGATTTCAAGACAAAGGCAGGACTCCTACCATGAAAAGTCCAGAGAACACCCAGATGATGGTGAGTTCTAATAATGTAACTTGAGTGAGAGAGGTATCTACTAATGTCCTAACGTGTCCTACTTCAGTGAAATTAAGGTGGAACTCCTCTTTATGTAAGGCTCTTCATGTTTTTGACAAAACGTAGATGCACCTACAAAAGTTTTCAAGTCAGCAATCTAGGTAGCTGCGCCCCATTATGGATCCTCTTCCAGTAAAAGCATACCTTTCAGCATAAAAAAACATTACTTGAGGTAAAACCAGAGGACACTGATTGAACACGCTTAGATATTTTTCACCACATTTTTTTTCCTAATCAGACAGTCTGTAGAAGTTTGTATACAAAGGCAAGTGGCCAGACAGTATAAAGTCTGAAACAGTGTCTTGGCTAAAAGCATTTGGAATAAATGTGGTATTTTACTGAAAAGGATACTTTACTAGGTCTTGGAGGGAACCTATGGCTTTCCAGCTGCTCCTAAACTACAAGTGTCAGAACCTCATAAACTACTCAACTCACAATAAATTCCCAATCAATACACTTTTAAAACATTTTCTACTTTACAACAAAGTTGATGAATGATATGTACGTGGGAGTGGTTTATCTGAAAATACAGTCCTAAATGTCAGAAAGCCTTGTCTTCTTCCTTTAGTGTATTTGCAGAGCAGAAAAGGTCTAGTGTGTCATATATGGTAACAGTCGGTGCTAGTGGTGAAAGTTGTAATAGGCTAACCCAGCGTTTTCCAACCAGTGTGCCTCCAGCTGATGCAAAACTACAACTACCAGCATGCCCGCACAGCCAAAGGCTGTCCGGGCATGCTGGGAGTTGTAGTTTTGCAACAGCTGGAGGCACACTGGTTGGGAAACACTGGGCTTACCAATGCTACAAATAAAACATGTTAAAGATAATTTCCCCCTTGAAGGGACACTAACAAATAGCATAACCTATTACAGAAAGCTTGTCTTTACCTCTTTCTGCATATCTGTAGACTGTAAAAAAGCAGTTTTACGAGATTTCAGACAAGTCTCTCATTCCTCCCTGCTTCTCCATCTTCGACTGGAAAGAGGCTATCGGTTTATGTGCACTAACATGTCCTCACGGTCACACAGGAAGTTTGGGAGTAAACACACAAAACACTGTGAAAGCAGTGGAAACTAAAAACGTTCAGCAGCTTCTTAAAAAACCTCCCCCTGTGTGTGTGTGCAGCTGTACTATACAGTACTTCACTAAAGAAAGCCCTACCCAGCTTTCCCAGGTGAATGTCAAGTTTGCCTATATAGGCAGGAAGGATTTCTCACAGTGTATCTGGGCAAATCTGACTTTCATTGGTGTGAGAAAGATGGATTACAGGTCCTTTGGATCTTTACACACTGTCTAGATAATGTTACCCATACATTATTCAACTAACTCAACTTTTGCAGGACCCTGAAAGACTCATCCGCCAAGCTGTGGCACTATTTAGGAATGAGGAGGGGGATTTGTCTTGGTAGATGTAGTATTCTGCAGTCTGTTACAGTTCCACGTGGTGGTAACTCACTTTTTTCAGTACCCTGAAAGGCAAATGTGCCTAGCGATTGGACTATTGACTATTTAGGAGTGCTATGCTACAGGATTTGTCTCTGGAATTCTTACTAAGCTTTTCCATGCTTCTGGCTAGGAAATTCAGCTACGTATTCTACAATACTGGATATTTACCAATTCATAAACCGGCTGATCTGGCATTCTGTAGTCTGGAAAGCTGGGTAACAAACTCTGCGGGGCAGTGATTAGTTTTACTAACAGCTGATTGGTGGAAGTGCTAGGTGTCCTGAGGATAGGTCATCAATGTGAAAATCTCGGAAAACCCGTTTAAGGAATATGCTAGTGAAAACCTATGGGGTAAAATGTTGTAAAGTAAACTTAACTAAGATCTACGTAAATAATGCATTCTTCCCCAAGTTTCTCTATAAACTTTAAGGTTCCTATGTTTTATTGCATAGCAAGTGATGACAGAAGGCAAACCTAAGCAAACTCCTTGTCACTTAGGTGTCCCGATTTGAGTTCTCTATACAATGGAGCCATGCTGTGGGTTAAATATTTTGTTGGGGGGGACCTTATGTTACATTTGTATCACAGCCTGAGTTTAATTGCTGTCAATCGGCATGAATAGAAGCAATTGTTCATGTGACAAGTATTCATAAGGAAGCCAGGGTAACATAATATAATAGTGAGATGCCAGCCTGCCCCGTGTAGTGGTCACATTACACAACACTTCGCACAATGATCACTGTTTTCATAAATAAATGGTTGACTACAATGAACAACTGACATAATAATACTCTATGAATGGAAAGACGATTGTGGTTTTACTAACAGCTGACACATTAAAAATACAGCCAGCGTACACATTCAAGTATCGGCTCTCACCAAAGAACAATAAGCAGAAATCATCTCATAAACGTCTCCAAGTGCTTGCATGCTGCTGCGATGTGATGCAGAATGTGAAAATAATAAGCCCAACAATGGCTCGCTTATCAAGGGGACAAACTGACATTCTTTTTCTATCCACTTGTTGGAATACTTCCTTGTAATATATTGTTTTGGTTGTCATTTTTGAAAGAACATGTTTTATTGCTTTCGCTTTTGAAAGACAATAGTTTTTAATTTATTTTTCCAGTTTAAACAGGTATAACCAGGTACAACAGTACATAGAAGCGATGATAGTACATACCGTGTTTCCCCGAAAATAAGCCCTACCCCGAAAATAAGACCTAGCCCTATTTTGCAGGGTTCCTGGAGTAGGGCTTAAATATAAGCCCTACTCCAAAAATAAGCCCTAGATACATTTTATATTTAGGGAAGTGTGGGAGATGCAGCAGCACAGGGGCGCTCACTAATGACTCCTTAGCTGCCAGGGCAGACGGGCAGGACCTCAGCGCCAGAAATCTCCACTCTCCCAGCTGATCAGAGGCGGGCAGGAGTTACACCAACGCAGGCTGGCAGCACTTACCCTGGGTTCAGACCTGAGCGTTCTAAAAACGCGCGTTTTACGCGCGTTTTTGTCGCGCGTATTTCAGCGCGTTTTTGCAAATAGGAAACGCGCGTAAAACGCGCGTTCTTGTGATTGACTACTGTGGTGTCAATCACAAAACGCGCGTCAAACGCCCCAAAAGAAGCTCAAGTACTTGTTTATGCGTTGGGCGTTTTACAGCGCGTTCAAACGCGCTGTAAAACGCTCAAGTGTGAACCACTCCCATAGGGATGCATTGGTTTTAATCTGTTGAGCGTTTTACAGCGCGTTTGAACGCGCTGTAAAACGTTCAGGTGTGAACCCAGGGTTAGCCTTCAGTGAAGCCGCTAGCCAGAGCTTACATCGCGGCTGGCGGCTTCCCTAAATGCAAAATTATGCTGGCAACCGCGCTTCCATCTACGGTACATCGTTGGGCGGGCTGGACGGCTTCTCTGCCCTGTACTGCCGTCAGCCCGCACGTTCTAACTTACCGGTAGATGAAGGAGGCAGCAGGAGGATCTCCTTTTCTCTGCTGCCTTCATTTGGAAATGCTGATTGGTGGTGAGTGTGTCCTGCTCCCTCCCACGCCTCCACCAATCAGCTCCCTGTCATCTCTCGCGCCGTATCTCCCGGGAACCGTACACATTGCTGCTTAGGTCCCTTGGGTAAGGACAGCTCAGGGGCAGTGTACGGTACCAGAAAGAAGTGTGGCATTGCCTGCCAGAGTGCTGTGCCACCGACTGACACTACATGTTGTTCATGGAGCCAAAATAAGCCCTCCGCGATAATAAGCCCTAACCCTTTTTTCAGAGAAAAAAAATAATATAAGACCCTGTCTTATTTTCGGAGAAACACGGTAGGTATTACATAGGTATATATATATATATATATAGCTCAACAATAGATCTTAGGGTACTTTCACACTTGCGTTGGTGCGGATCCGTCTGTTTATTTGCACAGACGGATCCGCACCTATAATGCAAACGTTTGTATCCGTTCAGAACGGATCCGTTTGCATTAGTTAAAAGAAAAATTACAAAGTCCAAAACGGATCCGTTTTGAATTACATTGAAAGTCAATGGGGAACGGATCCGTTTTCAAATGCACCATATTGTGTCATTGAAAACGGATCCGTCCCCATTGACTTACATTGTAATTCAAAACTGATCCGTTAGGCTCCGCCTCTTTAGACAGACACCAAAATGCTGCATGCTGCGTTTTGGTGTCCGCCTCTAAAACAGAATATAAGCAGAACGGAGCCGAACTGATGCATTCTGAACGGATCCTTATCCATTCAGAATGCATTGGGGCTTAACTGATCCGTTTTGGACCGTTTGTGAGAGCCCTGAAACGGATCTCACAAACGGAATCCAAAACGCTAGTGTGAAAGTACCCTTACATAGTAGTTGACATTATCTACATTTATTAGGCCATCAGAGTAACGCATTGTACAGTCCATGTACTCAAGGTCGTTTGTATGTGACAGCACAGGTTGGGGATGAAGATAAGTAGAGAGGTGAATCTATACTTTATTACAGATAAGAAAGGGTAGAATCCCAAAAAGTGCCGTTCTCTAGTTCAAATATTCTTATGGTCTACATAAAGCATAAAACAGTAATCAGTTTGATACTACCATTGCGCAATAGAAATGGCAAAGGAAAGGGAGGGAGAACAAGGATAAGCTGGGTTCCGCTCCAGGGAAAGGAAAGGGAAACTAATAACAACAAACATATACTCGTTAATCCTGTTCTTGCTGGTCATATATTTTTAAGGTCGTCTTTTTATTCAATATAATATGGGCTATCAAATCCATGCGTTCCACAACAGGCTAAACTTAGAAAAGGTGAAAATTTGGTATGCTATAATTTTTTCAAAGCCACAAATCTTATTAACCAAGGTGTACTGCTTCATTAATGTGTAGGAGCTCTGGTTCCTTCCAGTTTTGTGTAATGATCAATTTCGTGGCCATTAGTATATGTGCCACTATAGTACGTGTGCAGGTGCTGTGCCCGCCCGATCATTGGCGGGGTGTGGCAGTCACTGATAGCCGGACCCCTGCTGTATGAGCCGGCATCTGTTAAAACACCGATGGCTGCGCATTAACCCTTGATGTGCCGCGGTCAGCGCTGACATTTACAAAAAAATTCTCAAGTTTCAAGTAAAAAAAAAAAGTAAAAAATAGGGAAATAAAAGAAAAGTAGACATATTAGATATCTCCACGTTCATATCGACTATGTGCTCTTTGCATCAGCATTTCTGGAGCCGCGGCCCCGAAACATTCGGCGGTGGCTCCGCAAAAGATAGAGGATGTCCTATTCTTGTCCGCAGCCTGCGGATCCGCAACACACTACGTACGTCTTAATGGGGCCTTAGGTATTGCCACGTCTGTAAGAACCTGCTGTATAAAAATATCACATGACCTAACCCCTCAGGTGGACAACGTAAGAAAAATAAAATAAAAACTGTGCCAAAAAAGCCATTTATTGTCACCTTACATCACAAAAATTGCAACAAAAAGCAATCAAAAAGGCGTATGCCCCCCCAAATATTCCAATCAAACTGTCACCTCATCCCGCAAAAAATGAGACACTACCTAAGACAATCACATAAAAAATAAAAAGCTATCACTCTCAGACAATGGAGACACTAAAATATTATTATTTTTTGCTTCAAAACTGCTATTATTGTGTTAAAGTGAAACAAATTAAAAAATATAGACATATTAAGTATTGCCGCATCCGTAACAACCTGCTCTATAAAAATATCACATGACCTTACCAATCACATGAACACCGTAATAAAAAAGTGTGTTAAAAAGGCCATTTTTTTGTCACCTTATATCACAAAAAGTGTAATACCAAGCGATCAAAAAGTCATATGCACCCTAAAATAGTACCAATCAAACTGTCATCTCATACCGAAAAAATGAGCCCCTACATAAGACAGTTCCCCAAAATTTAAAAAAAAACTATGGCTTTCAGAATATGGAGACACAAAAAAATCTTTTTTTTTCAAAAATGCTTTATTATGTTAAACTGAAACAACCAAAAAAGTAGTCATATTTGGTATTGTCGCGTCCGTAACAACCTGCTTTATAAAAATACCACATGATCTAAGCTGTCAGATGAACACTGTAAATAACCAAAAATAAAAACGGGGCCAAAACTGCAATTTTTTGCAACCAAAACTTTTTTGCAACAGAAAATCATATGTACCCTAAAATAGTACCAACAAAACTGCCACGTTATCCCGTAGTTTCCAAAATGGGGTAATTTTTGGGGAGTTTCTACTCTAGGGGTCCATCAGGGGGTCTTCAAATGTGACATGGCAACTTAAAATTATTCCAGTGAAATCTGCCTTCCAAAAACCATATGGCGTTCCTTTCCTTCTGCGCCCTGCCGTGTGCCCGTACAGCAGTTTACGACCACATATGAGGTGTTTCTGTAAACTACAGAATCAGGGCAATAAATATTGAGTTTTGTTTGGCTGTTAACCCTTGCTTTGTTTGCGGAATTTTTTTTTGTAAAATGAAAAATCTGCCAAAAAAGTGAAATTCTGACATTTTGTCACCCTTTTTCATTAATTCTTGTGGAACACCTAAAGGGTTAACAAAGTTTTTAAAATCAGTTTTGAATACCTTGAGGGCTGTAGTTTCTTTTTTGGGTGGTTTCTATTATGTAAGCCTCACAAAGTAACTTCATACCTAAACTGGTCCTTAAAAAGTGGGTTTTGGAAATTTGCTTCTAAACTTCTAAGCCTTCTAACATCCCCAAAAAATAAAATGGCATTCACAAAATGATTCAAACATGAAATAGACATATGAGGAATGTAAAGTCATAACAATTTTTTGAGTTATTACTATCTATTATAAAAGTAGAGAAATTGAAATTAGCAAATTTGCAAATTTTTCCAAATTTATGGTAAATTTGGTATTTCTTTATAAATAAAAATGAATTTTTTTTTCTTAATTTTACTCAATTTTACCACTGTCATGAAGTACAAAATGTGATGAAAAAACAATCTCAGAATGGCTTAGATAAGTAAAAGTGTTTTAAAGTTATTACCACATAAAGTGACACATGTCGGATTTGTAAAAAATTGACTTGGCAGGAAGGTGAAAACTAGCCCACGAATACTCACTCAAGGAATGGGCAAGCAAGGAGAAACATATAATAGAATCCTTCAGGTCCATTCCTTCACAAGCTTAGAAGGAGGGCCTTGTTTTTGTGTGGAAGAGGGTACCAGAACGAGGTTCATGAGATCAATGCCTGCTTCAGGAGAGGACACCACGTTAGAGGTTCCTTGATGGGTAAGCAGGATCTTGACAGGAAGGCCCCATCTGTATGAGATGTTGTGATTTCTCAGTTCCTGAGTAAAGGTAGTGTATTTGCGTCTTTCTTGGTAACCATATCACTTACCTATGAAGCAGGTAAGTGATATGGTTTCCTCATTGTTGCCAACATCTTTTCTTTAATATGAAAGAATGTAAAACTTACGAGCGTGTCACAAGGAAGTTCTGCGGAGATATTTTTAGGTTTTAGGACTCTATGAGCCTTTTCGCTTTTGAAGAGTGTTTGCTAGTTAGTCTATTTTGTACTGTGCCTAATAATGTCAGAATAATTCATTAGACCCAAGAGATATAACACAGACACATTTCTGGATGAGACATCCACCCCTGAGAACCGACTATGTGTACCGGGTGGTGCCATCCCTTACTTTAATAATCGAAAAAGGAATCATTGTTGAATTTCTGCATCTGACTAAGGGGCGGTGGACTCTTTCTGGCCATAAGGCCATAGGCACTGTCCAAAAAGTCAGCCCACCATCCATTACCCTGTCCTCTTCTATTCCTTGAACCAACCCAACATATGCTAAAAGGACACTCTTTTGGCATACACAGGCACAAATGTGATACAAACAGAGCCTAAGACTCTTTAACAGTGTTCTAAGGGAATCTCCAGTTGAAATTTTATAGACAGTAAATCAGCTGTAATAACATTAAATTACATGACCAGCTAAAAAAGTGGCTTATAAAATACGGAGAAAGCCTTATAAAGCCTTATATTTTTTATTGTCTAATTCAGTTTTTGAGCATCTTTATCCCATCCATCTCAACAGCAAAGTAGTACTATCCTCATAAGAAAAATGCACAGAAAAACTGAAAAGAAAACATGTTTCTATGTGAGCCACATTGAAGGAAATATCAGGGTCATTTATCAAGACCTGCGTTTTAGACACCGGTCTTAATACCCCTGCGCTGGTGCTTGATGCGCCTAAGTTATGTAGAGGCGCCAGCCGCCACCGCCGGCCTAAATCTACGCCAGCTCCCTTGCAGGCGTAGATTTAGATAATTTTCTATGCCTAATCCAGACATAGAAAATAATAAATAAGACCAGCCGGCCTGCCCCCTTAACCCACCCACACCACACCCCCTTTGTGAGCGAATCTGCGACAGATATATGCCAAAAATTGGTGTATATCTTTCTACTCCCATATACATTAGACTTTTGCGTTACCCTCCCAAAATTGGTACCTTTGCCCAAAAGTATATGGCCAGCTTAAAAGTATGGAGATTACTATGAATAAGTTAAAAGGGTTCTCTGAGGTTGGGATCCCCTTTTTATATGGCCAGGCAGGATACAGAGATTAAAAAGAAAAATACTATGGTACCGGAGCTTCGGTTCCTGTGATGATCTCCCTTCACCCTCTGCTTTCGGTCCGCACTAGACCAGAAGTGTGACATGCCCTCTACTTACAGGTCACTGCTGCCGGCCAATCAGTGGCCTCTGTGGTGGCCCTTGCCACTGCTGAAGCCATTAATTGGCTGCCAGAGGCAAAGTATGTGTAAATGGCATGTCACACTTCAGGTCCAGTAGGGAATGGAAGCAAAGGAGAAGGGATATCAACGCAGGGAGTGAAGCTCCGGTAACATAGTGGTGGCCCTTGCCACTGCTGAAGCCTCTGTGGTGGCCCTTGCCACTGCTGAAGCCATTGATTGACTGCCAGAGGCGAAGTATGTGTAGATGGCATATCACACTTCAGGTCCAGTAGGCACTGGAAGCAAAGCAGAAGGGAGATCAACACAGGGGCCGAAGCATCAGTAACGTGGTATTTTTTTTTTTATCTTTGTACTCTGCCTGGCCATATCAAAAGGGTTTACCACTCTTGGATAACCCATTTTCAGTACCGCTGACAAAAACTATGATGTAAGGCTGATTGCAATTGCATTGGGAGTTCCCTTTTCTTTGATTAAACTTATGAGAAGTTTTAATGACTTAGGATGTCACATGTGCATGAATACAATAAGTCAATATTTTACTGCCAGTGAAAAGAACTTTTGTCTTGGTGTATTCCCAGACGGTACATCTTAAAGAGCTAATTCATAAGACAATTTTTCTTTTCTCTTCTGTTTTTCCTGAATAGCTGGAAAACATCCGGATGGTGGTTTATACAGCAAAGGCCATTCGTATCCTGGATACCCAAGTTACATCATGATGCCAAATATGAATAATGACCCCTACATGTCAAATGGATCTTTGTCTCCACCCATTCCTAGAACAGTAAGTGCACTGTGTGTTCCTCAAGTTTGTTTCTTCTCAGACCCCGTCCAGGTCATATTTCTGTGTAATGTTTATGAGCCTTCAAATTCTACTTGGCAGCACAAAGCATAAAATGGGTTCTTTCTGTGTGAACTGTGCCGTTATTGTCTGCAGCAGCTTCTGAAGAATTGGAGTATCTGCTCACATCATGTTTTGATACTACTTCCATAACATGTGCTAAGTGGTTTTCTGTAAAATGTATGTTTATTTGGGATCTTGTTTTGTTGTTGTACCCCACTATGAAACCGGAGCTTTTAGATTTTTATGGAGGGAGCTGGTAAATTGGAAAGTATTATATGAAATGATCATTGTCCTTGTAGAGCAGGGCAGTCTTTTTTTTCTCTATCTACCAGCCGGTAATCCATGTATGATTCCAATGTTAGAATGCAGGGGCATTGCTAGGGTCTGAAGACATCCGGCACACAAGCCCCCATGGAGCCACGTCCCCACCCCATGAAGCCACGCCCTCATCACTATCGGGGGGTCCTTCACAGTAATTATTATTCCCTTTCAAAAGTCCCCCCTTCGGTGAAGGGGGACTGCTAAAAGGGGTTAATAACTACTGAGAAGAGCCTAGCCGTCTGGGCAACCCCACAGATCATCCTAACCTATGGTCAGCCTAATTTAAAATTAAGCAAACCCCCCAACTATAAACTAAACACAGATTGTGCTGCTGGGCTGTCTAAGAATCAGTTGTAATCTGTGAAGGAACCCATCAACAAGTGTAGGAAGTTGGAACCCATCAACCCCCTTGTACTTGTTCCGCTACTTGCAGGCTGCACGGGCATGAGTTCAGAACTTCAGTCACTTCGGTCCGCAATTCTGTTCTGCGGCACGTGATCCCGCGAGACCCGTGAACTCCCGTGGCGGGTCTCGCGGGATCATGCGCTGCAGAACAGAATTGCACACCAAAGTGAAGAACAAGAAGATGGGGAACTGACCCATTGTCTTTTGCATGAGCGTCCATGTTTACAATACTATCTAAGTTAGGTAGAGTGTCACAAAGCAGTAAATGTATGAGTGGGAGTACCATTCTACAGCTTAGCCTATGAAAGCTATGGATAATTCGTAGAAAGTGACTGTGATAGTTGTTGTTTATCTGTGGTAACAAAAGTTTATTCCTTAGACATGGCTAAAGATGGCTATAGATATGAGATAATATCTGGCCACTTATTACTCCTGATTTTCCCATTAACTTAAAGGAGTTGTCCCCGATTTTGATATTAAAGGACAATCCTGGGGATAGGTCATTAAAGGGGTTTTCCAGGTTCAGAGCTGGACATAAGCTCCCCTTCACACATTTAGCCCGTATCAGTGGCGCATTCTTCACTACTGGTCACGTACCGGGCTTCTAATGGGCATGCTAGGTGGAGGCTCCTGCCTAGCAGTGAGCCCGGGGACGTCACACAAATAGGCAGTCTTTAGCGCTGTCCTGGGCTGTTTTACAGGCTAGGACAGTGCTAAAGGCCACCCATTAGTGCCGGTGATGTCACCGGGATCACTGCTTTGTGGAAGCCTCCGCCTAGCCTACTGAGAAAAAGCTGGGTACAGCACCATCAGTAAACAATTTTGCTCTCTTATACAAGCATCTGTCTTTTCCAAAACTTTTTTTCCAGTCTCAAAAAAGTCCTTTGAATACCAGTAGAAATTGGGGTACCCAAAGGTTGGTTCACAAAAAACAATTCTTCACGGGTGATAGGACTCTTCAAACTCTCATCTTGGTAATTGACAGAGGATTTGAAGGGCACTTTGGGTCAATTAAAGGTCTCTTAGATGACTAGATTATGCTTAATGAGATAGAGTGACTATACATTGATGGGTACAATAAACGTATTTGGGGGAGCTGCACAGTGCTGGCCGGGCGTAAGGAGAGGCTGCAATGGGGGTAATCTAATGGGGAGGGTGTTGAGTTGGGTTAGGGAGCTATAAGACTTCATTTCAGAAGAAGGGCTAGAGGAATAGGAAGTACTATCTTTAGGTTTCCATAGATTTTCTGGATACACACGCTCTCCACATAGGGGGACTTGGTATCCAGAGCTTCCTTATAAGGACTTGTTTTTTGAAATTGTCATCTTCATCTGTGCACAACCATTCATAATTATGGTATTAATGTATTCCTGTACACTTGTTTGAAAACCAAAAACTAATAAAATAAATGTTGGGGGGAAAAAAAGTAATTCCTTACCTCTATAAGTTCTGCTCCAGAGACAGCATGGTTGACGGGAATGGGCTTTTACTGTGTGTGGAGATTCTGAATTTATTTTATTTTCACATTAGACAATTGGTCAAAACTTTGATCTGATCTGTTGGAATTTTTTCACTGGTAGTTGGCTATAATCTGTAGTTTATAGTTACTCATGGGGGAAAAAATTTTTAAACTGGTGAAAAGGAAAACTGGCTTAGTTTCTCATAGCATCCAATCAGATTCCATCCTTTTTCCTAAAGGAGCTGTGAAAAATGAAAGGAGGAATCTAATTGGTTGCTAAGTTTTTAACTTACACCAGTTTTGATAAATTTTCCCACTGAATACTAGAAACGTGGTGTTTTTTAAACTGTGTGTGGTTGTAGTGGTGTCAACCAAAAGCACAAATCTTATGTCTATGTCCTGCTTTAGAGGTTTGCAGTTTTGCTGGCTACAAGTTAAAACAAAAATTGTGCATAAAAGAGGACAAACTAGGCAGATCACAGCGGTAATATGTAAAAGGAGGTGAGCTTTTTCACACCGGCACAAAAGGTGTTTGTTTTCACACTTCCAAAGTCCAATTCTTTGATTGTTAGTCATGCAACAAAAGTGTCATATCACCTAAGTGGTATGTTTAAATACAAAGCTCCCAACCTCTACCAACTGCAGAGCCTTTGTTCTCAGACGCTTTTCGGCCCTTTAAATCTTACAGCTGTTTTTTTTTTGAGTGAACAGTCCACATGTTCCTGGCTGGTTCAGGGCGTAAATGGGTCCTTGCTACTTTCATCAGTGTGAAAGTGAAGGCGGCTCCATGGGCAGCCCCTGCTAACCAAACATCTTACTGTCCACAGATGAGGATCTGGAGTCTATATTATGTTACATGACACATAACGTGAGTTCTAACTGAAGAAATGAATCCCAGCTCCACATAGCACATTGCCTTCATATGAGGAGTGAAAATCTGTTTCAAATAAGACAACATCATGTTAGGATTCTTTGTTTCTTAAAAAGCTTGGGCCTACATAGATTTAATTTAAAGCATTCTCACATTTTGCCACATAGAGCTTGTGTAAAATGGGCTGGCGCATGTTGAAAGATACTTAATAGGATAGTTTTCTCTGTAGATGAAGTAAACAGAATTTGTGGCTTGGCAAATTGCATGAACCAGATTCTCTTACAATGTATATTTAGAACTATTTTTTAGCCTAGAGCTCTGTGCAGAATGTCTTAAGGTGTCAAGTCTTCGTTTCCTGTTGACATGCTCATGGCCATTTTTCAGAGCCTCCTACATAAGGGGATAACACCATAAACACCTATAGTGCTGTCACTTTATAAAGCAAATGCTGTCAAGTTTCTGTCCCTTAGAGCATATCTTGGGGGCCGTGTCTGATGAGGTGATATTCTACAGTATACAGGTGAAACTCGAAGAATTTGAATATCGCGCAAAGTTCATTTATTTCAGTAATGCAACGTAAAAAGTGAAACTTATATATGAGATAGACTCATTACTAGTGTAGAGCTCGAATCTTCGAATAGCGAATTTTTATTGCGAATATCGGCATTTCGATAATTCGCGAATATGTAGAATATATTAAAATATATTCGCTAAAACGAATATTCCTTTTTTTTCTTCTGAACCCATTAGTGTTCGTGATAGTAGTAATTTACTATCACTAAATTAGTGATTAGTGTTGATCTCGGATATTCTAAGCGCAAATTTTTATCGCTAATATTGGCACTTCGAAAATTTGCGAATATCTAGAATATAGTGCTATATATTCATAATCGCGAATATTCTAGATTTCCTTCATCAGTACCCATGATCCCTCACTGCTTCTTGCTTGTGGGCCAATTAGAAGGCTGCAATATCTTTGACTTTAGGAGTAGTGTTGATTGCAAATTTTCTTATCGCAAATTTTTATTGCAAATTTTTTGATTGCCGATTTTCACAATCAAGAAAATAATGACTGGAGATAACGAATTCTCGAATTTGCGAGTTTATGGAGAACATTCGCCCAAAAATTCGTGAAATATCGCAAATTCGAATATTGCCCACTCCGCTCATCACTACTCATTATCATTACATGCAAAGCGAGATATTTCAAGCCTTTATTTGTTATAATTTGGATGATTATGGCTCACATCTTATGAAACCCCAAAGTCACAATCTCAGGTGCCCTTTGCTCAGGGAGTAGGGATTAATTAGCTGACTAGAGTGTAACACTTTGAGCCTAGAATATTGAACCTTTTCACAATATTTTAAATTTTAAGTTGCATTACTGAAGTAAATGAATATTTGCACTATCTGCAAATTTTCGAATTTCACCTGTATGGTTACACCGTGTCTATAAGCACCATGCATAGAGGTCATTGTATGTGGCTTCTCACAACTTTATACATGGACCTAGAAGCGAGTCTTGCCTCCTACTACTGAACCAAAAAGGAACAGAATTATCACTTTGCTAGTCAGGCTCAGACTGGCCAACCAGAGTACCAGAGGATCCACAGTTGGGCTCGGTCTCTGGAGCCGTAGTGGGCCTAAAGTCCAGGCAAAAAAAACACATTTGGAGCTGCCTTTAAAGCTTATCATTTGCCACTAGGGTCTATTTCTTTGAATCAAAACCTCTTACATTGTATGAGAGAGCCTTAATAGGTCTCCGTAAGAAAGATAGTACCCTCCAAATCCTAATCTAGACCTCTCACCCAGTTAAGCCAGTACTCTCTTCTCTGCACTAATGAGAGGCAATCACCCCAAACCAGCTGTCTGCAGATAAGGTATTGGCTTATTTATTATCCAAGTCATGTCTTGAGCCCTATTTAATGGTCAGCTGCCTTACATCTGGTGGCATCAGAGGCAGAGCTTGTTAATAGCTAATTTGCATCCCTTCTTCACTGTATTGATTATATAAGGATTTGGCTCTGGTGGGCCCAAGGAACCCCAGTCCGACACTGGTTCTAGTTTTTAATTAATATTTATGAATGAATTTCTTTTTATGGAAGCTGCAATATTTTCTCCAATAACAAGCATAATGTGACTGCCTTCAAAGATCTATACAGCCGATGATGAAATTGGATATTGTTCCTGATACTTGAGGGACAAGCCATACCGGCAAGAAATGCAGCATTAACATGTCATTCTCGTAACTTCAATAAATGTCCCTTTCCTACTGTCTAGCCTTTTACTACAAACTGTATTACTACCATCAGTAGCTCATACTTACCAATCTGAGTTGGTAAATTCTGGACTACTAAACCCCACCCTAGGGAATGCCCCAAACCCACCCAGGAACGCCCAATTATGGGTGGGTTTTATTAGCCCCGTCCATTTTCGGTCCAGATCAGCTCGAGGTTGCCGGGACTGCCCTTTGAAAATCAGGGACAGTTGGCTATTAAAGCCATTCTCCACCCAAATATATTTTTCATAAAATATGTTTTGCCTCTTAGGCTTAAATGGGGGCTGGCATAGCATGACTGCCAGCATGCTGCTTTGCACTTATTTGCTGTCAGTAAAGTGCCACTCTGGCATTGACCCTGTAATTATAGTCTATGAATGTCATGATAAATAATAATCTTTATTTACATAGCGCCAACATATTCCATAGCGTTTTACAATTCAGAGAAGTCTTCTAGCAAGAGCAGTGTGCCACTACAAAGATTGACTCTACCTCTGGAGGTTCCTCTACATCTAAGTATTACAAGAATGGCTCATTGATTCCAAAGGAAGCAGTGTAACATTTCATGTCAGCTGCTGTGTGACTGCAGGGTAAATATGGTCTTGCCGGTTTCCACAGTAATAAAAACTGATCATGGGTAGTCCAGCTCATCGACTGAGGACTTTTATTTCGATTAGGGATAGCTGAAATGGGATGAATGTAAGGTCAAATTGATGCTTATTGTGGATGGCCAGGGACGTAGCTATCGAGGGTGCAGCGGTAGCAGTCGCTACCAAGCCCAGGTGCCTGAGGGGCCCAAAGATTGTGCCATATAAGAAGACACCAGTTTTATAGAAAGTGCATGCTGGTCAAGTTACATCTCTGGCTAGAGGGAAGGGGCTAGGTCAAGAATTTGGCATGGGGCGGTGCCGTTTCAATTTTTGCCTAAGGTAACATGAAGGCTATGTGCTTCCTAGACCCTGGGCAACAAAGCACTGAGGGAAGGGGGGCCCATAAGCTTTTAGCTACTCCTCTGTGGATGGCCATATACAAGAAGCAATTGACGATTTCAACCATTTTATCCGACCATTGTTTTAAAAATTAGCCCAAACATGGATGAATTTTACTCAATGACCAGTTTAGTCTGGCATGTTGTTAGTGGGATATTAGAGCCGATTTTCCACATGTATGGGCTTTATGGGGTTTAGAATCACAACCACAATTTTCTCTTGCTAGGATATTTTTTATATTTTATTATTTTGTAGAAAAAACATTTAGTGGAGAACCTCTTTATTCGGTCACAGCCCTTTGTTTTATTTCAGCTTCCATAGACCATGGGTCTACATTGGTTGTCTGAATAAGCAGCAGTACAAAGAAATATCTTATCTTTTATATTCTAAGAGTCTAGTTCTGGAAAAAGCATCTGTTGAACCACAGCAATAGTACTGAGCAGCCAATGTTTTCTTGACTTTTTTTTTTGTGTGTTGCCAGTCAGGCTCCCTCTAAGTGGTAAAATGTTGAAGCAAGAAAAGTTTTAGTTTTTTCTTTTGCGTGAACAGTAGCTGAGATATGACACCAGGTGTCATTCAGATAGTTTCACCTTAGTTGTAGTAGACCACATTTCACAAGATTGTATCTGCTGTGCTTCCTGTATGTGTTCTATAGGTGGTGGCATCATAATACACTCAGAGAATTTGTATGTACAGAACATACTCCACAGAAATACAACATCCCGTTTAACAGAAATATAATGAATATGATTATATATAAATAAAATATTTTTATTTCACTGCATGCAAGATGTCTTACATAATTCTAGGCTTTAACTAGTATAGGTGATGTGGCAGCTCTACTGCTGACCGTGCTAGTTTGAAGCACTGGTGCCCTGGGTTTAAATCTGCCCAGGACATGTCTACATGGATATTGTGTCACTTTCTCCAGTTATTCTTGTTTCTTCCCGTACTCCAAAATATAATTGTAGTATTTTTGGCTTCCACGGAAATTCCTATGTATGTTTGAGAAGATTGTAAAGACTTGTAGAAGGATAATGACCGATGAAACTACCTAATGTATACCCTATGTAGGCACGAAACTTGCTAGACAGTGGCAAAAGGAGTTTAAAGGAGTCTGGAAGGGTTGTTCCTGCTGATTGAAACGATACCTGTCTTGTGAAAATCAGTTGTGAAGTTCTGGAGAAAAAAATGCTTTTATTCTTTATGGAAATCATTTTAATCCTCAGGATCGACTCTTATCAGGTAGGGTCTAATAGGGTGTCTGGTCTAATAGGGTTTATCATGTTGACAGGTACTGTTTATGTTCCTTCTTAGCAGCGGTCATAACAGGTTTCGAGAAAGATGCCACCCTCTTTTAGCTTTTTTTTTTTTTTTTTATATTTCAAATGACAACATGGCTGTCAGTCCCCTACACTGGGGCAGGGGATTTATTTTACAATGTGATGTAGAAGCTGGGAATATGGGCAACCAGCAGGAGGGATAAAGTTTTCCCGATGGTTTTCGCAAAAAAAGCCACTCTTGAATATTAATGTATGTTTGCTAAAAGAAAGCCACTGCCAACAACCATATTGCACTCGTGTGGCCGTGGGCAATCGTTAAAACACTGTTACTTTATTCTTTAATTAATTCTTTAGGACTAGGTAAATACAAAGCTGCAGCAGGTCCATGGTATAGGAGCACATACGTATTTGTCATCCATAAACTCTGGGGCAAATTTAGCATTCCCCTTATGTCTTTTTGACGTAGAAAAGTTCAACTTTTCTGGTCGCAATCTGCATTTTACCCCATCCTCAGCAAGTTTACAGAAAAAGGGCGTGGCAAGGGCAGAGTGAGAACATTGCGAGGGCGTGCCCATTGGCCCCAGCACATTCGTCATTATTTAAGCCAGAATCTGGTGTAACTA
Organism: Bufotes viridis; assembly: GCA_033119425.1. Lineage (NCBI taxonomy): Eukaryota > Metazoa > Chordata > Amphibia > Anura > Bufonidae > Bufotes > Bufotes viridis. The sequence continues at coordinate 441,247,460 of CM065589.1, forward strand.
ATGACTGAAATCGACGACACCTCGGAGCTGCTATACATTTCATTCCAGGGCACTGACAGCCGGAGGAGGCAGGTAATTTATGACGAAGCCTTGATACATCAGGGCCTCTGTACATAGGCAAACATTGCAGGCATCTCATAGCTATTGTCCCTTGGGTTTACAGGGGTTTTCCAGGGAAATATTTTTTCTCAAAAATACTGTCAGCATGAGTTAAAAGGATTGTCCGATTACAACAACTTAGTCCCCTAACCAGAGGATATTGAATAAGTGTCTGATTGACAGGAGTCTTACCTCTGGGGCCACCCCCAATCACGCGAATGAGGGCCCATGTCCCCCTATTTGATTGGAGCGGCACACTGGCATGTGCGCTGCTGCTCCATTCGAATTTATGGGGGGAGATCGCCATGTGCTTGTATTTGGCAGTTCTATAGAGTTGCAGACAGATGTGTGTCTGTTACTCCATTTCAACAGTGGAATGCAGCCCCTGTTCTTGAGACCGGTGGGGGTCCCAGCCATGAGACCCCCACTGGTAAAATTCTTACCTCACCAATCCCCCACTGCTGCTGTTCTAACACTTCTCCAGTCCCCGTTTCACTTCCTGGATTTCATAGACAGAGAAATAGACTTGGAGGGGGGGGGGGATTTATCAAAACAGGCGTAAAGGAAAATTGGTTTAGTTGCCCTTTGCAACCAATCAGATTCCACCTTTCATATTTCAGAGCTCCTTTGCAAAATGAAAGGATCAATCTATGGTCAACTAAGCCAGTTTTCCTTTACACTGGTTTCCCTAAATCTCCCCCTTCGGTCTGCACACATAGCTGCTCACTGGCTGCAGCAGTAATGAGCCTCAGCCAGTGATCGCCAAGCTATGTACTATGTGTCATGCCTGAAATCAGGAAGTGGAGAAGAACAGGGACCAGAGCAGCACCAGAAAGTCAGCAGCAGGGGCTCGGTGATTAATGATTGTTTGCTTTTTTAATTCATTGCAACCCTGTAGTTAAAGGGGTTAAACAACGGCCTATAATGCCCCCCGAAATGCCCGGGCGCCTCACAGAGGTTGTACTTACCTTGCTCCCCGACACCCGCGTTGTTTCTGATGCAATGCGGGTGCCGTGGAGCGAGGTAAGTACAACCTCTGTGAGGGGCCCGGGCATATAGGGGGGCATTATAGATCTTGGATAACCCCTTTAAGGAAAATTATTCCATCAGAAAACCCCTTTAAAATGAGCAGCAATGGCTAATATGGTAGAAAAATTCTGTTTATAGCTAATTTTCTATACCACAAAAAAGTAATAATACACGTCTGTATAGAACTAATTATGAACTCAAAAGGATTGTCTGGTTTAGTCCTTAAGTCCTTATTAAAGCGAATGTTCTGTCCTTCTACTGCCAGTGATTGGCTGACCTGTCACATTTCCGTGTCAAGAGGGCGAGATGAGTACAGAGACCAATGAGGGGATTCAGTGTCCTAATAAAGCATCTTATACAACAAACCCTGAGACTTAGCATCTATCGCAATATTTCCGTAATACATATGTGGCTTTATATTGCCATGTAGCCCTTTGCCCTCTAGGTATTATGTAGATAAACGGCCACTGTCCGTCCTATACACTCTGCTATGTGTGGTTTCACTTTAATTGGTGGGATCATAGTAATAATAATCAGTGTTGATGTAAGCGTTGTATTTAGCTTGGGATGAATAATTATTAATTCCTAGATAACACAGTCATATAATGTAACTGATTGCTCATATACTCTCTTGGAAAGGTTTATCTATTACCATCCCCCGTTATTTCTATAAAAAGTTATTCTGGGGATTATACAGTTTCACGGCTAATTCAATTAGTCAAGTGCCGACTGAATCACCCTTGTGTCATCATAGATAACTACTGTTGTGTATAATCTATAACATCATGTTTTTAAGTGGTTAGCCCCATTCACAGTCATCAATGTATTCTGGTATTACTATATCACGTCATATGTATTTATTATAGTCACTTACATAGTCTGCAGCACTTTACAGACATTAGCATCCAACTGTCCCTAGTGGGGCTCACATTCTAAGTTCCCTATCAGTATGTCTTTGGAGTGTGGGAAGAAACCCGGAGGAAACCCACACAAACACAGGGAGAACATACAAACTCCATGCAGATGTTCTCCTTGGTCAGATTCAAACCTAGGACCCCAGCACTACAAGGCACCAGTGCTAACCATGCTGCCCAACCTCATATCATATTACTTCATCACCTCATGTCACATCATATAAAATCTAGAGGATAAGTCTACACAGAAGAGAGAAGGGGCCTTATTAAGAATCAGATGGGGTTCCTCTTGGTGGTGGCATACATCAATGCACTCCCTCCCTTATCTCAGATTTTGAATATGATGGTGTGACTTTTTTGCCCTCTCCGTCCTATCCTTTGTGGAGGGGGGGGGGGGGCAGTGGGACCCTTGGGACAGTGCAGCCTTTCCTTTATTAAAGTATTGGATAAGGGTAGCGGCACTATCCTTAGATTGGTCCCAGTCCGGCTTCCACACAGGAGCAGCTACCTTTATATTAATTCAGTGCCTCATCACAGCATTAATATACATAATATACACATATCTTTCCTCATTTTCTATGGAGATTTACTAGCTCATTATGGATGTGTTTAGGTTATTTGCTGTATTTATTGCCTCTGATAAGTTTTTCACACAAAATATATACGGTAGTTGTTTTCTTTTTTGTCCTAAGGTGCCCATACACATCATTTCGGAGGACCAGCTAGGTATCTTATGAGGTCATGCTGGCTTTCAACACCTGATTCTTTTGTTCTTAAGACAGATAAGCCATTGGGGGAGACGGGAGAGACTTCAAGCATTCAGCTGACATCTACTGAAGGTGTATGGGCACCCTTATTTCCCTCTTCCCATTGAGAACATTCGACCGGAGGAGATGAGAAGAATAGGTGTTTGCCAACAGATATTGATGATATATGGGCACCTTTACCTACTAAAAACAATGAATTTGTGTACAATAGCTCAATAATGATACCGTGTCGACAAAGTATTAAACATTTATCCATCCACCTGTCACTATTATATTGTTCTATACAGTATCGTATCATTTGTACTAGTTTAGCTTTTACTTATTTTATTCATTTCTTACCTATGCAATACAAAATATTTCATCTCTAATAATCAGAAAGCCATGAAAACGAACTAAGCCAGTTCTACTCTACACCAGTTTGATAAATGACCACATTTGTGTTTTTAACTATGATTGTTTTCAGTGAATAATAATTTCTCCTATTTTAACTCACTTTTGTATACAGCCTATGGTGTAAGGCCTTGTATTAGTTAGCTATGTGTACAAATCTGTAATATGGCACCACTAGACTAGTCTATAGATGTTACAAAGGTATTCTCCCCTAGGAGCAGAGTGGACATAGCATATTTGTGCCAATACACATGGACCCTGTAGGGTACGGCCCCACCACCATCATAAAAAGAATATAACAATGCCTTCAGTTGACTACTAGATTACATGTAGGGCTGATAATGATCGTCTGGTATTATTAATGAGTGACAATCCACTAGAGAAACTAGTATACTACTTCAGGCACAAAAAAGGGGTTGTATGATTAGCAGTTCATTCTTGATAAACTAGTGTTACATAAGGCAATAGGAACTTCGCTAGGGACCTCTGTCACAAACTCCAGAACTAATTTTCCAGTAAAATGACAGATTTCTTAATGGAAACCAGTTAGGCACCATTATAGTCAATGAGGTCCATCTGGCACCATTAGTTTCAGTGATGTGCTAGATCCAGTACTTCTGTAATTTTCATTGCACTGCTCCAAAAATTGAGCAGAACAAATTATTAGCACACCGCCTACTAAGAGACCCACATCTTACTCTTATACAGGAACCCAATGCTGTCCATATCTACTCCTGCCTAGGAGCATTGGATCTTAGGGGAATATAGGGCATCACCGAGGCAGCATACAATGATATATGGAGATTGTACCCTTAAGCTGCCAATGCACATTTAATAACCATCAGCTGAACGATCATTCGGAGAATATCTATCTCACCCAACTCCCTCCTGGCTCCCCCATACACACATGCATTCAGCTTGGCCAAAAATGTATGTCTATTCTATTGGGGGAACAGAGAAAGCCACTGCCAGATACTTCAGGTGCTGACTTATCTGCCGGGAGAACAAAAAATTTGGGAGAAATTATTCCTTTCGCCCGATCCTTCTCTCCCCCTACACCATTTGTCGGGAGAGAGTTGGAAGCTCGTCACACAGTAAGGCGTCGATCGAATCTCCATTCTTGGTGGGTTCGGCAGACTAAAGAATAATGAGTATGGTAATTTTGAGACTGCCCATACACTTTAGAAACCTCTGGGCTACCACTCTTGACCCCCACCCCATTACATATGCCTCCTTGGCACAGCACACTTGTCTTTTGAATAGGAACAGGTGAGAACGCCACTGCCAGACACTTTTGGTTGTGGCTTATGTCCCCTAAGGGCTAAAGGATCCAGCTCGCTGAAACCCAGCAGAGGGCAGAGGACAGTCATCAGGTCAGAAATTAAGATAAGCTGTTCATCTTTCCTCAATAAAAGTGCTTTTATGTGCATGCATCATGGACATTCAGACTCTTTAGATTTCTATACTGTTGGAAATATACTTATCATATTTTTCACATACTGAAGGCAGTGTCATTGGATCTGTAGATGGAAGATGTTTACATGGATGCCAAAACAATTGCCATATGATTGTGAATATAAGAAAAAGAGCAAATCTGTTTACATCAATGTTCTCAGCCATTGACTTGGAAGACACATTTGGCTCTTGTGCCTCAAGCTCTTGGCAGCTGCAAATATTGCTGTTCTCCTGACACCTGGGACCCATTCTCAATCTGCAAATGGTTAAAGTCATGCCTTGGACATTATCTGTGCATTCGTTTATCTTCATATGTATGTCACCAGTTGTGGACATTTTAGTAGAAGAGCGTCACATGATCTTGCTTCACGTGGATCAAGAGAAAGTTTTCCTTTCTCTTGATCCACATGACAGGGCCAGAATTTTCATGCATTGGACCCACATCCTGCTGAGTTGGTCATAAACTTGTATGTTTGCATGTTGGTGGAGATTTCATGCACATCAGACTAACATCAAATGCCTGTGGTCACCTTACCTAAGAATAAAAAAATATGAAAACACTTGTGTTAGACGGATAGAAAAGAATGATAGGCAAAAGATAGAAAAATAGATATGTGATAGATAAATAGGTTATAGTTAGTTAGATAGATAGATAGATAGATAGATAGATAGATAGATACAGTGCCTTCAAAAGTATTCACCCTATTGACTTTTTTCGTGTTTTGGTGTCTCATAACCTGGAATTATCATGGATTGTTTGAGGATTTGAATCATTTCATTTACAGAACATGCCCACAACTTTGAAGATGTTTTTTTTTTTTCATTGTGAAGCAAATAACGAATAGGACAAAATAACAGAAAAAGTCAATGTGCATAACTATTTACCCCCCTAAAATCAATACTTTCTGGAGCCACCTTTTGTGGCAATCACAGCTTTAAGTCACTTTGGATAAGTCTCTATGAGCTTGCCATATCTTACCACTGGGATTTTTGTCCATTTATCCTTGCAAAACTGCTCCAGCTCCTTCAAGTTGGATCTTTAAGTCTGACCACAGATTTTCTATTGGATTGAGATCTGGGATTTGACTAGGCCATTCCAACACATTTACATGTTTCCCCTTAAACCACTCAAGTGTTGCTTTAGCTATCAGTGTGTTTGGGGTCATTGTCCTGCTGGAAGGTGAACCTCCGTCGTAGCCTCAAATCACGCACAGAGTGGTACAGGTTTTGCTCAAGAATATCCCTGTATTTAGCACCATCCATCTTTCCCTCAACTCTGACCAGTTTTCCAGTCCCGGCCGCTGAAAAATATCCCCACAGCATGATGCTGCACACCATGTTTCATTGTGTTCTTTGGGTGATGTGATGGGTTGGGTTTGTGCCAGACATAGCGTTTTCTTTGATGGCTGAAAAGTTCAATTTTAGTCTCATCAGACCAGAGCACCTTCCTCCATACATTTTGAGAGTCTCCCACATGCCTTTTCGCGAACTCACAACGTGCCTTTTTGTTTTTTTGCTGAAAGTAATGGCTTTCTTCTGGCCAGTCTGCCATAAAGCCCAACTCTATGGAGCGTACGGCTTATTGTCCTCCTATGTACAGATACTCCAGTCTCTGCTGTGGAACTGTGCAGCTCCTCCAGGGTTACCTTAGGTCTGTGTGCTGCCTCTCTGATTAATGCCCTCCTTGCCCGGTCTGTGAGTTTCGGTGGGCGGCCGTCTCTTGGCAGGTTTGCTGTTGTGTCATGTTCGTTCCATTTGGTTATGATATATTTGATGGTGCTCCTGGGGATCATTAAAGATTGGGATATTTTTTTATAACCTAACCCCGACTTATATTTCTCAACACCATTGTCCCTTACTTGTTTGGAGAGTTCCTTGGTCTTCATGGCAGTGTTTGGTTAGTGATGCCTCTTGCTTAGGTTTTTCAGCCTCTGGGGCCTTTCAAAAAAGGTATGTATATGTAATGACAGATCATGTGACACTTAGATTGCACACAGGTGGACATCATTTCACTATTTATGTGACTTCTGAAGGTAATTGGTTGCACCAGAGCTTTTTATGGGCTTCCTAACAAAAGGGGTGAATACATACGCACATGCCATTTTTCTGTTTTCTATTTCTAAACAATAGTTTTATTTATATATTTTTCTCATTTCACTTCACAAACTTAGACTATTGCGTTCTGATGCATCACATAAAATTCAGATTAACAAAACATTGAACTTAAGGATGTAATGTAACAAAATCCGAAAAAAGTCAAGGGGGTGAATACTTTTGCAAGGCACTGGAGATAGATAGTTAGATAGATAGATACCGGTAGGTAGATAGATAGATGTCATGTAATTGTTTTCTATCGTAGATTCGGACTGATGGAGTTGCTTGTTTCGTGTGCTCATTGCTTGTTGATGGGGGATATCTGGAGGATGTTTTGCATTTTTTTACTGTTTTTCTGAAAACATCCTCTCCTTCACATTGAATCTCTTTTTCTCACTTGCTTGAAGCAGTTTTTTTTAAAAGTGCCATAGCTATCATGTTACTGTATCATCTTACCATTTGTATGAGGAACCAGCCAGACTTGATGCTGGTGACAACAGTGAGCACACAGCTTGTTTTGTTGGCCTGGAGGCATGCGGAGGTCAGGATTTTGGTGTGGTCGGACTCTTTTGATGCAGTAGAAAAAACAGTAAAGTCAACTGGCTATGTATGTGTATCCAAAACATGGTAACAGCTTTAGAATGGAAAGCAATTGTGGCTTAGAATCTGAACGTTAGAATTAAAGAGCTGTGAAAAGCATGATTTTCAGTTTTTTGTTTTTTTTTACAACTCAGAGAAAACAGCTATGGGTGATGTCAGTTCCAGTACTGAAAACATTGAGAGTCCTGGCAGAATGTAATACAGCTGCAGTCCAACATGATGCTGAAATGGGGTTGTGAGAGCATAAAGGCTTTCCGTATTCCCAGGGCGCACAACTGCTTGCGGCCTTGGCTTTGATCTCTTCAAAGGCTGCTGCCTCCTCCTAGATGGGGGAGACTTGGCTGCTGTTCGCTTGCATTGAAAAAAGGCAGAGGTCTCTATTCAGGCAGAAATCAATCACTGTGCAGGAACAATTAAGTGTAATTCAACCATCATGGAACCAGGATGAGATTATGGGTTTGTTACCTGAGTGACTGCGTGGAGATGGGGAGCAGGGGCCTGCTGACACGCCACATTCTGATGACAATAATAGGCACATGAGTGATGTGGCGGGCGGGGGGAGACACAATGACAAATCATGGTCATGCTGTCCAGCCGAGCAGAAAATAAGGTTACAATTGAGAGATAATACTTGCATATGTAACCGTATTTTAGCAAGCTGGGCAACTTAAAGGGAATGAATACAATGGGACCCCAATTCAGAAGCACGTAAAAGTAACTGCCATGTGAGATACAGCTGAGTATGTCAACGTATATCTGGTCTCTTAGAATATTAACCATTTCAAAAGCTCGATGTGTTGTCAGTCATTGGCGATCCTAATACATAATTATGATGATGCATATCAATATGATATATACGGTATTTTTTTAGACATATTCATATAATCTCAAAATCAGCCTCGGCCTCTTCTCTAATGGTTTCTTTTCTATCATATAACAGGAAAAAAGTTGCAAAATGTTTCCTTTTTTTTTGTCAAAGCAAGAGATATTTAAATTTCATGTGCCGCTGTCTGACTGAGATGTGATTTCCTCTGCATAAAATGGAAATCCACTCATTTTAGCACTTTTTTGCCACTTCACAGACATTGTCTCAGAATGAGAAAAAAAAAAATCCCCTTGATGTACGTTATATTAATGACACATGTCCTGTCACTGAAATCCTGGTCATGCCTGTCATAAGATAATATGCAGCGGCTGCGTATCTTGTTCTCAGAACCATAAAAAGTAGGAAATCCTTGCTAACCAATTGTAGCAAAAAGTGCCAATTTACCCCTTTATCCGTCTAGGGAATGGCCAATTAGGAAAACAGGCTTTAGAAGCTTATTAGGTTGGCAGTGTAATACTCGGCATAGCTTTGTTGTGGCATGTTTGTCTCCAATAAGTAGGTGTGCAGGCTAAAGCACAAACATGTTAAACAAAGGTGGTCATTAAGCCGGAGCCGTTAATCATGTTCCGCACCATAGGGTAATAGCAAATGACCGCTATAGGTAGGACCAAGGGGCATTACAGCTGTCCATAATTGACGTTACACCGGCATTGCAATTTCTTCAGTTGTCTTGGAAACTTTCAGGAAGTTCAGTCCTGCCACGGACAACATATCACTTTTTGCCTGGGTAAGTCATAAAAAGGACGTTCGTTTTTTTGGTAAAGACTGAAGAAAATAATATATTTTATTCAAGCAAACAACAGGGGCCCCCGTTGGCCATGTTTTACAGAATCAAGGCTTCTACATAGAGGTCAAAGAGCAATAAATAAATAAAAATCAAATGAACAAAAAAAGCAACAGCAGGAGTATGAAGATGCATGGATGGGGAGTTTAGTACTCAGGGCTGCATTCACCTTTTAAGATGTTCAGGCAGAGACATCAGAGGCGTGAGAGCTGCTTTGAGTTACAGATCTTCAAACAATATAAGTCAAAACAAAAAATCAATTCCTCCGGTCCCTGGGAGCAGTTATCTAGAGATAAAAGAGAAAAATAAAGTTATGCTAAAGCAGAGAAGGCAAAGGAACCAATATGCCAAGGGTAGACGGAGCATGAGCGTTGCTGTAGTGGACCTCATATGAGCCAACATCAATGAAGTTTTAGCTCATCAAAAAAGTTCAGCTTGCCATCTCATTGCAGCAAGGCTACAGTCCGCTCCAGGGCAGCCCCAAGCTTTAGCTTCAGTAAATTTCTCTCCCCCCCATCCTTTTTCCCATTTCTCACACAGGAATTGTGCTACATACTACTGAAGGAATGAAACTTTACAGCAGTCTTATAGGACAAAATGAAAATTGGCCACTAGTGCATTTCAGGCAGTTTTCTCTCTGCAAGATTTGTTCTTTGTGCACTGAATTTATTTTTTGGGGATTCAGATTTGATCTCTTTACTCCTAAAATGTAGTTGATTTGCATAAATCTGCCTAAAATGTCCGGCAACGTGCATGGATTTCCAGAACAAAAAAAAGGTCTCTTCCAATGACTATGACAGGGCTCTCATGAGAAGGTAGAACCAGCCAAAGTGGATGTTGTGTGGTCCATGAAGCAAGGTGCCCAAGTCAAGTTCCCATCCTCCTCCATCTTCATGGATGATCATGTAAACCTGCACAAGGCTCCCCCTGTCTAAGGACCTCCAAACTGGCAAATAAGGTAATGGCATGAACCATTACCAAAAAGGCACCCCGTTTAGCTCATGCTTCTGCATATCCGCTTTTGCTTAAATTATTAGATATATCATTATTATTATTATTAGTATCATTACGTATTACTCATTACATATGTAATCCAATTTTTTCCCGCTTGGATACAAAGCCATTTCTAACTGCTGAACCTAGGTTTGTATGAAGCATTTATGGATAGAAAGAGAATTTAAGTTAAAGGGGTTATCCCATGAATAATGTAAAAAATAGAAATCAGTCATAATCTAGTACATGACAACCTTCTTCTAACAAAGCTAGAACCAGCCCTGTATCTCGTTCATTGCTTCTATCGTTCTGCTAATTTGATTCCAAGCTGTCAGCTTAGGGGGCACGTCCTTTCTCCGCGGTATGTCCTTTCTGCTGCAGGTGGTGGCAGTTGAAGGATGGAACTGAGCATGTGCTTCCGTCTCAGTGAGCAGGACAGAGAAATTAGAAAAAGAGCGCACAGCAGGTGGCGCTGTACAGATGGATAAATAATATGTCACACAAGTATTTAGATCCAGGTGCTGGTTTGAAAACTGTAGAATACTTTTCATGGGACAACCCCTTTAAGATACTGTAAAATGTTCCTAGGTGGGTAAATGATGGCGTATAAAACTATGAATTTGACATTAATCGGTCCTGATGGGTGTCAGATTATCAGATAAAATATCGACTGATAAAATAGCCGGAGATAAAATATTAATACCGAAATACACCAGTATTTATCATTGTAATTTGTTCAGTCCTTTTGTTTTACACTTGGAACCGAACCCGAGTTCGGTAAAAGGTTTTTACAGTAGAAATACATTTTTGAAGTTATGACCCGAAGTCTCGCGAGACTTCGCGAAGTAATAACTTCGGCTCATCGGAGCCAATACATTCTAATACTGTAGAGAGCGCTCGCTCCGTACAGTATTCAAATGAAGTTTTATGCGAATCGACTGGATGTTTTATCCAAAGACGATTCGCTCATCCCTACTCATAACGTCTGGATTAGTGAATGCTAGATTAACGGAGGTGCACTGTAAATGAATGCTATGTCCATTCAATTCGCTTTTATAGTAAAATGCGTTTATTCTTTGTTTTCCAGTGGTATATTTTACCGTGTACAATGGCTTTCACCCCGTGGCTGCTCATGTTAGGACCTAAGCGTCCAGTGTGCAGTGGCAGCTGTAAGATGCTGTTGTGCGACTGGAGATTTTTTTTTTTTTCATGTAACAAAAGTATCTCTACAGAAGAAATGCCTGACCTTTCCCAGGCCTTTGATCATACTGGCAAGCTGTGAGATAATGAACAGTGAGCGGAAAAAAAAAAGGAAATTTGGAAAAGCCAAATGTCTTCACACTAATGGGCTGATTTCCACATTCAGATGTGTCACATTAAACAATAACTCAGCCGTAGTTTGTAGCATGATCTGTAAGATGTCAGTGCTATCCTTTTAGACTTTATTAGACCAGGACAGGAGTGTAATATGCACGCAGATCCATGCCATAAGGGCTAGGAAAGGAAAGGGTATGCAAATATATAGGGGTAGAGTTATCAAAACTGGTGTAAACGTGAACTGGCTTAGTTGCCCATAGCAACCAATCAGATTCCACCTTTCATTTTCCAAAGGAGCTCTGAAAAATGAAAGGTGGAATCTGATTGGTTGCTACGAACAACTAAGCCAGTTTTCTTTTGGTTTTGATGAATCTGCCCCATAATAGTGTTGTGTATTATGCCAAAAAAAGTAATACACTTGACAGGTTCAGGCCTGGTTATTGATACTTCATGGTACTGAATAGCATAGCCCGCAGCAGTATTCAGCACCAGACAAATGTATATGCATAAATATGATACTTTTTTCTCAGTAGAAGCCAATCTGCAGATGGATATGTGTATATTTGTTCAGTATATTTGCTTGATATACATTTGGGCTTCATAAGGTATATACAGTGGCATAAGTTAAAAGGGTCTGAGATCATGAAAAATTTCGGGCAAGCTCTAAAATGGCTTCAAATTAAAACAAAACAACATGTTATACTTACCCTCTTCTCCGGTTCCGTTCTCTGTGGCGTTGATGCGGTACTCCCGCTGTTGTTCGTTTAAAAATGTCAGTGGTGATGCGTCTGGATGCACCATGTGACTGCTGCAGCCAATCACTATACTTAGAAAACTTCAGTGATTAGACGCAGGGATGCTCAACCTGCGGCCCTCCAGCCGTTGTAAAATTACAACTCCCACGATGCCCTTCTGTAGAATGATAGCTGTAGGCTGTCAGGGAATGATGGGAGTTGTAGTTTTGCAACAGCTGTAGAGCCGCAGGTTGAGCATGCCTGGATTAGAGTTTGTCCAAGATTGTTATATTGGACAATCCCTTTAAAACTCCTCCTGGGCCAAGATGCAAAATCTGTAACAGGGCTCTTTGTCAGGCTGCAGGCCCTAGGTGTGGCAGCGATTTTAGCAGTCCCTATTCTTATGGCCCCGTTCATATATCATAGCTATATGGCTCAAATGTGATGTGCCTAAAGCCTGTATTACACAGGCTAATTGAGCAATTGATTGTCATGCGGGAAGTCTTCCTTCCTAGCAATCACCTGCTCACTAGCAGAGGAGACTGTTGCTATAACATGCAGCGATCTCCTCCGCAGTATGAGGAGGAGCCATTAGTATGTAATCGCTCGTCCCCATGCTGTCTAGTGGTTTGCCGACGGCAGATCGTAATTAGACGGCACGATCTGCCGCTGGCAAATGCTGATTTTTAAGTGTGCTTAAGGCCCCTTTCACACAGGCGTGATTTCCGCACGGGTGCAATGCGTGAGGAGGACGCATTGCACCCACACTGAATCTGGACCCATTCATTTCTATGGGGCTATGCACATGAGCGGTGATTTTCATGCATCACTTCTGCGTTGCATGAAAATCGCAGCATGCTCTATATTGTGCGTTTTTCACGCAACGCAGGCCCCATAGAAGTGAATGGGGCTGCGGGAAAATCGCAAGCATCCGCAATTAAGTGCGGATGCAATGCGATTTTCCCACATGGTTGCTAAGAGACGGGACCCGATCTTTATTTTTTTCCCTTATAACATGGTTATAAGGGAAAATATTAGCATTCTCAATAAAGAATGCTTTGTAAAATGTGGATTAAGGGGTTAAAAATAAAAAACTTAACTCACCTTAGCCACTTGATCGTGTAGTTGCCGATCTCTTCTGTCTTCTTCAAGCATTCACAGCCATCTAAAGGACCTGTGGTGACATCACATGACATGGTCCAATCACATGGTCCATCACCATGGTGATGGACCATGTGATTGGACCATGTGATGAGCTCAGTGACCTCATCACAGGTCCTTTAGACAGCAGCTAATGAATGAAGAAGAGATCGCAACTACGCGATCAAGTGGCTAAGGTGAGTTAATTATTTTATTTTTAACCCCTTAATCCACATTTTACAAATCATTCTGTATTGAGAATGCTATTATTTTCCCTTATAACCATGTTATAAGGGAAAATAATACATTCTCGAGAATACTCAACCCGAAACTAGACTTCAGTGATGAAGTCCGGCCTTCGGGTCTGGGTACCAAACATGGCGATTTTTCCAACGTGCGTGCAAAACGCATTACAAAAGTTTGCACACGCGCTGAAAAATCGCGCATTTTCCCGCAACGTACCCGCCTCTTACACGGGCGTCAAACGTGACGCCCGTGTGAAAGAGGCCTAAGAATCACAATTACGCGATGAATGGGCGTTTGCTCATTTATCGGGGAATTGGCGGTAGTATTACACTGCAAGATGATCGTTAATGAGCGTTCATACAAACACTTGTTAGCGACCATCTGCCGAAAAATCGGCCAGTGCAATACAGCCTTAAAGGTGATAATTAGATATGTACCTGCCGAACCCACCGGTTTTGGTGGAAACAAATGACCATTTAATGTTTGTGAGGTTTTCCGACTCTCCCCCAACAGCAGATGTCAGTTCTAAAGAGAGATAATCTCTTGCCAGAGGTGTCTTGAAGCGGCTTATTCCCTCTCACTATTGAGAACAGAATCGCGCTTGGCTGAGCATGCATGTATATGATGGATTGGAGGAAATAGTGTTTGGGCAATAGTATCTGTGTATGAAACTAGGAGCAGTAGTGTAGTTGCCCACATTTTGTCTTAATTTCGGTGGATTGTGGATTTTAGCACGGTACTGGATTTCTAGGCTCATGTTGATTTGCACTGTAATTGCACCGTTTGTAGAATCTACCATACCATGTTCATGCCCCTGTGTGCTGTGCTTTATGGAAAGTGTGCAGCTTATAAAAGTAAAAATAGGCCTCATGCAGTGTTGGTGCAGGACGCACTGGCACATGGAATCCTCTGCTGCTCCATTTCGTTTGTATGTCGGGTGCTGTATTTTGGACATATGCTGTACTAGAGGCAATGATTGCAGCAGAGAATATCTCCATAATATGACATGAGTAGGTACATAAAATACGTACATTTTCGTAGGTAGTTTATAAAATGAGTCCACATAGAAGACTATGGGTGGTCAACTATGGTTTCTAACAACTTGTAGGTTTTTCATTCTATAGGGTTAGTTAAAAACCCTTAAAAGAACGTTGACATGGATATAAATCAACTGGCAGTTTAAGTATGAAAGCAATTAAGGAACTGGAGAGTCATAGAGGAGAAAGAATGTTCTTTTCTCCCAGCTAAAAGTGAGTATTTTACATGTGTGTCAAAGGTGAGAAGTCCAGGGCTCTCCCATGGATAAAGAACAATGTCCTGTATTTGTAGCTGTGGTCAGTAACCACGGCTTCTTTTCCCATAACATGTAACTGCTGAATTGGGTCCTTTTGTCTGTCCTTCATGTGAAGAGTAGGTTTGACCTCTTTCTTCAGTAGTAGGACATGCTAAATATAGAGCTATTCATTCCTTTGATGAAATGGAAGCTTCTACATCCTGTGAGGTCACATCTATAAAAAATATGGCCCCCTGCTTCCGTGCTTCTGACAGTTCATACATCTACTGGGGATATTTAATTGGTTCTTTGTCTTTAAAGGGGTTGTGCAGCGAGTACATATTGATGATCTATCCTCAGGGTAGGTCATTAATATCTGATTGCTGGTGGTCAGACTCCCGAGATCCCCGCCGATCAGCACTGATTCCTCTTTAAAATTATACTGCTCGTTCTCTCGCTTGAAGCAATGCAGTGTAATTACAAGTGCTCGTCCCATTCAAGTGAATGGAACAAGAATTTGTAATTACACTGCGCCGCCGAGACTTCTAATATGACTTGTACTGTAATCTTGGAGAAGTAGTGCTTGCACAAGCTCCACCTCCTCTTCGAACAGCTGATCTTTGGGAGTGTCAGGGGGCGGATCCCCACCGATCAGATATTGATGATCTATCCTTAGGATGCACAACCCCAATGTACTCCTCACCTTTGCATGTGTAAAGCAGCCATTTTGAGAAAGGAACTAGGAAGATGATGTCAGCACCTAGTTAGAGTCAGCACTTGAGAAAGTCCTGCGTAGGTAAAGTAGTAGTAGAATCTTATTCGTTCCAATTAAGTCCATTATTAATGAACCAGAGAAAGTCTTTTCTATATATGGAAGGTGCCATTTAAAGTTATATTAAATATTTTTCTATTAATTCAGATTTTTTACATTTATTTTTTATATTTTCTTTTTGTGTGTGTGTCTCATTTCCACCTCGGGATTTCTTAGAGTTATATATTCCCATCCAATAACTGTTTGCAAACTGACTCCCTCTGTCAGAAGTATTAACTGTAAGAAGAGGTCCACTGAGGAAAAATCGGATTAATTATGGAGTATGTGGATGAAGAACAAACATTTTGTTTTGAAGATGCTTATTTCCTTTGTCTTCTTTTAACCAAAGAGACTTTGCAAATCATGTTGTAAGGCCTTTGCTATGTGCGATATGCACAAGGGATTGCATATCTTGAGTATTGCCTTGAAAACGGAAGAGACACTTAGGGAAAACAGATGTGTTAGCAAATCATGAACTGCTTCTACTTAGTTTTGTGCTGCACATCAGAGTGTGAGGATGGGAGCTTGCTGCTATTTTGCCAAAGGACAATGAACTAGTTCCAGTAATTACTTGTGTTTCTACATCAGAAACTTGTGTAGCTGACAGTAGGTCACAGGGCAGGTCCTTCTGGATCATGTCACCTAAAGCTTCTCGAGAAGCTTCCAACATTGATCTTCAGCACCTCTATTGTCCATCCTGCACAAAGAAATGTCGTTCTTCTTAGGAGAGTTGACATGAATTATGTAGAAAATGTGCCAGTCATGCTTTGCTAAATAGTAGACAAAAATGGAGATTTTCCTATGCTATTCTGTCTTAGTTTTATGTTTTTCTAGCACATTGGCCAGACCCTGCATTGTATGAGACCAGATATTTCCCTTGATGGCTGAAAAATATTATAAGCCCAGGATCCAAACTCTATATAAGAGGTGTTATTGTATGTATGAAGTGCCATCTTTTACCAAAAAGTAATATTAAAATAAATCTTTACGTTTGATATTTGGTGGATCGGTGATCAGATTTTGAATTTAGGATTTATTTTTTAATGTGAACATAGTCAAAATTGTCTGAGCATTGGTAGGGCACGTTCCTATGGTCCCCAAGCCAGTCATTTCAGAATTCTTTTCCACCAAAGTTCCACATGATAGGTATCAGATATAGATAATCATTCATTTAACTGCACTAAAGGGAAGCACCCATCAGGATGTTAAAGGGGATTTCTGACTTTAGCAACTGGCATTTATCATGTAGATAAAGTTAAAGAGGTTGTCTCACTTCAGCAAGTATCATTTATCATGTAGTTTACAAGGCACTTACTAATGTATTGTGATTGTCCATATTGTTTCCTTTGCTGGCTGGATTCATTTTTCCATCACATTTTACACTGCTAGTTTCCATGGTTACAGGCCACCCTGTATTCCTACAGTGGTGGGCGTGCTTGCACTGTATAGGAAGAAGCACCGGCCTCTCTGGTGGCAAGGACTGCAGGAGTACACGTAGGCTAGTGCCTTTTCCTATAGTGTGCAGGCACGGCCACCGCTGATGGATTGCAGGATGATCGTAACCATGGAAACGAACAGTGCATAATGTGATAGAAAAATGAATCCAGCCAGCAAAGGAGGCAATATGGATAATAACAATACACTAGTAAGAGCCTTGTATTAACTTTCTCTACATGATAAATGTCCTTTGCTGAAGTGACAAAAACCCTTTAAAGGTTTCTTTTTAAATCCATAAATTGCAGCAATCTATCATATTTTTAGTGGAATAAATCACACTATATTGAGAAGGATATGGTATGAGAAATTCTGAAAGAATTGAGTTTTAAAGAGTATTTAGTTGTGCCCATATCTAGGGGCTCTATGAAATAGCTGCTGGCATATACTTAAAATATTTAAAGCAGGCAGAGCTTAGGAGTCGGTGGAAGGTTCGGATGCTGAGTGTGTCAGATGTGGTCCAAATGATACCATGTAAACCATGCATCAGTATTCAGTTTGACAAGACTCGATGTAATCAACGGGATTTTTGCCAGGAAAACCTCTGTTTGCTGTGCTGTAAGAGAATGGAAAGCATTCCTACAGCTAACAAACAATATAATTTTTATATCTTGAACTTTAAACCTTCTCTATATAAAAGAGTATGAAAAGGACAGGGTAGGGTCAAGCCAGATATCCCCCCCACCCCCGGAACTCAGCTCATAAAAAATTGTGAGATATTATAATTCTTTTGTTATTTAGTGACAAAAAAGAGAGATCTAATTCTTGACACACCTACCGGCACTGTGTTCACTATGCAAGCGGCAAAAAATATAAGACAAGGCCAGAGCTTAAATTAAAATCCTTAGGTTCTTATCTTCTTCCCACAGGAAAGCAAATCTGTGTTGAAAACCGTAAAATTAAAAGGAGAGCTAGGATGGCATAATTTAGTGAGAATTCATGGTGCTGGATTTTTTTTTTTTTTTTTTTGAGCTTTATGACTGGAGGGATAGGCCAGACATTAATAAGATACAGTAATGCAACTTCTTGTGGTCTGTAAGAAAATGAAAGACTGTTTTTAGGCTTTTGCTTTTTACATGTCTGCATATAGAAATATAGTTATTCTGATTCATATTTGTTCTCTTCACTAGCAAATGATTCTTTCTTAAGAGTTGTCTCAGTACACAGAGATCACTAAAATATGCCAACAATGTGCGAATGTTGGGGGTAGCACCGCCGAGACCTCTGCCATGTGCTAGAAGAAAGTAGCATTAGTGCTTGGACAGCTTTGTACCTCTTCATCTCCTGTCTGCTTGACTCAAGTCTTTTCCCATGTCAATGGGGTATGAGATTATCTAGGATTATCTTTTTTTTGTTTCCAGTTATGGGCTGCGTCTCTATTCACATGACAGGGGATGAGCTGCAATACCAGACTCAGCCCATGACAAAAGTGGAGCTGTTTCTGGTAAAAGAGCAGCAACTTTTGGACAACCCCTTTATGTTATATTCAGGAAAACTGCGGCAGGATTTAGGCCTTTTTCACGTCAGATGTGTGCTGTCCATGTCCACGGACAGCACGCGTACCCATTGATTTTAATGTGTTTATTCACAGATAAGTGGTTTTCCAGGAGCTACGGAGACATGCACTACTTTAGTCCATGGTGCAGACCAAACATGTCCATTGAAGTCTATGGGTCCGTGAAAAACACTGACACAACACGGATAACATCTGTGTTCTGTCAGTGATTTTCACAGATCATTGGTAGGAGATGCTCTGGGAATTAATTTTCCACAGAGCAGTGTCTGTGGAATATGAATGACAGACACCACACGATCAAAAGTGGATCCTTCAAGGATGAACCACTGACCATCTTGTCATGGACGTCATCATGGACATGTAAAAGAAGCCTTAGGCTGCCATGTTTCTGAATTACTGATATTGATAGTGAATATAGGAAGCTGGAAATTCCAGTGGTTTCTGCTATATTGCAGTAGTAAATGTAATAGACTACTTCAGGTTGGACTATCAAGTGCAAGATATTGGACTATTGTCTCATGTTTAAATATGTACAGTAAATGTCTGACCACAGCTAGCCAAGTGGCCGAATGATCCTCTAATAACATGAATGCAAGGGTTTGTAGCCATTCCAGCTTCTTTTTGTAGAGAACTGTTATGTAGACATTAACTTGGTATTAAATTGCAGTAAAATCCCAAATTTTTCTTATTTGGAAAGTATATTCACTTTCTTTATCTTTTTTATTGTTGTTCCAGTCAAACAAGGTCCCAGTGGTGCAGCCATCGCATGCAGTGCATCCCCTCACCCCTCTCATTACATACAGTGATGAGCACTTCGCACCTGGAGTTCACCCATCACATATTCCGTCAGATGTCGGCTCAAAGCAAGGTATGGATTATTATTGATCTGCATTGATGAAACATTTCTTCTTTATTCAGTGGCTAAATGCAAAAAGGTATCTCAGAAGGAAAGAGAACCTTCTTGCTAGTGTCAGCTTGTGAATGTGGCTCCTTATGAGCCAAAATCTGACTTTTTTAAAGGGCCTTGGGGCATGACAAGAGAGAATAGCCAAGCTAAATATCCATCTGTAGACAGCTGTTATGGTACTTCCAGGAAGTCTCCATACAAGGCTGGTCTGGTACCCTACCTAAGCTGTATCCAAGGCATCTCACTTAGCCCGCCAGAATCCTACTCTGTACCGATGAGGGGCAAGCGTCTTGAAACAGCTGTCTGTGGATATGTCTGCATATTTCTTGATTTGGAAGGAATAGGAAAAACCAGGAAATTAGAATATTTGACAGTATATATCTGAAAGCTGCAATTAGCCTCTCCTCAATCCTCATCCAGATACACACTTCTATACAACCGCTCAGTGGTGCCCATTGACTAATACTGTTGCACTGCTCTATAATTTACCCATATAGTATGGTTCACGTATCACTAACTATTGAACAACACGTAAAATTGGTTACAACATTAAGCATTTTCCTATTGCTCTTAAAATAATTTTAGATTTATTACCACTAATCCACTGTAATTGCCTAATATTACTGTTATGAACCTCATATGGAGAAAACAAGCTCCTCATTTTCTTTAAGGTTAGAATCGGGTTTCCTGTGTGAAGCTTTAAAAACCTTGATTTTACCCTCCATCCACAGGATAACTATTATATTGGTGTGGATGCCCACCAATCTCGAGAACAGGAGCTTCGTACCATGCAGGGCACTCTCCCACAAAATGAGTGGAGCAGCGGGTCAAGCCTGTGAACTGCCTCTATATTCATCTCTATGGGACCTGCCAGAAAGAGCCGAGCGCTGTGCTCCATTATCTCCGGCTTAGAGTTGCAGTGAACATGCTCCACCTGCCATACTCTTTGGGAGCCCCTCAGTGGTACAAAATCCCCATTCTTGTGATCGGTGACGGACCCAGTGGTAGGACTCCCACCGATCTAATAGGTATCCCCTATTCTGTATATAGAAGATAACTTTATACCTTTATACCAACACTTAATCTAGAAATTAATAAGAACAAAATGAACTCAGCAAACCCTTATCTGCAATCTCCTAACATAGACATCTTTGACCAGAAATGTCTTAGGAATAGTCCCCTTATTTTCCCCAAATTTATCTCACATACACTAGCAGTGGAGAAGGACAATTCAGACTCTAAGATATCACATGTAGAAGTAAATGTTTACCCTTTAAATTTCAATATGAACAGAAACAAAGGACAGAATGAATTTTTTAAAATAATCAATTGGAAAAGACAGGCCAAGTGAAGGTAAGATGGCAGTCGATTGCACAGTGGAGTCTGTGACCCTAGACATTGGAAAGTAATAGCTTATAGTTTTACGTACTGCAAAAGAATACAAAAAAGTCAAACAACCTAATAACTATTTGTACTTATAGGAAATCAGTCAGCAGACCCCGGCTTTACTTATATTAATAGAAGATTGATAAAGTATTTACCATGTTTGATAATCTTATTACTATACTTAGAATCCTATTACACTTAGAAATCCAGATCTTAGTGTCGTATTGCTTGCATGGATTTCATGAGACAACATACATATAGATGCAATGATTAGAAACATAGAACATTTACCAACATGGGTTTAGGCAAATTTGCTGAAGATTTGGATGTAGTTCACAAAAACGTAACCCAAAATCACTTACATTATAAAACAATGATGGAAAAGTATATTCAAAGCGGGAGCAGTCATGAAATATGCGAGTAATAATAGGGGTTAAGCATGCTGATAATTCCATAGCCCTTCTCATGCGTGCTTGGAGCTTGAGAACTATGGTGTAGGAAAGCTGGCATCCATTTGGGAAGGGGATTAGATGTCTGTGGCAAGGTGTCTGGTCTACTTGTTGTAGGGTTTTCATTCCCAGTGAAAGAAGATGTGCAGTTCCTTATGGGATTTTTCTTCCTATCATTTTTGTTCTACAAAAAGTACTACCAATGCAAAACAGCTTGACCTTGCCGCCCAAAGGCGTCAGCTTGATGAAGAGCTTAGTAGAAGCTGGAGTGACAATCGGGAACCAAGTGAATCATATCAAGAGTGAGCATTAGAAGCCTCAAAATGATTCATAATTAGTCACTGATCCTCTGTGGTTGAAACGGAGAGGAAAAAAATGCACTGCAACCTTTAGGGAATGTAAGTTAATGGACAAGCCCTAATGTAATGTACCTAATCTATGCTGTATTTAAGCCTATTTTGGGCAGCTTCCTTTTCTCTTTTAAAATTTTTTTTTTATATTTTTAAATTTAAAAGTTTCCATTAAGACAACAATGTCAGAGAATATCCAAGAGCACAATAACACATTGTATTTTCTCTCAGATTTTAGGTTAAAGCATATCTCCTGTTGGTGCAGGGCCAGGGTATCTCAGCATGTAACTTAGGGGTTAAAATCAAAATCAGAAATTGCCTAAGCACCTTAGAAATGTAAATTTCATGGTTATTGCATTATGCATGCTGTTCATGTATATTTTTCCTCATCCATCAAAAAATAGAACAGAACTGGAGGACAGTGACTAATCCATTGAGGGCTGAGAAGGAATTAATGTCCTCTGGGGTAAAATAGCAGCACTTACCACTTCTTTGCACTGGAACCTAACATTATTTGTTGTACATTACATTTACAGCAAGAAAAAGAAATGCTGGTGTGACTGTCCTGTGACTGCCTAGCCAGATATACACATGTGTAAATGCTATGACATTCTTCTTCAACAGGCATGCACAGGCATCATCAAGCACCTGACCTACCTACCTTCTACCCACTGTCTCCTGGAGGTGTTGGCCAGATGACTCCTCCTCTCGGCTGGTAAGTTTTAGAAACAGACTATGGACACACAAAAACCTTACACCAGTATCAGGATGTACAAAGATTGTAGTTTTTTATGATTCTCACTGTTCTCGCCACTTTTTTAAAACGTGGTTGGAGCCACCACTGCCCGGCACATTTGCCATCATTTATGCCAGAAAACTGGCGTCAATTATAATGGAAATTTACCTAGCTG
Organism: Bufotes viridis; assembly: GCA_033119425.1. NCBI lineage: Eukaryota > Metazoa > Chordata > Amphibia > Anura > Bufonidae > Bufotes > Bufotes viridis. The sequence goes on from CM065589.1 coordinate 441,270,005, forward strand.
GGATAGATTTCTGCTTCTGGCGCATGGACTGCAGATGATGTGACTACTTACGAGGTGTGCGCCTCACATCAGCGTTTTGGCATTAAGTTTTTCAGATGCGGCAGAGATGTATTGTGAATGGGGTATGCTCCGTTCAGGATGCATCAGTATGCATTCCGCTTCGGTAGCCTTCCATTTTGTGACCGGATACAAAACCGCTTTAAGCTGCAGTTTTATGTCCAGTCATCGTAACGGAACAAACTGGATCTGTCACTAAAAGCAATGTAATTCAATAGTGCCGGATCAGTTTTTTTTTTTTTGGATCCTTAAATAAAAACAGATCCATCACCCATTGACTTACATTGTTTTTAGTGACGGATCCAGTTTGTTCCATTTCGATTTAACACAACTACATCCTAACGGAACAGATGCATCCTGATATGTTAAATCAAACTGACCCACTTTGGTCCATTTTTAGATCCTCGGCCGGATCTCAAAACCGGAAATTAAAGCGCAGATGTGAAAGTAGCCTTAACAAATTCACTGCATTTTACATTTTACTAATGCTGACCTATGAGACACCAAGTTCCAGTAAATGTGCCCCTATGGGTTGAAGTGTTCTACTTTATTACTATACTGTTACAGCTAATGTTTAATATGTGGCAGAAAAACTGTGAAAATCTTTTAATGTGGTATCCAGTAATCCAGAAACGTGAAAATGTGAGATTTCAGAAAACAAGAAGCAGAATACTGAGCAAAAAGAAACTACTAGGAGATTTGTCTGATTTAAAAAAAAGTTTATTAGTTTTTGTGTAAATATTCTTCCATTTGCCAGTGGAGAACAATAAAGATTCAAGGAGACTCATACTTATGAGTCCATTGTATTTAGTAGGAGAGCATTTTTCCTACTTCTCCCCTCTAGGCATTGATTGATGGCCACCATGTATCTGTATGGGGTGCACCTAACCTTTCTGCTGCCTGAGGCAAAAACTGAAACAGCCCCTGCCCAATGCCAATTTCTTAACCTAACCCCTTGCCTTCAGCCCATGGCCCTTTGGCTGCCCCCCCCTCTAGCCCCTACCTGGTGCTGCCTGAGGCGATCGCCTCATCTGCCTCATTGGTGGTGCACCCATGTGTATACACCCTGTCATTTGTTGGTGATAGGGCATGCACATGACAGTGTGCCGCCCACAGGAGTCAAGAACGGTAAACCTGACTAGGTTTGCACTAAACTATCACTGCATAAGTAGGGTAATTGTCCATACAGGTGCCTGAGACATCCAGTGGGGGATGCGATGGTAGAAATGATCTTTGAGTACAATGTGTACAGTTTACATTCATGTAGTCTCTTAAGTTAGGGATGCCTACAGCCCTCGTCAGGGTGGTATCGCTGCGGTTCCCACATTTTGTGTTGGGTTAGGTTTAGCTTAGGGCAGCGTAGGGAAAGAAACTCTTCCTCTGTTTTTTGGTACTGCCTGGAATGGTCTACAATAGTAGGGGTCTTCTGACTGACAACCAAGGATTGGGTAGGACCACTGTTGGTATTTACGTCTGCGCGTTGACTCCTGTTGTTGTGACAAAAAGTTTCATACGGGGCGCCTGGTTTTTTGAGGACTTTTTAAGGATTGTCTAGCTCTATAGGTAATATATATAATTTTAATGTTCTTATCAGAAGTTACGTTTTACTATTTTGACACTGTTCTGTGAGAGCGAAAGGGTCCAACCACATGGTGAGGCTGCACCGCAGTCGAGTACCGCGCAGCCGTACTGGCTGCAGATGGCTGTTTTCTAACTAATGAAGGCCGTACTGTTTAGTCGGTCTGCATTGTTAATGGCCGCACAGTATTGAAGGTGCCACCTGGACATTAACAATGAGGACTGACTAATAAACAGTTCAGTCTCATTAGTGTAACAAGAGCCATCTGGGGTCCAAACGGCTGCACGGTACTCGACCACAGCACAGCCACACCATAACCGCGTTGTGTGGTTGTACCCAAAAGGTCAGTAAACCTGAAGTTATATAAAAGTGAAAAGATATGTAGTTATTGGCACAGTAATTTATATGACAACCAGTATGATGACAGGACACAGCATAGATGATACGTGCTACTGCTATATGTAAAAGGGCTATCTCATGAGGACAACACCAGTCTGAAAATTTGGGTGAACCTTCTAAAGTGTCATACACAGCTTGAGCAAGTAAAGTTCAGGTTCACACGCTGTTGTGCCTGGCTGTGTCAGTCTGTACACAGTGTAGACGACTGCTAATGAATGATTCAAGTCTGTGATTTAAGCCTCTGTGCATCACTACTCCCTGTTCCTGACTCATGGAAAGCAAAGATTTATTACAACTGCTCAAGAGTAATCCTGTCTGTGGTGAGAATGGGACGAGGCAGAGATTATGATGGTCATGAAGGATGTATACAGCCAGGCTGATTGGTCATTTAGTTGGCATCTATTTCTCCCGATACTCATCATAACTGATATTTCTTCATATGATGTAGCATTGTAGCTTTAATTAGTAAATTAAAGGTGTCTATGCATCTAAAACACTTGTTGGCAAAAGCAACAGCTATTCTCAACTGCTCCATACACATGCATGCTCTTTGGCCTATAGGGGAGATTGGGGAGTCTGGTAGTGGTTATATAGTTTGAGAACAAAACATTGGGTGCTGAAAGTCAACATGCCGATACTTTTCTCTGACATCATCTTCAGGGAGAGTTGGCGCACACATAAGATAGTTGAGTGGTCGGTCAGATAGCTTTTCTATTATGTGTATGGACACCTCTGTTAGTGTTCTCTGGAAACAGTCAACCTCAAACTGATTGGTGAGAATCAAAAAGTAAGTAGCCACAAAGATAGATTTACAAAGTTGAGTCACATTTATGACCACCAGCTCATATCCAGAGTAACCGCCGTGTGCAGCACTGACAGCAGCTAGACAGGCTGGAAGTGACTCAGTAAGGTCCTGGTAGGTTGTCACAGGTATGTGGAGCCATGCTGACTGCAGTGCATCCCACAGATGCTGGAGTATACGTCGGGGGAGGATTCATAGAATTAGCTCAATGATTGTGATGGCCCCAAAGATGCTCAGTTGGGTTCAAGTCGAGTGAATTAGGGAGTCAGAGTAGTACTTGGAAGTCTTGTTCATGCATTTCTAGCTGTGTAAGGCTACTTTCACACTAGCGTTTTTTGTGGATCCGTCATGGATCTGCAAAAACGCTTCCGTTACAATAATACAACCGTGTGTCCGTCATAAATGAATCCAGTGGTATTATGTCTTCTATAGCCATGATCCGTCTTAAACACCATGAAAGTCAATGGGGACGGGAGGCAGTGTTTTGGTGTCCGCCTCCAGAGCGGAATGGAGACTGAATGGAGGCAAACTGATGTATTTTGAGCGGATCCTTTTCTATTCAGAATCATGCATTAGGGCAAAACGGATCCATTTTGGACCGCTTGTGAGAGACCTGAACGGATCTCACAAACGGAAAGCCAAAATGCTAGTGTGAAAGTAGACTTACATGTCACATTGTCTTGTTAAAAAATCCTATCCACCCCAGGGAAGACAATCAGCATGCATGAGCGTGTACGGGTGTACGTAATCTGCAAGGATAGATTCATGCCGAAATCGGTTGAGAGTACCTTCCACATGGATGAGTGGGCCCACAGAATGCCACGAAAATGTGTAGATTTTAATGTTTTTGAAGGTCACAGTTTCCAAATTACTAAAATAAGGATGGTCTCTGTATCCTTTGTTACTGTTGTGCAGGTTGTTATTGCCCAGTTTCAGTATTTCATAAAAGAAAACATTTTCGTGAGTGAAAATGTAAGAGTTTATATTGTCTTGAGTTGTTACACCAGCGTTTTGGTGTTCGCCTCTAAAGCGGAATGGAGGCGGAACGGAGCCAAACTGATGCATTTTGAGCAGATCCTTATCCATTCAGAATGCATAAAGGGAAAAACTGATCCATTTTGGACCGCTTGTAAGATCCCTGAACGGATCTCACAAACGGAAACCAAAACGTCAGTGTGAAAATAGCCTTACTCTGTTATAATACTGAGGACCTACAGTATGTTGAAGCTATGGCATGTGTCAAGTGTAGAGAACATCACCCCAAGCATGAAAAAGATATGGGTGACTTTCCTGTCTCTATTCCATTTCTACATAAAGAAAACCAGGCGATCTCCCAGGACTACAGCCATTTATATTTTACAGCAAAATCCTATCACTGCGTTGTTGTCTACGGATGGTCTTTATTTAGAGGGCAGACCCAAGTATAAGATTGTGTCTGGCTTTTTTAACTCATTATATTGTGTTTGTTTATACAGAATGTGTAGCTGGTTTAATGCTGGTTTCTGTAGTCACTAAAACATGTAATAAAAACTGAAATAGAAAGAGCCTTAAGCCTCATTCACACTTCAGTGTTTTGGTCAGTGATTTCCATCAGTGATTGTAAGACAAAACCAGGATTGGAGCCTCCACAGACATAAGGTGTAAGGGAAAGATCTTCTCCTGTTCTGTGTTTAGAGCCGCACCTGGTTTTGGCTCAAAATCACTGGTGGAAATCACTGACCGAACACTGATGTGTGAATGAGGCCTAATTTATACAGAATCATATAGTGCCAACAAAACAGCCGTAACAGCCAGATTCTGGCTTTCATTTTTATCTGTTGAGAATTGCAACTCCTTCATTGCACTGAACAGAGATGCACTGTAATACCAAGCGCAGCCTATGGATAAGAGTGGTACTGTTTCTGAAACAGAAAAAACATACCCTGTTTTCTAATCCTAATATATAATCCTTTTAATTTTACTCCTAAAGTCCAGTCCTAAAGATTTGGGAGCCTAAGATGTCCAACCTCTGGAATGAAGTGGAGAATGTGTTAGATTTCTGATATTTTTTACAATCCAAAAGAAGGTGTTAAAATTTATTAAAGAGTCTGATTTGCTGGAAGAAGCTGTTTACCGTCAGAATTTCCTTTGCAGCAATTACTGCAGGAGAAATGCAGTATTACATGGCGGCCATACAGATGGACAGCTCGAGCTGCCCTTACAGAGCTTTTCTTACGGAAGAGCTCTCCATTTTGACTTATATCATGGGGTCTGGGGCAAGGGACTGCCCTGCCCTACTGTGATGTCTCTATTCTTTGATAGGGCATGTGGACATAGTTGTCTTCTTGACAACGCCTTTAATATTGCACATGTGATTTATTACTGTACTTTACTAAGTCAATCATTTTTCTTATGTTCTCTTTATGGAAAATCCAGAAGACATCACCTTTTGGGGTCGTTGAGAAACATTGGAGGGGATTTATCATACCCCGATGCCACTGTACCCTGGGTTCGTCACTTTTAAACACCAAAATCTAGGCATCTACGCAATCTTTGCCACTTTCTAAAAAGAAGGCTATGGCCTTGGCACATTTAGCATCATTTGCACCCGTTTTGAGGCATTAGCGATGACTGAGATCTACTGACTGAGATCTACGAGCTCACAGACTGCATAGGCCTCATAAATTAAATCCACTCTTCTGAGGCACGGGGGGATATCAAGACCAGGGTGCAAGTGCAAGTCTTGATACATGACACCCATGGAGTTGAACCATCCAGCTATGAGGATTGTTTATGCAGCAGGATATATGAGTACATTAGCAAGTATTTGTGATGTCTCTGCCCTGATATCTGACTAAATTGTGCCAGATTGCAGGCCTCATAGGTTGATCTGCTTCACTTAAAATCAGTTTGATGTTGTACTTGGTAGATGGTGCTGGCACATAGACAGGTTTGTGGATGAACCAGATGGTTTAAAACAACATTTCAGTGTTCTTAGGGCAAGTGTAAATCTTCCCCAACAACACCATGGGCACATTATATTAGAGACAAGATGATTTTCTCCATTGACGTAAATAGGAAAGATATGGAATAATTCTGAAGCTCGAATGAATTTGGAAAAGGGTTGACGGTTTCCCGTTAATGTCTGTCATTCCTGCCCGGGTGTTCAACACTCTCTGCCTTGCAATAAAACTGTGGCTTGTAGTATTTTGTAATGTTTTCTTAATGCATCATATCTGAGGCTTCTTGTTCACTCCCCCCTCAAAGATGCCAAGACGTCTTGTATACAGGGATTTCATAATGGATTCACTGTAATAGCAGTTTTCATTGGTTCTTAATGAGTTATAGAGCATTTGCTAGGATCATTTTTCATATATATCATAGAAAGTTTCCAGAGTTGATGTTTCCAGGTGTTTTTAAGGTACATTTAGTTCCAAAGATAAAAAGGTGCCAGTGTTGTACTTTTAGGTGGATTCATAGTAATTAGATTTTAGTGAAATTATTATAGTGTTCATTTATCCATCTTTAACATATCTTGATTCCTTATACCTATTAACAAAACCATAGTGTCTACTGATGACCAACATGGACAATAGATTACCTTCCACTATGTTATCTCAGCATATATAAATAACTCACAGGGTAGTTTCAAAAATTTGTTAATCTGTTCTCAAAAGGTTAAAGGGGTTGTCTTGTTTGGAAACTTGAAAATACTGTATTAGAGACCTGTTGCTGAGAAAAGTGCATTTTATTTATATGCAAATATCCCAACTAGAGCACCAAGAGGCCAGTCAGAGCACTTGGAGCACCATTTTGTTGCAACCATTCAGCTTCAGTCCCTCCCTCTTCCCCAGGATTGATGTCTAGCCCTGTCTATTTTTGTCTGCTGCTCTCCACATGCCGAGACCTGTCTTCTTGTGCCTGCGCTGTATATTCCGATCTCAGTGCTTGCCGAGGCCAGGAGACACAGCACAGGCGTGAGATGACAGATCTCTTCCCTTGGAGAGCAGCAAGCACAAGAAGACAGGGCTAAATGAGACATCTAGCCCTGTCAATGCAGGAGAAGGGGTTAGGGACTGAAGCTGAAGGGGTGTACTGGTGCTCCAAGGGCTATGGCCATTCCCTTGGCACTTCAGTTGGATCATCCGCATATGAATAAAAAAATATTTCACAGCTACAGGGCCACAGCCATAATTAGGATTTAGGATATTATTTTACAGGGCCTACCAGGCTATATGTCTGGTTTAATAGGGTTGCTCATGCTGACAGATGCTCTTTAACACAAGAGGGTTGATTATTCAGTACTTCCATCAATTATCTAAGTTAGAGAACTGCTACCAATACTGTCCTTCACTCTAGAGGACCTGCTGTGTTCATTCGTTATAAGAACAGCTTATTGATTTCAAGAGGGTCTCATGTATTGCTTCATTTCCCATGTAATCGTGCTGCAGGGGAATTGAACCCTTGTGCACGGTTCATGCACAGATTACTGATCTGAAGGCTAGGGGTGCACACAGCAGGACAGCCTGTAATCAGCTTAATTTTAAGGGACCAATTTAACAAAAGAGTATTGTAAAAAGAGAAAAGAATGGGGCTCAAAAGGTCACTAACTCTCTCCTGTACGAGGAGACAGTACTTTAAATGGCACAAGATTATTGGGAGACCCTGTTACAGATTTTGTTACACCTCTGGTTCTCTTGTACCAATTGGGAAAAGCTAAATCTTTGCCCATGTACAATAGACCCAATCGTTGGGTCTTTTTGCCTATGGAATTAGCAGTACTCCAACCAGTGAAGTTAAGTGGCGATCATTGGTTCATTGGTACTGTTGCCCCATTAGAATACATCCATTGACTTTGCATCCTTGGGTTAGTGTTTGAAAAGCTATAGTGTATAGACTTCTAGTATATAAAGATGGACTATTTGAACTGGAGTGGTGCTGGTGTAAGCTTTATTAAAGCTTTGTTAAAGGGGTTATCCAGGAATGGATAATGATAACCTATCCTCAGGTAGGTCATCATTATCACAACGATCAGTAGCGCTACAGGCGACTGTGCTTGGTATTGCAGATCAGCCCCATTCAGCTGAGCTGCAACTAGGCCATGTGAACAATGTCCGGTGACATCCGTATAGGTCATCAATATATATTACCGGATTACCCCTTTAAACCAGGCACACTGTCTTGTAGAGCTATCTCAGCTGAATATAATTTCACTTAGTGATCTGTTGATTCTTTCTCGAGAATAATTACCTTTAATCCATATCGAAATGAGCAGTTAAAGGGGTTATGCAAGACTATAAAATGCCCCCCCCATATGCCAGGCCTCTATATACTTACCTGGCTCCCTGCTCTGCTCCTGGTCCTCGCACCACCGCTGCTGCTTCTCCCCAATGGCAGGCTGGGACGGGGTCGAGCCTCCCTAGCATTGCGGGTGGTGTGCAGGGAGCGGGGAGCCAGGTAAGTATATTTATTGTGAGGGGTCCGGCATATGGGGGAGCATTTTATAGTCTTTAAGTGCACTGAGGGAGGACCCAAACCACTTTGTGCACCCTTGCATCTTCTGCGTCCTCTGTCAGCCCCTTCCTCTCCTTCTTAATTTACAGGACCAAGTTCCTACATATGGTCATTTCGCCTGAACCTGTTATTAGAGAGGGAGGAGATGGCATTGGAAGCATTAGGAATAATAGTGCACAAAGTGGCTTGGGACACTTAACTGCTCGTTTCCATACGGATTAAAGATAGTTATTCTCCAGAATGAAGCCTTGCTAAGTGAAAGGCATTAGTACATACAGCGGAGCTAGGTACAAGGCATTCTGCCTGGTTTCACAGTGACTTTTCTGATGGCAGACCCCTTTAATTGTGTAGATGTAGTACATGTCAGGGCTGAACTATACGAAGCAGCTGGGTACGTCCGGTTCATGCATCTATAAGAAGAAGCCCTTGTATTGACATTTTTTTTTTAATAGTAGTTGGGTATCTTACAGTTTTACAAAAATATGTTTGCATTGTGTGTAATGCATATATAGTGTTATATAAAATGTATATCTTAAATATGTTATAATAGTGCACATAATACATGACTGTCCAACACAAGTATGTTGTTTCCCGTTCACCCTTTTCTGTGGATCACAATGATCTGCAGTTTATCCCTACAGTATAATAGCTGACAATCAAGATGTCTAATCTTCCGCACTAGAATAATCCCAATCCTCCATTTCATGCCTGTGGCCTATTCTTCCCTATAAAGACAATTTACTAAGTGGCGGGATTGTCAGCAGAGCAGCATTATAGACGCCTGCGGCTTCTAAAGCCATTTTTACATGAAATCTGTCAATCAATAACCCTGTTTGAACTGAATTGATTGACCCAAGTCGGCTAGGAATAAATCAATTATTCTGTCTGAACTGTTCTTTTTAAATATGTTAATCCAGTTCAAAGTGGAAAGCAGTTCCAATAAAAAAAAAAACACACAATGTAATCTAAGCAGTTCAAAGCACACACAAGACAATGATACTTACACTTCATCTCAGAATCCCGCATGTTAATTTGTGTCTGCATCTGTTATAATCCTAATCTTCGCAGATGTGTGCCTGTTTTCTGGATATATTGACCACAAATAGCTAGTAGTGAAATTATTGGAAAAAATGGACTTTTGTATTATTGCCCTTTAATTTACCTATATTTTCTGTTTAGGTATTCACATCACATGGTTCCTGGCCCTCCAGGTCCACACGCAACTGGAATCCCTCACCCCGCCATTGTCAATCCTCAGGTTAAACAAGAACACCATCATAGTGACAATGACTTAATGCACGTGTAAGTATTACTTTACACGACCACGCAAGGTACTCAGTGCGGTTGGGGTTCGCACTATGTCTGTAGTTGTGGACCCAATAGCAGTGTGAGTGACCTGGTCCAACAACAACCCCATGTCATTTTTAGTAGGAGTCTCCTCATGTGGAACAGTAGTATTTTTTGGCTGTCCTTAAAGAGGATCTGTCACCTCTCTTAACACGTCTGTTTTCGTCGCTACTTGTATTTTCCATGTAATAACAATTGTGGGCCAACTGTTCTTATGACTCTATGTCAGTGTTTCCCAACCAGTGTGCCTCCAGCTGTTGCAAAACTACAACTCCCAGCATGCCCGTACAGCCTTTTGCTGTGCGGGCATGCTGGGAGTTGTAGTTTTGCAACAGCTGGAGGCACACTGGTTGGGAAACACTGCTCTATGTTGTGCAATGCCTTCATTATTTGTACCTATGAAACTGGCTGACCTGTTGCATGTGCGCTTGGAAGCTGAAGGCATCTGTGTTGGTCCCGTGTTCATATGTGCCTGCATCGCTGAGAAATATGAAGTTTTAATATATGCAAATGAGCCTCTAGGAGCAATGGGGGTGTTGCCGTTACACCTAGAGGCTCTGCTCTCTCTGCAACTGCTGCTCTCTCTGCACTTTGATTAAAGGAACCAGGCTGTGTAAATGTCATCACGCCTGGCCTGTCAATCAAAGTGCAGAGGGCACGGCAGTTGAAGAGAGAGCAGAGACTCTAGGTGTAACGGCGACGCCCCCGTTGCTCCTAGAGGCTCATTTGCATATATTGAAACATCATTTTTCTCAGCAATGCGGCCACATATGAACATGGGACCAACACAGATGTCTTCAGCTGCCAAGCACAAATACAACAGGTCAGCCAGTTTCATAGATACAAATCTGCTGACAGGCGACCCCATTAAGATTATACATGACCTTATTGTTCAAATGCCTGATATTCAAAATGGCAAAACTGTATGAGTATGAGTGTCATCGGGTTTCCATATGCAATGTTGTGTTATATTACAGCAATTATTATAAATGATGTGAAGTTTCAGAAAATATGTGTACACAAACTCGGTGCCTGAAGGCCTCAGAAAGACGGGAATGATGGAGAAAAGATTGTGTCATGTAATTAGTTGCAAGCATATATGAACCCATTAATTATATGTGTTCATTTGCTCTTTTGTCTGGTTTTAATCACAATCTGTCCCTCTTTTCCATTTAGGAAATCACATCATGAACAGAGAAAAGAACAGGAGCCAAAAAGACCTCATATAAAGAAACCGCTGAACGCTTTTATGTTGTATATGAAAGAGATGAGAGCGAACGTTGTAGCAGAGTGTACGCTTAAAGAAAGTGCTGCCATCAATCAGATCCTCGGCAGAAGGGTGAGCTTTGGGGGCGTCTTCCTTTTCTTTTCTGCTAACCTGTACTCTGCGCTACAGAACCCTGATTTCTGCCCCCGTGTCATTCGGACGCTCGCTAATGATTTTGCTGTTGCTTGGCAACCTGTGAGTACGGAGTAAATGAGGAAGTGAACGGTCAGCGCTTGATTCGCCTCGGCTGTGTTCTACGTCCCAGAAGAATAATTTATAATGTACCAAAAACAAAACTGCTTTAGAGAAGTACTTTGTACTCTTTCCAACAAGATATCCTGAGTGCTTCCCGTCTTGGTAATGTTTGGGCATTCCACTCACATCATGCTTGCAGCTCTCCTTCAGAAGGTCCCTCAGTACCATTTACATGGCTGCCCGGTATCTCATTGTATCAATCCAGAAGTAGTTTTGCAATTTAAAGGGGTTTTCTGATTTATTCCCACCACCACTACCACCACATGTCCTACATTGCTAACAATTAGTGACTTTTATATTGATTCGCAGGGACCATGTCACATGGTTCTAGGGCAGGGATGGGCAAACTTGGCCCTTCAGCTGTTGTAAAACTACAATTCCCACCATGCTCTGCTGTAGGCTGATAGCTGTGAGCAGTCTTTGCATGCTGGGAGTTGTAGTTTTGCAACAGCTGGAGGGTCGAGTTTGCCCATCCCTGTTCTAGGGTGTCAACGTTTCTCCAAAAGTGATAACGCTCAGTTATGAGTCTGCCAGTGATCCAGAAGTCACAACGTCATTATTGGTGTGGCATCTGGGGCAGTCGGATGCACGTGACTGCAGCTATGACACGGTGGCCTCTTGTAAACAAAGACTGGAGGGACTGCCATGGTAGAGGTGCCCGATTGACCGATTGACAAGACATAGTATTGCTTTCTTTATTTTAAAGCACAAAGTGATCTTTTTGATCTTTTTATGGTCAACCAGATAAGCCTTTTAACCTAAATCTTAGCAAACCAGAGTCACTGAAAAACATATAGGTTGGTGACCAGATCTTTTTTGGTCAGTTGGACCTCAGCAGGTTGACAATATAACATATTGATTGACGCTTGTTTAGCTCTATTCACATGGAGCAATCGTTGGGTTTGTATGTCCCCAAATGATCAGTATGATTGTCATGAAATGGATTTCCTGGGAGGAGCCACAGATTGTCAGAGAGGTACTAATACTATGAACCACCTAGGTCTTTTAAATGACTGTTTTACACAAACTTCACATTACACTACCAGCATATTATATGGTGTCTAAAATTGCCCACAACACAGCGTACTTTCATTTTCTTTACAGAATTTAGCATATAAACCTCATTCACTTCCCAGAAACGAATCATTTCTGCTGTGGATTTCCTGTGACTCACACACTTCCAGGAAAGTTATGACCCTAACTGCTTGTCATTTTAGAGTCTAATTTCAGCATGTCTATCCTCAGGTTTACTACTATAAAAAGTTCACAATGTTTATTGGAATTATGAAAAAAATATGTCTTACATTTATTGAATTCATGAGCAGTCTGTAAAATAGCCTCAAGCAGGACAGATGTTAAAAAATACAGGATATGGAGAAGCCTGTGTCTCAACCGGTGAATATGTGACTTCAGTGACTATATAGAGTGGCCCAAAACTGAAGCCAAGATAGTTATAAGTAATATGGCAGGCTGTAAACACTGTGTTACTAGTACCACAATGAAGGTAGTATATAAGGAGAGACTTCCCTATTGTTTAGGTTCTTTAAAGAGCAGATGCCATTACACATATGAATATTAACATAGATAAACAATGGGCACCACCTGTACCCAATACAGATCGGACTAGCCACCAGAGGATCCTCCAATGCGTCCCTGTCTCTGAAACCATTGTGGGCCAATCACCTGGCACTAGGCTCTGTTTCTTTGATTCAAAAACTATTAAACTTTATTGATAATATAGAGATTGAGCATCAAGAATAATTTCCTCTGGTGGGCCCAAGGGACCCCAGCACGAAACTAAGTATATGTTCAACTGCTAGAACGCTTCTTATGTGTTACCAACCTCTTAATAGCAGTTGAAACCAAGAAAGCTTGAATTGTGTTTCTTTTCCACCTGGTTTCCCCTTTTTTTTTGTTTCGGTGAAGCTGAGCTTCACTAATCAGACATGTTCTCCATGAGCGATTTATTTCATAGTTTGGAAGTTCCTATAATACATTGCAGAGTTCTGTTTCAGTTGCATGCCTCATTCTATCAAATTTCAAGTCCCAAGGGCACCACAAAGTGGATGACTCTAGCTCCTGGAACTGTGGTTTCTCTTGGACTGTCATGTATGTGTTCATTGATCTGACTCTGACCCCCTAACCTACAGGGCTTTAAGGTAGAACATTGGTTAGAAAGTTCATTGCGTATCCTTTGATGCAGTCAACTTTTTGTCCTATTTTGTCCTTTACCGCCTTACTATAGGCACACTATTATCTATACATACAGGGTTTCTGAGCTACTATAGTTTTAGTGATAGTATGTACATATCTAACAACTATTTAAAGGTTACTCAGAACTTCACTGTAGATTGGCGACCTAGAGCTATGGCACGGACTTTCGAACCCAACTGAGTAGTGGTGATGTGAACCTCGGGACCCAGCATGTCCTATGCTGCTTATCACTGTGGGCATATACAGGGTTTAGAATATTAGAGATTGGTCCATCATTATAACAGTTTTTTATGCCTGCTGACGGTGACCCTTTCAGAAAGTTCTGCATCTAGCTGATGTCAACCAGGAGTATAACTAGTGTCTATAATTAACAAGAGCCAAAAGTTGAGCTTAAGACTGGCAAACAAATAGAGGCTTGTCTACAAAGTATGCAGCACATCAATTTTCTGAGTAAACTGCTCTTACTAAATAGACAAACAAACGTGTAAGAACCATGTTCATTTAGGTTCTTCTATCAAAAAGAACACAAATATACACTGTATATATATATAGAGAGAGAGAGATCGTGCCCCTGATTTATTGTGTATTTGAATAAAGGTATAAAAGTGATCAAGGTGGTAGACTTTTAATGTTTCTAATCTTAGTTCAGATTCCTAGTCTTCAATAATAATATTAAACGGCAGTCAGTCACTACGCCATCTTGAAATACATGATAACAGCGAATAATAGAATTTATTCAACTGCACAATAAATGAGGACTCCAGTTAATAGTTAAGGCAAAAGTCACGGCAGAGATTTTCGTACCAGCATGCCATCGCGGCTGTTGTGAGAGATAAAATATTGTTCTGTGTATAGGTGAATCATGTGATTTTTACAATTCCTGATGTCATATAAAAGTCATCATAGCATGCAGATCACTAGAAAACAATAATTTCAGTCTCCTAATTGTTAAAAAACATTGACTAATTGTAGTCATTTCTCAGGCCGACATAAATACGGTATCCAGCATATAGTATGTTGTTATAGCAGATCAATAGTGAGTTAGATCCACACCAGATGTTAAGGAAGTGGTAATACAGGTATTAAACGTCAGTATGTAATTAATAGTGGTGGAGGCATTGCGAGAGCTAATTAGGTGTCTTTTACAGAGTGGGAGTAAGGCATTAATGACTAGGCGCCACTAGAGATCCTCTAGACCTGGGGCCGTTCTAGCACAAACCGTGCTATTCTGTCGGCTACAAGCTCGAATAAGCTTTTATGGCATCAGACTCTTGCAGCGCATTTTACCTTGGCCTAATTATAAGCACATTTCTCCCTGGTTATTGATCCCCGGTTCCCGATACTTATATTTCTACATATTTAAAATCCATGTTGTCTGGGATATAAGCAACTATCTAATCTCCATGCCTAAGGCTATCAGGCCCTTCTCTTTAAAAACATGTACATCCCAAATAGCATTTTCCTGCCAACATAACGCCTATTCTCATCCAAGGCACATATGTCAGTGTGGCAGCTGGAAAGTCGACCATAAAAGGGGATTATGGTGACACCATTTGAAGGATTTAAATTGATTTTGTGGCAAATAAGACTGTGTTAAATCAAAAAACAGGTATGCACATTTCGGTGTCAACCTCCTTTTTTACTATTGCTGAACCAGTGTTTTTTTTTTTTTTTTTACTGAGTGTTGCATTTTAATGGGCTAAGGGAGCAGAAACAACATAAAATGGCACATTTCACACCAGTTTAGGCCATGTGCCTAAATTTGCAATGCTTAGGTTCCTGCCATATAGGATTTAGCTGTGAAATGTTAATCGGTTCTTAATACTGCTACTGTTTTTATGGAATCCAAATTCTGTTCTTTAGCTCTGATTATATACCACAAATATTTGGGATTTCTGGTGAATTCATTCATAACCAGAATTAATTGATATGTCTAAGACCTCTACAACAACCATTCCGGGGGCCCAGTTGTTAATGGTCATTGCTCACGAGCAGGCTCGGACTGGCCAATAGGGGTAAAGGAGAATCTCCCGGTGGGCCCCTGAGCAAGATGGGCCCCTAGTCTCCCACCCCCTGCACACATGGCACATAACACATTAGATTTACTGCACTACATACATATATTCAATGTACAGCTCCTCAACCAGCCGATGTTTATATAAAAAAACTTGTTAGATTATTTATTATATTTAAATGTATCCGTACGGTGGGCCCCCAAAATAAATTTTACTGGTGGGCCCTAGGCAGCCCAGTCCGACACTGCTCACGAGTCACCACCAAATTTCCGATAGGAAAATTAGAGATAGTGGGGGTCATTTACTAAAGACCGGTGTTTCACACACCACTCTTAGTAAAAACCCTGCTGACAGGGGATACAACAAATTTATAAAATAAAGTAATATATTTGTTGCATCTTCAGCTGTCAGTGCAGCAGAACAGACTCCTACTCCAGCCAGGAGCTAGAGTAGATTTCTGCTGCCTCCCACCCCCACCCAGCCCACATTTTAGAAAGTGGCTAGGGTAGCATAAAAATGGCATTGGCTCCTAAGTTTTAAACCTGCTGTTTTCAACTTTTTTATGCCAGAAAACTGGGATAGGGTACATAAAATATATGTATAAATATTGGTTTCCGCTTGCACACCATTCATTTCAAATGCATGCTGTATTGAGTCACGCGCACTATGGTGACACTGTGATATTCCTGCCTGATCGTATTGGCTCGTATGAAATGTACTGAATTACATTTTTGTTGTGTACTCATATACTATTTCGTTTTGTGCATAGTAGGAAGTGAAGATGTTCCTTTACATTACATATGATGTGTGATTATTAAAGCTGTATTCCCCTTCTTGCAGTGGCACGCTTTGTCTCGTGAAGAACAGGCCAAATACTATGAGTTAGCCCGAAAAGAAAGGCAGCTACACATGCAGCTCTATCCAGGCTGGTCTGCAAGGGACAACTATGTGAGTAATTTCTATTGCCTTTTATTAAGAATGAGTGCCTAAACAACTCATCTATCACAGCCAGGCAAGCAATTCATAAAACCCTATGAAATATTATTTCGCCTGTATTTCTGTATTGTCAGCTGGAACTTGTAACCCCAGCCAAAAAGTGAAAACCAGACTGTGCTCCTGAATCTCTATGTTCAAGTAACCGTGTGCAGTATGTCTCAACTCTAAGCACTCCAGACGTATCTTGCCTTTAGCTTCTGGGACACAATTGTTTCTGACAACTACTATTGTTTGTCATGTAAACATTTTTGAAGCTGCTTTTTTGTCAGCCAGTAGTTTCACACTAGCTTTAGAGGAATCCGTTTCCGGAACTGCCTGCCGGATCCGGAAATCCGCGTGCAAACGGATACCATTTGTTTCCAGATCCAGATGCGGATCCGTTTGACAAATGCATTGAAATACCAGATCCGTCTCTCCGGTGTCACCCGGAAAAACGGATCCGGCATTTATCTTTTTCACATTTTTAAAGGTCTGCACATTTTTAAACCGGATCTGGTTTTCTGGAATACTTGGTACCTGATCCGGCATTAATACATTTCAATGGAAAATAATGCCGGATCTGGCATTCCGGCAAGTGTTCCGGAATTTTGTCCAGAGAAAATACCGCAGCATGCTGTGGTATTTTCTACGGCCAAATACCGTAAAAGTGACTGAACTGAAGAATCCCGATGCATACTGAACAGAATACTTTCCATTCAGAATGCATTAGGACAAAACTGAAGCGTTTTTTTTTCTGGTATTGAGCCCCTAGTACGGAACTCAATACCGGAAAACTTTAACGCTAGTGTGAAAGTACCCTAAGCCAGAGTATCCCTCTCTCAAATCGCCCTGGAAGTAACATTCCACATTCAGTTTCTATCAAATTCTTGCTGTATTGAATCTATACATGATTGGCCACCATGTAATGCAATATGATGACCAATGGCCACCATGTATGTTACAGTATATGTCATGAGTTTAAAAATGGCACCGGCTCAGGAGCTGAGCTCGCAACATATGCGGAGGGTGATGGCCGTGACACCTGTGGGCAATATCCACAACTGGAGGTAATGCTGATGACTTACACTTAAAGGGGTATTCTGGGTTCAGGGCTGAACCTGGGTATACTCTGTTCTTTATTTATAGGTTAGCTATTACTGGAGCATAGTTGCATTTCCTTGCTCCGATGCTCCCCCTTGTTGCGCTGCAGCGACACATGATAAGTGGCAGTTATCATGTAGAGAAAGTTAATACAAGGCACTTACTAATGTATTGTGATTGTCCATATTGTCTCCTTCGCTGGCTCGATTCATTGTTCCATCGCATTATACACTTCTTGTTTCCATGGTTACAACCACCCTGCAATCCAGCAGTGGTTGCCGTGTTTGCACATTATAGGGAAACTCACAGGCTTATGCGAGCTTCTATGGTCCCGGACACGAGAGAGGTCAGAGCTTTTTTCTATAGTGTGCAAGAGCGGCCACCGATGCTGGATTGCAGGGTGGTCGTAACCATGGAAACAAGAAGTGTATAATGTGATGGAAAATTGAATCCAGCCAGCAAAGGAGGCAATATGGATAATAGCAATACATTAGTAAGAGCCTTGTATTAACTTTCTCTACATGATAAATGCCACTTACTGAAGTGAGACAACCCCTTTAAGGCGTATTACGAAAAAGTGATGTACAGTTGTATATTGTGAGACTCACATGTCCCAAGGAACAGAGCAGTTACCAACTTGTACAAAAACCAAGCATAAAACACGAAATGGAGAATAGTATTATTATACATAATGGAGAATGGGCATACGCCTGAGCAAACTGGAGGGAAAACCAACTACAAAAAAAGAGGTGGACTGGTCACTTTATGTTACTAGTATACAAATAGGGACAGACACTTGTCCAGGGAATAGAAAAAGAAAAACAAAAAAGGCAATACACAAAGCTGATTTCAAAAAAGAGCCTTGGAGGCTGCAAAAATATGTTTAGAACAGCATCTCCTCCCAAAAAGAGACATTGGGCCAGATTTATCATTACTCTTGCAGTTCACTCCACTTTCAAAGAAGGCGTATGTGTATTTGAGTCAAGTCAAATTTATCATGGGCTCTTTCAGAGGTTGATAAATCTGGTGTATTTCTGGTTCCTAGTTGTATTTTGGCTTTGTCTTTGGAAAAGTCGCAATTTTAAAAAAGTGATTTTGTCAAACATAAGCATGGTCATGAGTGGAGTGAGTTTGCGCAATTTTTTGCGACTTTTTTGCGACTATTTAAAAAGTCGCAATAATAAATCTGTCTTGCAAGTGATTTACATACGACAAAACGCCCATAAACTTGGTTTTGGAGTGAGTGGCGTAAGTCTCCAAAAAGTCGCAAAAAATTGCGCAATTTGGCTTTTTGCGCAATTTTTTGCGACTTTTCAACTCCAGAAAAGTGACTTAGGCTAATGATAAATCTGGCCCATAATGTTAACAAAAAGGCAATGTAGATAATAAATCATATACCCTTAATATAAGCTAACCAGGGGCCCCACAAGGTGAGAAAACTGTTCTTAATATCATCTGCCCAAATGGCGATTTCCTCAGAGCGGCAAATCTGCAAGACTTAATCAATCTATGAATCAACTGAGTGACGTTCCATATCTCCCCATCTAAGGCCGGGTTCACATCTGCATTCTGATCTCTGGCAGTCTGTTCCGGCAGAATACTGCTGCACACCGCCAGATCCCTATTCACTATAACGATAGATATATATATATATATATATATATTTTTTTTTTTTATGCACTTATATAGCACTACTATATTCCACAGCGCTTTACAGACATTAGCATCCAACTGTCCCCTATGGGGCTCACAATCTAAGTTTCCTAACGGTATGTCTTTGGAGTGTGGGAGGAAATCCACACAAACTCCATGTAGATGGTCGGATTCGAACCTAGGACCTCAGTGCTGCAAGGCACCAGTGCTAACCACTGAGCCACCATGCTGTCCGATAATGAGATCCAACTGGGATCTGGCCTGTTTCCGGCATATATGTCAACTTTTGGCCAGACAAAAAAATGCTGCATGTAGTATTTTTTTGTCTGGGCAAAAGCTGGCATATATACTGGATATAGTGAACAGTGTCTGTTCCTCCCCCGGGACAGACTGCCAGAGTTCAAAATGCACATGTGAACCCAGTCTAAGTGGTAAAAATAGCTTGTTAGCATCAGGGCTATCTTTAATATTGATTGGACCCTGGGCAAGAATTTACTTGGGCCCCCTGGATCCCACCTTCCAACACCCTAGCATGCAATCACCCCTTCTGACACAAATATATAGTATTTTGCAGATTACTGCAGATTACTTTTTTTTTTTTACAATGTGCACATAGTACTGTACTACTAACCCCTCCATCCACCCTCCCTCCCCCTTCTCTACCCCCCCTTCTCCAACTACCCAGCACCCTTACTCACATAAAACTAGTGGCTCAATGGTGGAGCAGGGAGCAAATAGTTTCTTGCTTCAGTGGTGTGCCTACGCTGTTTGACACCCGGGGCGGGTCCTTTCTCTGCCCCCCCCCCCCCCCAATACTTAAAAAAAAAATGTATCCCTCACAGTAGTATTGTACAATCTTCACAGTAGTTTTGTACAGATGTGTACCCCCTCACAGAAGTTATGCCCACATTGTGCCCTCTCACAGTAGTTATGCCCTCTCTGAGTCCCTTTCACAGTTGTAATGCCCTATCTGTGCCCCCTTTACAGTTGTAAAGCCCTATCTGTGCCCCCTTCACAGTAATAATCCCCATTGTGCCCCCTTCATAGTAATAATCCCCATTGTGCCCCCTTCATAGTAGAAATGCCCATTGTGCTCCTTCACATTAGTAATGTCCTCTGTGCCCCCTCCAGAGTAGTAATGCCCTCTCTGCCCTCTCCATAGTAATAAAGACATCTGTGCCTCCTCCATAGTAGAAATGCCCTCTGTGCCCCCTCCATAGTAATAAAATCCTCTATTCCCCCTCCAAAGTAATAAAGACCTCTGTGCCCCCTCCCTAGTAATAAAGTCCTCTATGCCCCCTCCATAGTAATAAAGACTTCTGTGCCCCCTCCCTAGTAATAAAGTTCTCTATGCCCCCTCCATAGTAATAAAAACCTCTGTGCCCCCTCCATAGTAATAGAGTCCTCTGTGACCCCACTGTATTAAAAACAAACCACAGTAACTACTCACCTTGTCCCGTTCCTGAAGCTCACAGTCCTCTCTTCCCTGCAGGCACAGATCGGGAGCTGAGCGATGAGTGACAGGACCCAGCTCCCAGCGCTCCAGCAATGAGCGCTTCCATCGCTTCACATTTATTATGTGACTTTCACCAGTTTTCTGGGGGGGATCTTAGTAGAAGGGGATGAGACCTCCTATGGCCTGATATAGTAGATATAGAATGGGGGGCACTCTAATTATATAGGACAACTGGATCTTGTTGCCAAACTAGTAAATTTATTATACACAAGATAAAAATCATACACTTCATATAGATGCTCATAAAATGATATAATATAATAAAAATCATACGATGCAATTAATGAAAATCCTCATGTAGTAGTATGGTATACGCCCCTTCCTCAGTGGTGAACCCCGAAACGCGTATGGAGTGACCGGCAATTTGGAGGAGCCATAAAGACACAGAGAAACACTATAAGTCCGCGGCTTGTGTCTACATTGGTTTTATCTGCAGCAAAGGAGACCTGAGAGTTATACCCCTGGCATTGGCCGTGCTGCCGAGCGATTCTCCGGTTACAACTCCTTCAGCTACAGGACCTGTGAAGCAAAGGCATAAGGCACACCCACTCCTGCTACGTCATAGTCACGTGAATACAGCCGATCACGTGACACGCTAACCTCCATTGCGATCCAGCACGGGACGCCGCGCTTGGTCGGATTAAGACTGCACCAAACAAACACAGGAGCGGTAAAGTATAACTTAAGTGCCGACTTTCATTGCCTGCTACTTACTTTGTTAAAGGACGCAATTGCACCACTACTAACCAGTGTGGAAGTTCTGGGATAAGGAACACTCTGAACAGCTATTATAGAGTGGATCTCGTTTTACATTTATCCAGCTACATTTATCCAGCTAATACTACCTATGCATTTCAATAGTTTATACCATACTACTACATGAGGATTTTCATTAATTGCATCGTATGATTTTTATTATATTATATCATTTTATGAGCATCTATATGAAGTGTATGATTTTTATCTTGTGTATAATAAATTTACTAGTTTGGCAACAAGATCCAGTTGTCCTATATAATTAGAGTGCCCCCCATTCTATATCTACTGTTTTTCTTCTCTGGGCTTGGGTACCGCCAGGGGTGAGCACCTTTTTCATATTTTGATATATTTAGTGAGCCGCCAGA
The DNA here is from genome assembly GCA_033119425.1 of Bufotes viridis. Lineage (NCBI taxonomy): Eukaryota > Metazoa > Chordata > Amphibia > Anura > Bufonidae > Bufotes > Bufotes viridis. Next base: position 441,291,802 of record CM065589.1, read on the forward strand.
CTACCAATTTTTATGGCCTGATATAGTTATGATAATTTATGCCAGAAACTGGCATAGATTTGTTATTCTGACACACAGGTTGACAGAATATACACCAAATTAATACATTTGGTGCATTTTACTCCAGTGCACTTCTTATTAAAGCTATTGTATAAAACACCCCCATATGTACTAGTGGAAATGGACAGATAATTATGTATATATGTATGGCAGATGTGCCTGTGTTATGCTATGAAATATATTGGGTTTTCAAAATGGCTTCTTTTATCTAATAGCCATATTATCCTGAAAAATATTTTTAGTGTAATTTGTTATAATAATTTATATACAGAATGCTGAATCTCATATGGAGCTATTGTACATGAAATGGTCCAGACAGTTACATATTTATTCCACATATACATGTAAAGTATTTAGGCTGTACAAGTGGTGGACAAATGGTGGATGGCAATAAAGGTGTCTTAGAGTTTGGGTGAGGGAGGAAGCAGTGAATAATGTCAGGGTATCAGGTTGCTTAGACCAGGCTTTGTAACAGCTGAGGAACTTGGCTAGTCTCCAAGCAATTCATTAACCCCATCGGAAAAAAGGAGGCACCGAGCTATAGCTGGACTTTTTTTGAATGGTTGTCTTTCTATAAGAGAACAGTTCACTTGGTAAACATATATTTATGAGCATTAACTTCAAAATGGTCCAACATTTCAGGCACAGTCAACGTGGCTGTAGAGCCTTTGTTCAGACAAGTAGTTTTATCTTTTCTCAAGGGAGCCTATTTGGCTGACAAAAGTAACATCATTGGCAGAAACGTCCCTTGTTGGCTGCCTTCCACCCCATCCCTGTGATCACTCTTAGTACAATTGCAGCTTTTCAGTAGAACTGGGATTATTTCTGGCCCCAGAATAAGGCAACAGAATACACACGTCTGTAGATCAGAGCTGTATGACTGGACATTTCTAGTAGTGGGCAAGAGTTCCAGCTGTATTTCCAGGCCAACAGAGCATCCACATCCTGCATCCTCTTATGTACTATTCTCAAGTGAAGTGGAAGAACAGAGAACTAAATGATCATTACTGTCTATTCTAGATTACGTCAAAATTGTAAATGCCAATATGTGCATAATAAGAAATGCTAAACTATTGTTTTAATTTTTGTGGCCAATTATAAGGTTCATGCAAAATTTTCTTTGTTTTTCAGTTACTTTTTTCAGTTATTTTCCTATAAATACACCCTTTTTTATCACCACTGAAGGTGGTGTTTGAGTTTGGAGAAGCCTGACCTATATTCCTTTTATACGACATTGGGCACTCACAGATAGAGGACCCTTTAACATCAGCCAAGGATCAGACCATTCATTGGGAACAAGCGCTCATTCCTGATAACTGGCCTGTGTAAAAGTGTAGGCGATCACCTGCCAAACAAGCAAAACACACATTTGAAAGTGGATCTCAACTTTCATGCAACACCTAAAATAGTCTTCTGTTAGCAGCACATCGCCCTGTGTAAACGAAGCATGTGCTTGCAGCAATATGTAGAGTGAATGGGGAATAAACAATCATAATAACGATCATTTATCCCCCTTTTACTTAGTATTAGGTCATATGAAAGACCCTTTAAATGAGCGCCAATCGACTTCGATCTGCACTAGTTATGCTCCCAGCATAGGTCCATGTAAAAAGACCTTAGGAGGTACCATACTTTGTAGATTGTAACAATTTAGTGCAGAAACACCCAGGCACCCATGCTTTATAGTTACCATATTATCTCCAGTCTGTACCTTAATTACCAATGAGGGAGCCCCTAAAAGATGTTTCCACTGCATTTTATCTTGCCAAGAATTGTATCCTACTTGTCCCCATATAAGGATCTTTGGTCAGGCTGAAAGTGGCAGCACGTGCTGCTGTTACCTTTGGGGGAACTGCTGATCAAGTTCAAATCAACCTTATTCGTTGTAGGGGTTTAATTCGACCATGCATCGGATTATCTATGTAATCGTTAACTGCAGACAAGTTTGTCACTGCTGAACCCATGTTGTGCTTTAGGTTTAGCAATAAAGAATAGATCAGATGGAATAACCTTAACGCAAAACTAACGACCTACTATCGGTGTATTCATTTTATCTCATATTGTTTAATGTCAGCTCTTATGAACTGTATGGAAGTAACACACATTCCTTTATGACTGCAGGGTAAAAAGAAAAAAAGGAAGAGAGAAAAACTCCAAGAATCCACATCAGGTTAGTTGTATTGTATTTCCCTGCTTCTTAATCTTTAATTGTAAAAGACAGATATGTATGACAAATATAGACAGGTCATAAAATGCATTGTGATGGCAGCCATAAATTTACTTTGGAAATATGAATCCGATACAATTCGGACCTACGAATGAAAACAACACATTGAAGTACAATGATGGTTATGTTCATTGACCTAAAAATGAAACTATTTTTTAGGAAAGAGATTGTCCTATTTTGCTATTACTAAAGGTACCTTTACACGAGCCGATTATCGTGTTAATTATCGTTAAATTGAGCGAAAGTGCACGATTATCGAGCAGTGTAAAAGCAATCTCACAAATGGAATCCAAAACGCTAGTGTGAAAGTACCCTAAGCCCCAACCACCATGTGGCTGGGAGACTGTGGAGCCGGCTGCCACTACACTGTTTCAGTAGCTCCCATTACAGTGCATAGGAGCTATAGAACCAGTGTAGCACAGCAGGCTATGCTTTTTCCCAAACTCGACTGTGCACTGCAATGGGAGCTACTGAAACAGTGCAGTGTCAGCCCGCTGCACTGTTTCCCGGCCACCTGGTGCTTGGGGCTTAGTCTTATCTCGCCTTAGTAACAAGGAGATGGGACAACCCTATTACGTTAATTTTCTGCCTAAAACTTATTTATGTTTCTTTATGAAACTAGAGAATATCCTTTATTGTAAGGGAAGATAAGTGAAGCTTTAGGTGTTGAAGTTCTTTGGGGGTTCACATCTGCTGCCGGAGTTCACTAAAGAGCGCAGCCGGCGTGTGTATCAATGAGGAGGGGCTGTGGGCGGCATCTTGCTTGCTAATGACAGCGGGGCCCGGTGCAGTAACTGTATTCTACTACACCGGGCCCGCTGTAGTAATGTACCGGTAGTTACAGGCGATGTTTAAAATTACAGTATAATCTTAATGCTGCCAGTATTACCCTACCTAGTATAATGTAAGATCACAGGCAGGACTGGAGTCAGGAGGCCGGGCGGGCAGGAGGCGGCAGCATAACATCACGTGCCTGCTCTGCCCACTTTTGAATAAAGCAGGCAGCGCAGGCGCGTGACATCACGCTGCCGCCTCCCGCCCGCCCCATCCTTACTCCAGTCCTGACTGCGATCTTACATTATACTAGGTAGGGTAATACTGCCAGCATTAAGATTATACTGTAATTTTAAATATCGCCTGTAACTACCGGTACATTACTAAAGCAGGCCCGGTGTAGTAGAATACAGTTACTGCACCGGGCCCTGCTGTCATTAGCAAGCAAGATGCTGCCCACAGCCCCTGTATTGGGGTCATCACACCCACTATTATGGGGGTGAATCTGTGGATGACACATAGCATAAGATGCTATGTGTCATCCACAGATTCCCCCCATAGCAGTGTCATCCCCAGATGCCCCATACAGTGCCATCCCCAGATACCCCCATAACAGTGCCATCCCCAGCTCCCCACATAACAGTGCATCATCCCCAGATGCCCCCATACAGTGCCATCCACAGATGCCCCCATAACAGTGCCATCTCCAGCTCCCCCACATAACAGTGAGTCATCCCGAGATGCCCCCATACAGTGCCATCCACAGATGCCCCCATAACAATGCCATCCACAGATTCCACCATAACAGTGTCTCATCCACAGATCTCCCCATAACAGGGCGTCATAATAGTGTCATGCACAGAACACCATTAGTAAAAAGAAACACCAAAAGTACACCTTTTGGTTCAAATTTTTTTTCTTATTTTCCTCCTCAAAAACCTAGGTGCGTCTTATGGGCAGGTGCATCTTATAGGGTGAAAAATACGGTATATATATATACACTCACCTAAAGAATTATTAGGAACACCATACTAATACGGTGTTGGACCCCCTTTTGCCTTCAGAACTGCCTTAATTCTACGTGGCATTGATTCAACAAGGTGCTGATAGCATTCTTTAGAAATGTTGGCCCATATTGATAGGATAGCATCTTGCAGTAGATGGAGATTTTAGGGATGCACATCCAGGGCATGAAGCTCCCGTTCCACCACATCCCAAAGATGCTCTATTGGGTTGAGATCTGGTGACTGTGGGGGCCATTTTAGTACAGTGAACTCATTGTCATGTTCAAGAAACCAATTTGAAATGATTCGAGCTTTGTGACATGGTGCATTATCCTGCTGGAAGTAGCCATCAGAGGATGGTTACAGGGTGGTCATGAAGGGATGGACATGGTCAGAAACAATGCTCAGGTAGCCCGTAGCATTTAAACGATGCCCAATTGGCACTAAGGGGCCTAAAGTGTGCCCAGAAAACATCCCCCACACCATTACACCACCACCACCAGCCTGCACAGTGGTAACAAGGCATGATGGATACATGTTCTCATTCTGTTTACGCCAAATTCGGACTCTACCATTTGAATGTCTCAACAGAAATCGAGACTCATCAGACCAGGCAACATTTTTCCAGTCTTCAACAGTCCAATTTTGGTGAGCTTGTGCAAATTGTAGCCTCTTTTTCCTATTTGTAGTGGAGATGAGTGGTACCCGGTGGGGTCTTCTGCTGTTGTAGCCCATCCGCCTCAAGGTTGTGCGTGTTGTGGCTTCACAAATGCTTTGCTGCATACCTCTGTTGTAACGAGTGGTTAATTCAGTCAACGTTGCTCTTCTATCAGCTTGAATCAGTCGGCCCATTCTCCTCTGACCTCTAGCATCAACAAGGCATTTTCACCCACAGGACTGCCACATACTGGATGCTTTTCCCTTTTCACACCATTCTTTGTAAACCCTAGAAATGGTTGTGCGTGAAAATCCCAGTAACTGAGCAGATTGTGAAATACTCAGACCGGCCCGTCTGGCACCAACAACCATGCCACGCTCAAAATTGCTTAAATCACCTTTCTTTCCCATTCTGACATTCAGTTTGGAGTTCAGGAGATTGTCTTGACCAGGACCACACCCCTAAATGCATTGAAGCAACTGCCATGTGATTGGTTGACTAGATAATTGCATTAATGAGAAATAGAACAGGTGTTCCTAATAATTCTTTAGGTGAGTGTGTATATATATATAATTCAAAAGCCCAATAAACTGATCATCCATCACTTTGTAGGATGTCATACAAATGTCATTCAGATCAAATGTATTTTAACAAATCAAGTCAGTTGTTATCCCAGTTGATCATTAGCCCAAATAGGGAGCTTGTATTGGTGTATACTTATGTTGGGATCCTCCTTGGTATACGTTTTATCTAACCATTTACTAGATCAGTCAGTGCTTCAAAGCCAAAAATTTGGTGTTACCCTAATGTCATGCACAATAAATTTGTGTTAGCTGGATCGCCTAACATTTCAATGTGTATTGGGTTGCCAGACCCTTTGATCATCTGACCTTGGTTGGAAAATGAACTAGCAGTATTTGCCATGTACTTGCCATGCCATATGGATCTTTTATTTCCTGGCTGCCATAAATCAAATAAATCAACCATTGTGTAATAGAAGGATATATATGTTTAACCCAAGCTTCACAACCGTGAGACATAAATAAACTCCAAATATCTTTGATCATTTCAGTTTCTGATATCAATAATTCTATCCTCAATCCTCTATTCACATTTTAAAAATGTTATAAATTTGTTTTTGCAGAATACGACTGCCATTCAGATACTTTGTGATCTTTGTTCACCATTCACTGTCTGACAGTCATTGACAACCCATGGAAAATGACAGACATTTCTAATGAGGATTACAATTAACCTCGGAAACATTTTGGCCACCACCACATAGCAGAAAGTACAAAGATACTGACATTTAGAATTGTGTTCTGCTCTTGACCTCAAATGACCTTAATCCATGCTTTGGCCTGACCATTTGGTTTGCATGTCTTCTATTCTAGCTGTTAATTTCTCCCAACAGCTGTCATGAGATCCCAAACATTATGTAATATTATCGGTTAGTTTGAAAGTCACATTTGTTCTGAAGGAATGTAAAGCATTACTCCGGTAAAGGAAAAAAATCACAACTGTGGTCATATGTAGAATACAAAGTCTACTTACTGTGAAGGTGGGTTCAGTCTGATATCTACAATGCAAGCCTTTCATATTTCACGAGTCACCCCCAGAGCTGTTAGCACATTGGTGTATTAGTTAGGCCCTTCCCTACAGCCAGCATATAGAAACATTTTTGTGGGTGTTTTTGATAAACGTTTTACCCAACTATTCTTCTCCACTTTTTTGCCATTTAGTAATCCAGGAAGGAAAGATAAAGGATGTAGGGGACTGTAGGGGACGTGTCGTCAATATACCAAGCTGGTGGCCATCAGGGATTTCCCTTCCATAACAAAATAGTGACTCTGCGGGATCCAGAGTCGAACTGCACCCTCAAGAGCTACTAGTTTATAGTGACCACCATTAATAGCTTCCCCTATCTAAGCTTCCAGAATATTTCTAATAAGTGAGTTATAAGATATAAAAATTTCTTGTTCTTTTACAAGTTCAAAAATTGAAAAAATAAAATATCTGTTTTTTTTTATTCATGTTTTTGTGATTTGCACTATTTTGGTCTGTTCATAGGTAGACAACGTCCAATGCAATTGTAGTCTTTCCGGAGCAAATGCCTTTTTAGTACATAAGAGACACCATTAATTACATGTGTCACATACTTACATAAAATTCCTGACTATAGGGTGTGTAGGTGTTATGTGTGGACAGAAAGAAACATTTCCTTTTCTCTGAGGACCTGTCAGTCCCATAAAAATAGACCAAGAAGGATAATGCAAAGGTCACTAAAGAATCGCCACCGGGGGTTTATTGACTAGCTATTGACCAACAAGCATGACCTTTCTGCGTCCACTGAGGAAAAGGTGGCCCTTCATACAGTATTAATGTATTCAGGGAAGCATGGAGTGAATGTAAATGTATGTATCATAAAAGGCTGGTATAACAACCATTATTTTAGAAAAGGAAATCTAGAAGTTTATACATTTTGTAATATTTCAATCAACCACTTTGTTAAAAGACAAAAATTTTCTACAGGTGCAGGCCCACCAAGAATGACAGCCGCCTACATCTGAAGCATGGTAAGAACATCTCTTTAGCTCTCATATTGTTATTAGATGGGATGAGCTTGTATTGAATTGCCCATCTACGCTATACTAATTCTTCATCTGCTAAAGAGACTACTTGAGGTGGAAGAGTTTTTTTCACATCTGTTAAACAAGGTGATTTGGAGAAAATATCACCGGTTTAAAAAATATACCTTCTCACAATGGTTTTTATACCGGCTTTGTCATAGTTTGTACTAGGACTTATGTTTTGTAAAGTACAAGGGAAGGAATATCGTAAAGCACGCACCTTCAAATTTACATCAGTTTTTCTGGGAATTCTCCATCCTCTGAAGCCTGAAGTACAGTATATATTAAAAAGCAAATGCTTGGCCAGATAGAGCTAATGGAATCAATCTACTTTTGTACAAGTGGTCGAGCTTTAGGTCCCTATTTGAGTGTGGTTGTAGGTTTCCTTTAAATTCACTTATATAGTGAGAAACATTGTGTAATAGAAGGCTATCCATACGCCAGTCGTGATCTCCCTGCGCTGGAGTGAGGTGTGCCTCATTTATTAAGAGGCAGAAGCCTCTTAATAGATCAAATACATCTCTGCCCCTCTAGGCGCAGGCTTCATCTATAACTTTCACCAATTTCTGGCATAAGTTATAGTAAATCTGCGGGACCGTGTGAAGCCCTTCTCCCACTAAGCCCCACTCTTTTCTTGCCACTTAACAAAAGTCTTGAGAAGCTTAATAGTCACGAATTACGGTGGACGTATGTCATGCGCCACACTTTTTAACTTTTTTTTACTCCATAATAATTGAGTAAAGGCTTTAGTAAATGACCCTCAGTGTTTTTAATTGAACTACTCCCTGTATCTCAAATATTGCAGCCAGTTATCTGCTACAGTCCACTGGTTTTATATATATATATATATATATATATATATATCTAAAGAAGATAGGGCAGCACTCCAAGTAGAAAATTAAGGTGATTTACTGGTCCATGCGATACAAAAAATGCGACGTTTCGGCTCAACAATAGAGCCTTTATCAAGCACCCTTTCTTACAGTTTTTTACCGGTGCTGCCATTATTTTTCCTTTTCTCTCTCTCTCTCTCTCTCTCTCTCTCTCTACATATATATATATATATACACACACACATAAAACTTGTGTAAAAGAAAACTGGCTTACCAATCGCATTCCACCTCTCATTTTTTAGATCTCCTAATAAAAGGTGGAATCTGATTGGTTAGTATGGACAACTAAACCAATTTTCCTTTCCACCAGTTTTAATAAATCCTCCCTAGTGGATTTAAAAGGCAAAACATTGAAGCCAAAAGGTCTATGTGCAGATATAACGCAATAGAAAGGAATATTAATATTGTCCATTAAAGGGGTTAGCCCATGAATAATGTAAAAAACGAAAATCAGACATTATATAGTCCATGACAATACCTTTCTAATAACGCTAGATTTATATCAAGCTGACAGATCAAGGGGAGTGTCTTTTGCACTGCAGCTAAGGGGCGTGTCTGTGCTCTCCCTATCACAGCTCAGGGGGCGTGTCTTAGCTCTCCCTATCACAGCTCATGAGGCAGCTGAAGGATGAAACTGAGCATGTGCGGCCTTCTCAGTGAGCAGGTCAAAGAAATAAGAAATTAAGTGGCGCTATACAGATACATTTTACTGAATAACTCAGTAGGTATACAACATTTTTAATTACTTGCAATTATAAAAGTATTTAGATCTAGGGGCTGGTTTGAAAACTATAGAATATTTTTTGTGGGACAACCTCTTTAAGTACATTTTTCACTATTAGGTAAATTGAGAGTTAAAGCGGTTTTCCAGGACCCAGCAAAGCCACACACAATGCACATGTAGGAGAAATTCTGTAAGATATGAAGTTTTGTTGATTGACCTCCTGTGAACCCCATCACTTGACACTGTGACATGTTATGAACTATAAGATGGCTTTACAGGAACTGCAGCGGTCCTAGAAAAGCCCTTTAAACCATCAAGTTATTGAAGCCCTTAGAGGTCAGTGAAATCTTGTTTTGTAGCCAAAGAAAATCTCCCTAGACATTAAAAGTAATAAAAAAAATTGCACAGAAGCAAATAAAAAAGTAGAATAAAATAGTTTGTGATGATTAACACAGCCCAAGTAAAGACAAGACAGAGACTAATCACCTAAAAGAGCCTCCATGTTGGCTATGATGTTGACATTGCCGAGCAGCATTCCAGACCACTGGCTCCTGAAATCTTTAAGGTAGAGCCAAAATCACGTTGCTGCATGTTCCTGACAGCCAGGACACATTTGTAAATCTATGTACGTAATTTGCAAAGTTGCTTTACAGTTGTTTAAGCACTCTCTCTATTTCCTTACCAAGTCTATAAAATGGAATCTTAGAATGGTAGGCATTTCCTTTCATCTGGCACAGTTCCATTGTTTACGGTCTGTGTGGTCTGACTCCTTGCAACATGCCACTCTCAAGAAGGGCCCTCTCTTCTTAATAAAGACATCTGTTAGGACCCGCACAAAGACGTTCTGTTCAGAGTCCTCAAACACTGCAGGAAACTAGTTTGCGGCATGCTGGGGCTATTTCATACAAAGCTAAAGGTTCTGTGAACATTAAATAGTGAGAAATATATCTTTGGCAATTTCTTGACTTTTTTCCCCCAGAATTTCCAAGAACATGATGTGCTAATTTTTGTCTGCACACTGCTTACTTTTTACCGTCGGCTTGCTGGGCATATGGAAACCATGTGTCTGTTTACATGAGCAGTATTACGGACATGCGCTGGGTACACTGCTGGGCCAATCTCTTATGGTACAGCATATTATATCATTTTGGATATAGATATATTTGCAAGTAAATCCGGGTACATTTCATTCAGTTATTGCTATCATCTGTGGTTTGGTCTCTTTTCTTTTAGCATTGTCACACCAGCATCTTCAGGTCATATGCAATCAATTCCGAACTGTATTGCAGATTGCAATTTATTATACACTCTCTTCTGTATTAATTCTATTTGAAATATTAATAAAAAATTATTTTTCTCACAATTGATTATTCTGCTACACTGCACAATATTCAAGTCTATAGTAAATGGTACTTTCTATTATTTTTGGCTCCTAGTACTCATCTATAATGGTCTTAGTAGGTATTGGAAGCATCTGAATTTCACTGCTGTTACTAGTACTAGATATATCCAAAGTGGCAATGGAGATCAGGAAAGTTGGGTGTGATTCGGTGTTGAAGAGTGGGCATTTTCAGTATATTTAACCTCCATAATAGGCCCTGGGTGCTCTTTTAGAGCTTGATTTATAGGCCCTGATTCATACTGGTAAGACTACTTTCACACTTGCGGCAGCAGGGTCCGGCAGGCTGTTCTGGCGGAAGAACAGCCTGCCGAATCCGTGCTAATGCTAGCCCATTGTGCCACTGGAAGTTCACTCCAGCCCCATGCTGAGAGGCGGCCGGACAAAACCTACAGCATGCTGCGTTTTTTGTCCGGCCACCTCTCTGCTTGTTCGCCGTGCTGCAGCCGGACCTCATTATAGCGAATGGGGCCGGAGCGGACTTCTGGCGGCACAGTGGGATAGCGTTTGCAGGGATCCGGCAGGCTGTTCCCCCGCCGAAACAGACTGCCGGACCCTGCTACCGCCAGTGGGAAAGTAGCCTAACCTGGACCATAGAGGACTCAGGAAAACACAAGGCTGGTTTTAATGGGTGCTGGAATTCTTACTGTAACTGGCCTAATATTGTAATAGGTTTAGACATTATCCTATCATGAAAAGAGGTGTAATTAGTACAACTGGATGGCAGATATTTCTGTCTAATCTAGGTGAAATAAATAGGTAACGGAAGGATCACATGTCCTGGGCGTTATTAGCCTAGTCCTGTAACGTATTAGCTACCGATACATGGTAGGCGGTAAAGTAGTTTTTAATTAAAGGGAGCAACCGGTCTCTGATATATGGGGGAAGAGTTTGTGTCATTTCTACCATTGTCCCAAGGCCAGTTTCACAGTGCTGCATTTGTCTTTAATCAGAAAGTTTTCCCTCAGATTTCAAGTTTTAGTTGTGGATACTAATGAGATCCACAATGGAATCTTGTACCACAATTATTTGCAGGCCTATTGTCTTCCGCAGTGTGACATACTATATTATTTTTTAGAGTTCTGTTCTTCCTATTATTTGGCCAGAGAGAAATTTATCTATCTAAATTATCTGTAGGGCTGCCTACCCTGACTATATAGTGGTCACTAGGGATTGTGAAGGTAATCAATATACCATTAATAGGAGATGCAACAAGCAGTTAATATACGCCACTGCTTAAAGTTACAGGCACAGTTACTATCACTGGTATAGTACAGGGTGGCCCATGAAAAAGTAGGCTGCCTCCAATATCTCCAAAGTAGTCTGCCTCCAATATCTCCAAATAAACTGCCTAACAGTAAATCTGTCTAGGTGGTCCATAGCAACCAATCAAAGCTCAGCTTTTAGTTCCTACATGGCTCTGAAAAAATGAAAGCTGAGCTCTGATTGGTTGCTGTGGACCACTAAGACAGATTTACTATTAGGCAGGTAGATTTAGAGATATTGAATGCAGGCTAGTTTTTTTGTGAGCCACCCTGTACTAGGTCTTATGAAGAATATTTTCTGTCTCTTCTGTGATTTTGATCAATCATGTTAAATTCAAAACACTATCCACATTAATATTTACATCTTAAAGGGGTTTTCTGAGACTTTTATACTGATGATAGGTGGATGTATAGGTCATTAGTATCTGATCCATGGGGGTCTGTCACCCAGGACCCCTCCTATCAGCTGTTTGAGAAGGCATCGATGCTCGTAGTTGTACCGCAGCCTTCTCACAGCTTAGCCTAGGCCATAGGATAGGTCATCAGTATAAAAATCTTGGAAACCCCTTCAACTTGTTTCTTTGTAAACAGTATTTGGGCTGATGGAGCTTAGGAAGTGTCATATAGGTACATTGAAGATGCCAGTGATATGTCCTTTTTTTGAAATAATGGCTTATCATGTATCTGCTTTGTTATTGTGCTGTCCATATTATTCAGAAGTCTCAATTCCCTTTTATTGTGTTTACCGGAATATATAGAACATGTCTGCCAATTCTTAAAGTATTGATGTAGATTTAGGTACAATTGAATTTTGCAGCTTTCTTAAATCATTGTAACGGTTTAGTTTCTGTTCAGAAATGCAGACCTCAGGGTAGGCTGACACCTACTGGTAAACTGGTTTATTACTTATTTCTTTCAATAATCAAAAACGACTCTTCCTTATCCCAGCCTTTGTGTGAAACATTGGATGTTTTTGCTTTATTAATAGTAGTAATAATCTAGTACCATCGGTGAGAAGAGCAGTGCTGGTGATTACATAATGATTAAGCCCCATGCACACAACCGTATCCGTTTTTGGGGCCCGGAAATTACAGACCAGCAACCTGCTGATGCGGTCTGCATTTTTTGCTTACCCATTGACTTAAATGGGTCAGTGGTATGCATTTCGCAGACAAGTATAGGACATGTTCTATCCTTTTTGCGGAACGAACATGCGAATGAGCAAAGATCATGTGTGCTTTCTGCATCCATATGTCTACAAAAAGACAGAAAAACGCGGACCACAGACCCATTGAAAATAATAGTTCAAAGCTCCTATGGTTCGAAAAAAATGGTCTTTCATGCTGTGACCGGACTGTTGTCCCACTTAAAGTTCATTCGTTCACGCAGTGTGTGATAGAGTTGCGTATTAGATGTCAGTTCGTCATTGCTTTTGTATGTTGACAATAGTTGACCTTTAAGTTATTTTTGGAATTTTTTTTACGTTTCGAACATATCTGAAGCATTATAGCTGATGTGTCACTGTACTGCGTTGTCTTCTAACCGACTTGATTGGCCATGTACAGGTTAATTTACAAGAACATTTCATGCTGTTTCTTTAATAATGCGGTTCAGTATTTGCTCGCAATTGTAGCACGCGGCTCTTTTGTTGAATTGAGAACCACTTGTGAGGGCCTTGGAAAATATCATGTTGCTCGCCCCTGACTTACAGAATGAGACATCTGTGAGGGCTTGGAGAATGCAGCCTTCATGACATTACTGTGAAGTGATCTGCCGAATTCTCATGTTCCAATGCACACATAGCGCCTGTGTGTAGATAACTTTATCATTTATGGATGTGGGAAAAGAATAGTTTTCTATCTTCTAAGTTCCTTTAAGATTGTTTTAACACTACTACCGCCCTAAGTCAGATCTTTCAAGGGTTGGTAATTTAGATGATTGATCTGTTCTGCATCTGCCCAAACTCTTGACCTTCCAGAAGTCTACATACTTTTTGTGGCTGACATAATTTGCTGTTCACATGTAATCTTTTGACTTGACTGGTCACAACATTTGTGTGTGACATCTCTGCCAAGAGGAATGAAGACCCTTCTATCATTTGTGGTGTACTTCATGGCACTGACCCTGTGAACCCAAAGCTCTTCCTTTTAGGTTGAGGTTTGGATCTGGAAACCCCAGACCTCACTCATTTCAGTTCCTGGACATAAACATTTCACGCTGTAATCTATGTAGAGTTTGCTGCTTTGCAGTAGGAAAGAGTTTTGAGGAGGATATTGGCAGAAATGTATGACTTAAGTCATTAATAGGAAATTAGACTATTGGGTACATTTTACCAGGTTTGATGGCGGGAAGCTCTATTGATTAATGACAAAAGCCTTGCTCTATTAAAGGTGTCTGTATACATAACAGTAAAGGCGGCATCCTGAGCAGGGGTGTAGCTATAGGGGGTGCAGAGGTAGCAGTCACTACCGGGCGCAGGCGCCTGAGGGGGCCCAAACCCTTGGGCCGCATAAGAAGACACCAGTGTTACAAAAAATGCATGCTAGTCAAATTACTGGCTGGAGGAAAGGGGTTAGGTCAAGTATTTGGCATGGGGGGAGGTGCAATTTCAATTTTTGCCTCAGGCAGCACAAAAGCTATGTGCATCCCTGCCCTGGACATAAAGCACTGATGGAAGAGGGGCCCAAGCTGAACTCTTGCACCAGGGCCCATGAGCCTTTAGCTACGCCCCTGCTCCTGACTCACCCCTGAAAGATGATGTTAAAAAGAAAGAAGAGTCAAGGCCTCTGTGTAGCCCATCTGACCAGGCAATTATTGAGAACGAACTGTTTGTTACCGAAAATTGCCTTATCGTCAGATGAGGTGAGAGCTGCATTTATATGCAGCAATCCTCTCCTCTGTATAGGGATGAGTGATTGCTATTGCTTCTAGGCAGCAGACTTCTGTTTACACAGAAACAATGATTTAGGTGGTGGCATCCGCAGTGCTTTCACCCGATGAACGACCGTTTGCTCATTCATGGGGTAATCTGCGACACCTTTAGACTTACCAATTATCAGAAACAAGAGTTCATGCCATTGTTCATTCCTGATGATCAGATCATGTAAAAGGACTTTCAGGTATGTTCTCAAGGGAGGCAAGGGAGATAACCTACTGCCAGAGTTGTCTGACGGTGGCTCAAGGCCCTTTTTCCCAGGCCCACGATTGGCTGAAGGGAAGACTCGTTGGTCCAGGTAAAAGGCTTGTCAATCAACCAATATACAAGCAAGCGCGCATTTGTCACTGATCAGATCTGTTATGCTGGGATATGAATTGGCTTTTAATGGCAGCACATCGCCAACAAGATGTAAACTGTATGGGGGATGTAGTAACAGTCACTCATCACCCATTACATTTGCATTGGGCTGTGTAAGAACAAGACTAGTAGATCATCAAGACTAGTAGATCATCAATCGCCCCTTGTTCAGGGCTGAAACTTCCCATGTAAAAGGACCTTTATATCTCTGCCCCGGTTTTGCACTCATAGCATTCCTTGAATCTGCCGTTTTGCAAATCATTTTTATCTTGGTTATTATGCTTACGTCATTTGGAAGGGTGTGAGGTACAATTCCAGACACACAGCCTTTGGACAAAAGTGATGATGGTTCTGGTTCTAATCTCCTACATCCCCCACTGTGCAAGTTGTTCCCCAGTACATCAATACCTGTATGTAAAGGCTGATTTTAGAGATATGGCCCAGAAATGTTTGACGTTGGCATGCTAACCTAAAACACGCTATTGACACTAGCCCAGCATTTTACAGTGGCTTTTTTTAACTGTTTAATTTACGGACTCCTTGTAGGTCCTGATCAAACAGAACCACGGTTATTTCAGCTCCGTTAAAGGATATCATTTTACTGTGTGATTCCGCATTGACTCTCTGCTTGGCGGAATGAGGGACATAGTTCTGCAGCTTCTTGTAGTTTCCTCTGGCTTTATCAGTAAACTCACAGCAGTGGCATTAAATATGAAGGACAAATAATAAGCACACAGTGGCTTTTATTCGGCGCTGATCCTAGGACTTCACATATGTAAAATGTGACTTGCAGCACTCGCTTTGAAGCCTAACCACAGCCAGGGTGCTGTAATTGCAGCCTTTGATTGTGCCGACTTTACTTGTGGATTGGGCCGTGCAGCGGCATGCCTGGCTTGGCAAGACTTCAGCAAAAAGCCCCCCAGTGAAGTCTCAGATGTGGGCAGTCCTTAGTCTGTGAGCTGCATGCCTGTGGTTTCTTGAAAAGAATCCTGATTTGACCTGTTTTTCTGTCTACACAGTAAGGCTAGCTCCTTTCAAAGGTGCTTCTCAGATTAACCGGAGGACTCGTACTCCCTGCCGCCTGCACTTAAGCTACTGGTGGCTGATGCAGATGGCGTTCTTATACCGAATTTAGAAAATAGTCCTATTTGTTCATAGGTTTTCTTCCAAATCTGCATACATCTGATGGTTATGGCCAATAACTAAGTTCTACCTTGTATATAAGGCTGGGTTTACATGCTGCAGTTTTTTGTCGTGATAAACTGCAACAAAAAATGCATCATAAAAACTGCTGTGATATTGTAATGTTATATTTCCCATGCAGTTATTAAAGGTGAAAAATATTGATTTAAAGGGGTTGTCACAAGAAAAATATTCTACAGTTTTCAAACCAGCACCTGGATCTGAATACTTTTGTGTAGCATAGTCACTAAGTTATTGAATAAAATGTATTTGTATAGCCCCACCTGCTCTATGTTCTTTTTCTTTTTTCTTTGTCCTGCTCGCTGAGATGGCCGCACATGCTCAGTTTCATCCTGTAACTTCCTTCTGAGCTGTGATAGGGAGATCATGGACACGCCCCCTGAGCTGTGATAGGGAGAGCATGGAGACACCCCCTGAGCTGTGATAGGGAGAGCATGGACACACCCCCTGAGCTGTGATAGGGAGAGCATGGTCACGCCCCCTGAGCTGTGATAGGGAGAGCATGGACACACCCCCTGAGCTGTGATAGGGAGAGCATGGACACACACCCCTGAGCTGTGATAGGGAGAGCATGGACATGCCCCCTGAGCTCTGTCAGGGAGAGCATGGACACACCCCCTGAGCTGTTATAGGGAGAGCATGGACACGCCCCTGAGCTGTGATAGGGAGAGCATGGACACATCCCCTGAGCTGTGATAGGGAGAGCATGGACATGCCCCCTGAGCTCTGTCGGGGAGAGCATGGACACACCCCCTGAGCTGTGATAGGGAGAGCATGGACACGCCCCTGTGCTGTGATAGGGAGAGCATGGACACACCCCCTGAGCTGTGATAGGGAGAGCATGGACACACACCCTGAGCTGTGATAGGGAGAGCATGGACACACCCCCTGAGCTGTGATAGGGAGAGCATGGACACACCCCCTGAGCTGTGATAGGGAGAGCATGGACACACCCCCTGAGCTGTGATAGGGAGAGCATGGACACGCCCCCTGAGCTGTGATAGGGAGAGCATGGACACGCCCCCTAAGCTGTGATAGGGAGAGCATGGACACGCCCCCCGAGCTGCAGCAGAAAAGACACTGCCCTTGAGCTTCCAGTTTGATATAAATCTAGCAGAGCAATGAATGGGGAGATCTCTGGAGCCATGTCAGGTACAGGGCTGGTTCTAGCTTTATTAGAAAGAGATTGTCATGTACTATATGATGGCTGATGCCTTTTTGACATTAGTCATGGCATAACCCCTTAAACATGTTTCACTTGTAAAAAATGCAGTTGTGGTAAAAATGCATGCGGTTTTTAAAGTGCTTTTTTTGTGGTTGCATTTTTCTTGTAACCTTGGCAAAACCCGCAATGTGTAAACCCACCCTAAGTGTCTTCTGCATAGCAGTTTTTACTGACTTTCTTCTTCCCTGGAAATGTTTATAACGTTTTTCATTATTGAGCAACTGCCGTTGGAATATTTCATATATTGCATCATCAGTATGTCACTCTGTTACTTGTTGGTCTGTGGCGGAGCTCTGTTTCCTTGTCTCTAATGCAGTTCTGGCTCTACAGCATGTGACTACCACAATTTCAGCCTGCTATTATCTGCTTCACAGTCTCAATATAAGAAAGATGAGATCGGTATAAGATGATGTCCTGATTCCACCTCCCTAATTCAGTCCCAGTGCTTATGGGGAGGGGGATGCAGAGATGCAGTCTTATGAATACATATTCTTAACTTCTCGGCAGAGTTCATCCAAATATACTCCTGTATCGTGAAGTTAGGCTACTTTCACACTCGCGTTTTGTGCAGATCCGTCATGGACCGTTTGTATTATCTGTAACATAGCCAAGACGGATCTGTCTTGAACACCATTGAAATTCAATGTCTTGAACACCATTGAAAGTCAATTGAGGACGTATCCGTTTTCTATTGTGCCAGATCGTGTCAGTGAAAACGGATCCGTCCCCTTTGACTTTCGTTCGGCTCAGTTTCATCAGACGGACACCAAAACGCTGTGTCCGTCTCCAAAGCGGAATGGAAACTGAACTGATGCATTCTGAGCGGATCCTTTTCCATTCAGAATGCATTAGAATGCAAACTGATCCGTTTTGGACCGCTTGTGAGAGCCCACCTGTTCTGTGAGAATGTTTCTATTCTAAAAAAAAGTATTTATGTGAGACAACAAAAAAAAAAATCCAAACCAAATACACTAGTGCCCTGTACTGGCATCTGTGTGCATGCCTCAATTTTCTCACTCCATTCATTAGAACTGGCTATTCTTGTCCGCAAACCAGACAAGACTAGGGCTTGTTCGGTATTTTGCAGAAAGGGCACATGGATGCGGACAGCACACAGATGACATCCATTTGCTTTTCACATTTTTTGCGGACCTGTAGTAATAAATAGGACTGTGTGCAAACAATGTGGATCGGATGCGCCCTCAAATTACATATACTTGTAGCTCAACTCAACTCAAGAGAAACCGCAATCTCAAAATGACAGCAAAGACATAAAATATAACATCAATGAAAGAATCTCCCTCTTCATATACTGATACTACGCACATTTACAAACCACATGGGAATGGAATATAATTGACCGCTATGTCTAACTATTGATTATTGATGTTATGTTTCAGATGCACTATATGGACAAAAGTATTGGGTAATGCATCTTAAAGAGGACCTTTCATGTTTTATTTTAGTTTCGATAAACACCTTTACTTGCGGGCTGTGCCGCGATCCAATCACAGCGGAGAGCGTCACAGCCAGGGAGAAATAAAAGCTCACCTTCTCCCTGGCTGTGCTTGGATCGCTGCACAGCCAGGGAGAAGGAGACGCCCATTGAGAAACCCTGGCGTCCCCCCCTCCCTGTACAGAACATACTGAGTGGGGAAAACTGCGGGGGGGGCACAGCGGGGCGTAGAAGCGATATTAGAAAAAAAACAGAGAGGGTGGCAGGATGAGTAAAGGTATTTATCTAAACTAAAAAAAAAAACATGAAAGGTCCTCTTAATCATTCAATTCAGGGGTTTCATTTAGTCCCATTGCCACAGGTGTGTAAAATCCAGCCCCTAGCCATGCAGTCTGCATCTAAAGATATAACTTGTTCTTAAGAGCCTAGGCCCCTAATTCCTTCGAAGGGGCTTCGGGATGCCAAGACATTTTGGACAATTGTATTTTTCCAACATTGTGGGAACAGTTTGGGGGTAAGACCTTTTTCTGTTCCAGCATGACTATGCCCCAGTGCAAAAAGCAATGTCCATAAAGGTGGGGTTGTGTGAGTTTGGGTGGAAGAACATGACTGGCTGCACAGAGCCCTGACCTAAAACCCATCGAATACTGATGAACTAGAATGGAGACTGTGAGCCAGGCCCTCTTGTCCAACATTAGTGACTTCACAAATGGTCTTCTGGATGACTGGGCACAATTCACACAGATACCCTCCAAAACCTTATAGAAAGCTTTCCCAGAAGAGTAGAAGCAGTCTTTACTGCAAAGGAGTGACCACATGGGCGTAGCTATAGGGGGTGCAGAGGTGGCAGTCGCTACCGGGCCCAGGAGCCTAAGGGGGCCCAAAGACCCTTGTGCCGCATGGGAAGACACACAAAGCACTGAGGGAAGGGGGCCCAAGCTGAACTCTTGCACCAGGGCCCATGAGCCGTTAGCTACGCCCCTGGGTGACCAACTTCATATTAATGGCTATGCATTTAGAATGGGATGTCAAAAAGGTTTGGAAGATGTTATGTGTAGGTGTCCCAGTTCTTTTCTCCAAAAGCTCTTGTGGATGTAATGTGTAGGTGTCCCAATACTTTTTTCCATATAGAGTATGTGTTTTGCCAACATCTTTAGATTCTTGTTTAGAGAGATTATTTTTCTTTTCTTTTTAATGCCTTTATTATTGTAGTGCATTTTAAGTTTAGAGCTGCTGCTTATCCTTCATTAAGCCACTTACAATATTGAGAGCATGCTGCACATTAAAGGGAACCTGTCACCGGTTTTTAACCATAAGAATCATCGGCATCCTGAGATAGTTCTCCCCCACCCTAATCATCCTAGGGTTTTTTTTTTAAACACCTGCAAATACTTCTTTTACAGTGCACTTTCGCTTTTTTCAAGGTATGTAAATAAAATGCTTACCTCATCACTTCCCATTCCTAACCCCACCTCCCGTTACTTGAGTGACAGAATCTAAAGATCCTACCCTCCTCCTGACCTTACGTCCCAAATCCCGCGCATGTGCGGAACCAGTCACCTCACTCACTGATAAAAAAAAAAATTCTAGAATATTCGCGATTACGAAGATATAGCACTATATTCTAGATCTTCGCCAATTCTCGAAGTGCTGATATTCACGATAAAAATTTGCGATTATGATTCATCTCACACTGATCATATAATGTATACTGCGCAGACTTGGAAGCGAAGGGGTGGAGATGAGCAAGCGTACAGGGTGTCTCTTATTCGTTTGTGGGCATGGCTGCCCTCCCGGAGTCAGAGAACCCTGGACGCATCTCTAAAGCATGGAGGAGACAGGACTCATCTAAGGTTATTTACATTTATTTTAGGTTTTTCTCTGAACTGATAGTTCGTTCAGAATTGATTTTAATATCATTATTAATGTATTAAAAAGTATTTATAGAAAAGTGAGTGGGTAAATAGGCTTAGAAAGTGATGACAGGTTTCCTTTAAGCGAGCTATTAAAGGGCTTGTCTGAAATCTGAGTTTTGGATTATTCTGCCCCCATTTCCATCATTCTTATGTGTTTACTAAGTGCAGTGACATTGTAACATAACATCACACAACCACATTTTGGGCTGTGTAGGATCCAACTGCTATTACGTCCTTAGGGATGTAACATCCTGCGGTAGCTAGCCATTCAACTATGGAGAGACCATCACTGTGAGAGATAAGGACCATTGGAGATTCCTAATGAATAAGTATATTACACACATTGTTTATTTCTGGATCCGTGGGTTATGAAATATGACCAGAGCCATAAACTGAATGAAATTACTAAATTAATTTTATTCAGCTAAGTTAAGCTTAAGTTGGCCATACATAGAAGAGGAATATGACAGGACTGGCTGAACATCTAATGTTTATGGGAGTGTTGCAGCTTTCGCCTAACTTCTAGGATCATGCACACTGGAATTTAATATGCTAGATCCTTTAGTCTAAGTTTGGCAGCAGCTTATTCCCCTTTCCCCATTAAGAACACATGTATGCTTGGCCAAGCGTGCATGTGTATGAGATGCTCATAGTACACCAGTAGCCCTGGGATAATAGCCGTTGGCCAAATGAGCTTTTAGTTCCGAGGATAGTCATGGACAACCCCCTTTAAGGTTCCCACACGCATCAGTTCCATGTCTGCCAAACCTAATGACTTCTTTGGAACCGGATGGCCATCTAATGTGTAGAGCAGGGATCAGCAACCTTCGGCACTCCAGCTGTTGTGAAACTACAATTACCAGCATGCTCCATTCATTTTTAAGTGAGTTCTTATGAGAGCAGAGCAAGTATACATGCTGGGAGTTGTAGTTTCACAACAGTTGGAGTGCCGGAGGTTGCCTACCCCTGGTGTAGAGGTTTCCTGACTCTCTCCCATGGCAAATGTTTGAGAAAAGACAAGTTGTGCATGTTGGATTTCAACATGTCTGATACTTTGTTCTCAGGGAGATAAACTGCCATCAGAGGTATCTGGCGATGGCTTATTTCCCTCACTTGATTGAGATCACATACACACTCAAGGTGGAGTTAGACAAACCAATAATGGTCCAGATTATTGGTTCCACCAAACGCTCGCTCTCAATAATCTGAGCAAAATGCTTGCTCATCAGGTGATCTTGTCGTTCAGGCAGACACCACCAATCATTGTTTCTGGGCAGCAGATCGCGCTGTCTAAACAATGATCTGCTGCCCAGAAACAGTGATTCTTAATGGGGACGAGAGATCGCTATAGTGATCCCCCGTCCTCATACTGTGAAGGAGACCTCCTTCACTGAGCGAGCAGACGACTGTCGGAAAGTAACGCTTCCTTCCCGGCAATTGGCCGCTCCATCGGCCTGTGTAAACCTGCCTTCAGTCGAGATGAGCATGCATGGGGAAGGGGAATAACTGTTGACCAAATGATCATTTGGCCATATCTAATCTGTGTGGGTACCTTCAGAGGAGCAAACAGAGACTTGTTGCCGCTTGTAGATACAGTAGCCATTCCGTAAACAGTCATTTTTCCTTTTTTTCCAATCTTTAAATTAAACCAGGGACATAAACGTATAAGCTAATCTTACATTTATTCACGTCCGGGCCACTTGTGTGACTGGTAATGATGCTGATCACCTACTCTGAATTGTACATTCTTTACACTTTAATTCCCAAATCCAAAGCAATGCTATCACTAGGTCTTTTAATTCCATCAGATTTCACGGCCCCTCTCTCATTGCAGAGGTCTGGAGCAGATCTGCCATAGTTATTATAACCTCCTGACTTCAAAGGCAGCATAGGGAAGAAGTGGTCTAAACACAGCAGAGCTGTATTTCTCTCGGAGTAGCAGACATTCCTGGCTCCTAATCTGCTGCAGCTCTGAATCACAGCTCTTGTATCAGGCTACTGTGAACCTACGGCCCTGGCGCCTCCGGGACATTCCTCAACAGGAAGCCCAATGTTTTAATGTTGGGCTGAGAGGAAAACCTTCCCAGGAAGAGCAACCTGGACCAAACCCTTTGAACGTCTCGGATGAAAAGGCTAAAAGTAAATAAAAACTGTGGGGTGCACTTGTGTTTCTGCACAGTCCTCTGGGATAGACTTAACGTTCCTTAAGGAAGAGAAGTCTAGACTGATTTCTACTGCAGGAAAAGTTGGCTTTGCCACCATTCTGTTAAGAAGGAGATAATGATTGATAGATAGATAGATAGATAGATAGATAGATAGATATGAGATATTAGATAGATAGCTAGATAGATAGATAGATAGATAGATAGATAGATAGAAGATATTAGATGGATAGATAGATAGATAGATAGATAGATAGATAGATAGATAGATAGATAGATAGATAGATAGATAGATAGATAGATAGATAGATAGATAGATAGATAGATAGATATGAGATATTAGATAGATAGATAGATAGATAGATAGATATGAGATATAGATAGATAGATAGATAGATAGATAGATAGATAGATAGATACTGTAAATAGATAGAAAGATATGAGATATTAGATAGATAGATAGACAGATAGATATATAGCTAGATAGATAGATATGGGATATTAGATAGATAGATAGATAGATAGATAGATAGATTGATAGATATGAGATATTGGATGGATAGATAGATAGATTGATAGATATGAGATATTAGATTGATAGATATGTACTGTAGATAGAAAGATAGATAGATAGATAGATAGATAGATATGAGATATTGGATGGCTAGATAGATAGATAGATTGATAGATATGAGATATTAGATTGATAGATATGTACTGTAGATAGAAAGATAGATAGGTAGATATAGAAACCATCACTGCTTGAAAAAGGTTCCATTGTGTGGACCGAAACGTTGCGTTGGTGTAAATAAAAGACACTTGTCACTGGAGGTGCCGTGGACCCTTTCTTTTTAGATAGATAGATAGATAGATAGGAGATATTAGATAGATAGATAGATAGATAGATAGATAGGATAGGAGATAGATGGATAGATGGATAGATAGATAGAAGATATTAGATAGATAGATAGATAGATAGATAGATAGATAGATAGATAGATAGGATCGGGGTGCACAACCTGGCCCTCGATACCATTCTGTGCGGCCCCCAACCATCTGGTAACAGACATGCATGTCTCTGTCTTGTGGCTGCTCACATGTATTTTTCATGTATTTCTCCCCTTAGATGGAAGTCCTGGAACTGTAACTAGGCATTAATGGTATATACTGTGCGTTCAATATGCCATAAATACAGTATTTCAGTTGTTAATACACCTTTAAATTTTATTTTCGGCCCTTGTCATTGGTTTAATCTGACATTGTAGTCCCCAACCAGAAAACGTTGTGCACCACTGGATTAGATATTTAGATAGATAGATAGATAAAAAGATAGATAAACCCCTATACTTTACCATGTTTTTTCTGTATGTATATATATATACAGTAAATGTTATTGTTTTCTATGGTAGATTCGAACTGGTGGAGTTGCTTGTTTCGTGTGCTCATTGCCTGTTGATGGGGGATATCTGGAGGATGTTTTGCTTATTTTTTACTGTTTGTCTGAAAACATCCTCTGCTTCACATTGAATCTCTAATCTTTTAACTACTTAGATAGATGCATCTAGATAACTTGATCTATGCTAGATGTAGTTAGATTCATTCATAGATCTAGACATGCGTACAGATAGCTCTAATTAGATAAACAGATATAAACAGGTAGACTGACCAATCAATAGATAGACCTACATTGATATTGATAGATAGATATTAGATACACATTTCATTATTTTTTATTAAGTTAGTCCCTTATATAGCACTGATATATTCCGCAGCGCTTTACAGACATTATCATCACTCGCTGTCCCCAGTAGGGCTCACAATAGATAGATCTAGATAGATATTAGATACATTTCAGATTGTTAGATTAGATAGATAGATAGATAGATAGATAGATAGATAGATAGATAGATAGATAGATAAAAGATAGATAGATAGATATTAGATAGATAGATAGATATTAGATAGATTGATAGATAGATATTAGATAGATAGATAGATAGATAGATAGATAGATAGATATTGAAACCCTGCCAGTTCTGAGTGGGTTTATTCCATGCAGTAAGGGCTCCCTCGTGTGTCTGTTCTCCATTATAAATGTACTATTTTCATCCTGCATTTTCCCATGACTAAATCTCCAATGTCAGTATATCTTCCAGTATTTTTCCCATGGTAGAGGCACAGACAGTGCACTGGATTTAGCCTGCGGTTAACCACATAAACTCATGGTTCTGTTTTGTTACTGAATTGTGTGATGGAGCAAATGAAAGTGTTAGAATATAAGTGCCGCTCACTGGTGTGTCCGGGATCCTGGTGCGTCCGGGGTCCTGGTGCATCCGGGGTCCTGGTGCGTCCGGGGTCCTGGTGTGTCCGGGGTCCTGGTGTGTCCAGGGTCCTGGTGTGTCCAGGGTCCTGGTGTGTCCGGGATCCTGGTGTTTCCGGGGTCCTGGTGTTTCCGGGGTCCTGGTGTTTCCGGGGTCCTGGTGTTTCCGGGGTCCTGGTGTTTCCGGGGTCCTGGTGTGTCCGGGGTCCTGGTGTGTCCGGGGTCCTGGTGTGTCCGGGATCCTGGTGTTTCCAGGGTCCTGGTGCGTCCGGGGTCCTGGTGCGTCCGGGATCCTGGTGCGTCCGGGGTCCTGGTGTGTCCGGGGTCCTGGTGTGTCCGGGGTCCTGGTGTGTCCGGGGTCCTGGTGTTTCCGGGGTCCTGGTGTGTCCGGGGTCCTGGTGAGTCCGGGGTCCTGGTGTTGGGTCCTGGTGTGTCCGAGGTCCTGGTGTGTCCGGGGTCCTGGTGCGTCCGGGGTCCTGGCCGCACTGGATCAGGCATCACATGCATATCACTGATTGGTGACGTTTACAGGCACTTACCTGTATTTTTTATATATTGCAGGGGGGAAAAAGAATTCTTTCTCAGCGTGTAAAGCAAAGGCAGCAACAGCAGGAGGACTCCTGGAGATGGAAGCTTGTTAAACTCCCCAACTTCTCCACCGACAGCAACACAATCCCAAGGAGTCAACTAATGACATTGATCTGCCACTGCTAGAGACACTGTACCGTATAGACAATCACTGCCTGTAGTTTGGCACCACTGGTACCTGGGGGGCCTTCATGTACCACAGATAGAACCCCAAGGATGAAAGGCATCAGGATACATTATTATCCATCACATTCACTGCAGACGTGAAGTTCCTGAAGTGACCCGGCCACAGACCAAACAGAGCGCTGATGTTGGACACAAACCATGGACAAGGCAAACCTCTTTTATTTAAGAATGGAGCAAAAGGATCAATTTTAATTTCTTTTTTTTTTTTCTTTTTTATCATTTTTTTGTTTATCTCCATAAAACTTGAATGCTTTTATATATATGAGATTTAGGATTGATGTATATTTTATTAGTCAGGGTATAAACTAAGCCCCCATCCCCCCACCACCCCGTCCTGCTAAAACAATAACGAAAAAGAATTTTTTTGTGTTTTTTTTTTTTTCCTGCACGAAAATATCTTTTTTTTTAATCTTTACTTGGGATGGATAGGCCCTGGCAGCCTTTTATGCTTCCATTGTGAGAAGGGTTATACGGAAATATAATGTATTGAAAATATATAGAGAAGAGTTGTTT
Source organism: Bufotes viridis (assembly GCA_033119425.1). NCBI lineage: Eukaryota > Metazoa > Chordata > Amphibia > Anura > Bufonidae > Bufotes > Bufotes viridis. The sequence goes on from CM065589.1 coordinate 441,318,300, forward strand.
TTGCGAGACAATATATGACATTGATGTCGAAGTTGTATATTGTATAAGACAAGCAAGTGTTCTTAAATTTCATTTTTTTTTCAAATAGGTGGAATTTAGGGGCGTCTTTATATGGTAAGTTGTGGAAAATGAATGCGTAACCTAGGAAGAAGTTTAGTAGCCGCCATTTATAATTAGTGCAGTATACAATATCCAAAAACGTATAGCTAAGGCTCCATTCACACGTCCGCAAAATGGGTCCGCGTCCATTCTGCAATTTTGCGGAACAGGTGTGGACCCATTCAATTCCAATGGGGACGGAAAAGATGCGGACAGCACACTATGTGCTGTCCGCATTCGTATTTCCGGATCCACACTTCCGTTTCCGCAAAAATTTGAACATGTCCTATTCTTGTCCGCAATTGCGGACAAGAATAGGCATTTTCTATTGTAGTGCCGGCGATGTACGGTCCGCAAATTGCCGGTGTCCGTGTTTTGCAAAACACTTGCGGACGTGTGAATGGACCCTAAGTGTTCTTAAAAAGGACCCGTCGCCTCGCCTGACTTGCCTACCTGGTATTACCAGTCACTTTGTCAAAGGGATGTGTCCCTGCACAGTCTGCCTCAGCTGTCACTGACCGGACAATGGCAGATTGTGAAGGGACACCCCCCCCCCCCAACTGGTAACACCCAGATGGACTATTATTAATTAACTTCTAGTAGGAAGAATAGAGGAATGACACAGCATAGTAGAATAAGAATAGATGCTCCAGAATTGTCACTTCATGTACGGTACGTACACCCATTTACTAAAACAGACATGCCAGGAGTGGTGACAGGTCCGCTTTAAGGACAGTTATAGAAGAATAAAGCCCTGTTCGCACAAGGTTCATAGCCCCTAATAATAACATAGCCATGATAGCTTGGGCAGATATGTTTTCAAACAAATGGCAATGAATCCTGATAGGACTCACTGACTTATAGCGTGTTATTAGCGCTATCGGAACCGCTGACGGACCAGATTAGCCACTGACATTGTGTAGCCAACGTTTGGCTAAGGGACAATGAATATAACATTGGTCTCAAGTGACATACCAAAGGTTGCCCGGTCCTCCTAGAAGCTCATGGCCGGCACTCAATAACGTTACTGTACATTGTCATTTGTGAAGCGCAGAAGGTACATTTCAGGTCAGTGGTCATCAATAGCGTCATCTAACTGCGGGCCAGGTTCTTCAATGCCCCCCATCATTGCTTCTTCCACGATCCCTTATTTTTCACAAATACCCTTGACCTCTGTCGTCTACCCCTTTGTATTATGTCCAACACATATTTAATATATAAGTCATAATGTAGGAAGACGTGCAGAGTCTTATATTTGGCCCGTTTGGAGAACCATCCCATAAGTCGCAAGGAAAGGGTGATGCAGTTTTGTGTATTACTCCTCAAGAGCCCAGCACTTGGATTCCTGGTTACAATGTACATTGTTCTGTATTGTATTTGTATTATTTTCTTCTGCAAACCTATAGTGGGATTTAATGCCAGTTGTAAAAAAAAAAAAAAAAAAAAAAAAAAAAAGAAATATATAAGATTTTTGATGTGTCCCTTTATCGATAGCAAAGTACAGGCTTTGCGGAAAGAAAACTGTCAATTCATCTTTTTTTTGGTCATTCCAATCTGAGTTAATGTGCTGAGCATATGTTTTTAAAAAAAATAAAAAGCTTTGTAATAAAACAGAAAAAAATACTATATTATTTGTTGCTAAGGAAATCCCTGGTGTGGTCATTGTGTTCGTAGGGCTTACTTTACGTATTACATAAATGGCAGCAGGTCAGTTTGACCGTCCGAACCTGTAGCTCCACAATAAGTCAGAAGATTGTATACTCTTTTCCGCATGTGTAAAACCGTGGTTAATAAGACATAAACGTAGATGACCTATCACTGTTGGATTGGCAGGTTTAGACCTCCAGGACCTCTGCAGATCAGCACGATAAAGTTAGGGGTATTTGGTGACAAAATGGATCTGTATGGGTCATTACAATCCAGTACTGTCACTCAGTCAGGTTGGGCAGCTGAACATCTGCTTAACGGGGTTCTCCAAGACCAGGAACCCCTTTTGATATGGCTAGGCAGGGTGTAGGGATCACAAGCACTCTGGTTCCAGTACCGAGCGCCCTTCTCCGCATCCGGTCCCCACTGGTCTGGAAGTGTGACGTTTCAACATCAGCGGTGGTGGTGGTAATGTGCCACGCCTGCACACATCACCGCTCAGCCACTGACTGGGGAGAAGAGTGGCAGTGACAGATGAGATTTTTAAAATCTGTACACTGCCTGGCCATATCAAAGGGGCTTTGCGTTCTCAGAGAACCTCTTTAAAGGCAACCTGTCAGCAGGTTGCACCAAAATTCTGGTGCAAGTTGTCACGTGTCATGCCCATTTTCTGACAAGCCTGCAAAGTGATACCTCCTTGTTAGACACGGTGGAAAAAGTGTCTAAAACACTCAGTGAATGTGGTACAAGGGATGGCACCAGAGTTCTGGCTAAACTTGAGTTACAGTTCTGGCACATCCTGATTTCTATATTTGTCCCTTATTTTTATAAAAGTTCTAAAAAGTGTGAAAAAGTTTAATTTTAAAAAGAGATGGCCACGGGAAGTCTCCCCCTCAGCATCTCCTAGCCCGGTATCAGGGCTCATCCTGTATGCAAACAGGGGGAGACTTGTCAAAGCCGAGGTGGGCTTATTATGTTCTCCATGCCCGGCTCATTTTAAAACTATGGGGGTCATTTATCAAACTGGTGTAAAGTAGAACTGGCTCAGTTGCCCATAGAAACCAATCAGATTCCACCTTTCATTTTGGACAGCTCCTTTGGAAAATGAAAGGAGGAATCTGATTGGTTGCTATGGGCAACTAAGCCAGTTCTACTTTACACCAGTTTGATAAATTAGCTCCTATGTTTTCCCTGAAATGCCAGACCACTATTTCTCTAATATGGCTCAGCAATGATGATGGACCCTACTAATACCTCACCGGTCAGTATTTCCTGCTAGCCTAAATAGTGGCAAATAACAACCTTAGGCCTCATGCATGTGCCAGAGCCTCATTTACACAGTATTAATGATGGTAGTATAGAGCTGCATCCACTCCATGCACCACCGAATGGTGCCTCCGTAGGGCTCTATATTATGGAGATACCTGTTTAATGTTGTCCGAAGGATATTCCAAAAAACGGAGTGGGAATGGTGATTCTTATTAAAACGTAACTTTCAATTCATATGGTAGAAAAAGGTCCCTAAATATTATTTGATAACAACAAAGTGCATAATAACACAAAAGATAAGAAACATTGTGGTGCCCGGCGAGACCTTAAGATAACCGGTAGTCCTACCGTTCTCCTGGAGTCTTCCGATTTCTATAGATATTCAGTAGATGTGAGGTTACTGAAAAAAGAGCAGTAAGCGCCGGACGGGGGTATTAGTGGGTCTTGATTCCCTAGACAACCCTAGGATATGGGTGCTAGCGTGACCCTAGCGTCCTATTCACGGAGCACCCGTTGTAATAAGAACGACCCCGTCCGGAACCTTGCTCTTTCGCTACTTGGCCCTATTGTGCCCTAGTGCAGCTAGTCCCTACACGCATGTTTTGGGTCCAAACTCATCAGGGGAATTGAGCACATAAACAGGGGCAGTATGATAACGTATGGTGGTGATACACATAAATCAGTGATCGACACACATAGTTATCACATATGACAGAAGAGACACATTACAGGTGGTGGCCCAAGTTGTAGGTCCACACATGTATCGGGGCTCAGTACATACCTAGAGATGATTAGGCAGTGTTGGGCAGATGGCCTAGTGATAATAGGGTGCCTGCTCCTGAGCGAGGCGATGTGTCCCGAGGCTGTGTTGTAGCCTCCAGACTTACCAGCATTCTTAATAAAATACATTATAGGGGGTTCAGAAGAGTGTTGTTCCTTCAGAGCAGAGCTCTGCACATCTAAAACCTTAACCAGTGTACATTATGAAATCTGGTGTAGAGGAAACCTGGCATAGTTGCCCCTAGCAACCATATTCCATCTCCTTGAGAAAATAAAAGGTGGAATCTGAAGAGCAACTAAGTCAGTTTTCCTTTACGCCAGTTTTGATAAATCTCCCCCAATGTGTGGTTACTGGCATCTATGGAAAAAGTCTCAATCCAGAAAGTAGAAGGTCACTACTTTTTCCAACACAGTAAACTGATATCCTGAGTAGACAGAATAACACCTAATAATACAGGCAAGGCCCGAGACACTGGGAAGACTAAACATCGTCATCCTTTACCGGACATCCATACAATATACTCTACAAAGGGATGAAAACCGGCCCTTGGCTGAAGAACGTGATTGCCCTGTGGTCAGGAGAACTGGCAGTGGTTGCTAACTTCTTAACTGTCAAACGGTATCTACAGTGTTCTTGAAGAATGATGAATAAGACCTGGGAAGAGGGACAGAAAACTACAAGCCACAAGATCCAAAACAAGCAGAGAACGCTGACTGGAAATGAAGTGTTTTGCTTATATTCTTGGCTTGAAAATGGCTGACCAAGTTAAAAAAATATGCCCCTCCTAAAACAAACAGCTATTTCAGGACTAAATATAGACCCTTGTCATAAATGTATGATACAGTCACATGTGCCACTTAGTGGCTGCCCAGAGCATACAGCTGTGTGATAAATGTAATGTTAATCTGACATTTACATTATGCAGATGTATAGGATAAGCTATATGAAGAGCTGTACTCCAGCCATGACTAGGTTATTGGCGATCATGTACACAATGGAAGCTCCATACAAGCTTCGAGTTGTGTGAGGTCGTAATATTGACCAGCATATATTAGGCCCAATACTGGAAATAGCTTCACACTACATTCCACGCTGATCTACAACCACTTGGACCTCTTATCTCACTCAGGGCTGTAGTAAGATAGTAAGAAATGCAGACGAGAGTTGGAATCAGCCCTGTGCCTCTTAAAAAAAGAGTGCACATGAGCTATGGGTTACCGTTTGACCCTGTTACGATGGCTGCCCCACCAAAATTGAACTGTTATGTGACTATATCATGTTGAGGTATTGAGGAGTATTCTAGTAATGTATATGTTATGGTTTATGCATGCTAATATACCTTCTTCCATTAAAGGGCTTCTGTCACCCCCACTGACGAATTTTCACTAGCTGACATTAGCTACTTGCTAATGTCAGCTGAGTTCAAACATATGTTTAATATCTTTTTTTCTTTTTTCAATCTTCTAAAAAACTTACTTTTGTTATATGTAAATTAGCTTCGCTACCAGCAAGTTGGGCGGGTACTTGCTGGTAGCCGCTATCTTCATGGCCTTGAACGCCCTCTTCTTTTGATAGACAGGGCCAGCGCGCTCTCCTCCTCTCGCTGGCCCTGTCTGCAGCTGCAATCCCGCGCCTGCGCCGTCTCGGTCTTTAGTCGGCGCAGGCGCTCTGAGTGAAGGACGCCGCTAGGCGCTCCGTCCTCAGTGCGCCTGCGCCGATGACGTCAGCGCTACACCCGGAAGAGAAGACGCCGGCATCCCTGGTAAAGAGCAGGCGATGCCGGCGTCTTTTCTTCCGGGTGTAGCGCTGACGCCATCGGCGCAGGCGCACTGAGGACGGAGCGCCTAAGCGAGCGTCCTTCACTCAGAGCGCCTGCGCCGACTAAAGACCGAGACGGCGCAGGCGCTGGATTGCAGCTGCAGACAGGGCCAGCGAGAGGAGGAGAGCGCTGGCCCTGTCTATCAAAAGAAGAGGGGCGCTCCAAGGCCATGAAGATGCGGCGGCTACCAGCAAGTACCCGCCCAACTTGCTGGTAGCGAAGCTAATTTACATATAACAAAAGTAAGTTTTTTAGAAGATTGAAAAAAGAAAAAAAGATATTAAACATATGTTTGAACTCAGCTGACATTAGCAAGTAGCTAATGTCAGCTAGTGAAAATTCGTCAGTGGGGGTGACAGAAGCCCTTTAAGTGTACCATTTATTACCCATTACTCTGTAATACTTATTACAGACCTAGATTCCTACATATGCCAAGGTTGCTTCCAGGATACAGGTTCTAGGCGTCTCTTCTTCGCACCTATGCTATGGCCTCAACTCATCTACAATACTCTATCTAGATCCTGAGCTCTTGGGACTAGTGTCGCTCACCTCTACTACTAGCTGGCTACACGCAGGAATTGCAGCCTCTTCCAGCTCACACTGTCAGTGCTGTGTTTAGCATCTCACATCAGCTTGAAGGCACCTTTAATGCAAAGGCACCTTTGATTTACCTTTAGGTGTGAATGCGTTTCTATCCTGGGAGTAGCATTCATGTGCACTTTTGCCCCACCTATCTAATAGGCGACCTTGATTAAGGTGGTACATATAGCTGTACATGCTCCTCCTCTCATCAGTTGCTTGGTGCTCACAGAGGTAACTAGGAGCAGCACATCAGGGGCGGACCAGCTGCACAGGGGCCCAGAGAGGGTGGGCCTTCCCAGTTCCAGCTGAGGTGTTTATTTTATTTTATTTTTTTCCCTCCCTTCCTCTGCTATGGTAACCTGGTCACTTTGGAGGGGCTGATTAGAACTTACTGTGAATCTGTTGCCTGTTCTGCCTATACTTCTTAGCTGAAGACCTGCGATGACATCATAGTCGTGTGATCTTTTCAACACCGGAAGTGGTGGTAGGACCTGTGATGAGGTCACTGTCATGTGAGCAGTGCAGTAAAAGGCAGCGCTCAGCAGTGGAGACCTGGGATGCCATGGAATGAATGTAAGTGCCAGAGAAATGCTGGGAGATGTGGTTCTCCTCATTATACCTCCTCCCTGCTTAGTGGGAGCGAAATATGTTATTTAACTGGGACTGTATGTTAGAGGGGCTGACGGGAGGGGACGGTTGTTAGTTACATGGGACTGTATGTAATAGAACTTTGGGGGGAGATGACTGCTGTTATTTACATGGGACTGGATATTATAGAGGACTGAAGAGTAAAGGGGGATGTTATTTACATGGGACTTTGTATCGGAGGGGATTTAAGTTATTTACATGGGACTATATGTTATAGAAGACTGTAAGGAAGAGAGGTTATTTACATGGGACTGTATAATATAGAAGACTGGAGGGAGAGGACTGGTGTTATTTACATAGGACTGTATTGTATAGAAGATTGGAGGGAGAGGACAGGCACTACAGAGAAGATTATAACTCCAGGAGGTACGGCAGGAGGCATTATAATTAGAGATGAGCAAATTTCATATTTTGAAATTCGTTCACACTTCATTTGTTGGTAAGAGGTGTATTGCGTTATGGATTTCGTTACCACGGACCATAACGCAATTCTATGACGGAATGCATAACGGAATGCCTTTAGAGGCATTCCGTTATTTATACCATCATAATAGAAGTCTATGGGCTGCAAAACAGATCCGTCCTATTTCCATTATGCAGGGGAGTCCTTCCGCCTAGCAGTGAGCCTGGTGACGTCACCGGCACTAACGGACGGGCTTTAGCGCTACCTTTACAGCGCAGACCAAGGGAGAGCATCGGAGTATGAAATGTCAGAGGGGCTGAGTGGGGGGAGAAGGGAATATGTCCAGGTTCAGCTCTGAACCCGAACAACTGCTTTAAAGGACATCTGTCAGCAGTTTTGCACCTATGACACTTTTTGTCCTTTGGAGGCATCCATACCTATTGCGGTGACGTCACACGCACAAGTTCCAGGTAACCAAGCCGAGTTCCCTCGCACGAGCTGCTGCTACCGGCCGGAGCGCTGCCCGTGTTCGCAGGTAGAACAATCAACACCGAGGACGACAGCTTCATGGGAAGTGAAAGAACGCCGGAAAGAAACTGAAAGATTATCTTGCCATCACATCTCAGGAACAGGTAATAGAAAACCATACCACTGACTATTTATAACTCAATAGTATCCTAGTTAGCGCGGGTATTCCAACAGAACCGCTCTAATCAAATCTCTTCCACAGACGGACCTCCGCCAATCTAGTAACAGTACTACCATTAATCTATTGTAGTTATTGAATACAAATTAGTCTAAAGAAAGTTGTATACACTTGCCCCAATATCAGCGCAGGTATCCCAATCTGGTTATCTTAACCAGATCCCCTCTACAGACGTACCTCCTTGTGAGTAGTGGCAGCAGACTCACTGGATATCTAGCAGCGATCCCCGATTAGGGGAGAGGGAGCAGTTAAAATACAAACAAATACGGCAGCGCAGGTGAGCATATTTGAATAAATTGCACCTATGACACTGTTGCTCCTAGAGGCTCATTTGCATAAATGAAAATATCATTTTTCTCAGCAATGCGGGTACATATGAACATGGTACCAACACAGATGCCTTCAACTGCCTAGCTCACATTTAACAGATCAGCCCTTTAATTGTGCCAGCGTATGAGGGTCCTGAGGGATAGCTAAAGGCCTAGGGAGCATTTTACTGTGAGCTATCTAAAAAATATGGACTTCAGTAGGGGAGAAAGCCGTCACTAAAGTTTCTAGGGCAGCATAAAATCTAAATATGGCCCTGGCTCCACAGAAGCAGCACAATGCAGTGTCAGACGTCACACTGCTACTGTGAAGGGGGACAATATCTGGGCATAGCTACAGTGAGTGGCACATATCTTGACATAACTATTGTGAAGCGGGCACATATCTGGACATAAGTATTGTGAGGGGCACATATCTGGACATATCTATTATGAAGGGGGCAGTGTGGGCATTACTACTATGTGGATGTACAAACGGCGTGACCTAGTATGAAAAAAATATATATATACCTACTGTAAACATATTGACCCATATTAACCACTTTAGGACCGCCGCACGCAGGATCGCGTGATCTCGGCGGTCCTTCTGTTCCTTCTTGACGTGGCGGCGCGTCATCTCGCGAGAGGCGAGATTTGCTGTGAACAGCAGGTTGAAGATCGCAAGTTATATTGCAGCCTGCCAGCGATGATCAATCGCTGGCAGGCTGTAGATGCAAAATAAATCGCATCAAACAGGTATATCAGACGCTATTTTGTTAACAGCGTCTGATATACCTGCTACCTGGTCCTCTGGTGGTCCCATTTGCTGGGATCGACCACCAGAGGACCAGGTAGCTATGTAAAGTAGCACCAAGCACCACACTACCCCCCCCCCCTCTCCCCTGTCACTTATTAACCCCCGGACACCGGCAATGTGCTTTCCGCATTTTGCAGATCCGCACATTGCCAGAAGGACATGTTCTATATTTTTGCGGAACGGAAGTGCAGACCCGGAAGTGCGGATCCGCAATTCCGGATCCGAACGGGACAAAGTCTGTCCCCATAGAAATGAATGGGTCCGCAATTCCGTTCCGCAAACAGAATTGCAGACGTGTGAATGGGGCATAAGGGTCCCTTATCACCGCCAGTTAGTTAGCTACTTGTTAGGTAGTTAGCGCCCAGCCCACCGCACCGCAGTCACTGATTTTGGCAGAGATTTTTTCATCCACGATGATCGATGCGAATGAAAAAATCTGTGCCATTCATTTTATTTTTATTTTTTTCAGCCCAGAAGCTGAATGGAAAAAAAAAATCTCATTCCCCGTATGCTCAATATAAGGAGAATAGCAGAAACTCCTAATGCTGGCCATACGTGTAATGATTGCGGAGACCCTCAAATGCCAGGGCAGTACAAACACCTCACATGTGACCCCATTTTAGAAAGAAGACACCCCAAGGTATTCCGTGGGGGGTATGGTGAGCTCATGTAAAATTTTATTTTTTGTCACAAGTTAGTGGAATATGAGACTTACTGTCTTAAAAGTCAATTTCCGCTAACTTTTCCAAAAAAAGAAAATCTTCTATTAACTCGCCATGCCCCTCACGGAATACCTTGGGGTGTCTTCTATCCACAATGGGGTCACTTGTGGGGTATTTATACTGCCCTGGCATTTTAGGGGTCCTAAAGCGTGAGAATCCAAATGCGTAAAAATGCCCTGTGAAATCCTAAAGGAACTCATTGGAATTAGGGGCCCTTTGCGCATCTTGGCTGCAAAAAAGTGTCACACATGTGGTATCGCGGTACTCAAGAGAAGTAGGGCAATGAGTTTTGGGGTGTATTTTTATATATACCCATACTTTGTGTGAGAAATATCGCTGTAAACGACAGCTTTTTAAAAAATTTTATACAAAGTTGTCAATTTACAGAGATATTTCTCTCACCCAACATGGGTATATGTAAAAATACACCCCAAAACACATTGCCCTACTTCTCCTGAGTACGGCAATACCACATGAGTGACACTTTTTGCAGCCTGGAATGCGCAAAGGGCCCAAATTCCAACGAGTACCTTTAGATTTTACAGGGATGCTCACAATTTAGCCCCGCCCAAAATGCCAGGGCAGTACAAACACCTCACAAGTGACCCCATTTTAGAAAGAAGACACCCTAAGGTATTCCGTGGGGGTATGGTGAGCTCATGTAAAATTTTATTTTTGTCACAAGTTAGTGGAATATGAGACTTACTGTCATTAAAAAGTCAATTTCCGCTAACTTTTCCAAAAAGAAAATCTTCTATTAACTCGCCATGCCCTCACGGAATATTTGGGTGTCTTCTTCCACAATGGGGTCACTTGTGGTATTTATACTGCCCTGGCATTTTAGGGTCCTAAAGCGTGAGAATCCAAATGCGTAAAAATGCCCTGTGAAATCCTAAAGGTACTCATTGGAATTAGGGCCCTTTGCGATCTTGGCTGCAAAAAGTGTCACACATGTGGTATCGCGTGCTCAAGAAGTAGGGCAATGTGTTTTGGGGTGTATTTTTATATATACCCATACTTTGTGTGAGAAATATCGCTGTAAACGACAGCTTTTTAAAAAATTTTATACAAAGTTGTCAATTTACAGAGATATTTCTCTCACCCAACATGGGTATATGTAAAAATACACCCCAAAACACATTGCCCTACTTCTCCTGAGTACGGCAATACCACATGAGTGACACTTTTTTGCAGCCTGGGTGCGCAAAGGGGCCCAAATTCCAACGAGTACCTTTAGATTTTACAGGGATGCTCACAATTTAGCCCCGCCCAAAATGCCAGGGCAGTACAAACACCCCACAAATGACCCCATTTTGGAAAGAAGACACCCCAAGGTATTCCGTGGGGGGTATGGTGAGTTCATGTAAAATTTTATTTTTTGTCACAAGTTAGTGGAATATGAGACTTTGTAAGAAAAAAAAAGTCAATTTCCGCTAACTTTTCAAAAAAAAAAAATCTTCTATTAACTCGCCATGCCCCTCACGGAATACCTTTGGGTGTCTTCTTTCCAAAATGGGGTCACATGTGGGGTATTTATACTGCCCTGGCATTTTAGGGGTCCTAAAGCGTGAGAATCCAAATGCGTAAAAATGCCCTGTGAAATCTTAAAGGTACTCATTGGTTTAGGGCCCCTTTGCGTATCTTGGCTGCAAAAAAGTGTCACACATGTGGTATCGCCGTACTCAGGAGAAGTAGGGCAATGTGTTTTGGGGTGTATTTTTATATATACCCATACTTTGTGTGAGAAATATCGCTGTAAACGACAACTTTTTAAAAATTTTATACAAAGTTGTCAATTTACAGAGATATTTCTCTCACCCAACATGGGTATATGTAAAAATACACCCCAAAACACATTGCACTACTTCTCCTGAGTACAGCAATACCACATGAGTGACACTTTTTTGCAGCCTGGGTGCGCAAAGGGGCCCAAATTCCAACGAGTACCTTTAGATTTTATAGGGATGCTCACAATTTAGCCCCTCCCAAAATGCCAGGGCAGTACAAACACCCCACAAATGACCCCATTTTGGAAAGAAGACACCCCAAGGTATTCGCTGAGGGGCTCCTTGCACAGGGGCCCTCTGCAGTCTGTGTTCGCCCCTGCAATACACACTATATGTGCAGGGTCTGCTCTCCTGAATATAGATGCCCGTACGGCATAGGTAGGTTTAGAGTAGGACCTGCCTGAGACCACCGTGGCGTGGGTAGACGGGCACAGATGTATTTTGATCAAAATATATTGGCTAAGAGTCTCAGATTTTATCATTAGAGTGAGGGCTTAGTCTATATATTATGTTTGCATCTATTGTTTTAGTGCATTATTTTCTGTGGTTTTATAAATGTAGCCATGCACATCCGCATATTTACTACCATATCATGCAGGATGTTTTGTATCTTTTTTCGGAGAAAGTGGCATACCTTCAATGGAGACAGACCCCATGACTGCTGTGGTGCCTGGGGAGGAGGCACTGAACTTTTTCTGTTCCCAATGTGAAAACATTTTCATGTAGCTGCCAGGGGGAGCCCAGTGCAAAGAGGTGATTACAGCTTCCACTGCAGACAATGGTAACTATAAATTCCTACGCACTGTGCTCCCACTAGTGGTAGCTGCAGCCAGCCAGCTTTGTAATATGTGAAGTGAAGCAGAGAATCTGTTAGTGTATTTACGCCAGCTGTCTGCTGTAAATACATTGAGAAATACAGTATCCTGGCTTTATGTTGCCTGGGAGTGACTGACTGGTAGAGATGTCCCGAACTATTCGCCGGCGAACATAGCTTGTTCGCGACCCTGTACCTCACAGTCAGTAGACACATTCCAGCCAATCAGCATACCCTGCCTCCCAGACCCTCCCACCTCCTATCAAAAAGCAAGGACGGCATCCATCTTAGATTCATTCTGAAGCTGCAGTGTTAGTAGTTGTGTAGTTCGTCAATTCTAGCAATACAACCATTAGGAACTCAGATCTAAGTTGTAATAAGAATGCGATTAATATAACCTGTATTAATCGCATTGCGAATTCCACTTAGTTCTGAGTTCCTAATGGTTGTATTGCTAGAATTGACGAATATAACGAATATAGCACTATATTCGCAATCTTCGTTATATTCTAGCAATACAACCATTAGGAACCCAGCTCTAAGTTAAATTCGCAATGCGATTAATGCAGTTTATATTAATCGCATTGCGAATTCAACTTAGATCTGAGTTCCTAATGGTTGTATTGCTAGAATTATATAACGAAGATTGAGAATATAGCACTATATTCTCAATCTTCGTTATATTCTAGCAATACAACCATTAGGAACCCAGCTCTAAGTTGAATTCGCAAATAAGATGTCCCGAACTATTCGCCGGAGAACAGTTCCCGGCGAACATAGCTTGTGCGCGTTAGCTGCGGCGGGCGAACATATGCGATGTTCGGTCCGCCCCCTATTCATCATCATTGAGTAAACTTTGACCCTGTACCTCACAGTCAGCAGACACATTCCAGCCAATCAGCAGCATACCCTCCCTCCCAGACCCTCCCATCTCCTGGACAGCATCCATTTTAGATTCATTCGGAAGCTGCAGTCATAGTGAGAGGAGGGACAGTGTGGCTGCTGCTGATTTAATAGGGAAATCGATAGCTAGGCTACTGTATTTAGTGTCCACTCCAGTCCTGAAAGACTCATCTGATCTCTGCTGTAAGGACAGCGTCCTGATAGCACCCCAAAAAAGCCCTTTTTATGGCTAGTACATCAGTCTGCTTTTTTTTTTTTCCTGTGTAATCTAGTTGCAGTTGCCTGCCGGCGTGTGTGTCAGGCTCACAGCGTATACTGTGCCCACTTGCCCAGTGCCACCACTCATATCTGGTGTCACAGTAGCTTGCATTTAAAAAAAACAAAAACTTTTTTTGACTGTAATATAATAGCAGTCAGTTACCTGCACGCGTGTGTGTTTCAGGCCCTTTAAGTGCACAGTGTCACAGTAGATTACATTTAAAAAAAACACAATAATTTTGACTGTAATATAATAGCAGTCAGTTGCCTGCACGCGTGTGTGTTTCAGGCCCTTCAAGTGCACAGTGTCACCAGTGCAACTCATATCTGGTGTCACAGTAGATTACATTTAAAAAAACAACAATTTTGACTGTAAAATAATAGTAGTCAGTTGCCTGCACGCGTGTGTGTTTCAGGTCCTGCAAGTGCACAGTGTCACCAGTGCAACTCATATCTGGTGTCACAGTAGATTACATTTAAAAAAACAACAACAATTTTGACTGTAATAGATTGAATAGCAGTTAGTTGTCTGCAAGCGTGTGTGTCAGGCCTACAGTGTCTACTCTGCCTTCTGTGCACAGTGACACTCATATCTGGTGTCACAGTAGCTTGCACGCATAGTACAACTAAACTAATCTAAAATAAATGACAGGCAGTGGCAGGCCACCCCTCAGGGGCCGTTGTAGTCGTGGTGCTGTGATTCCCAGTGTTCAGAGGCCACGTACCCTGAACTCGAAAAGTTCTGAGGACATAGTTGACTGGCTAACACAGGACACCCAATCTTCTACAGCTTCCACTCGGAACCTTGACGCACCATCCTCCTCCAGCTCAGCTTCGGGCACCTCTCAAGTTACCACTCGCCCGCCTGCCACCACCACCAACACTAGCACCACAGCTGCATCACTTGATCTGTCAGAAGATTTATTTACACAGCAGTTGGAAGAAATGATTGATGCGCAACCATTATTGCCAGAGGATGTAGATAACAGGGATATGTCTCAGTACGGCAGCATTACACACATGGACGTACGTTGTGATGATGATGATGTTGTACCCGCTGCTGCTTCCTTTGCTGAGGTGTCAGACACAAGTGAAGCGGTTGATGATGACGATGTGTCCGTGGATGTCACGTGGGTGCCTGCTCGAAGAGAAGAAGAACAGGGGGAAAGTTCAGATGGGGAGACGGAGAGGAGGAGGAGACGAGTTGGAAGCAGGGGGAGGTCGTCGCAAGGAGTTAGTGGCACAGTCAGACAGCATGTATCGGCACCCGGGGTCAGCCAGACAGCACGCCAATCAACGCATGCTGTTGCCACCACCAGAATGCCGTCATTGCAAAGCTCTGGAGTGTGGCATTTTTTTTGTGTGTCTGCCTCTGATAACAGCGATGCCATTTTCAACCTGTGCCAAAAGAATCTGAGTCGTGGGAAGTCCAACACCCACCTCGGTACAACTGCTTTGCGAAGGCACATGATCTCACATCACAAACGCCTATGGGATCAACACATGAGTACAAGCAGCACACAAATTCAAAGCCACCATCCTCCTCCTGGTCCAGCATCTTAAGCCACAATTAAGTGACCACCTCTATGAGCGTGTTGGCAATGGCAATGTTGGCACACCCCAGATGATAAGGTCGTTGCTTCATTGTGAACAGACCAAAAGCGATCGGCTGGATAATTTTGCATAGAAAAAACATTAATTTTCTATGTGATCATCTAAGGCAGGCATGCTCAACCTGCGACCCTCCAGCTGTTGTAAAACTACAACTCCCACAGTGCCTTGCTGTAGGCTAATTGCTGTAGGCTGTTTGGGCATGCTGGGAGTTGTAGTTTTGCAACAGCTGGAGGGCCGCAGGTTGAGCATGCCTGATCTAAGGTGATCATTAAAGCCTACTAGGCCAACAATGGGCCCACACTGCAGAATCATTGTTTTCTGGGTCACTTAACTGTCACTGAACTACCTCAGCATGACCATAGGCTTTTAAAAAACCCCATCGCCTGCAATCTCCCAAACGTGCGCACGAGCACAGTCATCATGAGTGTGTCAACTATTGACAACTCTTTGCGGTTTTCTAAAATCTATTCCATACACCAGCCCCTGATAGGGGACGTAACAGGGATTAAACTGATAGGAATAGTACTACTTAACACACCACTCGTATCTGGTGGCACAGTACATTACAAGGCGTACACACAGTGCCCCAAATTGGAAGTAAGAGGACCGACCAAGCATCTTTTTCCATCTCCCGGTTTCTAAAATCTATTCCATACACCGGCCCTTGATAGGGGACGTAACAGGGATTAAACTGATAGGAATAGTACTACTTAACACACCACTCATATCTGGTGGCACAGTACATTGCAAGGCGTACGTGCAGTGCCCCAAATTAGAAGTAGCAGGACCAACCAAGCGTGTTTTTCAATCTCACGGTTCCTAAAATCTATTCCATACACATCCCCTGATAGGGGACGTAACAGGGATTAAACTGATAGGAATAGTACTACTTAACATACCACTTATATTGGGATTGCACAGTACATTACACGGCGCACGCACAGTGCCCCAAATTGGAAGTAAGAGGACCGACCAAGCATCTTTTTCTATCTCCCGGTTCCTAAAATCTATTCCATACACTTCTTCTGATAGGGGACATAACAGGGATTAAACTGATAGGAATAGTACTGCTTAACATACCACTCATATTGGGATTGCACAGTACATTACACGGCGCACGCGCAGTAACCCAAATTGGAAGTAAGAGGACTGACCAAGCATCTTTTTCCATCTCCCGGTTCCTAAAATCCCCTGATAGGGGACGTAACAAGGAATAAACTGTTAAGAACAGATTTTTTTTTAATTTAAAAATAGCGCTATATTCTCAATCTTCGTTATATTCTAGCAATACAGCCATTAGGAACCCAGCTCTAAGTTGAATTCGCAATGCGATTAATGCAGGTTATATTAATTGCATTGTGAATTTAACTTACCACACTCTGCGTCAACTATGTAATTTTCCACGGGAGTTTTGTAATAGATCCCCCTCCGGCATGCCACAGTCCAGGTGTTAGTCCCCTTGAAACAACTTTTCCATCACTATTGTGGCCAGAAAGAGTCCTTGTGGGTTTTAAAATTCGCCTGTCTATTGAAGTCTATGGCGGTTCGCCCTGTTCGCGAACATTTGCATAATTTGCAAATTTTATGTTCACGACATCTCTACTGACTGGCAGGTTGGTGAAAAGGGGCCAATACTAAGTCTAGCAATTGGGCATTATAAGATCTGTGTACTCCCCTGGGTGGGAAGATTACTTTTATGAACATGCTTTTTTACTTTGACAATGAATGTTGGGACAAACCCTTTTAAGGATGAGTTCATGAAGAAGTTGATCATTGTAAATCTTGCCCACATGTTTGCATACTCAAGGAAAACCACAGAAACATAAGGAGGATATAGAACCTCCTAGCAGATGCCCTTAGTGCTGGAGTGAAGGACACAAGACAAACCACCCTTCTTCGCTCTATAAATTCACTCTGGTTACTTAGTGTATGGCAACAAGCGTTATATACAGTATGTGTGCATATGATTGCGGATCGGCAAACAGCTGTAGCTTCGGTTATAGAACAGATTACCGCAGTGCAAGTTATATGAAACCTCACAGCCTCTTTTCAAAGGCATTGAGGTATTTTATTGTTTAATCTGTTTTTAATTTTGACACATATCCGTTTCCCATTTGGCGTCCTCCTGAGTAAACCAGAACCATCTGACCATCTGTTGCCTCAAACACAGGGTGGTGTATGCAACATTTACAGGCTCATCTCCCGTACTTATAGTAGTGCTTCTGCTAATGGCCTTCATATTGTTATCATTACATCCAAGGAAAGAAGGGGGTCTAATTCAAACAATCAGTATGTCTACAGGGAGGCGCAGGTCTACGTACTACAATCCAAATATGAGTTTACTTTGGAGGGTTTAGAAAAATAACAAGTCTTTATTGGCTGTAAAACTGCAGGAAAACCCAGAAACTTTGAAGC
This sequence comes from Bufotes viridis, assembly GCA_033119425.1. Classification (NCBI taxonomy): domain Eukaryota; kingdom Metazoa; phylum Chordata; class Amphibia; order Anura; family Bufonidae; genus Bufotes; species Bufotes viridis. The sequence continues at coordinate 441,335,889 of CM065589.1, forward strand.
CATTAACAGGGGTTTTCCGGCCCTTTTATAGTGATGGCCTATCTTCAGGATAGTTCATCAATATTTGATCAGCAAGGGTCTGATACACCGCACTCCTGCCGATCAGCTGTTCCTGAGTAACTCTGGCGCCAGTAGTAGGTTCCAAAAATACACACCTTTGGCCATTGTGTAGAGGTTACTGCAGTACTGCTCCCACTGAAGTGAATTGGTGCTACATTGGTGTTGGATCCTATCTGCCCAGCTTTTGATGGCCTATAGGCCGTTAATATAAAGGGTCAAAAGTAATAAATATGGAAAGATGTAATTTTGTATTTTGTTTTTATCATAGTAAAAGTAAAACTAGGGCTACAGGGATAATACTGTGTGGTGGGGTAGGGTACTTATAAGGGAAACTTAAAGGCACCATAATGTGTGGGAAAGTTCATAGGAGGCATCATACTGTGTGGGAGGCACTTAAGAGGAGTGAGACGATCAGATATTGATGGCCTATCCAGCAAAAATACACCCCTACTTCCGTATCAAGGCAGAAATAGACAGATTTATCATTCAGACGTCGGGGACCACCATGCCTTCCAACTATCCCATATCCAGCGGGTCAGTCACAAAGTTCAGTTGATGTCCTGCTATCACTGGAAGGCTTCTGCTTTCATCCTAGTTTCAACTGACTTGTAGTGTCAAGACTGATGCCCCTTTGAGTTCAAACAGTCCATTTGCATAAGGCGTGTGGAAGGAGTAAAGTGGCTTTGCAACATTAGCCATTGGAAGAACTACCCAAACACATCAATGGGGACCTGATGACCAGAGCTGTGAGGTAGTCTCAGTGGTTGGGGGCCATTGTGGTGGAGACAGGTTCCCTTGAAAGAACACCACATGCATTAATCAATAGTTAGACAGAATTTTTGATGAGAAAGCAGGTGAAATGGTTTCCAGCTCTCTGTTGTCTAGGCTCGAAGCAAATTAGATAATAGAAACACCCATTATTAGCTCTGCATGATTATCAAACCAATCTAAAGAAAAATTGCAGAGAACAAACTGGAGTACTGTAGAGACCATCACCAGGGACCAAGAGGCTGGACACTTCACTGTGTGAATTCTAAATCAGTCTTAGCCATTGCTAGGAAGGAATAAGACAAGGACAAAACAGGTAGTCTTGCTGCATCAATCACGGGAAGTGTCTGTTTACCGACTACAAAACTTCTAAGGGCAGGTAACCACCAGAAAGAACTATGTTATCTCCACAAACAAGAAGCGGACTTCAGACAGTAGAAGCAGCTACATGTGGAGTTTCCTTCCTTGCACCGTTTCCTAGAAGCAGCAGGTAAAGCATGTGCCGTTGACGCCTTACATGCATTTGTCACTCTGGTTCCTGCTCTCAAGCTTAAAGGAGTTTTCCATGGACTGCGTTTGGTATTGCAACTCATCCCCATTTAAGTGAATAGAGCTGAACTCCAATACCAAACACAGAGCACATGGCTATCATGGCTCTGTTTCAGCAGACCATTTATCTAGTACAGGACAACCTCTTTCATTTAGCCATTTATGTACAAGTATAGTAGTGGGCTCTGGGCAGGCTGGCTCACAGGTAAATGGTGAAATGATGTACTAAGTAAGTAGGTTAGGACCATCAAAAATGGTGTAACTGCAAGCAAGAACTGGTAGTTTAGCTTTTTCACATACTGTAATTATAGTACTTCAAACGTTTGACTTAGGCTACATGCACACGACAGTTGTTTTTTGCTGTCCGCAAATCACAGATCCGTCTTCCTTTTTTTTTCACATCCACATCCTTTCCATGTGTCCGCAAATTTTGAAGGTTGTGTTTCCGTGTGTCTTCCGTTTTTTTTTGCGGATCCGCAAAAAAAACGGAAGGCTTGAACCAGTTTCTTAAAGTACCTGTACAAGTGCCCTGGTTTCCAAGCAACCATCCGCAAAAAAAAAACGGATGTGGAGGACAAACGGATGGCTTCCGTTGGTCATCCGCATTTTTTGCGGACCCATTGACTTCTATGGGTCTGCAAACCGTTTTTTGCGGACAAGAATAGGACATGCCATATTTTTTTTGCGGACATGAAATGCGGACAGCGGACACGCAATGGAAGAGGCATCCGCATTTTTAACGGATCCATAGAAATTAATGGGAAACCATTAGATCCGCAAAAAAAAAACGGAACGGAGGCCGTAAAAAACCACTGCCGTGTGCATGTAGGCTTACCTTAGTGCTGTCTGTCTGGAAATCAACCCCTGAGGCAGCAGAAATCACCACTGCAGCCAGTGATTGGCTGAGTTGGCATTTCTAGTGCATCAAACCAGGACCAGGAAGTGAAAAGCAGCAGGGACCGGGCCATTCCTGGAACGGCAGCGCATCAATGAGGATGAGTAATGCTTCTTTTATATTTTTAATCCATTGTGGCCCTTTTTGAAATGAATGGGTATACACCCTTACCGGCTCAGTTGATGTAAGACCTCACAGGTGCTTGATTCGTCAGCGGGTCACAGAGGATAGGCGCTTCCACTTAAAAATAAAGAAATTTATCCAGCACTGGCTGACATAAAAACCGGATCTCTTTATTGAAGTGTGCAAAAATACATACAGATTAAAGTTGACGCGTTTTGGGTAAGGCTTGCCCTTTGTCAAAGCTTACAAATACACAATGGACATTGCGATTAAAATACATAATGTAATGAGCCAATCAATATTAAGAACAGGATACGTCACTGTATCTCTGTATGAAAAAAAAGCATAATACTGTCATGTCATATGAATACATGTATTGAAACCTTCAATAGCATTGCCCAAAATGCGTCAACTTTTATCTGTGTGTATTTACACACTTCAATAAAGAGATCCGTTTTTTTTTATCTCAGTCAGTGCTGGATACATTGCTTTGAAATGTATGAATGAATGTTCTCCCCCAGAAAATTGTCTGAGCTACAGATATTGATGAGATATCCTCAGGATAAGTCGATATCAGATTGGCAGGGGGTCCGACTCCAGGCGTCCCTATCATGCAGCTGTCTGAAGGGGCCATCGTGCTAGTGTTATCATGGCAAGCTCTTCAATGTTTACCTACTTGCAGTCAACTAGGGTTAGGGTATGCAGGTAGTAACTGAAGAGGACCCATCTCTCTCTAAAGTGCCATGGTCCCTTCAAATAGCTAATCAGTGGGGGTGACAGGAGTCGGACGATAATGATGATGTATCCCAAGGAAAGGTCATCAATATCTGTAGCCCAAACAAGCCCGTTAATTTTGCACTGGGCCATAGTCTTCATAGAAAATGGTCTCTTGGTTCATCAGTCAATCCAAGGATCATTTCTTATGGGGCCTATGCTGACAGTGCAGCTTTTTCCCCAGACTGTTATCGATTCCCCCAAGCTAATATAAATTGCTGCCAGCAAACAATAAATCTGTATGGGTGCAAGCGACTGCAGTGGCGATTGCTCATTCCTGCAGGGGAATGATTGCTGCATATTACTCTCTCCCCTCTGATTACAGATGGCCAATTATCGTGGACAAACGTTATGTTCCCGAGAATTGCCTTGTCAGTAGGCCAAGAAGTTGTCCCATTAAAAGAACTTATCTCCTGTCCACAGGACAGGGAATAAATGCCTGATTGCCGGGGGCCCAACCGCTGGAGCACCTGCTGAATATGAGAATGGGGCCAATAGAGGTGGACATGCATGTGTGCTGCTGCTCCATTCAACTCTATGGAACTGTTGGAGATAGCAGAGCACTTGTACTATCTCAGTAGTCCCTTAGAGCTGAATGGGGTGACAAACACTCATGCATGTCTGCCGCTCCATTTAAACTGAAGAACATGGTCCCTATTCACTTCAATGGCAGGGGCCCCAGTGGAGCTTATTTCTTGGATAAGAGAGTGTCACATTTGACACATAAGCCTTGTATGATGGGCAGATGGACACCTTTTCATTCAAACTGAACATCTCTTATAGTGGGGAGAATTACAGAGCCATGAAGGATTTAATACTCAGGGTACTTGCCCCCCTATTAAATCCAACTGTGTAATCATCGACCCGACATTTCACTAATGAAATAACCAGAACCTGAAGATAAAAAATAAGCGTTCTTTCTTACTCTCAAGGAGCAAAATAAGCTTGTGTGTTAGGTCTTCTGTCATTTTCTCCCTTTCATAACTGTTTTGTAAGTAATTTTATTAGTTTTTTTTTTGTTTGTTTTTTTACATTTGTAAACAAAGCTTAAAACTTTAATACATTTGGTCCTTGTATGCCCTAAAAGAATCCATAGCCTTTCCTACAGCAATTAAACTTTTGACTGCTGGGGCGTGGCCTGGCTATGGAGGAGTGAAGACGTGCTTCACATCAGCTCCTACCTCGGGCCTCCTGTGAGACCTCATACACTGCGGTAAAACAACGGTACCGATCAGCTATGGGACCCAAAAAGAAGAGGAACCCTTCTGTATCCCTCAGTCAGTCGGAGGTGAACTCCGGACAAAGTATTGAGCGCTTCCTGGCTCCCGGCCTACCTCGCGCCGCTCAGGCGCCATCACCCTGCACGTCCATGACTGCAGAGCCAGAAGACCAGCGCAGCACGTCGCCGACAGCCTCTGAATCGGAGATGGATCCGGTGGCCTCTGAAAGCACCTTAGTGGTGCGGACGCGCCGCACATTGATCATGGAGGTAACGGGAGGGCCTGTTTTGAGACACCCGCCACCGCCAATGGCTACACTCGGCTGTATGGAGCGGCGGGAAACCACCATTTTACCCGCCAGCACGCACATGGGAGAAGAAGGGGACTGGGAACTCCCTCCTATTTATAACCAGGCTTCGCCTGTGCCCTCTCCGCCGCTTACACAGTTCTCCCCGGGCTCCCCAGCTCCTCTCACACAAGGAGATAGGGAATGCAGTATTTTGGCCGAGTACAGTAGAATGCAGGAACTGCTGGCTAAGATGGCGGCCATCCCCACCAGAGATGATATGGAGGCTTATGTCTCCAGGCTGGAGATAGGATATAAAACTGAACTTCAAAACATCAGAAATGACATGCACTCACTGGGAGAGAAAATATCTGAAATAGATCACTCAGTATCTACTATATCTCATATTCAAGAACAGCAGAGTGCCTCTCTTGATACTCATACTTTTCAATTACATTACTTGGCGGATATGTTAGATGATGCCGAAAACAGGGGTCGGCGAAACAACATCCGTGTGAGAGGTCTGCCTGAGTCTATTCCACCTGGGGAACTTAACATTACTCTTCAACATATATTCAATGACTTACTGCAATTACCTCCAGATAGCCCTCTAGAGCTAGATAGGGCACACAGAGCTCTGGGACCCAAACCAGATGACCCAAATCGGGTCAGAGATGTCATTTGCCGTGTACACCGGTATCAAATTAAAGAGGCCATTATGAGAAAGGCCAGAGAAGCTGGCCAGGTGCTGTACAATGGAACTCAACTCCACATACTGGCTGATCTATCCCGGCTCACTTTGCTTAAGAGGAAGGCTTTGAAGCCATTGTTAGAAATTTTACAACAACGGAATATCGCTTATACATGGGGCTTCCCCTTCCGCCTTCAGGTTCGAGCAAAAGGCAGAGTCATGATCCTCCGCCATCCCAGAGACATACCATCCTTTACTGCAGCTCTGGACATCCCCGCAGCAGACATTAAAGATTGGCCGTCTCTACCAACTGGTCCAGCTATGGACGCCAACCCTTTACCTCAAAGAGCCGCGCGGCCTACTAAGCGCAGACACCGGCCACCAGCGGACGACTCAGTGCATTCTTCGGACTCATCTAAGGGCTGACGTCGTAACGCCCTGCCACTTTGCTCATTTCTATCTTTAGGCCTTTTTGACAGGCCTACCTCTGTTTATGTTCCACTGTACTGAATTTCTGGATCCGATCCGGAACCCAGTTTGATATATGTTTCTCTGACTCGCTTGGGGGTGATGGCTCGTGCAGCGCTCGGATACTCTTGGACATTAGTTTCGTAGGGTGCCCGACCGCTGCGTGAGACATGTCCTCATTTTCTTTTATGCTATATGTAATGCTCTAATCTGATAATGTCTCTATCAAGCGGAGTGGGAATGTGGGACTTATCAGCGGATGACGGTCTCCAGACCAATTAGCATCCCCTAGTCATTGTATACATATTTTTCTTATAGAGCTGTAGGTGCCTTATAGTTGGCCCCCTGGCCCAGTGTTTCCCCTTTTAGTGAACCAAATTACTTCCACCTTAGGTTCTCCGTATTTTTCTGTCCTGACAATGTCTATACCAAACAGTAGGGGCCCAGGGAGTTAATTGATTAACTAATAGCCCATAGCCCTGCGATATCCTTACATTCCCTAGTCGTTGGATGTTATTTCCCTGACACAGTTGTTAATGCCTTATATTAAGTTCTTTGGCCCAGTGGCCCTCTTTAACGGTTACTTGATGGTCCTTACCCATTGTTGTTATGATATGGTACTGTACTTATCTTGCTTCATAATTGTTACCGCTACTCACTATCTTGGTTCTTGTAACTACTAAGGTCTCTATTGGAGGCTCGGGGGGAGTATTCCCTCTGTAGAAAGTCCGCTTCCATAACGGGTACACGTCATCGACAGTGTGCAGCCCTCTCACTAACCGTGTGCACACTTGACGTGTTTCGCAACCCATTGTGCTGTATACTTACCTATACGAAGCACTTTATTTCTTACTTACTCTATACTCTAACCCTCTTACTCTTTAATTCTCCTACTTAGACCCCTTATAGGGACTTCTCTTTCCTCTCTTTGATCCTTTACTTCCTCTTAACCCATCTCCTATCCTTTTGCCTCCTTCCCTCCCATTCCTTCAACCCCTTCCCCACCTTCCTACCCTCATGGCGAAAACCATCACCAAGCTTGGGTCCTTGAACGTCCGGGGTTTTGTCACCCCTCAAAAGCGTTCACAGATCCTATATCATATGCATAAACAACGAGTGACGATACTATTATTACAAGAAACGCATTTCAAAAAAACCACCTGCCCGCACTTAGGGACAGATATTACCCCCAGTGGTATCATAGCCCGAGTCCTGATTCCAGGTCCAGAGGTGTGTCGATAGCATTTCACAAATCCTTTCAAGGGGACATCCTAGACGTCCGGGCGGATGGAGAGGGGCGCTACATTTTCATTAAATTGAAAATGAAGGGAACTGTGTTCACTGTGGTCAACTGGTACTTGCCTAATCATAAGCAGATTTCTTTTTGCAGAAACTACTTAGATCAACTAACCGACTTTGCAGAGGGTAGGATGTTGGTCGGAGGGGACTTCAACTTCACCATGGACCCTACGGTAGATTCTACCGCCCTCCCTGCCTATACGTCGAGCAGACAGCTGAGATCCCTTCGTTCTCATCTTCACGCTCTTCAACTTGTCGATGTCTGGAGGATACTGCAGCCCCAAGGTAGAGACTACACATTCTATTCTACACCACATAAATCCTATAGTCGCATTGATCTATTCCTTACTAGCCACCACATTTTAGCCTGGAGTCCGGAAGCCACTATTGGGGATATCCTATTCTCAGATCATGCCCCTGTATATTTGTCTTTTGTGATGCCGGACACGGCCTTTAAACCCTGGAATTGGAGACTGAATGATAACCTTCTAAAAGATGCCCTTTGCTCAACTGATATACACCAAACTATTAAGAACTTCCTATCCGACCACTCCTCGGATACTACTCCCATCCCAACACAATGGGAGGCATTAAAATGCGTCCTCAGAGGTGTATTTATCAAACATGGAACTAGGCTTAAGAAAGAACGGGCATATAAACTGTCTTCCCTACTTACTCAAGCCCACACCCTCGAATTACGTCATAAACAAACCTTAGCCCCAGAAGTTTATGTTGAATTATTGAAGATTAGGGACACTATTAAGTCATTAATAGACCAAAAATACAAAAGATTTCTTGACAGGGGAAGAGATTCTTTTATGAATATTCAAACAAATGTGGGAGGCCCCTCGCCCGGGCGATTCACCCTAGAACCACCCAGACCTTTATTCCCCACATCCGAATTCAGGTGGCCGTCTGACACACAATCCGGTGGAAATATTGGAAGAGTTCCGCTCGTATTATTCCAGTCTTTATAATATTAAAGGCCAATACTCTGACCTTTCCCCGGCGGCACTACGAGACCGTATCGACAAATACGTGGCTGATACAGCTTTGCCCACTATAAATGATACTGATAGGGAGGCGTTAGAAACTGATTTTACCGACTCAGAGATATTCCGCACAATTCAAGACTCTCCTTCAGGGAAATGTCCAGGGCCTGATGGCTTCACACCGGCCTTTTTAAACATTTTAAAGATGTCCTATCCCCAGTCATGACGAAAGTATTTAATAGTATAACTGCGGACTCCGGTTTTGTATCCCAATCTTTAGAAGCTAACATATGTGTGCTCCCTAAACCAGGGAAGGACCACTCCCTCACCTCGAACTATAGGCCTATCTCCTTATTAAATATAGATATTAAGATATACGCTAAATTGCTTGCTGAACGACTGTCCCCATTACTCCCTGGGATTATCAATTCGGATCAGGTCGGATTTGTCAGGGGTAGGGAAGCACGGGATAATACTCTGAAGACCCTACTGCTAACCGGTTCGGCGACGCGCACCAATTCCCCACTCTGCTTACTATCCATCGACGCCGAAAAGGCCTTTGATAGAGTGCAATGGCAATTCCTGGACTCCTCCCTGTTACAAATTGGACTGGGCTCAAAATTTCTCAATAGAATTAAAGCGTTATATTCTACCCCTACGGCCAAGGTTCGAGCTAACGGTCTATTGTCTCGTTCGTTCCCTATCCTTAACGGCACGAGACAAGGATGTCCCCTGTCCCCCTGTTATATGTCATAACTATGGAACATCTAGCAGTAGCAATAAGACAGAACCCTTCCATACAGGGCATCACTATCGATGATTCCCAATATAAAACTGCGTTATACGCCGACGACCTTTGCTTTATATCTCTCAACCACGTATCTCTATTCCTTCTATCTTGAAGGAGTTTGACCGTTTCGGCCACCTCAGCAACTTTAAAGTAAATTACTCTAAATCAGAAATTCTTAACGTATCTGTCCCTCAGACCGAATTTTCAGATATACTCACTTCCTTCCCGTTTCGGCATCAACCTTCCTCCTTGAAATACCTAGGTGTCCAGATCCCGACAGATGTTAAACTCCTTTACTCACTGAACTACTTACCCCTATTGGACCGCACTATAAGAGACCTGAACAATTACAATACAAAGGGGTTGTCATGGTTCGGTAGGATGAATGTCCTAAAAATGGACATTCTACCTAAATTCTTATATCTGTTCCAGACGGTTCCATTGAACCCACCTTCCACCTTTTTCCGCACATTAAATTCCAAACTTCTCAAATTTATTTGGGGCTCTCTACACCCTAGAATAGGTCTCTCCACCTTGCATAGAAACAAATCCGATGGCGGGGCTGGTCTTCCGGACTTCAGGCTATATCACTCAGCGGCCATGCTGACCAGAATTGTGGATTGGCACTTTTATTGCAACACTAAACAATGGAGTACGGCTGGAACAGTACATGTACCCTTCTTCACTTAAACATGCCCCGTGGATTGACCCCGGAGGACGTCCACGACTACACACACTTAATATACTGACCAGTCAAACCTTACACATGTGGGATTCTCTTACTAAAGAGGTATTGGCTCCAGGAGACATAGTCCCCTCACGCCAATTTTTCACAATCCCCTATTCGTAGCTAGCAATAACAAGATGTCTTTCCTGGGGTTGCAAGCTTCCACAGACCCTCGATTTTATCATATACTAGCGAATGCCCCACTAGCTTCATTTTCAGACCTTAAGGCAAGGAATCCCAACATCAGCCTATCTTGGCTCGAATATCAACAGTTAAAATCCTACATAAATGCCAGAGGGGAACAGGGCTTTTTAGCTCTGCTCCGTCTGAATTGGAAAAACTATTCTTGCTGACGTCCCCTCCGACCCACCTGATTTCTGCATTATATCGTTGTTTACTAGAAGATTCCTACAAGGGTTCCCCTGGGTTTTTAAATGGGTGGGAACAGGAATTAGGGGTTCATTTCACGCAGATGGAAGTGCAAAAGGCTTTTATCTTTACCCATAAGCTGTCAATGGCATGTTCTGCTCAGGAAAAAAATTATAAAATTCTGACCCGCTGGTATCGTTACCCAACCCGGTTGCATAGGATTTTCCCCACAGTACCCGACACGTGTTGGCGTTGTGGCCAAGAGAAAGGCACGATGCTACACATTTGGTGGGAGTGTTGTAAAGTTAAACCATTCTGGGATAAGATCTTTACGATTTTCAGACATATTACAAAGAAAACGGTTCCCCAAACCCCACAGGTCGCGCTCCTCTCCATCTTGCCGGGCACTATCGCCCTTCAGAAGAAGAGTATATTGCGATTTTGTATTACAGCAGCTCGTTCAGTGATTCCCCGACATTGGAGAACTACTCATGAGCCTACCATTGGAGAATGGTACCAAGAAATGTTACACATCGCCAGAATGGAGGAAATTTCAGCAGAAAATGCTGGTTTATCGTTTAAATTCCATCACATCTGGTCTGACTGGTTGGACTTTCAACAGTCGCCGGATCTGACCTCTGTGCTATCTACTTGACTGATGGTCTTCGCAAAGACACTGTGATAACCTTACCCCCTGACTTTCCCGTACCCGCCCTCTCTCCCCCTTCATCTTTATATCTACTCGCTCTTTTACTTCTTTTCTTTTAATCTCTACATTACTTTTATCTACTGCGATGTTGTTTGAGCTATACATTCTTGTACAAATGACCCATTGGGGGTTTTGCCCAAACGGAGACGCTCCCTTTTTTTTTTTTTTTATATCAGAATTGCTACATTAGCCGTGTACTTGTACATTGCATGCATGTCTTCTCCTTGGATTGCTTGATCCTCAACTGCTAAATGGACTTATATTTCCACATATGTTTACATGTACCAAATGTAAGCTCACGTTTCTTTGCTATACCTTGCTTATATAAAAATTTCAATAAAACAGTTTAAACATAAACTTTTGACTGCTGGAGTGCAGAGTGTTTGTCAGTTTACCCAGCAGATCACGGAATTTGGTAAGTGGTGGCAGCAAGTATCTGGGGTGCAGCCCAAGTGGAAGATAGAGTAAGCAGGAGGTGGATTAACCCTTTTGCCATCACATCCACATCACTTGCTGGGACAGTGCACACGTGATAAGATATGATGTAAAACTATGAAGTCCCTTGTGCAGCTGTTAAGGTACCATTTATGTCATTCCATCATGCTACATCATTGCATTACTTAGCCGCTCCTGTTGTCATCACTGCACCAAGGACTACATGTTCTAGGAAGGGACAATAGGTGCTTGGTGGGTGCCATTCTGGAGAAGCATATGATGTAGTATGAACATGGCCAAATTTTCTTTTCCTCTAGTTTTCAAGCATATGTAATAAATTCAGGAAAAATCTATAAGAAACTGAAATCATCTTACAATTCATTGAAAGTCTTATATAAGATGATATAAACCACATTTGATATTATTTTCATTCTACTTAGTATTTTACTTGAAAATGGTGCCTGATTCTCAACAATGGATTGAACCCAAATGCAAAAAATAATACTTCTATCAACAAAAAAAAAAATGCAGAATTTGCAAAAAAATTATGCATTAATGCAGAAATTGCAAAAAAAAGTAGCATTTCCCCGATTCGACCAGTAATTAAATATTTGTAATTTAACTTTGCAAATATTTATGTGCATACAATGAAACACTAATAACATAAGAGGGGAACTTATCACTCCCCTTACGCCAATCTTGTGGCTTTAAGAAGTTACAATCTCTGTGTTTATGACATGATCGCATCTATCTAGACGCAAATGGCATTTCTACGCCGCCTTTGCCACTTTCCAATAAGGGGGAGTAGCAAGGGCAGGGAAGTGTGGTCAGAATATTTATCTTCTTTTACACCGATTTTCGGGCTGCCTTTAGTTTCAGTGTAAATGCACAGACTGGCAGAGGATGATGTGCCTAATTTATAACGAGGTGTGCATCTAATTATAAATTAAGTAAATCCTCCAGCAGCGCAAACAGCCGTCTATGATAAATTTTCCCTGTAGTGTTTAGTCATGAATAATGAAGCAAATCCTTAATCTGTTAAGATCAATCGATTAAATTGATTGGAACCGATCCCTTAAAAAAAACTTCTGATAGCAATATATGACCAAGAGCAGTGCATACATACCTAGACTGATGGTCATGCAAGTTTCTTGACCAACAAAATGAAGGTTTCATCCCCTCCCCTCCAGGAGGTGGTTCTCCCATATTCAGCGTCCTTTGGCCTCTCCACTGACCGATTTCCTGACCCTAGAGGTGTCCTGAGTCAATGATCATAGACCCTACAGGGAAATTTCTCTGTGGGTCGATACCCAGGAGGACTCCCGAGCCCCCTCGTAGACACAGGCTGGGTAAACAATGATTTGATGCTCTAAGCATTAGTTAATGCTAGGAGCATCAGGTGCCTTCCTAAATTCAACTGTATCACCATCCTCAGGACAGTTTTTAACCCTTTAAAAGGGGTCTTCCAGTTTTCAGCAACATTCTTTTAAAATAATCATTTATGAAGGTAACTGTAATTTTGTCATGCATCTACATGCATGTCTCCTATTACCTGTATTGCTGCCATCTTACATCCTTGGCTAAATATGGCTCATCTGAAATGGGGAATCCTACAGTAATGTGAAATATCGCCTGCAGTTCTTCGGCATGTTCACAAAGACTGGATTAAACGTTAAACTATGTGCCTCCGGCAGTTGGTTTACGAGATTTTGACCTCACTTAACTCTTAAACAGGTAAAGAGAGGTCAAAACTGACGCTTCCAGTGTCTGAGTAACTTCTAGACAAGACTGATGTATCACATGACCCCCTGAGCCGAATTCAATATGGCAAATTTAAAAATGGCGACTGAAAACTTTCCCCCCAGCAAATAATGCAGCCTCCCCCTTAATTAATACTTTCACACATTGGAAGTTAATTTTTTTTACAAATTACACCAGTTAAAACGATCTTTACAGACTTTTGTCTATCTAATCTATAAAATGGATGGAAAAAGGTGCTTCTACTTAAATTTTTTTTTTTAAATAAACTTTTATTCAACGTAAATCTGCGATCGTATGATTGCTTGTACTACACAAATATGTTCTATAGTCAGAGTGTAATAGAGGCCGGAACATGGCAGGCATAGCGGCCTTTAGAAAGCCCCAGCAATCGGAGGACATAGGGAGCTATTCACTGTGGCATCCCGACCACCCAATGTAAATTTATGTTGGCGGCAGGGCATTTAAAAATGGCATCTGCTCGCGATCGGGTGCCGTGGCCACCAGGTGCCTGCTGTTTCAAACCAGCTGTAATTCATAGGAACATAGTGAACCATTTATGAACGATTTATTAAGACCGGCATTTTAGATGGCGGTCTTAATAACCCCTATACCTGCCGCTGGATCCGCCAAGTTATGAAGAGGCACAGGCCTCTGGATAACTTCGGCGAATCATCTGCCACTTCTAAATGTAAAAAAAAAAGCTTCTTTGCTGTCCTAGACCATTTTGAACGCCTAAAACAGCCCGTCTTTTTTTCCCGCTCCCGCCAGGTCTAAAAAAGGGGGAGTGGCAAGATAGACGGAGATTGCAGCGCAAAGTTCAGAATTTTCTATATTTCTGCATTAATTTGACCTAAAACTACATCAGATTTTCATATAAAGTCCTAAAGGTAGATAAATAAATGACCAAGTCATGTGATATTAGATCGTTTTCCTCAATAAATAAATGACAGTCTAATATTTGTGACTCCTTGGTTATTTTTATCTACTTTTACGACTTGTGTGAAAATCTAATGTAGATTTAGGTCAAATTTAGGCAGAGATATAGAAGTCTGAAGGCTTTACAAACTTTCAAGCACCCCTTTATTTCTCCTATGTACTTTAAAGAGCCAAAACTTTTTTACCCATCTGTCGATGTGGCTGCATGACATATTAGAGACATTTTTTTTTTTTTCTAAAACCATTTTGGGGTACATTTACCTATTTAAATCAGAGAAATGACAAAAATGCAATTTTGCTGCAGTATTTTTTGGGTATATTGTTAACTGTGTTACCTTTATTACACAGGTCATTTTTTTTTTAAACAATTTAGCTATTTTTTAACGATTTTATTTTTGAAAACTATTTTTTGAATAATACATTTTATTATTTTTATTTTTTTTGTCCCATTAGGGGACTTAACAATCTGATTGCTTCCATAATGCTTTTGCATAATCTGTATATGCATATAGCCATGATAACCATAGGCATCCCACAATCTTATCACACGGCCCTGATGCGAGTGACAGAACGTGGCTCCTAGATCTGACCTTGGGTCCTAGTAGAAGTTCCCCTTTGATATGTAGGTGACAGGAAAAGGGAATTAAACGTAAATGTGCAAACAGAGGCATCATCCACATGCAAGTCAGCTGCATGAAGACAGGTAGCAGGACAAGCAAAAACTGATCGAGTCAGGTAAACGGCAGCAGAGTCACATTACTGATTTTTATTGACTCCAGCTTGGTTATGACATATCAACGTTGTAAGCTGCTGTACAAACAGATTTTGATCATAAAGAGATAACCCTTGCTGTAAGGCACTAGAGTATGGACGTATGAAGTAATACGAAAAATGGTCATAGCAATCATATAGCAAGCAAGAGAGACTGTAAAAAATACAGGTTCACAGCGCAGCAAAGGAATCTATCTGTACTTATAAAAGCCTTCTCCAGTCTTCTTTCCCAGTTTCTTCTCCGCAACTAGTTTATTCAGCAACTCACTGGGAGCAAAAAGGGGGTTTTCAGGCTCCATCTGGTGCCAACCTGGGGGAAAAGGCAGCGTTAGCAGAATTCAAGATAATACAAATAGGTAGAAATTGCTTTAACCCTTTCAGGGCCAAGTCAATTTTGGCAACGGCATTTAGGCTCTTTATCTCCCCGCCTTGTAAGGCCAATTTTATTATTTTGTGGGATGTGCTCATTTTTATAGGACAGCTAGGTGTAATGCGGAATAAAACACAATTCTACCATGGTTTCTTGAGTTTGCTTTTTATAGCCCAAAAAATAGCAAAAAATGACATTATAAACATATTCTGCGGGTCAATATGATTATGGTGACACTTTTTGATAATTTATTATTCCATTTTTGGGGGGCGGTGATCGAAAAACAGCGTTCACTGTGCGAGATAAATTAGACGTGGAAATACCATTTACCATATTGTTCGCCCTATACGACGCACCGGCCCATAAGACGCACCTAGGTTTTTGAGGAGGGAAATGAGGAAAAAAATAGTTTTGAACTAATGGTGGCCTGTGGATGGCACTATTATAGAGGATCTGTAGATGGCACTGTTATGGGGGGGGGGGGGATCTGTGGATGGCACTGTTATGGAGAGGATCTGTGGATGGCGTTGTTATGGGGGGGAGCTGTGGATGGCATTGTTGGGGGGGGGGATCTGTGGATAGCACTGTTATGGGGGAGATCTGTGGATAGCACTGTTATGGGGGGGATCTGTGGATGGCACTGTTATGTGGGGGATCTGTGGATGGCACTGTTATGGGAGGGGGGAAGCTGTGGATGGCACTGTTATGGGAGGGGGGGGGGAAGCTGTGGATGACACTGTTATGGGAGGGGGAAGCTGTGGATGGCACTGTTATGGGGTGGGGGATCTGTGGATGACACTGTTATGGGGTTGGGGATTTGTGGATGACACTGCTATATATTGTGTCATCCACAAATCCCCACCCCATAATAGTGCCATCCACAGATTCCCTATAGAGGGGCCCCGCCGCTCGCTATCTACAATACTATAGCCTACAAGTGTGAATAACTTAAACTAAACTTGGCTCCCCCATTTAGTAACACTGCTTACTAACCAGCTCCTGTAGCGGCAGGCCAGGCGGGCGGCAGCGTAACTCCCTGACATCACGTGCCTGCGCCTCCCTCCTATACACTTAAATAGAAACGAGCTGTCCTATAGAAGTTAAGGGGCAGCTTCTTGTACTTACACCTGCGCACCGCTGCGATGACGACGGCGAGCAGTTAAGCAGTTAAACAATGAAGGGAAGGCTGCCATGAAAATCCCCTATCACTTCAGATAAGGGCACCCGAGCATGTGTGTCCGTGCTGTGGACCGCAAATAGCGGTCTGCACTGCAAAGAGATAGGATGTTATTTTTTTTTGTGATGCGGAGTCACAGAAAAATCCCACAGAAGTGCTTCGTAGTGCTTCCGATCTGTGCCTCCACTCCGTATCTTGAGGATTGTGGACCCATTCAAGTCAAGGCCGAGCTGCAACTACGCCATGTGACCGATGTACGTTGATTTCACATGTCCTAGGAAGAGGCCGCGGCGCTGTCAGACCTCTGCCGATCTGATATTGATGACCTATCCTAAAGACAGGTTAACATTCATATATTTCCCGATAACTGCTTTATAGGTCCATGCCATACCAAAGTCATGGTATGGGCCATCGGGGGCTGTATTACAGGGGTATTTTTCATAGAAGACTTGCTCCTATGGAAGAAATTATCTGTAAGAAAGTACCATATAGCAGGATACAGACCTGTCATATGACGCATGAAGTCTTCAGAGAGCATGAGTGCTCTAGGCTATCATGTACGGGAGTGCCTAAAGACGACATCAGCTTCCTGCATCATTGCAGAAAGCAGCAGCACCTATGCATACACTCCTTCTGTCACAGAAGAACTGCTGCATGACATCTGAGAGGTATTAAAAGGGTTGTCCAGGACTAGCAAAATGTGTCTTCTGTTTATCCAGAAACAGCGCCACATATGGGCTGAGTCTGGTACTGCAGCTATTACTCATTTACATGAAATGAGCAGATGGGGCGCTGTTTCTGCAAAGAAAAACAGCAGATCCTTTTGCTATTCCTACTAAATTCCCTTTACTTTAGCAGGTACATACAATGACATACTATGTTTTGCTAATTCAAGTAAATTACTGAGCCTACCATCAATGATGTATTTGCTAGTGTCAAGACCAACATAATCCAGGAGTTCAAAGGGACCCATTGGGTAACCGGCTCCCAATTTCATTGCCACATCAATGTCTTCCTTGGATGCGTGACCTAAAGAAATGATTATACATTCCAATAATTTAACACGTAATAAATATAAAGGCAGGTAGGTCACTGTTCACATTCCAGCTTCTAACTTCTGGAAGGGACGGTTGTTGCCATAGAAGGAGGTATGTAGATTTAATGAAGACAATATTTCATTAAAGGAGTCGTCCCACCATAACAACTCATTACCTGTTCATGGGACTGGATCATGGTGACTAGAAGGAGCATTTTCTCTCTGCAATCAGTATTACCGATGCTGAGAAATTCTTATCTTTCGCTATATGCAAATGAGGTGCTCAAAGCACCAAGGGGCTGGCCTTCACCTGCCAATCCCCTCAGCAGTGAAATAGACAAGGCCAGACACCCTCACTGCTTCGATGCAAGGCCCTGTCAATCTGGGAGGCAGATGGTAATGGGGCAGGGGTGGACTAGCCCTAAACCTTACAGGGAAATAGGACCACCCTGTACCTTTCCTCTGACCGGGTATAGAATAAGCTCTCAGCAGTAATTAACTCTGTGAGAATCAGTCACCCATGTACCCAACCAGTGACTGCACATGCCCTCCCAAATTCAACTGCTGTAGCTGCAGCTCACCTCCTTAACACGCTACTCCATATCTTACAGGAGTTGTCTCACCTCAGTAAGTGCCATTTATCATGTAGAGAAAGGTAATACAGGGCACTTATTAATGTACAGTTATTATCCATATTGCTTCCATCACATTATACACTGCTCGTTTCCATGGTTACGACCACCCTGCAATCCATTAGTGGTGGTCGTGCTTGTACACTATAGGAAAAAGCCTCTCTAGTGGCTGGGACAGTGGGAGCCCACATAGGCTGGTGCTTTTTCCTATAATGTGAAAGCACGGCCACTGTATAATGTGTCGAGAAAAATGAATCATTCCAGCAAAGGAAGCAATATGGACAATCACAATACATTAGTAGGTGGCTTGTATTAACTTCCTGTACATGATAAAAATGATTTGCTGACGTGAAATAACACCTTTAAGGGCTCATGCACACGACTGTATGTATTTTGCGGTCCGCAAAAAAACGGATCGGCAAAAAATACGGATCAAATCTGTGTGCATTCCGTATTTTGCGGAACAGAACAGCTTGCCCCTGATAGAACAGTACTGCGGAACGGACAAGGAAAGAAAATACATTCATGTGCATGAATGATTTGTATGAATGATCGTTAGCGATGAACTGGCAAATGCTCGATCATCGGGCAATACAAACCTTTCAACAGGTTTAAAAATCATTGGTTGACAGCGTGGTGTTCAATCATGATCTGCTGCCGACAAACAATGACGATGAGCAGGAGTGTCCCTCTCTCTGGAGGAGATTAATGCATGTAATAGCAGGGGTCTCCTCCACTAACAAGCAGGCAATTGCCAGGAAGGCTTTAATCAGAGACAACTATTGGATAGAATGCGGCAGCCATTGGTGGCCACCACAGAGGGACAGCGTTTGGGGCAGTATACTGTTCTGCACAGTGGTATATGGTTATGATGGGATGGTATTTTGCACTAGGGTATTTCTGACCCTGCCTACTTGTGTTACCCCATCTTCTGTCGACTTGGATCTATTTAAAAATGTGGCCACTTTTAGTTTTATTTTCCAGGACCAGGCAGAAGTGCAGCGGTGCTCCAAGGGGCTAAGCCAGCCCCTTTGTGCTCTGAGCACCTCATTTGCATCTAGCTAAAGATAAGAAATTCTCTGCATCAGTAATACTGATCGCAGAAAGGGATCATTCTAGTCACCATGATTAACCCTACCAGACAGCATGCTTGGTTTAACAGGGTTGATCATGGTAACAGATACTCTTTATGTCACCTAGTCAAATGTCAAACCCAATTCCATTTAAAACTAGTCATCAAAATTGTTAAAAACCTATGGAACCAGTCAACAAGAGAACACAATAATTCCACAAACTTTACACAAGATGATTACTTCTATAGGATTAATAGTCATTGGCACAGGGAGAGAGTGAGTGCTGAGGTTGGTGTATACTTACCCATAAAGACTATATCGGACATGGAATATGTCTATAGAGATCAACATATACAAAACAGTGCTGGCTGAGAACCTTGCAGCACTCTGTATGCTTATTTACTTGTGTGTCAAAAAAGGTAAGTGACTTGCTGCTCACTATGTGTCCACTAGATGGCAGCAAAGTGGAAGAAAAGTCACAAATATTTAGCTCAAGTCCTAGTTTGTGCTAAATTGTGTGACCTTTCCGACGCTCTTGACCTTTCTGTAAAAACTGGGCCAGTTGTTCATTTGTGGCCTCAAACAGTTAACATGTGCCAGAAAACCAGTGCACATTGCACCTGAAATGTACTTCGGCTCCTGGCTGGAGTAGATTTGAGTTCTGGCGCACAGAACATGTGCCACAACTATGAGGAGGCATGCTCCTCTTTAAAAGGGCTGCACTGATAAAGGGCTGTTGCACACGAGCGAGTCCATTGCTCCGTGTGTGTGACCCTCCGTTCTGGACTTGCAGGAGCGCAGGGCGTTATACTGATTTATAATGCTGTGTGCCTCTGCTTGACCTTACTTCTACAGGATCATACTGACAGCTTTAGGTCACTATAATTATTTAGAAATAAGGTCAAGCAGAGGCACATACAGTATAAATCATGATAATGCCCTGCGCTCCTGCAAGTAGGGAATGGAGGATCACGCTCACACACGGAGAAATGGACCCGCTTGTGTGCAAAATCTCTTCCACAGTCTAACCTTATGGAAGGGGCTCCCTAGGAGTCAAAATCTGACTTTTTAACAAGCGTTGGAACATGACAAGGGAAAATTGCCAAGCCAAATAATTGAGAATATGTTAATCGCACTGGTTGCTTTTCTGATAAGCAGACGTTTGCTGGATGCATTTATATAGCGCTTACATAGTTGGCAGTGTTGTGCAGTGATTGTCATCGCTCTAATGTTTGAGTGTGGGACGGAACCAGGGTACCCAGAGGAAACCCACGCAAACACGGGGAGAGCATACAATCTCAATGCAGATGTTCTCCTTGGTTGGATTTGAACCCAGGACCCCGATGCTGCAAAACACCAGTGCTAACCACTGAGCCACCGTGCTGTGATAGGAGAAACCGCAAACTGTGCAGCGACCATACCTCTTTCATAAAGACGGACGGATTCCATTAGGTAGGGCACCAGGAGACGGTTGACAACAAACCCAGGGGTGTCCTGAAAACAAAAAAAGGAATATTAATTTTTGTATAAGTGACAGGAACGCTGGCCGTATATTTATATATGATGACAGTCATGGTAGCCAAAATATGGCCAAGAGTATCGAAATACAGAAGAATGAGGAATTATGGTGGCAATGTTCAAAGATGATAAAAAACGGTGACATTATCTGGTATCAGAGTTCAGTCTACAGCGCCGCTTTACCTTACACGACACAGGAGTCTTTCCAAGTGCTTTACTGAAATCTATCAGAGAATCAAAAGTCGTTTGGCTGGTCATCGGTGTCTTAATGACCTGGAAGACAGGGCAAGAGCGAAAAGCACATTAGGAAAACTATGTTAACATTCATATCAATATATTGTGTTGTGCAAGACTGTAGAGGAGAAAAGGCGAAATCATACAGATCTGTGTGATTTTCACTCAAAATAAAATAACTATCGTGCATCAAGGCAAACGTTCACTAAAACCCCAGAGACTTTATTAAGAAAATCTATGAAAGTGAAAGTTGTAAAAGTGAAGCCTACAGCAGCATAAAGGAGCAGGGCATTATTACTCGTGTATTCAATGACCCCCAGGCAATGTCTCTGTATAGTAACAGGTCGAGATTCGAGAACATTCATTTTGGGGTGGAATTGATATGCAAAAACGGGTTTTGGCTTGGTTATTTTCCCTTGTCATGTCCTCAGGCTTGTTAAAAAGTCAGACTCCAAAATGCAGTGCTAGCGAGACGCTTCTCTCTGTATATTATTTTCCCATGGAGCATTGCCACCGAGTCTCCATACATAGATGGTCTGAAAGCGGTTGTGCCGTCCGAGACATTGGCAGCATATCGTTAGGCTATGCCACCAATGATTGCAGATCCTGGCTCTCCGCAATAACCCCCGAAATAAGTGGAGTGCAGCGCTCTCCTGGGGGCCCATTCTCGAGATGGGTGTTAGTCCTACCTCTGGTGGCATATGCTAGTAATGAGACATCCCCTTTAAAGAGACAGCCTAACCTGGGTTGGAAATGAGAAATCATCCATACGATGCTAAAGGGGTCCTCCGGGAATTAAGAAAATATACTAATATAAATATTACTTTATTATAAATATATTCCCAAATACCCTTCATTAGTTATAATAGCTCGTTTTGCCCGGGGAGCAGTCATCAGGGGAAACAAAATGGCAGCTGTCCTATTAGTTCACACAAAACCTGTCCTAATCACACAACAGGACAAGTTACTTCACAACACTGAGGTAAAGAGCTGCCTCATCCTCCTCTCTGCTTGTCAGGGATTATGATCCTGAATACATCTGAATCTCTGTAGGAATGGAGTTCATGAGGAGACATGAAGTATAGAGAGGACAGACAGGTCAGAATGTGGTAATGGAGACCGCATACAAGTGCTGCTGCTCATTATCCCCACCTCCTCTCTGTACTTCATGCCTCTTCATGAACTCCATTCCTACAGAGATTCAGCTGAAGATCTTATCACCTGTATTCAGGATCAGAATCTCTGACAAGTAGAGCAGAGAGGAGGATGAGGCAGCTCTTTACTTCAGTGTTGTGAAGTAACTTGTCCTGCTGTGTAATTAGGACAGGTTTTGTGTATACTAACAGGACGGCGGCCATTTTGTTTTTCCTAATGATTGCGCCCCAGACAAAACGATCCATTATAACTAAAGAAAGGTATTTGGGAATATATAATAAAGTAATATTTAAGTATTTTCCTTTTCTTAATTCCCCTTTAAATGGCAGACAGGAAAGGGTCATATCCAATGATGGCTGATGGCTCTGTGTCTCACAGTACAATGTCACTATTTCACTGGCCACAATATATACAGGGTTTTGCTGCAATCCAAACACACAAGCTTACCTCAACCAGCTTCATCAATGGAACCGGATTGAAGAAATGCAGCCCCCCAAACCGGTCCTGCCTGGTTGTGGAGTTGGCGATGTCAGTTATTGGCAATGAGGAGGTGTTGCTGGCAAATATGGTATGTCTGTAAGAAATTAAAGAACAGTCAACGGAGATATATACTATGCTTCCATCTTCTATTCAGTGATAGGATGGCACAGAGTCCAGAGCACAGAGAGAAATAAAATGCCCTTCAGCTCACGGGCTGCTTCCAGATGCCCAGTAGACAGATGCATTTTAATGCCCATACTATGCCCAGAAAGCACAGGTCTCCCACTGGGACAGGCACGGCATCTGTACTACAGACGCTAATATGTAGCCAGGTTATGGCTGTTTAAAGTGGCCAAGTGAAGAATACCTGCAAATGAGTTGGACCACCATACAAGAAATATAAAGACTAATACTGTATTATGTACATCTAATACCAAAGTAACTGGCAAGCAGGAAAGTTTTGGATATTAGTGGAGGGCAAGAGTGGAGAATTCATATTCTAGACACCATCAGCAAATTGTTAGTGCAGTATATAGCCGTATCCTATTTAAAGGGAACCTGTCACCTCAAAAACGCATATAAAACCGCCAGCATTACCTCATAGTAGCCCCCAGTCTTTTAATAATCATATGTTTGATCCGGAAGTCTGATGCTCCATAGATTCGAAAAAAACAATGCTTTAAGCGCCATTAGCCCCATCTTGCCAGTCAGCTTGAGGTCGAGGGGGCAGTGGCTTCCTTGCTTCAAGTCAAGGTAAGCACGCCCCCTCTTTTGTTAGATTGACAGCCTGCAGTGAAGCCGGGGCCGCATAAGTCTCGCGCATGCGCGGTGCGCTCCTTGGTAAGTCTCCGCCTGCAGCCAGTGATCACTCTCAGGAGGGTAAAGGAATTGCGCGCGCTTGCCCTGGCCGGCGCATGCGCAATGTGCCGCTGAAAACCGGATAACAGCAGCAGCCAGAGACGCAACGCGCATGCGTGAGAGGCTATCAATTCCAATCTCTTGACTTGAAGCTGACCGGCAAGATAGCGCTGATGGCGCTTAAAACATCGTTTTTTTGAATCTATGGAGCATCAGACTACCGGATCAAACATATGATTATTATTAACAGACTGGGGGATACTAAAAGGAAATGCTTGCGGTTTTATATGCGTTTTTGAGGGGACAGGTTCCCTTTAAAGAGTATCTGTCACCCATCTTGTAAAAATCAGTTATGGCTCTCAAGAGAAAAACTGATTTACGAATGAGGGCTTCAGTGCACCAAGGGACATGGACAGCACTGGAAACTTGGGGTGCATCAAGTGGTCAGGTTATACCCCCCAGAGCATTCAAGCCCTCAATGCACAACAAAAGTATTTTTTTCTTGGGAACATCGCAACCAATGTTCATACATTTTAGTCAGCAGGATCAACCCTACCAGAGTGCCTGGTTTAATTTTTCCTTCACATTACACACTGCTTGTATCCAAGGGTTATGGCCACTCCTGCAGTGCACATATGAGGCGGTTGGGACAGGAGCTGCTGCGCATGTGTACCTATGAGCACTCCCATAATCCCGGCCACCACAAGGACCGTGCTTTTTCCTATAGTGTGCAAGCAGGACCACCATTACTGGATTACAGGGTGACGTAACCTCTGGAAATGAGCAGTGTATAATGTGATTGAAAAATAAGCCGCGCTCCTGCTCTAACAGCATGGACCGGCAGGAGTGCCAATCCAGTCTGTTTAACCCCATACATGCCGTGGGCAACGGGGCCCACTACATGTAAGTGGTGACAGAGGGAGTGGACTCCCTTTGTCTCTCATCTGCACCCCACAAATTCGATATGTGTATAGGCAGGCTGGGGCCTGGTGTAGGCCCCAAGCCTGTCTTGAGTGTTCTCCTGCAGGGAGCGCCTCTCTGGCGCAGCCTGCTGGTCAATGTCAGAATAGCACTGGAATTAAAATGCAATGCACAATAAGGATAGTGCATTGTATTTTAGAAGCGATCAAAAAAGATTGCGTGTTATAGTCCCTCTGTGGGTCTATTAAGAGGTTAAAGTAAATAAATAAATACCAATTAAAAAACAAAATACGCTTTTATTTTTCATTGAAAATAAGTTTTCAAATGAAAAAATTGCAAAAATAAAATCTCCCCCACGTTTTGTATCACCGTGTCCGTAATGACTCTCGTAACACAAATATCATGTAAATTATCCCCTACGGTAAACGCTGTAAAAACAAAATAAAAAATTGCCAGAATTGCTTATTTATTCTTAGTAGCAACAGAAAAAAAACTTAATAACAAGGGATCAATGAAAACTACAAGTTGTTCTGCAAAAATCAATCCCTCACACAACTCCATAAAAAGAAAAATAAGAAAGTTATGGGTCTTTTTTTTTTTTTTTTTTTTAAAGGGTGTTTTATTGCACAAAAGTAGTAAAATGTAAAAAAAAAAAAATATATATTTATTCAGTATCGCTGTAATTGTACTGACTCAGAAGATAAAGATGTCATGTTATTTACGCCGAAAAATGAAAGCCCTCATACAGCTACATAGACTGAAAAAAAAAAAAAGTTATAGCTCTTGGAAGGCAACGATGAAAAATGGATGAAAAACGCTTGGTCAGTAATGCCCAAAACAGGCTGGGCACTAAGGGGTTAACAAGAGTAGTTCAAAAACGTGCAATGTCCTAATAGATCCTAAAATCTCCTGACTTGCAGGAGAGAACATATTATGCTTTGCATCGTGCGCCACTCTTTACATCTGCTTAAGGCTGCATTCACACGTCCGTGGAACACGGACCATGAGATACCGGCCTGGATTCCTGCTGAGTCATTAGTTGCTATGACGCTGTGCGCTTCCTGCTGCCGCCGCTGCACAGTAATACCTTCCTATGATCTATAAGAGTGTATTACTGTACAGCAGCAGCAGCAGAAAGCACACAGCGTCATAGGAACGAATGACTCTGTGCGCTCCTGCATTCAGCAGGAATCCAGGCCGGTATCACACAGACCGTATTCCACGGACGTGCAAATGCAGCCTAATGATAATAACGGATACGTATTTAGTAAGGCGTCCTACTCTGGGGCAAACTTATCCAGTCTCTTGAAGAGTTCGTTTTTCACTTCCAGGTTCTCCACAATGGCCTCCACCACTAGATCCGTGCTGTGTACCACGGCCGCCGGGTCTGTGCTGGTGCTGAAGTGTGACAGGGTTTTCTCAATAAACTGAGAAGCAGCCTGGAAAACACGGAGGCAAATGAGAAAATGAGCTACAGGAGCAAAGAATTCATTTTACATCATAAGCATTGCCATAAACAGGGAGGCCCGGAATGCCCTTTAAAGGGCGTGTCCCATTAAGGCAATTTATCCCCTATCCTGTGGCAGTGTCTGATCGGCAGGAGTCTGACTGCTGGGGCCTCCGCTTCTAATAGCAGGGATTCCAGTGGAATACATTTATTTCCACTTATACCCATCATTATAAAGGTCCGCAGCGGCAATGTGATTCCTGTTGAAAACAATGGTGTGCGGATTTGGTGCAGAATAAAACTGTGTATGAACAGTTTTATGCTGCTCCCTTATAAGGCTACTTTCATACTTGCGTTGTTGTTTTCTGGTATTGAGATCCGGCAGGGATCTCAATACAGTAAAAAACATTTCCGTTTAGTCCCCATGCATTCTAAAGCTGCGGTTTTGTGTCTGATCATCAAAACGTTAAAAACGGATCCGGCACTGAAAACAATGCAAGTCAATGGTGACGGATCCGTTTTTTTTTTAGGAGCCTAAAAAAACTGACCTGTCAATCATATTTAGTGGAGGATCTGTTTTTTCGTTTTCATTTCACATAACCGCATCCTAACGGAATGGATGCTTCTGATGTCCAAAATCTAAATGGATCAGTTTATTTCTAGTACTGAGATCCTCTCAATGCCAGAATTAACAACGCAAGTATGAGAGTAGCCTTACAACGAAATATGCTTTAGGCCTCATGCACACAAACGCATGCATTTTGCTGTCCGCAAACTGCGAATCCGCAAAACACAGATGCCGGCCGTGCACATCCCCCACTTTCCGCGGCCCCTACTGTAGAACTGCCTATTGTTGTCCACAAAACGGACAAGAACAGGCCATGTATCTTTTTGGCAGAACACCCGCAAGGACATACAGATGCAGACAGCAAACAGTGCGCTATCCGCATTTTTTGCAGCTCCATTGAAATGAATGAGTCCACATCAAATCCACAAAAAACTCAGATCGAATGCAGAACAAAAATATACAGTTGTGCCCATGAGGCCTAACTGTGAAATGCTGCACCATTTCGGAGAAAAAAACAACCAGGCACAAAAAAAAAAAAACTGTCCCCGACCAAGTATGCTTGACTGAAAGGTGTCTAGAAATAGACAAATAGGGAGAAACCTGTCAATCAAGCCCACTGGGCAACGAGAAGTCCGAGGGGTGACGCCCAGCTATTCTTAAGAGCAGGTTTTCTAAACTGCAGCATCACAAAGTAAAACATAGGGGGTCATTTATCAAACTGCTGTAAAGTAGAACTGGCTTAGTTGCCCATAGCAACCAATGAGATTCCTGCTTTCATTTTGGACAGCTCCTCTGGAAAATGAAAGGTGGAATCTGATTGGTTGCCAGTTCTACTTTACCCCCGTTTGATAAATGTCCTCCATAGTTCTTTGTAATGAAACAGACAAGGTACCAAGTGACCCCTTAGAAATAGAGGGCATTGTCAAGACTGAATGTGGTTTTAGGCTGTGGGAAATAAGCTCATCTAGAAGTCTCTGGAGCCCACATACTGCAGGAAATATATGAAGGCAGAATAAAATACCAGAATGTCACCTCAGGCTTGTCTGCAAACATCTTCTTGGTGACTCGTTTCAAGCTGTCTTCAATAGTTTTGGTGGACTTCTTCAAGATGTCATCCGTCTGGTCCACTAATACTACAGTGTGTCCGGTAACTGCAGCCACCTGCAAAAATGCAAAGGGAACCCCCAAAAGTGAATAACCGCAGCGCTACACACTGATATAGGACTGTCTATGAGCACACAAAGTACATTCTGCAGCACAGATGAATTTAAAGGGGTTGTCTCATCATAGACAATGGGGGCATATGGCTAGGATATTCCCCCATTGTCTTATAGGTGCGGGTCCCACCACTGGGACCCACACCTATATCAAGAACGGAGCCCCGCAAGTGAAGGATGTGCCCTCTATTCATTTTCTATGGGGCCGGTGAAAATAGCCGAGAGCTGTCTCGGCTATTTCCGTCGGCCCCATAGAATTTAATGGAAGTGGGGGCCGCGCACGCGCGGTACGCTCCCAATCACTGCTATGGAGAGCCAGCTTGGTGGTAGCCGGGCCGAAGTCCTCCAGCCACCACCTTGCGGGGCTCCATTCTCGATATAGACAATGGGGGCATATCATATTGATATAAGCCCCCATTGTCTATGATGAGACAACCACTTTAAACATACCCCAGTTTTCCAAGCTGGGGCAGCACGACAGCCCGTCCATCTTCCCTGCGCCCCATGATGTCACTACGTGGGTGATGTCACTAGGCTCGCTGCTGGGCGGAAGCCTCTGCCAAGCAGTGCCAATTGAGAGCCCGGTATGTTACCGGATCTCCATGAAATGCTCCATTGCTCATATTAGGGGTGCTGCCTGAGTGAAATCGGGGCAAGCTGAAACTGGACAACCCCTTTAACAACACATACATATAGCCGACGTACTGACAGAACCTCAGGCACAAAGTCCCGTCTGCTCCAAATCCGCAGTGTAAGGATATTTTCCCCTGTGCGTTCATGCGGTATTGAAGATCTCACTCACTAGCATTCAAGTCTTATTTCTAAGATTTTTGGTCAAAATGCTTACCTTAAAATCCATAACAAATCTTTCACCTAAAGTAGATTTTTTTTTTTTTATAGGGAATTCTGGGTAAGATGACCTCAACTACACAATCAGTGACAACTCTGAACCAAAGGTGAAGTCTGGAGACAAAACCGGCCGGTAACTGACAGTATGGTCAAGGTCAGCACATTAAACATTAACCAGATCCATCAGAGGAAGCGGCGCCTGCACAGAGCTTGCTGGGACCTGTGGTTCATCTCCATCCCCTTACACTAGTACTAGGTTTGCAATGCTTAGATATGCCTTTATGTAGATACAGAACAGGGATCAACAACCCCCAGCACTCCAGCTGCTGTGCAACTACAACTCCCAGAATGCACACCGACTCGGCTGTTCTTGTAACTCCCATAGAAGTGAAAGGAGGATTATGGGAGTTGTAGTTTCAGAACAGCTGGAATGACTATGGGATAAGTTGTCTTCATGGGACAACCCCTTTAAAGGAAGCTGGATAAGCACCACCACTGTGGACCTGGACTAGTGTAATATCATATCAGGGGAGGTGAAATGCGCGGGATGTGCCATAAATGCCAGACTTCTGGGACCTGCATCTAGGTGGAGATAGGAGGCCCCCTAGCTCATGTGGCTGCCAATGGTTGTCGCATCCAGGTGGACAATCGATGGAAAAGTTTGCGTACCAGTCAGTTCACGTCTCTAATTCCCATAGAAATGACGGGAGAGAGCTGCAGCACCTCTCCATACATTCTCCCACTGGATGCAGTGTATAGCGGCAGCCTCACCAGATAGGTCATGGGACCCCATTCTCTAGAGGCGAGACCTGCATCTATCCAACTGTTATGGAATACCCTACGGACAATATTGGGAATAGCAGACTATGGTCAAGACTTATGAAGACTGGTGTGTGCTATACTGGTCTGGATGAACCCTGAGCTGCAAGAGGAGGCATTTAATTTAGGATGATGAGCAGACCTCATGATAAATGAAATGCCTCCCCCAGGAGGTCTGTGCGCCAGACTGAAATCTAGTCTAGCTGGTAGCTGCCATAGACCAGCCTTCATTTACAATGGTTTCTGGTGTAATCGATGATAAGGCCCCAACACCTTTAGGCCCCTTTCAGACGAGTGAGTGTCACGCTCCAGACTCTCAGTGCAGCACCCATCCTGACCTCACAGCACTGCCAGGGTCACATAGCATTATACTGATTTATGATGCTATGTAACCCTTACAGTTCTGGCATGTATTGGATAACACTGACATAATGCTGTCAGGGTTACCTAGCACCATAAATCAATATAAATTATAATGCTATGCGACCCGGTATGTGCTGGGAGTTCAGTACGGGAGCTGCACTGCGAGTCAGGAGCGTGACACTCGCTCGTCTGAAAGGGGCTTAAAGGTGTTGGGGCAGCGCCCCCGCTCACACCAAGCCCCCTTTTCAGTAACTGGGGGGTAAAACACAGGTTGTGACTAGATTTAGTTGCAATAGCGTTAAAAAAGTCACAAAACCAGGGTTTGCAACTTAATGCCAAAAGCACAACGTAGGGAAACGATAAATCTTCCAGGATAAAGTGCTGATGGGAAGAAGGTCAGGGTGATTACTGGCCACGATGGACACTGCAACGCCCCCCTTGTGCTCTACCTCTCGGCTGCTAGTGGAGATTAAAAACATATTAAGGAAACTTTTACATAAAGAAACTACACACTTTCAGCACTGACCATCTGCCCAGACAGCGCTCGGGTGTGCCCTGTGCCCGGGAGGTGGCAGAGCTCATATTCATTACATACAGATTCTGCTCCTAAAGGGATAAGGCTAGGTCTACACAATGACATATTGTTGCAAGACAATAATGATAGTCTATGGTGTCGCACTGCGACATGCTGCAACTGCGACAGTCACAGAAAATCCATTCCGAATTTTTTGCGACCGTCGTGTCGCAGTGCGACACCATAGACTATCATTATAAAAATTGTTGCGTGACAAATGTCGTCGTGTAGACGTAGCCCAAAGGTACAACCCTGTAACATCAGGGACTTGTTTCCTGCACAGAAGCTGCACAACAAATCACCCCTGTGTGAACATGTGATCATTTTCTACAGAACTCTTCTATGCCACCCTATGGGGAAGCCAGTGTCACCCTGCCACACCATACTGCCCTGTCACGTGGGAGCAGCACTGGCATACTCGGCGGCAGGTCACATGACTGTCAGGCGCCGCTCACCTGTGCTATCCCAGCGCCCATCAGGCCTCCTCCGATCACCGTTACGTGCTTGATGGCGAGCTTCTTGGCGGAGGCGGCGGCACTGGATGACATGCATCTCGCAAGGAGCTGCCGACTACCGGAGGCCATGTCTGCTAATACACCTGGGAGCTGAAGGACACACGCCTGATGCTGGAACTGACAGCAGTGACGTCACCAGAACGCGCCGGGAAAAGAGGACAGAGGGGCGTACAGGAGGTCACATGACTGGAAAGGGCGCAGGGAAGAAAGCGAAGTACTGGCAACAACCCATGCGCGCCAAGGACCTTTTGACGTGACCTGGTCACGTGATATTCTCGAGTCACGTGGCTAAAGCGGTCACGGTGTTCTGCCAGATCTCTATAGATTGCCGAAAGTCTATAGCGGAAGTCACGTGGTTCGCTGGGCAAGCGCACAAGCGCGCTTCCACAAATCATCCGTGCAGCCTCCACTGAAGTACTTCGCCCACCGCGCGTGCGCACAAGAGACCTCTTAAAGTGACAGTCATCTCCAGTAAAATACAGCATCTACATTGCAGAAAGCTCCTTCCATGAGGATAGGAATAGGAAGTTGCTTCCTGCCCTTCTACATGGGGAGTGTTGGAGGTGGGGGGAGAGATTTGTGCTAGATACACATGCTCACTTTAGGAGGTAGGCTGTCTTGAGCTCATAACCCTCATCATCACAACAGCAGCAGCCCCATCCTCCTCTTGCCCAGGGATCTGGAAGCCTGAGCTGGCTCTTGTCCTGTGAGGGCAGTAGACCTATGCTGTCACTAGCAGCGACAGAGCGATTCTCCTATGTCATGGCACATGAGTGCAGTGTATATAGTATATACTAGGATTGAGCAAAGCGCGCTTCGGATCATAGAGCTGAAGTCGCTTCGTTGAATGCTGTACGGAGATCCGTCTCCTTACGGCATTCAAATGTATGGGCTTTATTGAGGTGAAATTCGTTATGTCCGAAGTCTCGCAAGACTTCGGTGAAGAACAATTATATAATTTGAAAAACATTTTAAAACTGGGATCCGAAGTCGGCTTCGGCACCAACTGGTACTGAAGCTGACTTCGGATTGCAGTTTTAAAATGGTTCTCAAGTTGTATAATCGAATGCCGAAGTTCTTCCCAGAAGTCTCGCGAGACTTCAGACTTAACAAGTTTCACCTCCGCGAAGCCCATACATTTGAATGGTGTACGGAGACATGTCGTCCTTCATTTCCCGACTAAGACTATTCAAACAAAGTATTATGCGAATCGATTTTGGATGTTCCATCCGAAGTAGATTCGCTCATCCCTAATCATCAGGGGCGTAACGACCACGGTCGCAGAGTGTGCGACTGCGACCTAGCCTGTTAGTCAAGGTGGCCCGCAGCAGTGGTGGCAGGTGGCTGCGGCCGGGGAGGGAGGCGTCAAGGCCCGCAGCCTATCAGAGGCCGGTACAAGCGGCGCAATGACGTATAGCGCAGAACACAGGCCGAAAGAGGCCTGCATCGCTGCCATGGAGGTAAGTATAAGGCCTATTTCACACGTCCGCAGTGTTTACGGATCTGCAAATTGCGGATCCTTAAACACACCCGACCGGCAGCCCCATAGAAATGTCTATTTTTGTCCGCAATTGCAGGCAAGAATAGGACATGCTCTACTTTTTTGCGGAGCTGCAGCCGTAAGATCGGCAGTGCGCTCCGCAAAAACTGATGCAGAGAGCACAGTGTGTGCTCTCCGCATCGTTCCGTGCCCCATTCACAGTCAATGGGTCCGCATGTATTCCGCAGAATTGCGGAATACATTCGAACGACATTGCGGGAACGTGTGAATAAGGCCTAAGTGTTTATTTTTTTCATACGGGACTATACTTGTTACTGGCACATGATTTGGGGGGGGGGGGGATGGAGAGGCACTTGTTACTGGCACATGGGGGGCATGGAGAGAAGCTTATAGGCTTCTGTGGTGCATGCCGTCATAGAATTCCGTTATGGTCCGTGGTAGCGGAATCCATAGTGGGATTCTTAGCTTCCGTGGTGCATGCCATCATAGAATTCCATTATGGTCCGTGGTAGCGGAATCCATAGTGGGATTCTTAGATAACCCAAACCAGAACCTGTATGCTGAACATGAAAACACAAGTTCACTCAACACTAGTGGTGAGCTTAGCAGCAATTCATCTTTCCTTTTTGAATTGGATTTGTTGTGGCACCATGCTACCGGAGTTTTACACACATAGAAAACAAGTCCTTTGAATTTATATTTCGGGTGAGTCCACTTTGCCGTTTTCATATTGCTTGATCACGATGTCGGTTCCCAATATAAATCCTTACACGGACAATATGGTTAATCTAAATCACAATATTGCACAGCAAGAACTTTTTCACCTGAAAGTACCAGAAAGGCTCCATAAAACAGCCGAAATATTTTCTGATGTTCGTAACGATTACCTGGATGAAGCTTTTGAAATATAAAGTGCTGTACGTGAACTAGAAGAACAATCCAACAATTAACAGTGTGGTGAGACTCCACTCATACCAGACCTCAATAAACAAATGATACCCAGAGGTCTGAGGATTAAAACATTTCCCACTACTGTATTTGATGACCAATTCATACAGGATTGGAACAGAATACTCACGGAATGTTCTCTCAAGCTAAGGCTACATGCACAAACGTATTCTGTTTCTGTGTCCGTTCCGGTTTTTTTGCGGATAGGATGCGGCCCTATTCATTTCAACGGGTCCGTAAAAAATGCTGACAGGACACCATGTACTATCTGCATCCGTATGTCCGTTCCGTAGCCCCTGTGGGGAGTCGCTCTGGTAGACAGCGGTGCGGGTGCAGTATAGAGGCAACAGGGAGTCCAGAAGGTGCAGAAAACAGTGTTTTATTCACACTGGCATCAAAATAACAGCAGAAAGTCAATTGGTGTTAAGTCACACCCATCAGCAAATGAAGGGGAAAACAAAAAGTCCAAACACAGGTTCCATTCACCTGGCAGGTTTGATGTGCGGGTTCGCACCTGGCTGTCAGCCCAGCCGCAGGACAATCCTCCTTCAGGGTTCCAGGACGGCTGCACGCCTCCTTGCTGGGCACGTCCTTCCAGCCCAGAAAGCTCCACAACACTAGCAGCAGCTTCCAAGACAATCACTCTCCCAGCTGCTAGTGCTGGCTGAGTTTTTAAACCCAGCCCAAAACCAGGACTGGGTCGTGGGGAGCAGCCACCCACCCTACACTTTAGCTGCTCCCGGTAAGAGCCGGCCCGGATCAGCTTTGCAGCCATGCTATCTAGCAAATGTGTCAGTAGCACTACCTGCTACCGACACCAACAAATGGCTTTTACCTCACCGAGGCTATGAACCTCGGTGACACGTACCTGCCATCTAGGACGGCACCCTGCACCTTACCACACCCCGCAAAAAAAATAGAACCTAAAATAATGTCCTATTCTTGTCTGTTTTGTCGACAAGGATAGGCATTATTACAACCGATCCGCCAAAAAAACAACAAAAAAAACGGATCCAAAAAAAAAAAACATGCCATGCGGAAAGTCATCAGTTTTTTTGCGGACCGCAAAATACATACGGTCGTGAAAATGAGGCCTAAATCAAGTTGATTATGCAAAAAGAAGAAAGTAACCTCAGTGAACTGGATATGACAATTGAGGAACGGGAAAGTAAAATCAGCCAATATCAGGAACAATCAAAAGTGGACATCAAAATACAAACAGGCAGGCAGGAAGCATAAACGCACCATGTCGGAGATACTACACCCGAGGCCAACAAGATATAAAACCTGTTAGTACATGTTCAAATCAGACATTAATATTGTAAATAAAAATGCACTAATCAAATGTTTGAATTTTGTGCCCACAGTGAACTTTGATTTATTTTTACTTTTTAGGATCCGCATAACACAGACACCGGCCATGTGCATGCCGCATTTTTCCATGTCTTCGGACAAGAATAGGACATGTTCTATTTCTTTGCGGAACAGAAGTGCGGATGTGGACAGCACACTGTGTGCTGTCGCATTTTTTGCGGTCCCATTGAAAATGAACGGGTCTGCACCTGATCCGTAGAACGGATCCGGACCCATATTACGGATGTGTGAATGGACCCCAAGAGATGTAAATAAACTTGTCAGAAGTTACTATAGAGAGACATTTTTGGGACATTAATGTAGATCACCATACAAAGTCCCTGAAGAATCCAGTTACCGTGGAAGCACTCCATCAACAGAAACAATCTGTATGTTTCCCTGTTAATGAATATACTAGTCTTTATTCTATTAAACTCTCTAAAAACGGAACTATACAGGGAGTGCAGAATTATTAGGCAAGTTGTATTTTTGAGGATTAATTTTATTATTGAACAACAACCATGTTCTCAATGAACCCAAAAAACTCATTAATATCAAAGCTGAATATTTTTGGAAGTAGTTTTTAGTTTGTTTTTAGTTTTAGTTATTTTAGGGGGATGTCTGTGTGTGCAGGTGACTATTACTATGCATAATTATTAGGCAACTTAACAAAAAACAAATATATACCCATTTCAATTATTTATTTTTACCAGTGAAACCAATATAACATCTCAACATTCACAAATATACATTTCTGACATTCAAAAACAAAACAAAAACAAATCAGTGACCAATATAGCCACCTTTCTTTGCAAGGACACTCAAAAGCCTGCCATCCATGGATTCTGTCAGTGTTTTGATCTGTTCACCATCAACATTGCGTGCAGCAGCAACCACAGCCTGCCAGACACTGTTCAGAGAGGTGTACTGTTTTCCCTCCTTGTAAATCTCACATTTGATGATGGACCACAGGTTCTCAATGGGGTTCAGATCAGGTGAACAAGGAGGCCATGTCATTAGATTTTCTTCTTTTATACCCTTTCTTGCCAGCCACGCTGTGGAGTACTTGGGCGCGTGTGATGGAGCATTGTCCTGCATGAAAATCATGTTTTTCTTGAAGGATGCAGACTTCTTTCTGTACCACTGCTTGAAGAAGGTGTCTTCCAGAAACTGGCAGTAGGACTGGGAGTTGAGCTTGACTCCATCCTCAACCTGAAAAGGCCCCACAAGCTCATCTTTGATGATACCAGCCCAAACCAGTACTCCACCTCCACCTTGCTGGCGTCTGAGTCGGACTGGAGCTCTCTGCCCTTTACCAATCCAGCCACGGGCCCATCAAGACTCACTCTCATTTCATCAGTCCATAAAACCTTTGAAAAATCAGTCTTGAGATATTTCTTGGCCCAGTCTTGACGTTTCAGCTTGTGTTTTTTGTTCAGTGGTGGTCGTCTTTCAGCCTTTCTTACCTTGGCCATGTCTCTGAGTATTGCACACCTTGTGCTTTTGGGCACTCCAGTGATGTTGCAGCTCTGAAATATGGCCAAACTGGTGGCAAGTGGCATCTTGGCAGCTGCACGCTTGACTTTTCTCAGTTCATGGGCAGTTATTTTGCGCCTTGGTTTTTCCACACGCTTCTTGCGACCCTGTTGACTATTTTGAATGAAACTCTTGATTGTTCGATGATCACGCTTCAGAAGCTTTGCAA